>CM056054.1:178553482-179153482 GCA_029574335.1 Rana kukunoris
GTTATGCAAGTGATATTGTGTGGGGCACATCATGCATTTGTACTGTTGTAGGGTGTTATTGCATAGCAGGTTTGATGTTGCTTTGTGGGTGCTACTGTGCCAAACATGACCCATTTAATTGGGGCCAGTCTGCAAGGCACTCTGCAAGCGTGAAGGGGTTTGGGGTCCAGTTAGGTGACGAAAAAATTTGAATGCTGTTTGATGTCCTGCACAATGTTGCAGAGTGGCCTCATTCACTTTAATGGATCATGCGTGGCACCATAGGTGTGCACAGCCTATTACAATAGGGTGTGCCCCCTAAATCTCAAACACACATTCATGTATGTGTCTACATATATATGACCCTGGCACATTGATCTCCCTGCTGGCACAGTAAAAGAGAAGAGCATATTCAATTCTCTTATGGCAGAGCAGGTAAGAGGTAGATCTTTCACATTCCGTTCCGTTCCTGCTGCCGTTCCTGCTGCTACACAGAGCGATATTACTAATGCGCATGGGGTGATTAAGGTGTGTGCGGGCACACTCGGCACACCCTGTGTGCACGCCTATGCTTGTCAGGTATTACAGCTACCCATTGCGACAGGGCATATAACTCTTGCTGCGGCTGCAACATGTGTACACCCCTGGCCACTGCAGCTACAAGGGGTGCGGTTGTGGCAGGGGTGGTAAAAACACATCTTAACTATGAGGTTTCACATCCCCCCAAACTACAAATGTAAATTAACCCTTACTGTTCTGAGCCCCCTATAAGGCTGCTTTCACACTGATGTGCTGCAGTTTACCTGCACCACGGGTGCAGTGTAGTGTATCTGTGACTTTCCTGGGTTAGCTGCACTTTGCCATAGACTTCTATTATATTCTGCGTGGTGAGCTTTCTGAAAGTGCACAAAAACTCCTGCATTCAGAAAGTGCACCAAACTCACATGATACAATAGAAGTCTATGGCTAAGCACAGCAAACCTGTAGGAAAGCTGCAGGTACACTGTTCTGCACCTGTGGTGTGGGTAAACCGCAGTACATCAATGTAAAAGCAACCTTATACTATTATGCCAAGTGTATTGCTTCACACTGACCTGAAGATCTTTTCTTTCCTGCTGTTAGCACCTCTCTGGAGACCGCTAGCCAGAATAAGAGGTGGAGTGCAGTTGCTATCATTCCGCATGGGACAGGAGCCAGCACTACAGAGGAGGCACCGGCTTATGCGGCTTTTGCTCCCTACTACAGCTACTGTACAATTTTACAAGTAATCACTCTGCATTGCACTCTGTTTGATGCTCTGGGATGTGGGCCAGCAAGCCTAGACCACGATCTACCAGTCACCTGGCCACGATCTACGAGTACCCATTGGTTGCAGACCCCGCCTTAAACCCTGCACTAATGCACTGCAAATGCAGACATTGGATGCAGTTGTGGGGCAGCCCCCTTCAGTTGGCTGCACCACGATGCTTTGAATCATGGCTGTAGCACATATACATCCCAGTTCATTGCCTTTGCATAAATCTTTTTTTTGGGGGGGGGGGGGGGGGATAAAAAGTGGTTCAACCAAGCGCTTATACTGCACCAACCACACGTGTAAATGAGAGCTTACTGGTAGTGAATCCCTTTAATTTAAAACACTTGCTTCTGGAAGATTCACATGTTTAGAGATTGTCAGATTCACTGCTTTATAAATATGCCCATCTGTGTTCTGTCTCTTTAACATTTTTAATTCAATTTATTTGCTGCCTGTAAAGAAAAAGTAAGAAAAAATATTTTACCAAGGGTTTTTTTTTTTTTGGCAAACAACTTTTACGAGCCATTTAAAGGAGCAGTATGGTGAAAGCTCTTTTGGCCATACTTCTCCTGTGGGTCACAGGAGTGCACTTCTTTTGAACTCCTGTGACCAGATTCAGCCAACAGCGAGCCAAGTCTGCTGCCTGCGGACAATAATAGTGATCCCGATAATAATATCAGGATTTGCCGTGGTGCTTGAACAGCAGGTGGCTCAGACTCTCAGCATACCACTGAGAGCCTGAGCCAACCGCTCTTCCTCCTCCCCAGCCAAGCCCTCCAATGAGCACCAGAAAAAACACCTAACATTTGTCTTTCGTATTAACTTCATTTGGATTTCAGGGAAAATAAAACTTTCAATTTCAATCCTCCGAATTTGAGAATGACTGCCTAGATCAGGGATCCTCAAACTACGGCCCTCCAGCTGTTGTGGAACTACACATCCCATGAGGCATTGCAAAACTCTGACATTCACAGACATGACTAAGCATGATGGGAATTGTAGTTCCTGAACAGCTGGAGGGCCGTAGTTTGAGGACCCTGGCCTAGATAATAGGGTAGACCAACTGGTTATTTTATGGATTTCTGTCATCAATCAATAATGTAAGGGTCGCATCACACAAAAGTTCACGGAGTACAAGATCCCGGATGATGCTTCCTTTTTTCTTCTACACCTGTCAACGATGCCAATTTAATCCTACAAAAAATCGTTGGTATGCCACCTCTTGAATGCGGCCAAGGCGTGCATTCCCCTCTGTTGGAAGCAGCAGTGCCCACCGACGGTTGGTTGCTGGCTGCGGAAGGTGGAGGAAACACGAAAGATGGAGGACTTGATCCTTACTGCACAGCACAAGCATGAGACCTTCACTGAGGTCTGGGGCATCTGGAATATTCTTATTTTTTCGGATGAGGGAGTTTCCCTACTAGGGTCTTAACATCGCTCTGACCAATGGTGATGTGGCCACTCACCGTCCTCGCCTTGTCTACGCCCCCCCCCCCATCCTCCCTTCTTGTCCTCCCCCCCTTTTTTCTTTTTCTTTTCTTCCTACTTCACTTGTTATCACTTTAATTCCTTTTTAATATAAAATTGAACACGGAGAGGTTCTTACTCATTGATGTTATCCCTACTTGATTACATTGCAATGTGAGTGTCATTTGATCTCTTTCCACGTATGTTTCTATACAGTGCCATATTATGGGGATGTTTGAAATGTCCATAAACCCTTCTGTACTCGTTTATTTTACTTTTTGATGACATGTATATTTCTGTTATAATGTTTGAACTTCTCCACGTGTGTTTTCTCAATAAAAATATATATTTGAAAGAAATAAATAATGTAAGGGTAACTTTATGATAGAGTTATTGGTGGTATTTTCTTGTATGTGTCCAGGGTGATAATATTTCCCTCTGACTTTATCAATGATTGGACACAGAGATTTTCAGCCCACTGTGGATATTCATAAAATAATTTCTACATTGTACCAGTCTGCTCTACAGCCATGTCATTTTGCTTTACGTCAGACCAATTCTGTTTAATTCTCATTCTCTTAATGCTTCAGTACGTATGGGAGGGCACTCAACATTGAGCAGTATGGGAGCACAAATTCAAGACACCTTGAAAAATGAATTGTTCATTAGACTCAGTTTAAACAAATTGGGTATTGATTGTGAAACATTGTGTCCATATTATAAATGTGGCAGTTTCCTTGAATATAAGCAAGGAGGCGCGGTGATGAGGGCTTTAGACAGAGGAGAGAGACAGCGAAAGGGAAACAGAGAGACAGAGACAGATGATGACTCCGGTGAGTGAGTGTTGTATCTCAGCCCACAATACCAAAAAATAATTAAATTATATAGTCAAACAAAACTGAAAAAAAAAAAATAGCTGTAGGATGGCCACCCATCCACCATTGTAAAGCATTTAAATGATTTTTATTACATTGTATTTTACTGCCATATTAGAAAACAATATATGCGAACAATGTGAGACAATAGCAGACCAATAAACAGGCAGATGTTTTCAACTTTTGTCAGCTCAATAGCCACATTTAAATATAAATATTCAATTGGGTTTCCGTCCCCGACACGGGACGGAAACCGCATTGCTCAAAATATGGGACGACGCTCTTGAGGCCGCAGACAAAGGAGAATCTTGTCTTCTGGTCAGGGCCGATCCTAGGGTCACATGCGCCTGGGTGCAGAAATATTTCTGGCGCCCCCTACAAGGGCGTGGTCACCTTACTAACTCCTCCCCCTTTACAAATGTTTCTATGGCAACCGTTCAAACACAGGGATGTTCCCCTAAGGCAGTGTTTCTCAATTCCAGTCCTCAGGCCCCCCCAACAGGTCAGGTTTTCCATTATTTTGCACAGGTGATTTGATCAGTTTCACTGCCTTAGTAATCACCACAGCCATTTCATCTGAGGGAAATCCTGAAAACCTGACCTGTTGGGGGGGCCTGAGGACTGGAATTGAGAAACACTGCCCTAAGGAGTTATCGTTACCCTGGGATCCTCCCATGATCTCTTAGCAATAAACAAAATACAGGAAAAGAAGCATAGTACTCTAATTGGACCTGGAGGTGGGTCTCTCTAATGGACACAGAGAGGGCTTCTGTTAGAGAGTCTGTTTAGAAAGAGCCCCCGGACATAATACAGGAGATGGTCAGAGACTTCTAACATGATACAAGAGATGATCAGAGACTGCAGCCATGGTACAAGAGATTAATGCAGCCTCACCAGTGCCCATAAAATGCAGCCTACCAGTACCTAACAATTGCAGCCTTATAATTGATCACCAATTTCAGCTTACCAGTGCCCCTGGATTACACAGAAGAGCAGTATCCTGCTGTCACATAGCTTGGATTTAATCTGCCCGGGCAGCCACTGAAACAAAGACCGACTTGCGGCTCCTATGGTACACATCACACTGATTATACTAACTATACCCCCCCACTCTCATCACACCTCCCCTAACCTGATAACCCTGATTGGGGGCTAAAAGAGAGCTCAGGCTCAGAGAGAGAGGTGGGGCTGAAAGAGAGCTCAGGCTCAGAGAGAGAGGTGGGGCTGAAAGAGAGAGGTGGGGCTGAAAGAGAGCTGAAAGAGAGCTCAGGCTCAGAGAGAGAGGTGGGGCTGAAAGAGAGCTTAGGCTCAGAGAGAGGAGGTGGGGGCTGAAAGAGAGATCAGGCACAGAGAGAGGATGTGGGGCTGAAAGAGAGCTCAGGCACAGAGAGAGGAGGTGGGGCTGAAAGAGAGCTCAGGCACAGAGAGAGGAGGTGGGGCTGAAAGAGAGCTCAGGCACAGACAGAGGAGGTGGGGCTGAAAGAGAGCTCAGGCTCAGAGAGAGAAGGTGGGGCTGAAAGAGAGATCAGGCACAGAGAGAGGATGTGGGGCTGAAAGAGAGCTCAGGCACAGAGCGAGGAGGTGGGGCTGAAAGAGAGCTCAGGCACAGAGAGAGGAGGTGGGGCTGAAAGAGAGCTCAGGCACAGAGAGAGGAGGTGGGGCTGAAAGAGAGCTCAAGCACAAAGAGAGGAGGTGGGGCTGAAAGAGAGCTCAGGCTCAGAGAGAGGAGGTGGGGCTGAAAGAGAGCTCAGGCTCAGAGAGAGGAGGTGGGGCTGAAAGAGAGCTCAGGCCCAGAGAAAGGAGGTGGGGCTGAAAGAGAGCTCAGGCCCAGAGAGAGGAGGTGGGGCTGAAAAGAGAGAGGAGGTGGGGCCGAAAGAGAGCTCAGGCTCAGAGAGAGGAGGTGGGGCTGAAAGAGAGCTCAGGCTCAGAGAGAGGAGGTGGGGCTGAAAGAGATGGAGGTGGAGAGAGAAGGGGGTTGAGTGAGAGAGAGAGAGAGAGATGAGAGAGCGAGAGAGATGAGGCAGAGAGAGCGAGAGAGAGATGAGGCAGAGAGAGCGAGAGAGAGATGAGGCAGAGAGAACGATGAGGCAGAGAGAGAGAGAGATGCGGCAGAGAGAGAGAGAGAGAGAGAGAGATGAGGCAGAGAGAGATGAGGCAGAGAGAGGGATGAGCAAGGGGGAGAGGGATGAGGCAGAGAGAGAGAAGGATGAGGCAGAGAGAGAGAAGGATGAGGCAGAGAGGGAGGGATGAGGCAGAGAGGGAGGGATGAGGCAGAGAGAGGGAGGGATGAGGCAGAGAGGGAGGGATGAGGCAGAGAGGGAGGGATGAGCAAGGGGGAGAGGGGATGAGCAAGGGGGAGAGGGATGAGGCAGAAAGAGAGGGATGAGGCAGAGAATGGAATGAGCAAGGGGGAGAGGCATGAGGCAGAGAGAGGGATGAGCAAGGGGGAGAGGGATGAGCAAGGGGGAGAGGGATGAGGCAGAGAGGGAGGGATGAACAAGGGGAAGAGGGATGAGGCAGAGAGTGAGAGGGATGAGGCAGAGAGAGGGATGAGGCAGAGAGAGAGGGATGAGGCAGAGAGAGAGAGGGATGAGGCAGAGAGAGAGAGGGATGAGGCAGAGAGAGAGGGATGAGGCAGAGAGAGAGGGATGAGGCAGAGAGAGAGGGATGAGGCATAGAGAGAGAGAGAGAGGGATGAGGCAGAGAGAGAGGGATGAGGCAGAGAGAGAGGGATGAGGCAGAGAGAAAGGGATGAGGCAGAGAGAGAGGGATGGGGCAGAGAGAGAGGGATGAGGCAGTAAGAGAGGGATGTGGCAGAGAGAGAGAGGGATGAGGCAGAGAGAGAGAGGGATGAGGCAGAGAGAGAGGGATGAGGCAGAGAGAGAGGGATGAGGCAGAGAGAGAGGGATGAGGCAGAGAGAGAGAGGGATGAGGCAGAGAGAGAGAGGGATGAGGCAGAGAGAGAGGGATGAGGCAGAGAGAGAGGGATGAGGCAGAGAGAGAGGGATGAGGCAGAGAGAGAGGGATGAGGCAGAGAGAGAGAGGGATGAGGCAGAGAGAAAGGGATGAGGCAGAGAGAGAGGGATGAGGCAGTAAGAGAGGGATGTGGCAGAGAGAGAGGGATGAGGCAGAGAGAGGGATGAGGCAGAGAGAGGGATGAGGCAGAGAGAGGGATGAGGCAGAGAGAAAGGGATGAGGCAGAGAGAGAGGGATGAGGCAGTAAGAGAGGGATGTGGCAGAGAGAGAGGGATGAGGCAGAGAGAGGGATGAGGCAGAGAGAGGGATGAGGCAGAGAGAGGGATGAGGCAGAGAGAGAGGGATGAGGCAGAGAGAGAGGGATGAGGCAGAGAGAGAGGGATGAGGCAGAGAGAAAGGGATGAGGCAGAGAGAAAAGGATGAGGCAGAGAGAGGGATGAGGCAGAGAGAGGGATGAGGCAGAGGGAGGGATGAGGCAGAGAGAGGGATGAGGCAGAGGGAGGGATGAGGCAGAGAGAGGGATGAGGCAGAGGGAGGGATGAGGCAGAGAGAGGGATGAGGCAGAGGGAGGGATGAGGCAGAGGGAGGGATGAGGCAGAGAGAGGGATGAGGCAGAGGGAGGGATGAGGCAGAGGGAGGGATGAGGCAGAGGGGAGGGATGAGGCAGAGGGAGGGATGAGGCAGAGAGAGGAATGAGGCAGAGGGAGGGATGAGGCAGAGAGAGGAATGAGGCAGAGGGAGGGATGAGGCAGAGGGAGGGATGAGGCAGAGGGAGGGATGAGGCAGAGGGAGGGATGAGGCAGAGAGAGGAATGAGGCAGAGGGAGGGATGAGGCAGAGGGAGGGATGAGGCAGAGGGAGGGATGAGGCAGAGAGAGGGATGAGGCAGAGGGAGGGATGAGGCAGAGGGAGGGATGAGGCAGAGAGAGGGATGAGGCAGAGAGAGGGATGAGGCAGAGAGAGGGATGAGGCAGAGGGAGGGATGAGGCAGAGAGAGGGATGAGGCAGAGGGAGGGATGAGGCAGAGGAAGGGGTGAGGCAGAGGGAGGGATGAGGCAGAGAGAGAGGGATTAGCAAGGGGGAGAGGGATGAGGCAGAGGGAGGGATGAGGCAGAGGGAGGGATGAGGCAGAGGGAGGGATGAGGCAGAGAGAGGGATGAGGCAGAGGGAGGGATGAGGCAGAGGGAGGGATGAGGCAGAGAGAGGGATGAGGCAGAGAGAGGGATGAGGCAGAGGGAGGGATGAGGCAGAGGGAGGGATGAGGCAGAGAGAGGGATGAGGCAGAGGGAGGGATGAGGCAGAGGGAGGGATGAGGCAGAGAGGGGATGAGGCAGAGGGAGGGATGAGGCAGCAGGAGGCAGAGGGAGGGATGAGGCAGAGAGAGGGATGAGGCAGAGGGAGGGATGAGGCAGAGAGAGGGATGAGGCAGAGGGAGGGATGAGGCAGCAGAGAGAGGGATGAGGCAGAGGGAGGGATGAGGCAGAGGGAGGAATGAGGCAGAGAGAGGGATGAGGCAGAGGGAGGGATGAGGCAGAGAGAGGGATGAGGCAGAGGGAGGAATGAGGCAGAGAGAGGGATGAAGCAGAGGGAGGGATGAGGCAGAGGGAGGGATGAGGCAGAGAGAGGGATGAGGCAGAGGGAGGGATGAGGCAGAGGGAGGGATGAGGCAGAGAGAGAGGATGAGGCAGAGGGAGGGATGAGGCAGAGAGAGGGATGAGGCAGAGGGAGGGATGAGGCAGAGAGAGGGATGAGGCAGAGGGAGGGAGTGAGGCAGGCAGAGGGAGGAATGAGGCAGAGAGAGGGATGAGGCAGAGGGAGGGATGAGGCAGAGAGAGGGATGAGGCAGAGGGAGGAATGAGGCAGAGAGAGGGATGAAGCAGAGGGAGGGATGAGGCAGAGGGAGGGATGAGGCAGAGGGAGGGATGAGGCAGAGAGAGAGGGATTAGCAAGGGGGAGAGGGATGAGGCCGAGAGAGAGGATAGTGTCATAGTGGACAGAGAGGGAGGGATGAGGCAGAGAGGAGTGCTGACAGAGAGAGGGAGTGGCTGTGAGAGAGAGGACGGCTGTGAGATCCCTAGCCCTGTCTGTATCTAAAGATAGGTCGGTCTGTGTGTCCGTGTATGGACTATGGTGCCAAGTACCTTATTGATCCGGGAGGTGCTCTCCTCTGCTGCTTCTTCCAGCAGCTCCCTGGCAGATCGTCCTTATCCTCCAGGCATCACTGACTGCTGCTGGGGCACAGAGGAGGCTGAAGGAGACTGTGTGCACACTGTGCAGCGACATCAGATCGGTGTCACTGTCTGGCTGCTTTGAAATCTCCCGCCCACACCCCATTCCAGGCACAGATTGGAGGCACAAGGGGTTGTGGGCGGGCACATGGGGAGGAGGTTAGTCCTGTTACAGATACAGCAGGCGCCGTGCGGGGGATGTGGACAGTGCTGCAAGCGGGTCAGTGGGCGGCAGAGGTAGGCGGCAATGTGATCACGGCGCTCTCGCTGGAAATCACAATGCTGACTTGTTGACAACCCACTCTGGCGCTACTGACACTTTGGCGCCTCCTCCCCTCTGGCGCCTGGGTGCAGCGCACCCTTTGCACCCCGCCTGGGATCGGCCCTGCTTCTGGTTCTGCTGGACCTAAGCGCAGCATTCGACACTGTAGACCACAAACTATTATTGACATGGCTAGCTGAAGTAGCCAGAGTCGCAGAAGGCGATTTATCCTGGTTCTCCTCTTTTTTGGAAAACCGATCGCAAACAGTGAAGTTAGGACCTCTCACTTCTAAGAAACGCACAGCATCATGCGGAGTCCCTCAAGGATCGCCTCTGTCACCGGTGCTGTTTAACATCTATCTTCGTCCTCTTTTTGAAATTATCAGCAGCCAAAAACTGCTTTACCACTCATATGCAGACGACACACAACTGTATTTCCGCATTGGCAACAAAAAGGATCACCACCTCAATCTAGAGACATGCCTCTCTTTGATAGAGGACTGGATGACAAAGAGTTATATTAAACTCAACGGAGCAAAAACAGAACTTCTCCGGTTTCACGCCAATCGTAGGAATCAACCTGCAACAACATGGACACCCCCGCACATTCTGGGCAAAATCATCTCCCCTAGCGCCAAAGTCAAAATTCTAGGGGTCATTTTTGACTCCTATATGACAATAGATGCACAAATAGGGTCAGTAGTCAGCGGATCCCACCATCTGCTGCGCCTACTACGCCGACTTACTCCTTTCATTCCCAAAGAAGATTTAGCAGTCGTGGTGGGAGCAATTGTAAACTCCAGACTGGACTATGTAAATGCCCTTTTCCTCGGACTCCCCAAGTACCAACTCGCTCGTCTGCAAGTCGTTCAGAACACGGCCACCAGACTTGTGACTGGGAAAAAACCCTGGGAATCAATCTCACCTTCACTGAGAACCCTTCACTGGCTGCCAGTAGAAGACAGAATTGCTTTTAAAGCACTCTGTCTAAAGCATAGATGTATCCATGGGAATGCTCCCCATTATTTATGCGAAAAAATAAAAGCTTACAATCCCAATCGCGTTTTGCGATCCACCAATCAAAACCTGCTCCAGATCCCGAAAGCCAACTACAAGTCCAAAGGAGAAGGAAGATTCGCGATCCAAGGTCCCAGACTATGGAACGCTTTACCAACCAGTATTCGGTTGGAGGAGAATCACTTAGCATTTAGGAGAAAGATCAAGACTCTTCTCTTTTGATATCAAAGGAGACAGGAACAACAAGCGCCCAGAGGCGATTTAGTTTGCATGTGCCACGCTATATACATTTTCATTCATTCATTCATTCATTCAAATATTGGTGGTGGGTCACACTGAAGTCACATAGGAGTGCACACAGCGTGTGCCAGGTGTGCCTGCGGACACCCTAATCACCCTGGGTGGCACAGATTTCCCCTGTTTAAACCCCTGATATTTTGACAAAGCCCCTTGGCAGGGCTGCTAAAAATAATGTCAAGTAAAGAATTTATAAAGTTGAAAAAAAAATGAAAATAAAAAATACTGACACTATCCACATATAAATTCTCACACACATACTGTATGTTGTTGAGCATTGAGGTGCACACCCTAATGCAATAGGCTGTGCACACCTATGAGAAGTCGTACCCAAAAAATGGCAGGTAGGAGGAAAAGGATTAATCACCTAGTACTGCATGTAGTATCTCTGTAGATCAGTTATAACTAAACAGCGGCCCGCGGTCTGGGTTTGGATTGAGCAACAACTACTGCGGCCTCGCCATTCAGCTGCCTGTTTCTTCTTTCTTTCCCATACCCTCCGACCAGACCCACCGAGCAACCCCCTTACTATAGTGTTGCTCACGAATATTCGCATTGCGAATATTCGTTACGAATATTGCATATTCGAGTATTCGCGAATAAATCGAATATTGCGGTGAATATTCGCTATTGCGAATATTCGTATTTTTTCAAATTTATTTTTAAAACAGATCACATCCTAGTGATCTCTTTCGACGTCTAAAAGCATTGCTGGTATGATTAGAGAC
The DNA here is from genome assembly GCA_029574335.1 of Rana kukunoris. Taxonomy (NCBI): domain Eukaryota; kingdom Metazoa; phylum Chordata; class Amphibia; order Anura; family Ranidae; genus Rana; species Rana kukunoris. The sequence continues at coordinate 178,564,605 of CM056054.1, forward strand.
CCTGGGCCGAGTAGCTGAGGCGATCCTTTTATGTTGACGAATATTCGCAATGCGAATATTCGTATTACGAATATTCGCGAATACTTTCTCTGCCCTTCTGTGTTTTGTGTATAAAAAAAAATTAGCTTTAGTTTAGTCATATAAGTTTGTGTAAGTAGAGTTAGTGTTTAGTGCATATTAGTTTAGCAATCCAGGAAACGATCTCCGTTTTCGCGTGTTGACGAGAATTTCGCAATCAATTTCGCATTCGCATTAGCGAAACTTTGCAAAAATTTTTTTTGATAAAATATCACGAATATTCGATATTAACGAATATTTCGCGAATATTCTTCTATATAAGAATATCGAATAGAAATCGAATATGGCGTATTCTGCTCATCACTACCTTACTACACCACGTTGCAAAGCCGACCCTGTAATTTTCAACACAGGGCAGAATGCAGGAGTTTCAGCCGGCCTGGACAGAGGGCAGGAATGCCAGCCGGCCTGGACAGAGGGCAGGAGCAGCCCATCTCCTCAAGTTAACCAGCAGTGATTGGCCTGCTAGGGCAGTAGCAGCAACCAATCACCCACTAGCCATCAGAAAAAGTTGGAAAGCTCCAGTTCTCCTCACAGACCTGATGCTCCTCCCGTCCCTTGCCCTTCTGTGTAGGGTAGGACTGGGTGCAGTGTAAAGGGGACACTATTGTCTAAAGGGAGAGCTAAACTCTATAGGGGGCTGTAATATAAAGCTGGGGACTGTGATGTAAATGGGATGGGCTGTAATGTAAACAGATACTCAAATATAAAGAGGGTACTGTAATGTAAAGGGGTAGCTTGATATGTAAAGGATGGGAGGACTGCATTGTAAATAGTGGCGCTGTGTTGTATTTGGAGGCATGGGCGTCCGCTGAACTTTTTCCAGGGGGGGGCATAATTTTACGGTCACCTATGCCCCGCTTCTTTGACAATGTCATGAAGGGCAGGGGCTTAGTCATTATCCCATAAAGCCTTCTCCCTTAACTTGTACTCACAGTCCCCACTTGTAAGGTCACGGTGGTCTTCCTTCTCCCAAGTCCTGTTTCCACATGTCCCTTTGAAAATACATTACAGGCAGCAAAGCAAACACGAGGGTGCACATACAGGAAGCAGCCAGAGGTGGCATTAAAGAGCTCTGTAACTCAGTGACACTGATCTTGCAACAGCTGTGGAGCCAACTCGCACAAACACAGAGAGTCAGCACAGCTAGAGATGCAAGCATGGCAGACCCTTGCCGATTCCAGGGGGGGTCACTGGCCCCCCCTTACTCCTATGAGCGGACGCCCATGTATGGAGGGACTGTGATGCAAACCAGGGCTGTGATATAAAGTTAGGCACTTTAATGTAATGGGGTTGTAATTTAAAGGAGGGGCCTGCAAAGTAAAGAGGTGGCAGTGATGTAATGTAAATGTAAAATTTAAAGGGGGGACTGCGATGTAAACGTGTGGGTTGTGTTGTAAATAGGAGTTGCATTGTAAAGAGGACCATAATGTAAAGAGGGGGACTATGATGTTAAAGGAGGGACTGCAATATAAAGTTGGGGACTGCGATCCGTGCAACCCTAGTTAATATGGAATTAAATAGGAGCAACTTTTATTTTAGTTGCCAGGTTGCTCAAACTGACATCATATATAGATCATGGCTCACAGTGAAACAAATAGAAACAAAAGTAACAGCTTGTGTATAAAAAAAAAAAATAACTTTGTACCTCTATATCTGTGTCTTTATGAACACTGTGTCAGACATCTGCTTGGACAGCAGCTAGAACAGATGTACAGAAGTACTAGCAAATGTGTTTGGAGGGTTGCGGAGTGGCACAGAGGCAGCAGGACAGGTCATGCTAAACACGTCCTGAGTACTTTCATGGAGTGTTGTGGACATGTGTAGTACGCTCATTGTTCACAACTGGTTAATCCAATTAATATCAACAGTTTATAATTTTATTGGTGGATGGGTTTATTTTTCTGGGTGGATCAAGTACTGGAATTTTGAATTGTTCAGTGTATTGTCCCACCAATTTACATTTTCCTCTTGATTTCCCTTTTCCTTTCCTTCCCTGACTTATACTAGATTACCCAAAGTATTGTGACACCTGCTTTTACACACACATGAACTTTAATGGTATTCCAATCTTAGCCAGTAGGGTTCAATATTGAGTTGACCCAACCAACAGCTTTAACTCTTCTGGGAATGCTGTCCACAAGGCTTAGGAGTGTGTCTATGGGAATGTTTAACCATTCTTCCAGAAGTCCATTTGTGACGTCAGACACTATTGTGGATGAGAAGGCCTGGTTTGCAGTCTCTGCTCTAATTCATCCTAAAGGCATTCTATCAGGTTGAGGTCAAGACTCTGTGTAGGCCAGTCAAGTTCCTTCACCCCAAACTCGCTCATGGAAGAATGGTCAAACATTTCCACAAACTCCTAAACCTTATGGACAGCCTTCCCAGAAGAGTTGAAGTAGTTATAGCTGCAAAGGGTAGGCCAACTCAATATTGAACACTACAGACTAAGACTCTGATGCCATTAAAGGTCATGTGCGTGTAAAGGCAGGAGTCACAATTTTTTTGGTAATATAGTGTATCCTTTAGCTCACCCTTGCCCGTGCAATGAGAATTTCCTTATTTGACAGTCTGTTGCTCTTATTGTGCAGAAAAACAGTGTTTGGTAGGAATTAGATTAGGAGAAATCAGTGATGCTATATTCAAAGCTGTATAAACAGCAGGCTTTTATGGTAAGGGTAATACTAGACATTTAGCGGTGCCTTCTTTTAGCCATGACTTTTAATTTTCAAAGTTTGAAATGCTTGACAGGTTCACTTTAACTAATATACAGTATCCCACAAAAGTGAGTACACCCCCTCACATTGAAAATTTCCAAATTGGGTCTAACTAGCCATTTTCCTCCTCGGTGTCATGTGCCTCGTTAGTGTTAGAAGGTCTCAGGTGTGAACTCTCCGAGGATCTGAAAAAAAGAATTGTTGCTCTACATTAAGATGACATAGGCTATACAAAGATTGCCAAGACCCCGAAACTGAGTTGCAGCATGGTGGCCAAGACCATACAGCAATTTAACAGGACAGGTTCCACTCAGAACAGACCTCACTATGGTCGACCAAAGAAGTGGACGTGCTCAGCATCATATCCAGAGGTTGTCTTTGGGAAATAGATGAATTATGTTGTCAGCATTTCTGCAAAGGTTAAAAGGGTGGGGGGTCAGCCTGTCAGTGCTCAGACCAATACGCTGCACACTGCATCAAATTGGTCTGCATGACTGTTGTCCCAGAAGGAAGCCTATTCTTTTTTTTTTTTTTTTACCACATCAGTCGCGACCCAGGGACCAACCCTTCGGTCCAGCTCACAGGATTTCCGCCCTTCGCTTTTCTCCATGAATTCCTCCATGGTCTTCGCATCACTTGTGTTAAAGGAAGGAAGCCTATTCTAAAGATGATGCACAAGAAAGCCCGCAAACAGTTTGCTGAAGAAAAGCAGGTTAAGGACTTGGATTACTGGATTACTGGAACCATGTCCCGAGGTCTGATGAGACCAAGATTTGGTTGGTTTCAATCGTGTGTGGTGGCAACCAGGTGAGGAGTACAAAGACAAGCGTGTCTTGCCTACAGTCAAGCGTGGTGTTGGGAGTGTCATAGTCTGGGGCTGCCGGGACTGGGGAGCTACTGTTTATTGAGGGAACCATGAATGCCAACATACACTGTGACATACTGAAGCAGAGCATGATCCCCTCCCCTCAGAGACTGGGCTGCGGTGCGCTATTTCAATATGATAAAGACCCCAAACACACCTCCAATATGACCACTGCCTTGCTAAAGAAGCTGAGGGTATCCTCAAATGGAAGGTGGAGGAGCGCAAGGTCTCTACCATCCACCAGCCCCGTAATATCCTCATGGAGGAGTGGAAGAGGACTCCAGTGGCAACTTGCGAAGCTCTGGTGAACTCCATGCCCAAGAAGGTTAAGGCAGTATTGGAAAATAATGGTGGCCACACAAAATATTGACACTTTGGGCCCAGTTTGGACATTTTCACTTAGGGGTGTACTTGAGTCATTTTGTTGCCAGTGGTTTAAACAATAATGGCTGCGTGTTGAGTTATTTTGATGGGACAGCACATTTAGACTGTTATACAAGCTGTACACTCACTACTTTACATTGTAGCAAAGTGTCATTTCCTCAGTGTTATCACATGAAAAGATATAATAAAATATTTACATAAATTGAGGGGTGTACTCACTTCTGTGAGATACTGTAACTCCATAGAAATGAAACCCAAAGGGTAGATTTAGGTTGTTAAACTTTGCACATCCTGAGATATCATGCACTGCCTCACTAAATATGGCGATTTGTATAAAGCCAATACGTGTTTAGTTATACAAGTGAAAGTAATGTGTCTTTTTTTTCATGTTTGCATAATTAAATAGAAATAAAATAAACTATGGGTTTAAGTTGCAGGCTTCAACTCATGGATTTCCAATGCTTTAACCTGGCTAGTACCTAAGAGGGCTTTAGACAAGTTCAGCTCTGAAAACTGCCATCAGAAAAAAAATGCAATTCCATAAAAGTAGGGTAAAACAAATAACAAAAGAAAAGGTAATAATAACCAATACAAATACGTTTTATACACATTCCTTCTGCAGATTGCTGTATAAATTAACACAAAAAATTGTACCACTAATGAATAATATAAAAGTTAGCAAATAGAATCTTTGAAGACTTTAAAATAAATGTTCAGTAGGATAAATTATAATCCTGAAACCATTTTCCTTCCTTCGATCCATGTACCAAAACATTGCTGTTCACTGGCAGAACACAGGAAGCAGAAAAGATGACATTAAAATCACGAGTGTGAAATTATTGCAAGAATATTCTGTATGCTTTCAGATTTTGGAGCTTTTTTTAAATTTTTTTATTTTTTTTGCTGGAAGGTTCATGTCCTGGAAAATCAATGCATTTTACAATTTCCATTCTTCCTAATCTTTTTATTCAGCTGAAGTTTGCACGAAAAGCCACAGGCACTAAAAGGAATAATGGTGTTTTAGTGTTTATTGTGAAACTTTCTCTTGTAGCATTGTGAAGCCTTATGCTTTTATTGTGTATGAAGTCAATCTAAAAAAAAAAAAAAAAACAAGCAATGGAGAATGGAGTTTAGAAATCAATATAATTACGTTCTGCAGACTGATACCGCTAGAAATACAAACAGAATATAGTGCTGTGTTTGTATATATGGATATAAGATTTTGACTTCTTCCACTTTAAAAAGGACCCTTCCACTAAAGGGTAAGTTATAAGCAAAGCTCACCCTGTAAAAGAAGAGCATGTTTACTTAAAATCAAACTAAACTCTGGTTTAAAAAAAAAAATGTATTCCAGTATGTATTCTTAAAGAATAACTTCACTTTTGTTGAGAAAAAAACATTCCCCTCTGGGTAATCAATGTGTTTGCAAGCAGTGTTGCCAACCGTCCGTTTTTTTACAGACAGTTCGTAAAAAGGGGCACTTTTTTCCTCTGTTTGTAAATGTCTGTGGTTGCGGATATGTGCCAGTAAAAATAACCGAGATTGGTTCGGCTTGAAACTGTGCATTGAGATTGGAGGGGGTGATTGGAGGAAGGGGGTGATGGTGGCTGCGGTGGCACCACAGAGGAGGATAGAGGCAGGGGGAGATTGGAGGAAGGGGGTGATGGTGGCTGCGGTGGCACCACAGAGGAGGATAGAGGCAGGGGGAGATTGGAGGCAGGGGGTGATGGTGGCTACGGTGGCACCACAGAGGGGGATGGAGGCAGGGGGAGATTGGAGGCAGGGGGTGTTAGTGGCAGGTTTTTTTTTGAAGCACGGGGTGTTTGGAGGCACCGCAGAGGGGGATGGTCGCACCTCAGAGGGTGGGGGGTGGAGACAGGGGTTGTTGGTGGCACCACAGAAGGGGATGGAGGCAGGGGACAATGGAGGCAGGGGGTGATTGGAGGCAGGGGGCCTGGGGGAGATTGGAGGCAGGAGGAGATTGGAGGCAGGAAGTGTTAGTGGCAGGGGGAGATTAGAGGCAAAGGGAGATTGGAGGCAATAGGGGATTGTGGCACCGCAGATGGGGGTGAAGGCAGGGGGTGTTGGTGGCAGAGGGGGATGGAGGCAGGGGGTGATGTGACTAAATAATTTTCCCTTATTATATCGAAAAATATGTTTTTTTACCTTAATATCTACCTTAAATCACAATGCTAGTTGCCTAGCGTACTTGTTTGTAGCCTAAATCCTGAAATTTGCACCTAGAAATGTAATTTAGTAATTTTTGCACGTTTGCTGACCTGCAAAAAAATAGTGAATTTATATTTTTTCTGAAAAGGCGAACTTATCATTTAACCACTTAAGGACCTCCGCACGCACATATACGGCCACAGAATGGCACGGATGGGCACAAGGGCGTAAATTTACGTCCTCGCCCAGTTGCGGGTCGGGGGTCTTTCCAACCGCTGCGATGAGAGGAACACCTAACAGTAAGTGTGCACCAACATTACACTGACACACACTCACATAGGCATACTTAACCCCTTGCGATCTGCCCCCCCACCCCCCCTGTCACAGTGTCACTGAATGCAGTGATCTAATCACTGCATTTAGTGTCAGTGTGACAGGCAGTGTAAAATCAGTTAGTGTTAGGTTCAGGATAGCCCCCCCACCCCCCCTAATAAAGTTTTAACCCCCTGATCACCGCCCTAGTTAACCCTTTCACTCCCTATTGCCAGCGTCACTAAGCGATCATTTTTCTGATCGCTGTATTTGTGTCGCTGTTCCCGCTAGGTAGCTATTTTTTTTTATTGCGATTTTTTTTACTAAAGACATGTGGCTAAATAAATTTTGGCCTAAATGTTTGACTAAAATTTAGTTTATTTGATTTTTTTTTTTACAAAAAGTAAAAAATAGTGTTTTTTTTTTCAAAAATGTCGCTCTATTTTTGTATATAGCGCAAAAAATAAAAATCGCAGAGGTGATCAAATACCACCAAAAGAAAGCTCTATTTGTGGGAAGAAAAGGACGCAAATTTTGTTTGGGAGCCACGTCGCACGACCGCGCAATTGTCTGTTAAAGCGACGCAGTGCCGAATCGCAAAAACACCTTGGGTCATTTACCAGCGTATTGGTCCGGGTCTTAAGTGGTTAAAGCAGAACTCCGGGCAAAAGCTTTTTTTCTATGTCCTTGCTGCTGATCTCCTACCTTCACTGACTATGCCATCCATCGTCTTTAGAGCTCTGTAGTTCCTCTGTAATAGCCTGCTGATTTTGAAATACAAACTTTACTGCCGTGTGATATCCCCTTTGTAAGACCCGTGGCTGCTATTCCTCCTGTACTTCCAGCCACCAGTTTTGGTACTTCCCATATGTAGTTGAAGTTCTTTACAGCAAGCAGGGATGTTTACTTCAGTCCCCGCTTGCTGTAGTGGGTGGGGGGTCTCACAGACCCCAGTCTGTGCTGCCCATGGAGGTGGTTTCCTCGTCACGCCTTCTCTGATCCCTGCCAGCACCGCCCCCAATCTGCCCCCCTGTCGCCACCTCCTGCCCGCCATCTCTTAGTGCAGTGCAGGGATCATTACCAGACACCAGCCAGATAACAGAGTGGAGATCTCTGGCTGTGACAGATCTTGTATGTGAAGCACAGATCTCTGTGAAGTCCCGCCTCCTGGACAAGCATTGGAACAGTGTGCTGTCTATCACAAAGCCGGTCCAGGATGGTAAGACTTTACGGCCATCTGCATTTCACATACTTGATCTGTCACAGCGTGGATCCCCGTTCTGTCATCAGGCTGGTGTCTCATAATGATCCCAGCTGCATATTTGGACACTAATGGGCACAGATAGGTTGCACTCATGGATTTTGCTAAGCTTCACTGGTGGACACATATAAGATTCCACTTATGGGCACAGATAGGCAACACTGATGGGCACTGATAAGCTGCACTGAGGGCGCACTGATAATGCTGCACTTATGGGCACTGATAAGCTGCACTGATGAGATTGCACAAAGGCGGCACTGGTGAGGCTGCACTGATAAACTGCACTGAGGTGGCATTGATGAAGCTGCACTTATGGGCACTGATAAGCTGCACTGATGGGCACTGAGGCGGCACTGATGAGAATGCACTGATGGGCACTGATGAGGCCACACTGATGGGCACTGAGGTGGCACTGATGAGGCTGCACTTATGGGCACTGATAAACTGCACTGATTGGCACTGAGGGGCACTGATAAGGCTGCAATGATGGGCATTAATAGGGTTGCACTTATGGGCACTGATAAGCTACACTTATGGGCACTGATGAGGCTGCACTATGGTGTCACATATATGTACTGATGAGGCTGCACTGATGAGGCAGCACTAATAGGCACAGATAAGCTGCACTGATGGGCACTGAGGCGGGACTGATGAGGCTGCACTTATGGGCACTGATAAGCTTCACTGTGGTGGCACTGATGAGGCTTAACTTATGGGCACTGATAAGCTACACTGATGGGCACTGATGAGGATGCACTGATATGCTGCACTGATGGGTACTGATAAGTTGCACTGATCAGGCAGCACTGATGGACACTGATAAACTGCACTGAGGTGGCACTGATAAGCTGCACTAATAAGCACTGATGAGACTGCACTTATGGGCACCAAGGCAGCACTGATGAGACTGCACTTATGGGCACTGATAAACTGCACTGATGGGCACTGAGGCGGCATTTGTATTATATCTGACGTTACATATGACAGAGACCGGTATTGTGGTAATATTGAAGCTTATTGAGATTTCCATACATTAGAGGGTTCCACCTTTATTGTGTTATTGATTAGTAAGTTAGCACTGTACTGTACTGTACTGCACTGTAGAGAGCGAGAGAGAGAGAGAGAGAGAAAGAGAGAGAAAGAGAGAGAAAGAGAAAGAGAAAGAGAAAGAGAGAGAGAGAGAGAGAGAGAGAATATGATGTAATCAATGTTCTAACAGCTCCTTCTTGGCAGAACAGATGTGGATTCAGATGTAAAAGGGAAACTCTGAGACTCTGATGTAAGGGGGACTCGTGATTACCTTCATATGATTAGAAATGTTATCTAATTGCAAAATATATGTATAGTTAGTTTATACCATAAACAAAATTGCTGTGCACCGCAAGTGTTTGGGTTTTGGGTTGGCAACCCTAGCCAGCACTAAGGCCTTACATACATTGCTGCTCCTAAAAGTGAACTTAGGTGCTTTCGGCTTTTTTGGGGGTAAAAGCTACTGAACTCAACTCAATAAAAGCCTACGTGTCCATGTACACATAGGCTTTTGTGAGGCCGCGTACACACGGCAGAGAACCTCGACGGGCAGAACACATCGTTCCGCCCGTCGAGGTTCTCTGCCGGCCGTCGAAATCGGCGACCCGCCCGTCGGGAATGGCAACCAGCCATTCATCCAGGCGGGCCGTCGAGCAAATAGAGAGCGTGCTCTCTATTTCTGCTCGACGGGATTCCCGACGGGGCCGAGGTCCTCGCTGGAATGCAGCTTCCAGCGAGGTTCTCGCTGGTTTCCAGCGAGAACCTCGGTCGTGTGTACGCCGCCTCAGAGTTTAGGAGCAACAGAGTTTAGGGGCAGTTAAAGGCCCCTCTCCTTAATGCAGAAGAATGGCAAAATTCAGGAGAGGAACTTTTTGGCAAATAAATGCAATTGCGGCAAAAACGCAATACCGCTTTTTTGCTGAATTTAGTGTTTTGCTGCTGCCAGGGATGGCCAGTGCACACGTAGTCTAATGCCGCGTACACACGACCGTTTTTCACAACGAGAAAAATGCAATTTTTTTAATAGGCTCCAGAGCATTCTAGTCGACTCGAAAAATGGGCATTAAAAATTTAGAACATGCTCTATTTTGTCGTGTGAAGGCTTTAACGACGCTGGAAAAAAACGTGCATGCTCAGAAGCAGGTTATGAGAAGGGAAATTTGCCCAAAGGGTGGCACCAATTGAATGGAGCTTCCCCTTTATAGTGCCGTTGTATGTGTTGTACGTCACAGCGCTTTGCTCAAGCATACTTTTTTCATGATCGTGTGTATGCAAGGCAGGCTTGACAAGAATCACGTCGAGAAAAACTTAGTTTTTTTTCATGACATGAAAAATGGTCGTGTGTACAAGAGCCAATCAGGTGTGCTACTATTTTTGACTATACAAAGAATGTCAATAACTTTATGTAATATTATTTTTCAGCTATGGCAAAAACCCTCTGAAGAAGACCTTTTTGGTCGAAACGCATTAGTTTTTTCGTACGCTTGTGCTTTTTATTAGGCCGTGTAAACACTAACTCTACTTACACAAACTTATATGACTAAACTAAAGCTAATTTTTTTTTTATACATAAAACACAGAAGGGCAGAGAAAGTATTTGCGAATATTCGTAATACGAATATTCGCATTGCGAATATTCGGCAACATAAAAGGATTGCCTCAGCTACACGGCCCAGGGTCTCTAATCATACCAGCAATGCTTTTAGACGTCGATGGAGATCACTAGGATGTGATCTGTTTTAAAAATAAATTTGAAAAAATACGAATATTCGCAATATCGAATATTCACTGCGATATTCGATTTATTCGCGAATACTCGAATATGTAATATTCGTTACGAATATTCGCAATGCGAATATTCGTGAGCAGCACTAATTATTATATTATTTTGTACCTGAGCTGCCTCAAAACCCCACTGGGGAAACATTCTCTGCCATCAGGTGTGCTACTGTGCCCATGTGCTGATATAAAGAGCAAAGAGATGACCTCATCAGTCTGCTGCTGCTCATTCAACCTCCAATCACTGACTGGGGTGTGAAGGTGACATAGCTGTTATTGCTTAGCTGCAGGTCAGCTCTGCTGTCCAGAAAGGCGGTGCAAATCTCAGTATGAAGAGAGATGAGAAGAAATACAAAAGATTAATTAAGAGGTGGTTAAGACTGTGAAAAATTATTGATGATTGCTTGCTATGAGTTATGACACTTTATATATTTCTCTTGACCCAATTAAGTGAGCCAGCAAAAAAAAAAAAATTGATTTTGTATACATCAAATGATAATATTACAAGTGCGCAATACTCAGCATCAATGCAAGCGCAGACCATCCAATGGAAGCAAACCACCGCGAGCCTTTCAAAACGACAAACATAAGAAAACACCTAGGTCCTGCTGATGGATGAATGTGAAACTCAAATTTAAATTTAAAATAAAATAAAACATCAGTAAACTAAACTATTTCAAAATCAAGCTACTTGTTCCATTTAAAAAGACAGATGAGTGTGTGGTTCAAACGGCAGCCATGTAGATGGCAGGCAGTGAATCAAGGGCTGTGATGAATGAAAACTGTACCTAGAAATTGTAAATTACTTAATGCCTCATAGCTCCTTGGTGCTAATCTTCTTTGGAGCTGGACAGGCAGGAATTTGTTCACATGTGCAAAAGCTGAGGTGATAGTCAGAGTGAACATTTTCCCTACATTTTCATTTGTATCTTTCAGCACTGGTGTCAATGACATATTAGTTCATAGGATTTGCAATACTAGTGATTCCATCCATCCAAGTGAAATAAGAATGTACAAAATAGGAGTGAAAGCGCGATTTTATTGTTTCATAAACTTTGGTCAGTTGCATACAACTGCAAGAGTATCGATATTATTATTTACGGGCTGGAATTTTTTTTGTCATCATTCTTAAGTGACAGTGTTTAACTGCTCCAGGTCTGCCCTATAGCAGTTTTACTGCTACAGGGCGGCACCTGTGCGCCAGATCATGTATTTATATATGTGATCTGACACCTCCAGGTAGGGAGGATTACACACAGGGGAAGCTGATCGGCAGGTACACGATACCGATGTCCTCCGACCAGTGGTGGCTAATGTTTTTTCTGGGGGGGGGGGGCGGAACAACCACCCACCCCCTCCCCACCGAGCGGCACCCACCCTCCGCTTTTTGACGGTCAGTCCAGCACTTACCGAATCTTGGCAGGTGGAAGCAGATCCTCCCTTTCTCCTCCTAGGCATCCAATAAGATGTCCTTTCAGCCAATCGGGTGCACTTGAAAAGAGTACTGATTGCCATGCTTTTTTTGGTGCGCACCACTGCACCATGGTGGGGTGAACCAGCAAGATAGGAGAAGAGGCATTTTGCCTTGTTCTGCGATGAGACTGTGCTAGAATAAGCTGCCAGTACAGTCCTACCACACCTGGTGTGAATGTACCCTTATGCCACGTACACATGATCGGTTTGTCTGATAAAAACAGTCTAATGGACCGTTTTCATCAGACTAACCGATCGTGTGTGGGCCCCATCGGTTTTTTATCCATCGGATAAAAAACTAGGAACTTGTTTTAAAATTATCTGATGGTTAACTAACCGATAGAAAAACAAACGATTGTCTGTGGGCACGTCCATCGGTTAAAAAGTCGACGCATGCTTGGAAGCATTGAACTTCATTTTTCTCAGCACGTCGTGTTTTATGTCCCCGCGTTCTGACACGATCGTTTGTTTTAACTGATGGTGTGTAGGCAAGACTGATGAAAGTCAGCTTCATCAGATATCTGATGAAAAAAATCCATCAGACCTTTTTCATCGGATGAACCGATCCTGAGTACAGGGCTTTACAGTTGAAGTCCTGAACTTTGTATTAAACTTGTTGGCAGCTACTTTGGTGCTGAATAGTCTCAACAGTGTTGGACAATATTGAAAAACATTTTCACTTTAGATCAAAATCTACAGAAACACTTGACTTATAGTTATCATTGGCCAATCGGGAAAACAGTGTATTATTCTATTCTAACTGCTCTTAACCAGTTCATTCTTCCCAGAACAATTGTTAGATTTCTACTATTGACTCGACGATAACATTGTCATTACTTAAAGCGGAGTTCCGCCGTAAAAAAATATTTAAAGTCAGCAGTTACAAATACTGCAGCTGCTGACTTTTAATATATGGGCACTTACCTATCCTAGGAGCCCACTATGTCGGGTCCCGAAGCTGATTTGTCTCTCTGCCGCCATCTTCGGCAAGTGAATCCGGAAGTGAAGCCTTGCGACTTCACTTTCTGGTCCCCTACTGCGCATGCGGAATCACACTGGTCCATGCTGTCTTCTGAGACCTGTGTGTCTCCCAGAAGACAGTGGGGGGACGGAGGAGGGGCCGGACATGGCGTAGATCACCAAAGTGATCTATGCCCAGAAGTGGGAGCCCCTTTGTCAGCTTCATCTGTGGTATGCCGCCTGGCGTGACCTCTAGTAGCATGCCAGGCGAGCGGCCACTGCTGATGACGCCATTTCTGACGCGTCTGCAACTGGAGCACAGATGGGGCTGTTTGCGCTCCATGCTACTGCAGCATTGCTGCTATACACCGCGCCCTGATGGGCGGCGGCATTTGTGACAGCGGCGTGCCTGGGGTCATCACCTGTCATCATCCGATGCTTGGACGAGCGGGGATCCGTGTATCCCTCGGTTCCACCCGATGGAGCCCATACTGTAAATTCAGGCCCTCCCTCTCTGCCTCTTTCCACCCCCCTCCCCCGCCCCTCCGGTATTTGTACAATGAGCTGTTTTATATATATATTTATTACATTTTTTTATTATATCATTATATTATTATATTTCATTCACCATCCATACACCTATATACAGGCTCATATGGTGGTGATCAGTACTGGGGACACCATATTTGTTCCCGAAACTGGATCTACAGTACATCTCTCCATATAATACCCTCATCATGATATCATACTATTTCAGTTTTTTCTACTCTAATTTTTTTTTCATTTATCAATTTATTCATTTATTTATTGGTCTGTTATTGCTGTTATTTTCATCACTTGATTTGTGCATAGTATCCGGGACTGCCCATCAATTGTTGGAAGGAGTCTGGATGGCCCCTGGGAGGTCCTCTGTGGCTGGCGGTGGGTGTGGTTAGTGCACATGTGTATGTACATATAGGGGATGACTGTGGAAGGGTCTGCACTGCTGGGCTCTGATGAAGAGGTCCTTGTCGCCTCGAAACGCATTAGCCGGCAGTGACACACCTCAATCCCCCCTATTCTGGAGTGTGGTTCGAGGGTTATCCATCACATCGTTGTTGACAAGCCTTATATACCATGTCTCTTGTGAGTAGTTTTTATTCCTATTTGTACTCAATAAATTGTCAACGGTAACACATTAGGCTGGTGCACATTTATTTTTCTTCTTTTTTGTTCTCTGTTAGGATGCTCCCCGTCCGTGAAGGGCAGCAAGGCCACTGTTACAATTTTTGACATTTGTGGAAATTTCCATGCGGAACATTGACTAACTGTTGGACAATCCACCCGTGCACAAGAGTTTGTTTTGTTTTTTCTGTTTATCAAATACCTGTATTACACAGGTATCTGCTCCCTCCTCCCCCCTGAAAGGTGCCAAATGTGACACCGGAGGGAGGGGGGGGATTCCAAAAAGCGGAAGGAATTTTTTGGGTGGAACTCCGATTTAAGATAACAATGTAATATGCATATAATGTTTGGAGGAAAAACAATGCCTTTGTCTGGTGATATTGTTTTGCGAAAGTTTCATTATTTTCTGGTGTTGCAGTAGATAACAAGTATATATTTTATTCTATAATTTTTCCCATATACAGTGTAATAATACAATAGTTAACATTTGGTACAAAGCATGGTAAGTTTTTATATAATAAATAAAGACTTAAAATAAATTATTACAGCACAAAAAAGGAATTTAATAAATAACAAACAAACAAACAAAAAACAATAATAATAAATCACGAAAAAAATCATAGCTAAAGGGGAAAAGGTGAGGAAGAAGTTAATTATGGTTATGGTTAATTATGGTTGATTAGAGTTAACCAATGGTTAGTCATCCCTTCATCTGCAAATGAGTAAAACCAAGTAAATACCCGGTAACAATAATGTTTTTATATTATATTTCTGAATGCAGCTCATGAACAATATTTGAAAGCTTTGCAGCGTTTAAAGCCAGGATTTACCGACAAGATGGGGCCTCCGCCTGATAGACTTCGCTTGCTCCCCGCTGAGCATGCGGATAACAGGTCCGTCTCTGCTCACGGTGCAGAGTGGAGACGGACCCTGTCCCGCTCTGCTCTATAAGGAAATCAGGTGAAAATGGACCACCTGTCCGTTTTCATCCGTCCTGCCAGACTATTGGAAAATAGGACCACCATCCGTCTGGATTTGGCAAGCATGTCTGTCACTGCTCACATCCGCTGCTCCATAGGGGTGAAGGGAAGGTCCGATCAGGTCCATCTGAAAAACTGATTAATGGACCTGATTGGACAGCCTGTGTGAAAGGGGCCTTAGGAGCGTCAGCAGCAGAAAATATGGAATAGCTCTGTGGCATAACTGGTGGAGAGATAATGTTCATAGACAGTACTGGCAGCGACATATTTCAGAGGAAAACATTTGTAATCAGCCAAATCACCCAATATGAGCAGTGGCTGAAAACATAGCTAACGAAAAAGCTATAAAGCAGGCACCTTAACCACTTTAGCCCCGGACCATATTGCTGTCCAAAGACCAGAGCACTTTTTGTGATTCGGCACTGCGTCGTTTTAACTGACAATTGCGCGGTCGTGCGACGTAGCTTCCAAACAAAATTGGCATCCTTTTTTTCCCACAAATAGAGCTTTCTTTTGGTGGTATTCGATCATCTCTGCGGTTTTTATTTTTTGCGCTATAAACAAAAATAAAGCGACTATTTTGAAAAAAATTCAATATTTTTTACATTTTGCTGTAATAAATATCCCCAAAAAAGATATAAAAAAACATTTTTTTTCCTCAGTTTAGGCCGATACGTATTCTTCTACATATTTTTCGTAAAAAAAAAATCGCAATTAGCGTTTATTGATTGGTTAAAATTTATAGCGTTTACAAAAAAAGGGGGTAGTTTTATGGCATTTTTATTAATATATTTTTTTTACTAGCAATGGCGGCGATCAGCGTTTTTTTTCTGTACTGCGATATTATGGCGGACACATCGGACACTTTTGACACATTTTTGGGACCATTGACATTTTTATAGCGATCAATGCTATAAAAATGCATTGGATTACTATAAAAATGGCATTGGCGGTGAAGGGGTTAACACTAGGGGGCAGGGAAGGGGTTAAGTGTGTTCCTATTTGTGTTCTAACTGTATGGGGGGGGGGTTGTTCTTACTAAGGGAAATCACTGATCTTCTGTTCATACATTGTATGAACAGAAAATCAGCGTTTCCCCCGCTGACAGGAACGAGAGATATGTGTTTACACACATACCTCCCGTTCCCCGCTCTGTAACGAGCAATCGCGGGTGCCCGGCGGCGATCGTACCCGCCGGGTATTTTTTACTTTTTGTCAGGGCTTTTTTTCTGGGGGAACTTGGGGGAACTCAGTTCCACCACCTTTGGCTCAGACCCTTTGGTGCCCACTCACCACAATCACTTGTGAACACAGAAGTCTGGTTTCTGTGTTTACAAGTGACTGCTTTGTAACCCCCTGAACTCTGCACTCTGTATGTAATGCAATTCTGGTATTTAATGCCCCTTTAAGACCCTTCTACTGTTTGTGAAATCTGAACGGGTCGTGGTTGAGTTCCTGCACCTATTTTCTGAGAAAAAAAGCTCTGCTTTTTGTTATAAGAAAAATTGAATAAACTAAATTTTAGTCAAAAATTTAGGCCAACATTTATTCAGCCACATGTCTTTAGTAAAAAAAAATCGCAATAAAAAAAAAATTAGCTACCTAGCGGCAACAGTGACACTAATACAGTGATCAGAAAAATGATCGCTTAGTGACACTGGCAATAGGGAGTGAAAGGGTTAACTAGGGCGGTGATCAAGGGGTTAAAACTTTATTGGGGGGGTACAGGGCTACCCTGGACCTAACACTAACTGCCTGTCACACTAACTGTCACACTGAAACTAAATGCAGTGATCAGTACATATATGATCACTGCATTCAGTGACAGTGTGACAGGGGGGTGGGGGGGCATGATCGCAAGGGGTTAAATGTGCCTATGTGTACTGGTGTCAGTGTAGTGTTGGTGCAGACTTACTGTGACTCTTCTCTCATCTCGGCGGTTTGAAAATACCGCCAAGATGAGAGCTGCATCACTTACTCTGCCTATGTTTACATTTTACAGGCAGATGAAGTGACACGGCGGCGGCGCACGGGATTGGCTGGGAGCGATCACGAGGGGGCGGACAGAAACGAACAGCCGCCCCCTCGAGTCGGATCGCTCCCCAAGGTAAGCCGCCCGTCGCACGCAGTGGAGGGGGTCCCGATCGAACCCCCTAACCGCTAGAAGACAGGGACGTAAATATACGCCCATCTGCCTGTACGTGCCATTCTGTGGACGTACATAGGCGCGCGGCGGGCGTTAAGGGGTTAAACTATACCACTGCTCCACTGGCTCAGAATTTAGTGTAATAATGTCTTATAGTAAATGTAATGCCACAATGATAAATCTGTAGCCTTATCATAATTTTATTTGATTTCTTATCTCATTCTTTCTTTAGGATATATCTTGACATTGAAGAAATTACTATGCTATAAACCAGTAATGGCGGACCTTGGCACCCCAGATGTTTTGGATCTACATTTCCCATGATGCTCATGCACTCTGCAGTGTAGTTGAGCACCTTGGGAAATGTAGTTCCAAAACATCTGGGGTGCCAAGGTTCGCCATTATTGCTATATACACTGGCTTTACACTTCATAGATGCAATGATAATTTGTCAGATTTTAGTTTTCTGAACACTCAGGAAAGGCCCAAGCAAACTGAAAAAGCAAATACTGTATATAGCTTACCTTAAAGACCATGGCTTTGGTGGGACCCCATTGCTATAAGGCATTAATGCTAACCAAAAAGCCACCTCGCCCTAGTAAATATACTACTTTACCATTTTTGTTTTTACTTTTATCTGCTTTCATTGCCTTTCTACCTTAAACTAAATCAGCCATATGTTTAGTATTAATACAGAGTTTTCCCCATGCAATACTTTCCAAATGCCATACTCTTCATGCATCCCTTGTGCCCACGACCATCTAATGTTTCAAACATGTAATAAAAGTTTTAAATGTTACATTTGACTAATATTGGATTTTTACTCCCTCCAGTAAATGCCATGCCGCTCATTATATTGCTTGCCAGCACTTATGGTGTTAAGTTAATATACAGTGCATTGTGGGAAGAGTTTTCTGATTTTATATCTATGGGAATAACCTTTCAATGAAATGTGCCTTTACAGCCCTTCAAAGACGAGATCCTTCCAGGATTCTATCATTGACAGTATAATAAAGGCAGACTGCTGAATTTTATATACACTTTTATTTTCATATAACACATTCATGAATACACAAATAGTAAAACTATAAAAAAAGAAAATACAAAAAGACCAGAGTGGGAATTATAAAAAAGTGTATAATGTAAAAAATGGAGAATGAATACTGAGTGGATTGTAAATATTTAGTACATTTGTACCAACTGTACTTATTTTTAAATTATTTTTATGACACCACCCAACATGTTCTAACGAAACTGTAGTTTGTTATACGTAGGTGTTGAGCTTATTAAACGTGTAATAAAAGGCTAATGTAGTTGCTTGGTGTGAATTGATAATTTCAAAATAATCAAAGCCAAAGGTAAGTTTGCAAGCTGATATTGTTGTTCTAAATCAGTTTTCTCATTACATGAAAATGGCTTTTTACATAACCCTGAACATGACTTTTCTATAGTCAAGCTTTAGCACACTTATTTGAAGAAATTTCATCTATTCAGGGATGTAGAAACAGGTAAACTTGGTCTTCAAATCTATCATATTTGGCTGATAAATATGGGAGTGAGAGAGGGAGATTTGAGGGAGTGAAGGGACTGCAGTAGGTTCATTCTTCATGCAGCCTCCATGAAATATATACATTTTATCAAAATATAAAAATGTTCTGAACATCTCTCTTTGACACTAATTATCAACCTGGAAAAGGAAAACATACCCCTGGGGGCTTTGAGTTGCAGCAATAAGTAAACAAAATGAAATTTGTAAAAAAGTATTAATGTTATTATAATGAAAAATAATAGTAGATAATAAGATTAGAACCATCTGATAGGAATCAGGACATGAGCTCCAAGGAACATAGGTAAAAGCTAGTACATATGTATAAAAACAACCAATGCAAAATAGTACAACATTGTAGACATTACTATAGACGCAAACACCCCAACGCATTTCGACCTTTGCAGTATGGCGGTCTTCTTCAGGGGGAAGAAATATTTGCGAACATAGATTCTATAATGGTATATATACATGTCAGTGAACATTGTTAAAAAACAACCAGCAAAATAGGAAACATATACACCTACATGCATATGTATGCATACATGTGCATATGATCCTCACATGTTAAAAAACAGTCATCATTGATGAAAGTTGTAGGATAAATACCCAGGTGGATGTCAAGAGCCGGGACTAGTGGTCGGCCAATGACCTCGCTGTCAGAAGCAAACTCTCCTGAAAATCCAATGAAGGAAGGCAGGAGGTCAGATGAAAAACATGGACCAGACTCGGTCTTCTCAGTGTAGACCGACATGCATTTTTTCTACATATTTTTGGTAAAAAAATTGCAATAAGTGTATATTGATTGGTTTTTGCAAAAGTTATAGCATCCACAAACTATGGGAAAGATTTATGGCATTTATATGGCGTTTTTATTTATTGTATTCTTTTACTAGTAATGGCGGTGATCTGTGATTTTTTACGGCATTGCGACATGGTGGCAGACAAGTCGGACACGTTTAACACATTTATGGGACCATTGACATTTACAAAGAGATCAGTGCTATAAATATGCACTCATTACTATGTAAATGTCACTGGCAGGGAAGGTGTTAACACTTGGTGGCGATCAAGGGGTTAACTGTGTTCCTTATTGTGTGTTCTAATTGTGGGGGGTGGTGACTGACTATAGGAGATGACTGATCGTGTTTTATACATTGTAGAAAGACATTATCTGTCCTTCTCTCCTCAAACAGCACAGGGATTTGTGTGTTTATACACACAAACCCCTGTGCTCCCGCTCGTGCACGCTACTGCACGTAGCGATCATGCCCACCAGCCACATGCATCTGGTTCCCTGCCGTGCAGGTGGCATGCACACGCGCCTCTCTCAAAGCTAAATGTTTCTAGGTAAATCCCAACCATTTACATTACATTGACAATATGCAAGCAGACAACCCAGAATGTACATAAATGTGGTTTCCTAGTGATTCAGGACTTCACCCTGAACTTGTATTATTTTAACAAACTATTCCTTCCTCCCGCTAGATCAGCTTTTCTCAACAAGGACTCATTGAGCAATGAGCAGTTTCTGCCTCTCATACAGGAAATAGTAACAGGGGTTCCCTGATATGGAAAGTTAAAGCTGATCTTTAGCTTTTAGAGAAGTTTAAAACAAACTACTGTATTACCGTCACTAATACATGCAGTGTCTGGGAGTGCTGTATAAGCCATGTGTAACCTCAGCTACATACAATATGAGGTGCTGTGTTCAGGGGAGGATCCAGAGTCTAGTCTCGGGAGGGGCACTGCCAGAAATTACGTTTTTTGCGGGCAATTTATCAGGGAAATGGCTGGTGTTAGCGCCTCAATGATCACGGCACCATGGTTGTTATGGTGTCAGGATGATTGAAGCGCATTATTTCTATTATTAAATTGTAATATAAAATGAAATTGTTTAACTCACAATAATGCAGAATTAGTGGGAGCCCCGAGTGTATCACTTGCCACCGTCAACTGCCACCAGATGCAGCTTGTCACTTGCCACGTCACCTGCCACAAGTTGTGGATTATCACTTGCCACGTCACCTGCCACCAGATGCAGCTTGTCACCTGCCACACGTTTCAGATTGTCACTTGCCACGTGACGTCACCTGCCACAAGTTGCAGATTGTCACTTGCCGCAAGTTGCGGATTGTTACTTGCCACAAGTTGCGGATTGTCACTTGCCACGTCACCTGCCACACATTGCAGATTGTCACTTGCCATGTCACCTGCCACACCTTGTGTATTGTCACTTACTAAGGTGGTGTTTTGCTTGTCAGAGTCAGGCAGCAGAGAGACAGACTAATCTGTCTGCTGCCTGCACAGTGAGGGTGTAAGTTACTGCAGGGATGCGGGGCGGTGAGAGATGATGTCATCTCTCTGCTCCCCTGCTGCCGGCTTGTGGTATTGCCAGCCGCCCGCTCACCCACAGAGCCACCCAGCTGACCGCCCACTCTCTCAGACTCTCACACGCCGCCAAGGCCGAGCCGCCCGCCCGTTCGCGCTGTCACCTGCCCATGGAGCCGTCCGCTCTGTCACCTGTCCGCTCTGTCACCCTCCTGCGGAGCCGCCTGCTCTGCCACCTGCCCACTGAGCCGCCCGCTCTGTCACCCATCCGCTGAGCTGCCCGCTCTGTCACCCGCCTGCTGAGCCGCCCGCTCAGTCTCTCAGCCGCAACTAATTTCCTGGGGGTGGAAATTGCCCTGTTTCCCCCCTGGATCCGCCCCTGGCTGTGTTCCAGCAGTGGGATGAGAACTTACCATCCTGTTTCCAGAAACAAAATCAAGCCTGGATGATGTCATGTGCCTGGGTTTGAACATGGGTCCCTTCACCTCTGTGTGGCCCTGTACTCTATGCCACTGGGGAATCTGAGTCTCTGCAGCATATACCCTGCAAGCTGAAAATTGGTCGGGGTTTAAGTGCCCAGTAAGCAAGTCGTTAAGGACTGCTATATCTACTATGGGTGCACTCCTTCAGATAGATATATGTGGTTCATCTATGTTATTCTCATTCTCGTAAATCATTATGTAGAACTACCCCCAAAAGAGGGGGTGGATATTTTCGGGCAGCATGTTACCTCTATTTCCTCGTTGTCCAGGGTAATGGATGAGAGTAGTGAAAGTTCAATGTCCACACTGTACACTTCCTTTTTAAAGATTTATTTGCTGAACTTGGTAAAAGATTAAAAGAAGTGGTGGAAGGAGTGGAGAGGTAACAGGTGAATAGGTTTCAGCTGTATCAATTCAGTCGGAAAACACTCCTGCTTCCAATAACACAGCTTTCGTTGCCACTAGCCAGAGTGGGTATTGTGCACCTGTATAGGTTTCTCTCACTAATCTAGCAGCCAGAATGTCACACCGAACATGGTACAGTCTCTGCCACAGACCTTCCAACAGATGGAGATACCTTTGGTCCGGAATCTTCGTAGCACAGGATTCAACACCCGGATCTTTCCAGATTACCTTCTTGCAGAACTTGGAACTGACAGGCGATCACCATCAAGCCTTTCAGTAAACGGTGCATCCTTCGATGAAGTTCAAGGCCTCTCTTGAGACACCAGCCTCGTGCTTCCTCCCTCAGGATGGACCTACTTAGAAGATCCGAAGCCAGGATTACAGGAAAACGCACCCCTGGCCAGGAGGGCCACACATGGGGTGGTGGGATGACAGACCAGGATAGACGACCCCGGTCCAATGATGTCTGTCCCTTAAGTACCCCTCCCAGCATGCACAGCGGGACAATCAATCCCCACTGATTGGCTGCCGAGGGGAAACACCCAAACCACCTTAACCTAGCTGCTGCCACCCTTGGCCTGGAGTAGGAACGACACCCCAGGCGAACAATAGTGGCCAATTACAGCACAGCCATGGCTGGAACAGAGGCGACATTTACTCAAAATTACACATGTCTGAGTCAGTTAACTCTCAGACTTCCCCCTAAATTGAAAGCAGCGCCAGCCAACAGGAGCAGGCCGCTACAATTACATACAGTAATCCTTGCTGTGACTACAATCAGAAGAGATTTCTGGAACATATAAACAATAGTGAATCCTGCACACATTGAGGGGGCCATTGTATGCTGTTCAGAATTATACTTGCTCTATCAGAACTAAAACCAAGTTAAACTCTTGAAATTGAACTGTCAAGTTTGAGTTATGTTTATTAGCCAAATTCATACTGATTATTAAGCATGTCTTTTTCAGCATATGAAATTCACAAGTGTTAAATCCACACATTAGATGAAAATAACTTTCTTTGCCCCATGGAATAATTCTCTGAAAATCGATATTTAAAAAAAAAAAAAGTGCCAGCTTGGTTTCTACCTTGAAACCCTTTGAAGACATTCCGTACAATTATTTGCACAGCAGTTTCAGTAAACACAAGTAGCAGCATTAAACTTTTCTCTGTCTGACATCACCATTTTTATTTTGAGCCCAATGGACCGTACCAATATCACTTTATCAAACTGAAAGGAGCGCGGGGATGTCCTTTTAGCAAATGTGCCCACAGAGCATAGCAAAGTCACTTCCACAAACTGAATGGGCCATGGCAATGTTGTTTTAACAAATGCAGCCAGTAGTGCACAGCGGTGTCTCTTCAGAAGAGCAAATGGGATAAACCCAAAACACACTTCAGTAATTTATTATGTCATGTGACATGTTTAATGACTAAGTTAATAAAATTACTCCTCGCGGAGGGAAAAATATATGAAAATTGAGAAATAACAAATGGTTCTCAATAAAATAATTCAATTCACCTTTTTTGTAACTCTAAACACATGCCAGCAAAGATTACAATATTTGATTGTTTACTATATATGATAAACCGGCACACATAAACTGAAAAAACAATTGTCTTAATTACCAAAAAAAAAAATAGTAGTTCTCACAATGGGGTAAAAACCTTTACTCCATTTTACTGCAACTTAAAGAGGTGGTTCACCCTAAATATAAGCCCTCCCATGTGATCCAGCATACTGGCGTCAGCGCCAGTATGCTGTTTTTTTTTTTTTTAAATCCATCACTTACTGTATTATGGTGTATTTTAATCTCTTACCCCCGTGGTGGACGGCGCCAGTATAGCGCGTCACATCTTACGAAAATACCCGATAAGGACTCGGGTAATCTCGGAGAAATACGGCGCCTGCGCAGTCAGCTCCTAGGTCTGTGCGCAGGCGCCGCATTTTCGCCGAGATTACCCGAGTCCTTATTGGGTATTTTCGTAAGATGTGACGCGCTATACTAGAGCCGTCCACCGCGGGGGATAGAAATTAAAATACACCATAATACAGTAAGTGATGGATTTAAAAAAAAAAAAAACAGCATACTGGCGCTGACGCCAGTATGCTGGATCACATGGGAGAGCTTATATATAGGGTGAACCTCCGCTTTAAGCTGGTCATGAACTATTTTTCAGCCAGCAGGCCAAAAAATAAATAAAAGCTGGTAGATTCCTCCATCCACATAATGACGTGAATTGAGGAACCCCCCCACCAAGACATTGTATTCTGACAGCGGGACACACAGCTATCAGAGTATGCTGGTCAGTGGCTGCAGCTGATTGGCTGCAGTCACTGATTGAGAAAAGTTTTCCAGCCTATCCCTTATGGCCCATACACACGATCCGAATATCAGCCGACGGATCGTACGACTTTTTTCGCTTAATAATCGCGAGTAAAATAAAATAGGTTTTTAAACTCACGAAAATTCTCGTACGATAGAAAAAAACGATCGGAAGTGATGTCACGTGTTGTAATGTATTTGTATTGTATTGTCGGACGACGGCTGTACTGACTAAACGAAAATCGGACGATTGGACATCGGATGAGAAAAATTTTCGCGCTTGTCCGATCGAATTTAATCGGATGAACGGTCGTGATCGGCTGTCGAAAGTAGTGTACACACGATCCGAAAATCGTACGATCCATCATCGGACGATCGTTTTCGTCCGATATTCGGATCGTATTGTCTTTTCAGCTAGGAAAACCATACACTGTTCAAAATTTGGCTGGTCAGCTGATCAGCTTAAAGTGATTGTAAACGATCACCCTGTAAAACAACCCATTTAGTTTAAAATAAAAGGTCAAATATTTTTGTATAGATATATTTATAAAAAAAAAATGAATACTCTTTTTCCCTTTTTTTTAAATAAATGATCACATATAGTCTGTTCTCAGCTGCATAACAGTCGGGGGGAAGAGAAACAGGAGTATACTGATATTTCCAGCGAAAAGGATGTGCAGGGGGTGCGTCTGGACAAGTCTGACCATTGGAGGAGAGCAAAGCTAGAGAACTGACCACAGTGTGTTCTGCTGTTTAATGTGGTCAGTTTTTAATAGGTAAGCGAAGGGACTGGCAGGATCACCAGGAATTTTGCACAAAGGAAGCAATACAAAGAGAACAAGATTATTTTCCATAAAAGTACATGGTACAGCAGGCACATATCAGCAATATGAAATGTTGGGTCTACATTTTTCTTTATGGGGCTTAGAGGATTTTCTTCAACACTACTATTAGGTCATACAGCAGTGCTTGGCTGCTGTTTATTTATAGCCTGTATATTTTGCTCATATATAACCTATTATTACAGCCACTTAAAGTAGTTGTACACTCTGTACAACCACTTTTACCTACAGGTAAGCCTATATTAAGGCTTACCTGTAGGTTCTGGAAAAATCTATATATTTACAATAAAGCGGTGTGCCGATGTCTACGGGGCATGCGCCAATGTCTACGGCGCATGCGCACTTTAGAAAGGTCAGATCATGTCCTGCAAGCATGCTTTACCTTTGTGCAGGGAATTAAAGAGGAAGAAAAAACCCATCATGGGTGTAGGCACAGTCCGCAACCACCATGCAGGGAGAGTGGAAGACAGTGGGGCGCTGCCGACAGGACACTGACATGTCACATTAAAGATTAAAATTGAGAAGTGGGGGGTGCTGACTTCTTACCTCTTCTCCCATGCAGCCAGCAGGTTGAGAAGCGGGGTGAGGGGCTGAAAATTACTTCTCACCAGACGGGGCCTCTAGTAATTTGGGGGCCCCTCTGCGACTTTGTGGGGCCCTAAGCGGCTTGCATAGTGAGCCTATAGGGAGGATCGGCCCTGAGTGTAGGGAAAGGTTCCAGAGGAGGAAGGACAGTAAAGGAACTGTTAATTATTATTATTGTTGTGTGGAATCTTTCTGCTTCTAGTGCCTAGTTGCATACTGCCTGCCAGCTGCCTCTAGTTCCAAGTGCTGTCAGTACTCGAGCATTGCTCTCCACAAGTCCTGCATAGCCATCTGTAAATGTTTCCGCCCAGTTGGAACCATTACATAGACTCTACATGGATTCTGTTATAGTGTATTTGGAACAGTCTTGATGATACACTTGCTTGAAATCTCAGGCCTCTGTGTGTCATTCCTTCACTCTTGGATGCCTACTACCCTAAGGTGACCAGATTTTTAAAATGGAATCCGGGGACATTTTTTTTTTTTTTTTATTGGCAAATATTTTATAAGCATATTTTCCTTCAATGATATATGCAGTGTATGTGCTATGTGTTTATAAAATGATTGTATGATATATAGGTTATTTCACATATTTCCTCCCCGAGACAAATAAAAGAAGCCTGTTAACATTTAGTAGTCATAGCCCAAAAAATTTGAAGAAAATAAGATAGAGAAAAAAAAACTTGGAGGGGGGATGGGGTGGCAAAATTCAAATCTAATCCAGGCAGGGGCGGCTCCAGACAATTTATTTTTGGGGGTGCTATGGTGGTGCTTGAGATAAAAGTGGGGGTGCTAATGGGGCGGGCTACCGCACACCCTTGGATGTGGCCAAAAAGTGGGTGTGCCCGGCAAGTGGGTTTGGCCTGCAAGGTTTCGTCATGTCCTGGCCTCTGTATACCAATACACAACCCTACACTTCCTTTATACAATTCTACAAATGGACTTGTTAGTGCAATGGCAAAACCTATAAATGAATATCCAGTGCAAATCAACCAATGTATTGCAATATAGCAGTGATGGTGTCACCCCCGCTGCAAAAATATTTAGATAAATTGCAGAGCTTCAATGTTCAAATAATGGTGAAACCCCCTACATACAATAATTATAACAGAGATGCAAATCAACCCGTGTATTAGGACATAGTAGTGATGGTGTCACCCTCTCTGCAAAAGGTAGGACTTATTGCAGAGCTGCAATGTGCAAAATCATAAAAAAATATACAATTGATGTACATATTTTAAATTTTTATAGGATTTTATATATAGGGGCTTTCACCATTATTTGCACATTGCAGCTCTGCAATATTTCATACCATTTGCAGAGGGGATGACCATCACTGCTATATTGCAATACATTGGTTGATTTGCACTGGATATTAATTTATAGGTTTTGCCATTACACTTATAAGTCCATTTGTAGAATTTTATAAATGAAGTGTAGGACAGCGCTGCATTTTTTGCTTTTTATTGATTTGCGTTAGATAAGGGAACCAGTTTACAAGATTCTCTTATTGCTTTGAGATTTGTTTTGGTTGTATGGTAGTTGTTTTACTTGATTTGTTATTTCCTCGGTATACTGGTAACCACTGGGCCAGCATATTGGTGGTCAGTGTGCTCCCTCTATGCTTCTGGTCCTACGTGCAGGGCTCAGGGGGATGCTAGGCACAGATTGCAGGGCTCAGGGGAATGCTAGGCACAGATTGCAGGGCTCAGGGGGATGCTACGTACAGAGTACAAGTTCAGGAATGCATTACGTACAGGTTCAGGAGTGCGTTGTACAGAGTGTAAGGTTCAGGAATGCATTGCATACAGAGTACAAGGCTCAGGAGTGCGTTGTACAGAGTGCAAGGTTAAGAAATTAGTTAAATAGCACACTTATCTGCTAAAATCTTGATTGCCAGCATGCAGGAGCCGAAGCAAGAATGGCAGCATCAGATGGATCCCCCCACAGAAAATATTGAAGCAATATTTTGCTAAAAATACATTAAATGCATTATTGGCTGACACAAACACAACATAACTTATAACATTTCTGCCAAATTTTAAATTTAAAACTGTATTGAGGTAATAAAGCTCTATGTGGGAAAGAGGTCTAGGGGCTCATTCACTTGGGCCACGTGGCCTGTACAGTATGAATCAGTGGGTTGTTTCTGTGACTGGAGCCACCTGGAGTTGTGCGCAGGCAGCCTATGTTACAGGCGTAGGTGTGTGGGTGCAGGTGTTTTTACTACTTTTAACATTTTTAATAATGGTGTTGAACAGATGAATGAACATGAAGTGTTATGAATTGAACACAGTGAGTGATTGGTACCGATCACTCACCATGTTCACTGAAGGAAGAGGGAAGGAAGGGGTTGGTAAATAAGATACATTTACCAACCCTCACCCCCATCTTAAAACGATCCCCCTATGTGCAGAGAGCGGAGAAGAAGCCGCTGCTGCAGTTGGCACAGAGGGATTAAGTCTGCGGGGGGTGGGTGGTAGATCCTGGACAGGGAGAATGATCATGGCTTATCCACGTTTACATTGGAGTGATTTGGCATGCGATTTCACAAGTCAAATTGCATGCTAAATTGGCAGTAATGGCCCTGTCTGAATCGCTGTGATGAGCTGCACTGATTCCCAAAAGTAGTTTCTGTACTTTTGCTGACTTCGGGGTGCAATTTCCATTGACAGCTGTGCCGCAACCCGCACATATGTCTCTGAAATCGCCTCTGAAGTCTGGACTGACCTATGGAAATGAAATCGTGCAAATTCAGCTCAATTCACACAATTTAATTCCCCCAGTCAGTGTGAACCTGGGCTCAATATCCATTAAAAGGTTTTAAAAATTCGGAGGAAAAAAAAAAATAGAAATATAGTTAAATGATTAAGGCTAGGTATACACTGGTGTGATGTGAAAAAGCCTGCGAATCCTGTGCGGGTTCCCGCATCACACCTGACTCACAGAAAGTTCACACTGACATCTGCGAATCGCTGCGAGTGTCAATACAAAACCAATGACACCTCCAGATCGGTTCTAGGATTGCAGTGCGAACTGTGAAAATGGTGCAGGAATCAGATCGCATGGATATTCACACCCAGAAGTGTTCACACCCATGCGATCGGATTCTAGCGTGGACCAAAAAAAGAGTCCTGCACCATTCTGGTGTAAATGCGATGTGATCATCACACAGACATTGCATATGATGTGCACAGCAAAGCGGTGCGAATCACATGCGATGTCTGTGATCACACAAGTGTGAACTCAGCCAGAAGGTACTATAGGTGAGGGAATAGGACTGAAATGGAGTTATATGGATACAATTGGACTATTGCTCAGACTCTATTACAGTAATAATCCTATAATGACAGATTTAAAGTGTCACTAAAGGAAAAAAATGTCTCTCTTTAAAATAACAAACATGTCATACTTACCTCCACGTCTTCCAGTGGCCCCCCGATCCACGTCTTCATGCGAGAGAGCTTGCATGGTGGTGAGTAATTGCGGGCGCGCTCCCGTGATACAGTGAGCGGCCATAGCCGCCAACTGTATCACTCGGCCCCACCCCAATGGCTGCGCTGCTCTCAATCCATCCGCTCTAGCCAATCAGCGGCCAGGCTGAGCGGCGAAGAGGATCTTAGGATCGCGCAGGACTTTTGAGGGGTCAGGTAAGTATAAGGGGGGCTCAGGGGCAGCAGCATTCAATGTTTTTTCACCTTAAAGCGGAGTTCCACCCAAAAATGGAACTTCCGCTTATCCCACTCCTCACCCCCTTACATGCCACATTTGGCATGTAATTTTTTTTTTGGGGGGGGGGGGGGGAGTGGGCACTTCAGGAGGAGTGGGACTTCCTGTCCCACTTCCTCCTTCCGCCGAGGGGCTGGTTAGGCGATTGAGCTTAATCGCCTACAGCAGCCCCTCCCTGTAGGCGATCGCCTGGGACACATGACAGGTCCCATGCGATCGCCTGTCCAATCAGCGGCGAGCCGCACCGCTCGCACATGCGCAGTGGGTGCCCGGCCGTGAAGCCGAAGGCTGTCACGGCCGGGTGCCCACAGTTACGATGAGGACGCCGGCCGGGGAGGGGGAGAGGAGCGGAGCCCCGGGCCGGCGCGTCGCTGGAACGCTGGAGCAGGTAAGTGATTGTTTATTAAAAGCCAGCAGCTACACTTTTTGTAGCTGCTGACTTTTAATAAACATAAAACAAGGCTGGAACACCCCTTTAATGCATAGATTGCATTAAGGTGAAAACAAAATTTCCTTTACAACTTTACAACTGGGACAATGTCCATATCAGTCAGTAAAGGGTTACACAGTGTTGTCTGAGCAGTAATACAGAGATTTGTAGAGGGGGAGATAAGTTACATTAGATAGGGGGTGGGAAATTTGTATCAAAACTGAACAGAGGAGTAAGAAGCCATGCTGAATAAGATAGGCTGTGTCTGGAGGATAGTAGAACAGGCTTGGGGCAGTGAGATGGAGGAACGAGATCCACTGTGATGTGAGATAGAGAAGGAAAATACAGGAGAGACTGCATGGAGACTGACCTGGGCACAATCACTGGGGCAAAGAAGGGAGAATCTGAGCAGGACAAGTATCTGGAAAGGGGAGGAGTAACAAAACTTAGGAGGTAAATAGAAGATCATGCAGGGAAAGAGAGCCAACATCACAGTCATGCAGAGAGAGAGAATACCATGAGGCCGGGG
The DNA here is from genome assembly GCA_029574335.1 of Rana kukunoris. NCBI lineage: Eukaryota > Metazoa > Chordata > Amphibia > Anura > Ranidae > Rana > Rana kukunoris. The sequence goes on from CM056054.1 coordinate 178,595,128, forward strand.
ATCCGCTGCTAATGTAGAAGACAGTCAGAAGGAGAGAGACGCTTGTCAGGCTCAGCTGCTGGGTCCTTCACTTCCTATTCTTCCCGCTCACTGAACTTGGCTGTGTAATCCATCCACTGAGGTGTCTAACAAAGGAGGCGGAGCTCCGGAAATAGGCCCCGCCCATCCCGACATCAACCTGACAGCTCCATTCACTCTCCCTGCAGCCATGCACCCCCGGCTTACACCCCCCCCCCCCATCGCTGAATACATGGTCACATTGACTACTGCATGCCCTGCTAGCTAGGCTGTCAGCAATAGATTTGGGCACCACCCCTGAATCCGGGGACAAATCCGGGGACACTCAGGCTCCGGGGACAGTGTCCCTAATCCAGGGACTGTCCCCGGAAAACGGGGACGTCTGGTCACCCTATACTACCCGGCCTTACTCCAGCCTACACGGGCATCTAAATTTCACAGTCTAGCTTAAAATACTTTATTAATAGCAGCTGGACTCACACAATGCAAAGCAATCATGCTATTTATATATAATGTTTAGCAAAGTTAATTGCACATGGTTAAGCTGCGTTTAGGAAAAGAGCTGATAGCAGCTGCCTGCAGCTAAATGTGCATTTTATGTTTAGCTGCTCATAGCTGTGATGCGTTTATCAGCAGAAAATTACGCCCTTCCCCTTTTCTTCCTAAAATGGGCTGGGTTTGCAAACAGGATGTGTGTTTGCAGCCATTTTCCTGGGTACGTGGAAGAAGAAAGTTAGGCTGTGATTGCCTATGGCTGTGACGATATTCCTAATGTCACGTACACACAATCGGTTCGTCTGATGAAAACAGTCCGATGGACAGTTTTCATCAGACGAACCGATCGTGTGTGGGCCCCATCGTTTTTTTTTCCCATCGGTGAAAAAACTTACAACCTGTTTCAAAATTATCTGATGGTTAAAAAAACGATAGAAAAAAAAAACGATCGTCTGTGGGGAAATACGTTGGTCAAAATCCATGCATGCTCAGAATCAAGTCGACGCATGCTCGTAAACATTGAACTTCATTTTTCTCAGCACGTCGTTGTGTGATCACCGCGTTCTGACACAAATGTTTTTTTAACTAATGATGTGTAGGCAAGACTGATGAAAGTCAGCTTCATCGGATATCTGATGAAAAAATCCATTGGTCCGTTTTCATTGGATGAACCGATCGTTTGTACAGGGCATTACAGGTCCACTGATTACCTGCAGCAGCTAACAGCACTAAATGGTAACATAGGTAACATAGGTCCCAACTGTCCCTGATTTCGAGGGACTTTCAAGGGACAGTCCCTGGTTTGGAGCAAAGTCACTCTATCCCTTTTCCCCCCTCATTTGTCCCTCATTTTGGTCTGATCTACATAGTTGTATATAAAATGCACTTTTTATCTTTTAAAAAGTGTTTCCCAGTGCTAAACCTTTCATCCAATTTCTTAACTGCTGCATTTTACATTTTAAAAGCCAATATAAAGGAAAAGTATTGGTAAAAAAAAGTCTTTGTGGATTTAATTAACCTTTTTTGGTTAATTCTCCTTTAAGGGGGCATGTCTATGCCTACATACATTTGTAAGTAGGTGTCCCTCAATCCCATCTCGAAATGTTGGGAGGTATGATGGTAATCCCCAGCTTTGCTCTTTATTCTATTTCAATTGCAGAGCTCTAACTTCTTGTTCAGAAAACTACCCACCAAGAGTAAGAGGAGGTGTGGTGTCCCAGTACAGGTATTTGCTGTAGGCCCTGTCAGATTGAGACCCTCGGCTTGTGGGGCCTCCCCTGCAGGGACTCAGCTAGTCATGATGTGATTTATACTGTTATGGTTGATAATACATTTATTAGGTGTGTATAGCCATTTTATGTTTAGTCAGAGTGTAGGACTAAGTGCTAGACAAGACCTTATGGTGTTGTATTATACTTTAACTTGTAACAAACTTTAAATGTAAGTTCCAAGGGGAATACAGATAAGTCTCTATGATCCACAGCTCTCAGCCAATGGGCTTCGGTCTCCCTCACCTCTCAGCCTATGGGCTTCAGTCTCCCTCAGCTCTCAACCAATGGGCTTCAGTCTCCTCACGTCTATATAAGGGGTGGGAGTTCCTGTTTAGGGGAGTCTAGCGCTACACACAGTTTCTGGCAGGTCAGAGCAGAGTTCAGTCAGAGGAGAAGCAGTGCAGGCCAGAGACCTCCCGTTCAGGAGAAAGTACAGCAACTCGCGCAGTACTTCTAAAAAACTATAGGATCAGTACTTCAGCGAAATTATCGAATCAATCCGTCGTTCCGACAAGAAGCCTCAAGTCTACCGACACTTCAGTAAGTGTATCTATTCTTCAGCCTAGTCAAGCATAGGCCCAGTATTACTAATCCGGCTGCAAAAGCCAAGGATATATGATAAGCCAAGCCCAGGCATTGTCAGCTGTGTGGTCCTCTAGAGACTGTTTTGTGGAACCTTTGCGACACTCTGTGTGAACGCTGTGAAGATTTTGACACCTGTCTTCATGCCAGTAAAACCTTTGTTATATTGACCCCTGTTGTGGACTGTGTTATTACCATCCTAGCTAGCGGGGATACGGAGGCCCTGGAGCTGTAGTTTCCTGGGGTATATCAAGACTACAGTGGTGTCACGTGACAGAGAGGGTTAATACCATCCGACCCTCACTAAGGGTTAACACCACCAGACCCTGGGCTCCTAGCCCAAGAACCAAGCAGCTAACCATCAAGCGCATGTGTGTGGCCGTGGGGTTCATCCTCCCCGGTCATCACAGAGGTGCCTGTGGAAGAACATCCCCCAAGATTGGGACATTGGGGGGAAAAAAAGCCTGGGAAAATGCTGACGCACTTAAAGGGTTTGTAAAGGATTTTTTTTAACTTAATAGCTTCCTTTACCTTAATGCAGTGCTGTTTTCATGTCTTCATTGTTCGTTTTTGCTCTCATGTTGCTGTAATTCTTCTCTGATCTCCACACTTCCTGGTTGTCTGTTTCCTGATGACCACAGTACTGGGAGCTTTCTCTCTGTGGTCACTAATCAAGGAGGTGTGATTACTGTGTGTCTAAAACCCCTCAGCACCAATCAGTTTAGTTTTCCAAACCATCACTGCCCTGTATTGGCTCTGTGGCTCTGTACAGCACAGGCAGGAAACAACATGCAAAAACGAAACTAGAAACTGCAGGCACATTATATGATTGATTTTTATCTATATTTAATCGTTTTTAAAAGGAATCAGTTAACTATTATGTCTCTATACCCTGTAAACAGTCATTTCAGCAAAAAAAAAATTTTATTTAACACTCCTTTAATTCTAGCTAAACTCAGTTACAAACTGCAACTATCTCTAGGAAAAAATGAAACTTTTTCTCTTTCAATCTGTTTATTCATTTTCACAGAAATACAACTGGAACTAGTTTTGGAAACAACTGGAACTAGTTCATATGGAAAATATCAGATACACAATTGAGAAAATAAGTCCTCCAGCTCAAACACAAACTTGCTATGAAGAACAATAGTGACCTAGCTCCCCTTTGGGTGAAGAGATGTACTGTTATTTATCTACCGTCACCTTAATTTTCATGGTAACAGGACCCATTAATGAGGCTCGGAAATCGAGTCAGTCCATGTCCCATCAATTGCCTCCGAGACTATGGAGAAGAGAGTAGGATCCTAGACAAGGATTTCTACCAGGTCTTAGAAATCAGCATGTAACTCATTGCTAGTCAAATATAACCTACTGAGTAGGCCGTGTATCAATCGGGTATAGAAGGAAAAGTGTAGAAAGTAAATAAAAGATTATTTCATTTTTTTCAGTGCAAATTGCAAATGTCTGTGTTAATGTAGAAACAAACAATGAATCAACAATGCACTAGCTTAAAGGAACCTATTTAGAAAATAAAAAATGAACATTTACAACCCCTTTAAGCCTTACATGGGTTGAATTGCGAAAAAAAAATCTTTAGAAAAAACTAAGAATTTTCGTTCGAATTTCGTGCCATTAGTGAGCAGCAGCAATGGACAATGTTCATGCAGCCATCGAATTTGAGTGATCGGGCATGTTTTTTGGAAAAATTAACACATTTCTAATCAGGATGAGCCCCAGGGTGAATACTAGGACATTTAAACAGGGGAATTTTAAAATGTTTCCTACTCCTTTATAAAAATGAAAAACCCACCTATGGTGTTTATAATATTATTATAAAAATCTGAAAAGTAAAACTCTTTTTTAATTAAGTAAAATTGCAGCCAGTTGTTCCAGCAAATCTGGATAGCAGATGTTGTGGTAAATAGAGATCTGAAATAGTCTATGCCCTCTACACACAAGCAGAATTCCAGTCAGAAATAAGTTGGATGGTTTTCCGACGGAATTCCGCTCAAGCCTACCTTGCATACACACGGTCACACAAAAGCTCAGTGAACGTTTGACTGCCAAGAACACAGTGACGTGTCCCTGGTGTGATAAAAGCCTCTTGAGGGAGGAGGGGTGAGCAGGAGTGTCAGGATGGCCACTAACACACAGTTCCTTTCTCTATCTGCAAAGTAGAGAGTTCCTGACTTGCCTGTTCGACCCCTTCCCCCTCAATAGGCTTTCTCTAGGAAAAAAAGCCTTGCATTACTGTGATATTGTACATCATTTCCTTAATTTTGTTTATATGGTTACCTTTAACCATGTGTCAGTACATACTGGTGTCGACCACTGCAGCCTACGGGGTGGGGTTAACCTTCAGTCGGTTAAATTTGTGACCCTCTTCAAATTTTAATGAGGAGATCGTTTGTGCATCTATTCATCATTAGCACATAACGATACGCATGTTTAATTGTTTAATTTTATAGTATTTGTATATAAAATACCTATTTATTTATTGTTTCTGCATAGTGGTTGTGAGTCAGTTCTCTCAAACGGTATAGCCTCTCCACTTATAAATTAACAAATTTTACCCATCTTGATTTGAGTTCCGCACAGAACACAACATTAAATGGCTTGTTCTGTGGTGGACGGACAGCCTTCATGACTGTTTGTCCATACCCATCAAGTCAATGCAGGTATTTTTTGGTCCCCGTCTTGTACACTAGCTAACGTAAGGAACGACCGCTTTGGTCTGTATTCACTCGATTCCTCGCACGGCTGCCATTTTTGTGCATAAGAGACGAGTAGGTTTATACACTTTTCCCTTACTATATCCCTGTTCCAAAATGGCGACGATGGGGCCGCCTTTTGACTGACTCCGCCCACTGTGGGTACTATTGCGGTGACGTGGGGCGTCGTCCTTATCCCGTGATCAAGTCTTTGTGAAGACGAAACGTTGGGAGGAGACGTTCCCACTTCACCGCATCCATTCGGAAGGACGCACACGTACCACTAAGCCGGCTGGCATTTTTGTTTTAAAGCTCCTTACATTCGCATCTGTTTTAAGTGCATTTTATCTTTTTCCTTTAAAAAAATACCATCGGGTTTTATACTATGTGAGTTCTTATGTCGTTACATGGTATCATCATAACACTGCCATCTGCTGATGTCCCTACGGCTGTTGATCCACGATCCCTTCTTTTAAGTGTTTACATCTACCCTGCGGGGTCCATTTCTGGTAAGGGTCAGTGTGTATAGTGGTGGTGGGTTTGCACTATCCCCTCCCCCGTTTGCATGACTGCCTTACACAGGTGATGATTGAATAGTTCTCCATACGGTTTCACACTATGCAAGTCTCTCTGTTTCTGTTTTGTTTTTGGTGCTGAGACTCTACATTTCAAATCTGTAAAAGCCCATGTGTGATCGACATTCCGGAGACAGATGCACCTGTACCTGCTTGAGACTATTTCTCCCTGTTTACGCATATATCAAAAGTGTGGAAAGGGTACATCCATTTTCACCTCAAGAATAAACTGCACAGATCCACCTAAATAGACTATAAGTCAGCTTCTCTGTGGCTATTAGGTGGACTTTTTATTTTATTTTGATACACCTTGATATATTTTTTCAATTTATTTTGAAAAAAAATTCTATTTTTTGAGACTTCATTAGTCCAACACTATTCACTGAATTTCACTTAGGATTGTGTGTTTTTTTTACTTGATCACAGCTTCCTAGCATCAGCAAGTTTTTAGCGATTATTAGGTGGATTTTACATACAGGTTCATGCTTGTGTGTCATTGTCATTAATTTACTCTTGTTGTTTTTTTTTGATTTTGCAATTTGTAATAACCACATCACGTACTGTGCCCTTCATTGGTCATAGACATATGATTAGCGCGATTCCTACTTTCTTTGTATTACTGTGTGTAGTTGCAGACAGAAGAACCGGAAGTGAGGATTTCTTAGAAGAAATAAGGACATTTAAAAGCAAAATGGAAGAATGAGGTAAGTGAAAGAGGACTGCACTGAGGTAAAGGAAGCTATTTAGGGAATATTTTTTTACCTTTACAACCCCTTTAACAAAAGGCTAAAAGGAGATATATTTTGTGCAACTAGATCTCAAAATGTCAATATGTTTTTGCAATACCCAATTTGACTTGAGGAAGAATTTTAACCTTCCTTTTTGATTAAAAATGTAACTACTCAATACATAAATTAAAATAAAAAATGAAATGTCTCTGCTTAAAGCAGCCTATACATAAGTCTTCTTTTTCCCCTTCGTCAGTGGGTTGAACGAAAAAAAAAAAAAAAATCCTCAATTTGGATAAGGGAATCCTCCTATTGAACCATATTTTGACAGAAGAGAGACGTTGCTGCCATCAGAATACACTGATCAGCACTGCAGGCTGTAGTCAATGGCAATGATCGTTGTCTATAGCCTGGTAGGGTGATTGAATTGAAGTTGATCGGTAGATCGACTTCTGTACAATCACCCTGCCCAAACATGGATTGAAATTTGGCTGGTTCTTGCTGAACTGGCTGAATTTCAATTCATGTATGGCCACCTATACTTTTTACCTTCTCTTCCATGCTGTCTCCCCCACAAAAACTCAGGACGCTGTGTCTTGCGGCTGGGACTTTTTTGGTTTGCATGACACCGGCATTTTATAGAATTCTCCCCAATTCTCCCCAAGAACCCAGGCTGCCATGGACACATCCTCTGGTAATCATGTATGCCTGGGCTCACAGGAGAATAGTGTAGAAATCGGCACTCACATCACTACATGAATATCACTCTCTGCAACTTTCATGACCATCCACTACTGATGCCAGAATAGAAGAGGAAGATCCCCTGAATTTTATGTGACTGGCCAGTAGACAGTAGAGTCTAAGCTATATACAAAGGAAAATTTCGATTTTTTTTATACATTCAGATTAAACCCGGACATTCCCAAAACTATCCATTGGTTATCAAGTATTTGAAAACAAATACTCAAATTGGACCCTCTAGGTCCTTCCCAATGTAACCCTATATAGACTTCAATGCTAATGTGACTCCTCAAGAAGGAAAGGACAACTATGCAAACCTGAGTAAATAAAGATTTTGGCTTGCCTGCCCTTAATAATCATAATTATTATAATAATTCACAGGCTTGACTTTGTCATTTAACTTTGACTTCATCCTCCTGAAATTCACCTCCTTTTTCATGTCACCATCTTGAAATACCTTGTATGTATGCAGATGTGCCTCAGGTCTCTGCCAGTTATTTGGAACCTGGCAGAGACCTATCTACATGCAGGGGATTATCATGCTGCTGGTTATAGGTGTCTTGAACCTTATAGAGACCTGGGTCATGTGTATGAGTGCACAGACATGCTGTGGGTCTCTGCCAGTTCCCAAATACCTGACAGAGATCAGCACCATGCCTGGACATGTGCAGATCTCGCAGCCTGCATGTGCCTTTCAGTAAAGCATTGACATCTAGGATGTGTGATGCAGATATCCAAGGCAGAGGTCCCTATGTCATTCTTGTCTAAGTAAAAAGGAGACAGTGTTGGGTTGCAGCACTAAAAAAGGTATAAAGTGTTTCTGAAATTGATGTGTAATGTTGCGTACACACAACCGTTTTTCATGATGAGAAAATCCCATTTTTTAAATTGGTCTTTAAAAACAATTGTTTGTAGGCTCCAGAGCATTTTTTCTCAACGAGAAAAATAGGCATTTTAAAATTTAGAACCTGCTCTATTTTCGTCGTGAAAAACTGTCATGTGTAGGCTTTAACGACGGGGAAAAGACGTGCATGCTCAGAAGCAAGTTGTGAGATGAGAAATTTGCATAATCAGCCCAAAGGGTGGCGCCATTCGAATGGATCTTCCCCTTTATAGTGCCGTCGTACGTGTTGTACGTCACATCGCTTTTTTTTTTCACGATCGTGTGTACGCAAGGCAGGCTTGACAAGAATCGCATCAAGAAAAACATTGGCCCAGATTCACAGAGCGATTACGCCTGCGCAACAGGAGATGCGCGTGCGTAAGTCGAAATGTGCGCGTGCGTTTCAATGCGCGGCATCCTCAGAACGAGATACGCAAAAAATCTACTTTTTTTTGTCCCGCGTAATTTCGTTAGACTGGCGCATCCGTCCGCGCAAAAGTGCGCTAGACAGACCATTGATTTGCTAGTCAAATATGCTAATGAGGGACTTACGGGGATCCACAAAAAAACGTTGGGGCAGCGCAGGCTACGCAGTGTGCGCAACAGCAAAATGTCCTGTCTAAAATTAGAGCATATAAAAGCTGGTCTAAAAAGAGAAAAAAAGTCTACTAGTTAGATAAAGCAACACTGTTAGGCCCCTTTCACATTGAGGCGTGGAGCCGCGGTGACGGTATAGCCGCGCTATTTGTAGCGCCCCTATACCGTCGTGTTTACCGCGATATTCGGGCGCTAGCGGTGAGGTTTTAACCCCCGCTAGCGGCCGAAAAAGGGCGGTATTACCGCGCTATTACCGCGGTTTCCCATTGATTCCAATGGGAAGGCGCGCTATAGGAGCGGTGAACACACCGCTCCTATACCGCGGTAAAGATGCGGCTAGCAGGACTTTTGGAGCGTTCCTGCTAGCGCACCGCTTCAGTGTGAAAGCCTTCGGGCTTTCACATTGAACACTACAGGGCATGATTTTTCATGCGGTATAGCAGCGCTATTTTTAGCGCTGTACCGCATGAAAAACGCCTCAATGTGAAAGGGGCCTTAGTGAGGAGCTCAGCAGTCACACGTGTTGCACAACAATCTGTATGCCAACATGCCAAGGGCATCGTCGCACATAGCTATACTACTGACTTTAGATGAACAAAGAAGGATGAGGGCACTGAGGAGGGCACTGAGGAGGGCACTAAGGAGGGCACGGGAGATTTTTTTTGCTTATCTAAACTTTACAATTTAATCAAATCTAATACAATATTCTTATCTGATACAAGCCCCTCACTCTTCACTCTTCACGGGAGAGGATATATCACACACGCATAGACATCTTTGGCATGAGTGATTCTGAGGTGTCTCGCATCTTCAGATTCACCTCTCATGCCATCATGGAATTAACCACAACCCTGCAGGAGGACATCACCAGCCCAACACATGACACTACCCATGACACCCATGACAGCTACATATACAATCAGAGCCCCATCCCCACAGATTGCGAACAGAACATGTATGGGGACAGCTGGCTGGTTGGTGAGTGACATGGGTGGCAGGCATGACTGTCCCCCCCATGATGCACAAATCACAAGGGGCACATGCACTACTAACATCCTCCTGTCTTTTCCCTTCAAGGTGACTCTGCATATGCACTGGGACCCCATCTCATGACCCCATCTCATGCCAGCTCACATATGCATCTTTGCACGTTAAACACACACATTAATCATGGCACAATGAGAATGCATGCATGCACACCACTGTGGTCCCTAGCACACACACCCCACATCCTCATCACATTGGATTGGCACCAGTCCACCATGCAGGACTTGTGAGCTGCAACGCCACGCCACGGCTCCAATTATGTCACTGTACATTCATACACCATTCACACAGACCTGGGGATCACTTCTCCACCACAAATGAGGGTGACACCCCTTTTCCCGCAGGAATATTACCCCCACATTCCAAAATCATACACAAACAGAACCAAAAAAATTAAATAAATGACAAGCAAAAATAAAAAATGCCCAGCAAAAATATATTTTAAACAAAATAACAACAAAGAAAACACATAAAAGACAAAAATCACTCTGCAAAACAGTGCCCAAATATCTCAAAGACACGTCACAAACAAACAAACAAACGCTAATAAACAAAAGCACCTTGCTGTATAGGAAGATCCCAAAGGGATGTGCTTTTGCAAAGGAAGTGCATTTGTGTCTGTCTATTTATGCTGTCTGCGTAGTTCACTAAGTTGCCCGGGTCCACTTCCAATTTCACTGATTGCGCCGCTCCCGAGTTGTGAGCATGCGCACAGCGGAGCTGACCATGGTCTCCTTCAAGCGCGCATGCGCGAGCCGGCCGGCCCTTCATTTGCATGGGGTCACGGCTCACTTCAATGTAACACGCCCACGTCCTTCCCAATTTGTATTACTCCGCCTTACGCCTCTGAAAAAAATGTAACGCATGCGCAATTTTCTGCGCAAAAGCTACGAGAATAGGGTGATTACGCGGCAAAATTGCGCAAGTCTAACGTAAAGGCGGTGCGCTACTCCGGTCCAATAATGCGCAGATGTACCTGAATCTGGGCCATTGTTTTTTTCCATGACATGAAAAACGGTCGTGTGTACGCGGCATAAGAGGTAGGGGGACGAAACTGGAAAGAAAAAGTAAATTTTGTGGCTTAAGGTCCACTTTAAGCATTTTGTCCACTGAGGATTGGCATTTGACAGTTAAATGCCAGATGGTAGATTTTGCAGCAGAGGGGGTAAGGCCTTAATATTAATGTGGAATGAAGTCACTTATGTGGGTGCCTTCTGGGAGGGTGACCCAAATATTAACATAGTATTTAGTCTGAAGAATAAAGTTACACACAAGCATAATAAGTCATTAAGGTACTTAATGTAACATTTCAGCAACAAAGTTTCCTTAAGTACATTCTAAGGTAGGATAGGTTTGCTTTAACTGGAAACCTAATATTTTAAAAGCCATAAATGAATTGATCTGGATCATTTGAATCTTCCAGTTTGCAGCAATCATCACGTTCTGCAAAATATATTTGAGTGATTAGCTGCTATTGTGCGAGTTCTGGTACCTGCATTGCTTTCCATTACCAATTCTGCTTGCAAATATGCACTAAACACTCAATGTGGAATTGTGTTATTCCAATTTGCAATTTATTTCACTGTACAACCCTTATGTTACACGAAACCATGCTCAATGTTTTTCCTGTCCAATAACTTCCTTGTTTTAATTCTAAAGGGCTAACGGAACATAGCATAATGGGCATTAAAGCATAGTAGCATGAATTAATGTATCAAAACACCAAATTTTATTGCTCATAAATGATTCATAGCAAAACTAATGTGAAATGCCCAAAAGAGCCGGCACAAAATGGATTTCTACTTAATATTTCATACTTAGAAATGTTAAAATACATAACACATTTGTAGAACTCTTGGAAACAGAATGCATTTGTTGCTTAACCTAGTTTTTTACATTGCATTTTCTTATCTTGTTTGTTTTTATACATAAAAATGCTTTATTCTATTATACAGAAATAGATGAGTGGTTTGACGTTTATTTGCTATCTTGTTAACGCTGCAAATAATGGCATCACTATATGCTATTATTGTTCATTGTTTATTCTCATTTTTAATATAACCCATTCAGCGTATGTCCAATTGCCTCATGGGTTAAACAGCGTGCGGGAACATCACAGCTTTCATTTGAATAGCTGTAGTGTTCCCGCTGTGTATAGACACTGCCCCTTGCTCGGGATTGAATGGTTGATCGTGATCTGTCCAATCCCGAGCAAGGGGGAGTGTCTATACGCGCAAGGAAAACAGCTATTCAAATGAATGCTGTGATGTTCCCCGTGCGGCTTTCGGCGGCTTTCGGCGGCTAGGTATGGGGGACATGACTGGAGGGACATGGCTGTGGGGACATGGCTGGAGGGACATGGGTGGAGGGAAATGGCTGCGGGGACATGGCTGGAGGGACATGGCTGCGGGGACATGGCTGGAGGGACATGGCTGGAGGGATATGGCTGGAGGGACATGGCTGGAGGGACATGGCTGGGGGGACATGGCTGGAGGGACATGGCTGCGGGGACATGGCTGCATATGTGGGGGACATGGCTGGAGGGACATGGCTGGAGGGACATGGCTGCGGGGACATGGCTGGAGGGACATGGCTGGAGGGGCATGGCTGCAGGGACATGGCTGCAGGGACATGGCTGGAGGGACATGGCTGCGGGGACATGGCTGCATATGTGGGGGACATGGCTGGGGGGGAAATGGCTGCATATGTGGGGGACATGGCTGGAGGGACATGGCTGCATATGTGGGGGACATGGCTGGAGGGACATGGCTGCATATGTGGGGGACATGACTGGGGGGAAATGGCTGCATATGTGGGGGACATGGCTGGAGGGACATGGCTGCATATGTGGGGGACATGGCTGGGGGGAAATGGCTGCATATGTGGTGGACATGGCTGGAGGGACATGGCTGCATATGTGGGGGACATGGCTGGGGGGAAATGGCTGCATATGTGGGGGACATGGCTGGAGGGACATGGCTGCATTTGTGGGGGACATGGCTGGGGGGAAATGGCTGCATATGTGGGGGACATGGCTGGAGGGACATGGCTGCATATGTGGGGGACATGGCTGGAGGGACATGGCTGCATATGTGGGGGACATGGCTAGGGGGACATGGCTGCATATGTGGGAGATGTGGCTGCATTAGTGGGGGACATGGCTGCATATGTGGGGGACATGGCTGCATATGTGGGGGACATTGCTGCATATGTGGGGGACATGGCTGCATATGTGGGGGACACATTTAAAAAAAGTATCGGTATTCGGTATCGGCGAGTACTTGAAAAAAAGTATCGGTACTTGTACTCGGTCCTAAAAAAGTGGTATCAGGACAACCCTAATTTTAATGGTAGGTTTATTTTAACAGTGAAAGACAGAATAACAACAAAAATATCCAGAAAAATGCATTTCAAAAAAGTTATAAATTGATTTGTATTTTAATGAGTGAAATAAGTATGCGATTCCCTATCAATTAGCATTCTGGCTCCTCTATACGGACAATAAGCTGAGATTAGGAGCACTCTCTTAGGCCTCGTACACACGAGCGGACAGATTTGTTCAAATCTGTCCGTCCGACAGATTTGAACAAATCTGTCTGCTGGGATTTTGGTTTGCTCGCGTGTACACACGAGCAAACCAAAATCCCCGCCAGCAGACGGCGCCCTGACGTGTCGGTGACGTGGCGGTGACGTTGACGCCGCCACGTCACCGCACCAGGAAGTAAAACACTTCCCCGCATGCGCCGAATCCATTCGGCGGCGGTGCGGCGGCGGTGCGGGACGACATGTCTGCTGGTAAGTGTACTAACCAGCAGACATGTCGGGCGGACAGATTCCTACCCGATAGATTTCAAAGCATGGTGGAAGTGGGCTGGAAGTGGGCGTGAGCAAGGGGGAGTGCATGTTACATAGTAATGAAGCGTGACCTCATTTGCATATTTGCATCACAAATCATTTATGGGAGTCCACCATCGGAAGCAGACAAATGATCGTCGCAAAAGCGTCTCAACTGTATGCACCTGCCCACAATAATAAATCGGCCGGTGTCCAGGCAACAAGTTAGACGTCCCTTGGCAACTCAACAGGGTGCGATGCAAACAGTAACAATCTCCTCAGTCTTCCATTCTGTTTCAATGCATGTGGTATGGTGAGGAATCTCCAGAACTATATTGTCTCTACCAGCTACCATAGGAAAACAAATGGTTACGACCCTGCATGTCCAGGTCCCCCTGCTCATGTACAGAGCGTTTGCAAATTAACAACTGCATGGGTGATGTTGTGGTCACTACAAGCTTTTGGCACAACTCAACTCGTGGGAGCGGAGAAACGCTATACCCCAAGAACACCACCCCCACCATCAAAAATGAGAAAACATATGCGGGGGCGTCTTTCTGGTACGGACAAAATAGAGTGTACTGGTGGCCACTACAAGTTTCTGAATCCAACAAGGGCCTGTTTTGCGATGTCAAATTATTTCACTCATTAAAATGTCAGTTTATAACTTTTTTGTAGTTGTTTGTCCTTGTAAAATCCTATTAAATGATGATCATTTTTGTCAGTGGGCATACAATCAGCAGGGGGTTTGTATATCAATAGTCGAAGACCAAACCTTTTCAAATGAGTAAATGTAATTTTTGCTATTGTTTTTGAAAATTATTAAATGCAGAGACCCTGGCAATGCTGCATATTTGCAGTTTTTTCAAATGCTTGGAAAAAATACTTATTTTTGTAAAATATGTGTTACACCGAGTTAACAATGAATTGCACAAGTTAATGGCAAAAACAAGAGCATGCTTTCATTCTGGTTAATTTAGCGTTAGAAGGTCAGCATAGAATACATGGCTCTAACGGCGAACCTGTGTGGTGCAACACTTTTACATATGGTCGCGAACGCATTCATTTTTTTCTTCTGTCCCTTTCATTTTTTTTTATTACTTTTATTTCTATTACAAGGAATGTAAACACCCCTTGATCTCTGTCCGCCTCTTTAACCAGCAGGCCAAACTGTTGGATAGTTTCAAGGTTGCGCCTTTAAAAACGGTATGACCGTGCTCCCCTTTCCACTGTTCTTAAAGTTCAGCACCCCTCGGACTGTTTCAGACCATGATAGTGTTGTGGGTGATAACTTTAGCCATAACCCCGGTAAACTACTTGGTATAGCAAGTGGTTAACCTTAACATAAGTTCCTTTAAGTCCCTTTGACTGCTTTAAACCAAACAACGCTACAGCCATCATAATAAATAATAAATAAATATATACATACATTGCCATGCTCTCCCGCCGTACGTTCTTCTTTAACCCGGCGCAACGTTGAGAGGCGTATGTTCACAAAGCTCCCAGCGCCGGCGTAACATTTTCTTGCTAGTGGAAGTTCATTTTTTTTTGCAATCATCACAAATCAATGTACCAAATTCTCTATTTCTTTACATACAACTTTGACAGTTTGTAAAATATCCACAAACAATACATTTTCTGAAAGTACAGGACCTAAAGAATAAAAAGATGGTAATTTTGTACATCCTGTAATAATCATGCAGATGTTTAATAAAACATTACTTTATATAAAAACACACTAAAATAATTATTATTGCACAGAAATAAAATGTAATTTACAAAATTCCTACTAAATGTAAAGGATAAAACTGTGTTGAGTTAATAAATAGTACATTTTTCATTCTCTTTTTTTTTGCAAAATGGTTAAAATCAAAAGTATACAAAGCTGTAAGTAATGACAGTTATGCTAAAAATCTGGAGGTTGTGTTGTGGTTTGCCCGATAAACTGTGCTGTATGTGTGTTGCAATATTGTGTGTCATGATAACATGATCCAGGCACAAAATGTATTGCAATGTAATGGGGGTTATTTACTAAAGGCGACTGCACTTCCAAGCACACTTTCAGTGCAATTTCAAGTGCACTTTGCACTTGTAGTTTGCACTTGTGGTGCAAAGTGGATTTGCCTTTTGCAAATAACCCCCAATGTGTCACAGCACACTACTACACAGAGAGTTGAACGAATGTAATTTAAAAATGAATGTAATAAGAAAAACTCTATGGTGCATTGTAACCACACTCTGAATGAGTCCTTATTGTTATGGTGCACCACAGTGAAGCAACACACAAAAGGTACATTGGAACACACAAAATGTGCATTTTTATGTTATGTGCATAGGCGTGCGCACAGGGTGTGCCAGGTGTGCCTGAGCACACCCTAATCACTCCATGTGGTGCACATTCCCCCTGTTTTGACAGCTGAAATTTCACCAAAGTCCCCCAACAGAGATCCTAATTTAAAACAAAAACAAAAAAACAAAACAAAAATAAAACAATTCTTTTTTTAAATTGTAAAAAATGCAAAATAAAATAATAGAAATTAAAAACTATTGACACCATCCACTACCCTACTGACCCCAATTTCTGCCCTACTGACACTGTCCACTGCTCTAACGACACCGTCAGTATATATACACATACACACAGATATGTGTTTGAGCTTTGGGGTGCACACCCTAATGCAATGGGCTGTGCACACCTATGTGTGACATTTCTATATGTGTGTGTAAGGGAGGGGGGTTATTTTTTTAATTATTTTTAAATTTCTTTATTATTATTCTTATCAGGGGTCTGAGCAGGACCCTGATATTTAACTTTTGAGATAGAGAAGAGACTAGCGTAAGCATTCCAGAGAAGTGAGTGAGCATTCCAGTAAGAGTTTAAGGGCCCTCTTGCTGGTGGCTTAGATAGGACCTAAGTATAGTAGACAAGCCAAACGGTTTATTACAACTCCAGATGTTCTCTTTTAGGAATCTTCTACATGATTGGCAGTCTCTGAAAAGTGATTCCACGTGTATTGCTTTTCAAAGGTGGTAGAGCAGTGGCGATATAATAATGACACTACTGCCACCTGAATGAACAGTTTGTTTTTCAGAAAGGAATATTTCCAATTTAAATACCATACCACAACTGAGCAGTACCTTGAGTTGTACTGTCTACCAAATATGACTTGCTGTATTTTTTTTGGCAAATAATCATCTTAACATTTGTTCCTGTGCCTAATATCGAGTTAAACTGTTTAAACTGAACTTCCTTTGTCCTGGCTCAAATAATGGAAAACTGTTATCAGATACTTACCATAATTTTCCTTTCCTGGCCTATCCTCATGTTAGCACATTTGCAGAATTTTTGGCAATATGTCTTTATATTCTATGTTAGAGTTGGATTCTGAAATGGTGGTCCCAGACTAAACCCCCTGAGGAAGCCTGAATGGCGAAACATGTAGGGATGCGACATTCTCCTGTGACCACCATCCTTTGAAATTTGGGAAACCAGAGACCCACCACTTTTTAATATTCGCTCTGATAACAAATTTTAATTGAACCCTATTGTATGTGTTTTGTATTACTAAAATAAATATACATTTTTATGCATATTGTTTACATGTACCATTTGTGTCTAGCACCGTTACAATCCCACTATCTTTCTTCTTCCATTAACTAATACTGGGATGAGGTGTGTATCTTTTTAGAACCACTCAGAGCTTTTTCATTTGATGTTGTGTAATGATGTGAGGTAGGGCCAGGAAAACGGAAAATTGGGTTCACATACTTACTGTAATTTTCCGCAAATGTTTCCTCTAATGCAAGGTCAGGTGTCTGTCTGCAATCATACCGCATAAGCAACAAACAAAATTGTCCCCCATTAGAGACTGGGACTGTACCGGAAAAAAGTATACTGTAAGCACAAAGAATAAAATATATCAACTTTTTTTAGCATATTAAAAATATTTATGAAAACAAAAAACATCAACATATACATAATAAAAACGTCTCATTATACAGGCATCACAGTATTTGACGAATGTCTATTGGTGTACGTTATCCATTCTACCCAACACGTTTCAGGTCTCTGGCCTTTCCTCAGGGGTTTATGGAAGGAGATGGATGTCATCAACAGTATTTTCCTCAGACACTCAAGGTTTCTTGTATAGCCATGAAGTACTGTACAGACGGTGGTATTGTATCTCCCCAGGTAGGATTGATCGGCCGAAAGCGCAACCACCACAGAGCCCCAAATCGACCCACATGGCGGTGCCCCATGTACCAGGACCACTGACAATCAAACACTGAGGCCGCGTACACACGATCAGTCCATCCGATGAGTTAACCAATGAAGCTGACTGATGGTCTGATGTGCCTACACACCATCAGTTAAAAAAACAATTGTGTCAGAACGCGGTGACGTAAAACACAACGACGTGCTGAGAAAAACAAAGTTCAATGCTTCCAAGCATGCATCAACTTGATTCTGAGCATGCGCGGCTTTTTAACCAATGCTTTTACATACTAACGATCAGTTTTGACCCATCGGTCAGGCGTCCATCGGTTAAATTTTAAAGCAAGTTCTCTTTTTTTTTGACCGAAGGATAACTGACCGATGGGGTCCACACACGATTGGTTTGGACCAATAAAATGGACCTTCAGTCCGCTTTCATCGGTTTTGACCGATCGCATGTACGGGGCCTAAGAAGTAAGTAGATGCTGTAATTAGAAGATTAGCAAGAATTGTAGTTGCTTACTGGCAGATAAAAAACTGTAAGGTACCTGTGAAAGGTAGTGTCCGAAGTGGAACTTGTATGCTGAGGATTTAGGCAAAACGTCGTCAGGCAGATTCGGTTGGCAACAGATCAGGCAAAGTAGTACACAATCGAAATCCAAAGAGTGGTCAGGCAGGCAAAGGTCATACACGAGCTGGTGGTGAAGTACTAAATCGGCAGGCTGGAGAGTAGTCAGGAATTCAGGCAGAAGTTCAATACGAAAAACAAGATCACAGAGCAGTCACAACAACCAGGGAACTAATCCACATAAACAGGCAATTTACAGCAAGTCCTCTCAGGCAGTTAACGTAATTTTACTTTCCTCACGTCAGCATACAACATTGTCCTGTGCTGACGTGAGATAGGACCAGGAAAAATCATTTTGTAAAACTATTGGTGTGCCAGTGAGTTTTCAGGCCCAGTTAAGGGTGGGTTGTGACTGGGAAGGATATAAGGACACAAAAATCCAGCAGAAAATAAAGAATCACTGCTACTTTTGCAATATTACATATTTATCTGAAGTGATGGGGAAAAAAAATGTTTTATTATTTATTTTATAATACCGACCATAATATATAAAGAAACAAAATACATACAAAAACCACTATGAATTGCCTTTAAACATGTCAAATAAAATACTCTTGAGCCTTCATTATTTTATTACTACATGTAGTACTGTTCTCCTACAAAGTATTACATTGATTACTTATGTACCGTATTTATCGGCGTATACCGCACACTTTTCCCCCCTTAAAATAAGGGGAAAATCGTGGGTGCGCGATATACGCCGATACCCGCTTCCTGCGCTCAGTTTGAACTGAGCCGCCGACATATACCGAGTGCAGTACAATCGGGTACATTAGGCAAGGCTTGGCTTCGCTCGTGCTCACGCATAAACGTCACAGAGCGTGAGCACGAGCGAAGCCGAGCCTTGCCTAATGTACCCGAGTGTACTGCACTCGGTATATGTCGGCGGAGGCATTCGACTCAAGGCGCGCACTGGAGAAGCCGGGAGGGAGCCACTGATGCCGAAGTTGGACGCCGGACGGGACAAGGCCGCCGATGGACTCCGCCCAAGACACCAAAACTGTAAGTACTAAAAGTACTAAAATGTTTTTTTACAGGTCCACATTAGGGGTGCGCGCTATACCCCGATAAATATGGTATACATTACTGTATATGCACAACCATCAATGCATAAAGACAAAAGATTATAGCACTATCCAGATCAATACAAACTCTCTATCAATACAATGTGCATTCATGCACAAACACAAGAGTGTTGAGGGGAAAACTTTGTCTGCATTTTTCATGTGTAATCTTATAACAAAAGAAACCTGCAATATCTATCTATAGAAGTAATGTATCTGCATTGCATTTTTGAGATCTTCTATTCCAATCTGATCAATTACATATAAAACAAAAAGCCCTTTCTCTTCTGCTTCTCTGTTCTCTCATCTTCTCATGGGGTCCAATTAAGCGGCTTTTTTAACCCGGGGCATTTCTTTCTGATTAGATCCCAGTGGACACAAGAAAATAAAGCGATGAAAGCAGAGCTGAAGCTATTTTCTTTTAGTTTCCAAAATAAGCGTAGCCGATCCTCGTTACATTTTCTTATATAAATGTGTATGTACACTTACCTTAATTTTTTTGTTAAGATGGCAAAGTTTATTTAGACATTTTTAGAAGACCAAAAGCCATTACTGCAGGTATAAGGTGTCTGCAGATACCTGGGCATGGACAGTTACTATGCTATTGACATTTTCTTGCTGCTACCTCCCCCCACACACACACATTTATATTGGGTTATCACTATGATGGGCATATGTAATGGCCAATAGGAATGTGAAGGAGGCAGGACGAGGTTGTCAACCTTTGGCTTGATGAGGAAGTGCCAAAGCTGAGCCTGCCAGAATGTTCTCCATATTATTGTAAACACAAGATTACAAAGACAAGAATGTTGAGGAACCTCTACTTTTCTGAATCTTATAGCTGCAGCTGATTTTTTTGATCTCCTGACAATGTCCATTTAAAGAGGTCCTTTGAGTTTATTGTGTGAGCTGCTCACCTCCTTGGTGTGAGCTGCACTGTGGGCAAGGGAACATTCCAATAATGTTAGGGTAATTCTGAAAGCAGATTTTTTTTGCTAAATGTGAAAAATTTACTGAGGTCAAAACAGTATAATAATTTTTGAGCAAATAAAATTTGTGTAGTTTTGTGTGACATTACAGTTTCAATAGCACATTATATATCACACCAAATAGATGCATATACAACACACACAAAACTCTAACCCTAACCTTAAAGTGGAGTTTCCATCTCAATTTTTTTTTATTATTGTGCTCATTAGACCTAAAAAAGAAAAAAAAAAGAATTTATTTTTTATTTTTTACTCATCTGGAAATGCCTGTTGCTATGCGGTCCCACAAAATCTGCCCCTGGAATCACCTAGGATTCTGACATCATCTCCCTCTAATGCTCCTGGGAAATGTGTGTCATCATTTCCCAGTATGCAGTGCGCTACCCAATTATCACTCCCCATCCAAGACTTCCAGGAAGTAAGTGCTTGTAGACTTCACAATGCCCACAAGCAAAATGACAACAGTGTGGACCTAGTTTTATTCTAAAATATTTTTTGAATAACTATGCGGAGCAGTGGCGGATTGTAAAATAGTAAATGACCGGATTTATATTATAAAAACGCATGATGAAGGGACATACATTTAAAAAATGCTAATTGTGATTGGAACCCCACTTTAACATTGACCAAACTTCCAAACGTAATCCTTTACGTTTTCATTTCATGGGAAAAAAATAAAAAAATAATATAGCGTATACAATTGGGACTCAAGTCATATGGTAATTAAATGCTAATAAAATTACCTTTACTTTTCAATCTGCAGCTCTGTAATTTTCTGTGAAATGCAATACAATATTGCTACCAAGAGGTGTTCTGTACACAGAATGTATACAGAACGCCCCCCAAAAAATAATTTACTGCTTGTGTGATTGGTTTACTGATTGGCGACTGGTGCTAAAAAATTTGGGGGACAGAGGATGCCGTGAGACTTACCTACAAACGGAACCCTCCAGCAGTCATGGCTCCTCTGATACCCAATGGCTTCATTGTTAACCTGGTCTACTTTCTGGGTTCCAAATCTCTAGCCTCCTGATTGCAGGGATGCGAAGCTGGAAACCGGGAGTGACGCAATGGCGAATATTGATTTGCTAAAATCAAAAGTGGGAGGGTTTGGGGGCAGTGCTCTGCACCCCGAGGACAACCTAAAACAAACCAATTAGAGCCTCATGCTCTAATGACATGCTTGTAAAAAAACTGACCTAATAGAAACCCATTAATCCGGCTTTTAGGCCGCGTACACACGATGATACCTGTCCGCTCAAACATGTCCGACGGACTCATCGGATTTTGGTCCGGTGGCGTGTACACACCATCGGACGAAAATCTCCTCGGGCTGAGGACGCGGTGACGTGGCGGTGACGTTGACGCCGCCACGTCACCACTTCAGGAAGTAAAATACTTCCACGCATGCACCGAATCCATTCGACGCATGCGCGGACCGTTCTTTCCGCTGGTTAGTGTACTAACCAGCGGACATATCCGACGGACATGTCTCCGGCGGACAAATTTCAAAGCATGCTTTGAAATTTGTCCGCTGGGAAAACATGTCCGATAGCCCGTACATACGATCGGAGATGTCTGCTGAAACGGTCCATCGGACCAGTTTCAGCAGATAAATTTGATCGTGTGTACGCGGGTTAAGATGTTAAAAAAATGTTAGTCATATTATCAGTTATTTAAAAAATAAATCATTCTATAAATAGCTTGGGAACTTTTTTTTGGGGGGGGGGGGGCACCCTTCAGCCCCTTATGGACCAGCTGCCACTGGTCTACACTAAGATACAAGTGAGATATCAGGCATCCCCTGCAACAAAAATATACATTTTGGTAATACTCCCAATAGAAAATCACATCTAAAGGGAGGCAGACCCTGCAATTATCCTCATTAGAGCCCTGGAGGTGCAGCAGTTGGTTCTTAATATGAAGCCACTCCCATTAGATTTAACTTACCCCATGGACACAGACAAACACACAGGGATGTCTTCAGAATAACAAAATGTGGGAATCTGCAACAAAGTTTGTTAAAATCCTTGTGAGGTACATAGATCACCCAAAAGTGGAGTTACTCTTTAAACATACTCCTAAACCCAACCGCAGGCTCTAAACCTAATAATTACCAACTGTACTATCACATCAAAACCTATTAACAACTGTATTATCATACTGATAACCATTTTGAAATGTACAACCATGTCAATACAAACTATCAATTATACTAGACTTCTGATTCCCATTTTCATTTTATAATATTACTGATATAAAACAAATTGCTCTAAAATACAAGACTTCAAATATTCTTCATGAAAGAGTAGAGGCAAAGAAAACAGGCAAATAAATTAAAATGCCTGTTAAAAAACAGGCAAATAAATTAAAATAACGAGAAGAAGATTAATTTTCCATTACATCCTTCTTTTTAGCGACCTGTTGAATGTACTTTTTTTATTAAAATCTGATTCTTAACCTTAAAAATGTGTTTCCCTATAAAGAAAAACAAAATTAACAAACATCAGAGGTGAAGTAACGAATGTGAAATGATAAATTGAAATGCAATAAATCAATCAGGAACTTTGGAGGACAGAGGGATACACTGGAGGCCTATTACACAAGCACAATATGGGGTTTCTCCTAAAATAATCAATTCCGTGTGACCATTGTTCATCACACACTTGGAAAAGGGCTGCTTGCCTCAAGTACTAACCAGAGGGAATAATTAGTGTCTCTTATTAAGAATAATTAGATCATACAGCTCAAATTCTGTAAATTTTTATGCTCTTCTATAATATTTTCTAAATATTTGATTTTACAAGAATCTTGATATAAGTAAGGTTCATAATTCTCTTTTAAACCGTGATAAATAAAATAAAGGTGTTGATTCCATCATGGAAACAAAATCAATTTTTACTGGTTGAGCAGAATGTTATTTTGCCCTAGCAACTCGTCAAACACTCTTGCACCATTCAGTATTGAATTCTCTGTAAAAACAGGGAGGGACATCTGAGAGTGTTTTGTAATGAAGGGTAAAATTGCATTAGATTTATGAAGTAGTGAAACAATGGGCGATCTAACAAAAGGGCACAGAGTGGCATCATAGGAACAAAGGTCCTGAAGTTTCAGCTGTGAATACTTTCTTGCCACTGGGGAACATTGGCACCTTGCCTTCATTTCACACACAGCCCCTGAACACCTGTGACCCGAGCACCTAGACACAAAAGATCACCCAGTCTTTGTCTTGTTGATATGTATCATACAATGTTGAATATCGATACCAGATTTTGTCAATGAAATCCAGGCACAATCTACTGAACTATTTCCTTGTAGATGTGGGTAAAAGGGGTAAACTACACAAAATCATGTTTCATTGTAATACACCCTCAAACAATTCAAAAAATATAGCAAAACTGCGCCCCATAAATCCCTAAAATTATACAAAAATATACAATAAAAAACACAGTCAATAAAGCAGTTTTTAAAAAAAGCAGTTTTTTGAAAAAAGTCCAGCATGTAGTTTCAGGATGCATCCAATGTTAGGTGCTTCATGTATGAAAATATCCACAATAATAAACCACCGCGGTGACAAACGTAATCCTGAAAGTGATCCCTTCACCACAATTAAGATTGGCTGCTTACCAGAAGTAAGCTCAAGAAAAGCAGTTGGCTATAGCCCAGCCACGGCCTTGACATCCACAAGATAGATGCGTGTGCCCGGAGCAGGCAGGAAGGGACACTGTAGTTTCAATCCACCAGGGTATTGTCTGGACGTAGTTCACCATTCAACCATAGGGCGGTTTAAGACAAAAAACTCACCATAGTGAAATTCCGTTTGAAAATGTATTTAAATTAAAAAGCATACTACTCACAATGTAAACCATAAAATCAAGCATGTAGAAAAAGCCGGCCGGCATGCGATAGGGAATCTCCCCACGTGGTGACGTCACTCAGCGTCCCCCAGACGCGTTTCGTCATCAACAGACGTTCTCAATGGGATTTTTAATTTAAATACATTATTGTTTATTGTTTATTGTTTGTTTCTTATACAAGGCGCATAGTTCACAAAACATGTTTGCATCGATGCGCCTGCTTCCCATCCAGTCACGTTACCAGAAACATACCAAAAAAACAAACTTTAAAAACAACATAAAATCGAGTGGCGGTTACAATAAACATATAGACATTCTAACACTCATTTTCAAACGGAATTTCACTATGGTGAGTTTTTTGTCTTAAACCGCCCTATGGTTGAATGGTGAACTACGTCCAGACAATACCCTGGTGGATTGAAACTACAGTGTCCCTTCCTGCCTGCTCCGGGCACACGCATCTATCTTGTGGATGTCAAGGCTGTGGCTGGGCTATAGCCAACTGCTTTTCTTGAGCTTACTTCTGGTAAGCAGCCAATCTTAAATGTGGTGAATGGATCACTTTCAGGATTACGTTTGTCACCGCGGTGGTTTATTATTGTGGATATTTTCATACATGCAGCACCTAACATTGGATGCATCCTGAAACTACATGCTGGACTTCTTTCAAAAAACTGCTTTTTAAAAAAACTGCTTTATTGACTGTGTTTTTTATTGTATATTTTTGTATAATTTTAGGGATTTATGGGGCGCAGTTTTGCTATATTTTTTGTATTCTCTTTTGTTATCACACGACAACTGCAGCCTTAGGCGTTTATTGTTATTTTCATTTATTTTATTTCTTTTATTTCTGTTTATTTGGTATATGCTAATTAGCGCAGTTTTTCCTTGCTTCCACCCTCAAACAATTGGTCAAAGACTTTTGGAATAGAAGGCCCAGCATTGGTGTCATTGGCCTGCGGGGTAGAACTGATATTACTAGACAAGTCTGTATAGATTAGCCTGCCTGTGCATTTTATCCCACGCAATGGAATGTAACTAAAGCAGGCAATACACTGTCGAATTTCGAACAAATTTTCTTTTTAAAATCAGAAAGTTCGTTTTTTTTGTGATCCGATAATGCCACCATTAATTTTTCGAAATTCGGCCGACAAAACCTTCATATTGCCAGAAAGATTCGTTTCTCTCCAGGAATATTAGTTTCTCTCCGGGAATATTCTTTTCTTGCACAAGCACATTTTTTTTTCTATTACATTTCTAGCACGATTCTCCCATCATTGATCAGAAAATCGTTAGTTTTTCAAAAAAATTTTAACATGTCGGATTTCTCAAATTAGTTTGCTGCACGAAAATCGGCTGTTACTGCAGCCCACTAACGGTGCGAAATACGAACGAAAATTCTTTCATACGATTTACGAAAGAAAATTCTTTCAAAATTCGAATCGAATTTGAATCGAATCGCCTTTACCTACAATGCTGTCAAATCTGTTTATGTAAAGAGTAAAGCACAGCAAGCAACCAAAACAAAATCTAACTGATTGCCTTGGATTACTGCACTTTTCAAATCACCATTGCTCATTGTACACTATTTTATTGTAGAAAGAAGAGAAGTCCATATTTTGAACTACAAATGAATCTGTTCTGTAAAGCTTGGTATACACTGCAAGTTCTTTTTCTTTCAACCCAGCAGGCTGAAGGAAAAAAAAACTGACAGATCGCCATACCCACATTCTGGCACTCGGGCACTGCCCAAGGGCCATATGCCACTAGGGGGCCCCATCAGGATTGCCAGCCTCAGTAAAACTAGGGACAGTATGTAAAAATCTATGTTTTCATAAAAAAAATCTCAAGATTATTGCTGCCCAGCCCCTTCAGTTCCTTTTCAGAGTGTGTATGTGTATTCTGTGTGTATACTGTGTGTGTATATTGTGTGTCTGTGTGTGTATACTGTGTATGTATATTGTATGTGTGTGTGTATATACTGTGTGGCCCCATAATCTATTGCCTGGGGGCCTAATAATCTCCTATTGCCCAGGGGCCCCCATAATTTCCTATTGCCCGGGGGACCCCATAATCTCCTATTGCCCAGGGGCCCCATGAGTTGTCAGTCCGCCCCTGGCCATACCGATTATGGTGTGATGAATTCCCCCACTGTGCCTTTGTATTCTGACAGGGGGACTCCACCCCCCGCCAGAACACACTTATCAGCGATAAGTTGCATTGGCTGCAAGTGTTGGTCGGAGGTTGGTTTTCCAGCATTAGACGCACATTAGGCATGTTATATCGGCTTTTGTCAGACAGACAGCTGCACACACTGACCTAATGTCATCGAGTCCTGCTAAACAGAGTGTTTTCGGCCTTTTGTTACTCCCAGCATTATAATTCACATGCAAATAAACTATTTGGCTTGTCAAATACAGCACAAGGTAATTAGAAAAGTACAGTAGCCCAGAACAATATTAACCCCCCCAAACAAAACCTTTGTTGAACATACACTCCCACATCAAGCTCTCCCTCCCAGACCAGCTCGATCTATAGTTCAACTGTTGAGCAGAGATCACTCCTACTGACAGTTCTGGCTTCTTTCAGTGCTGGGTGCTGGAGCACAAAGAGTCTTCCAGCACCTGGCACACCACTGACACTCTGCATATTGCTGGTACGCACTAAGAGGTGGCAACCGATGCAGACTGCATCTCCCAGGTATGACTCTGGGCTGGGCCCCCAATAGGAAGCATGGAGTGTCATACTGCCAACCTTACAGTATCAAAAGACTGGCAGAAGTGCCAATAAAAAATAGAGATTCTCTCCTGGACACAGACCTGACCAATCGTAGAAAGCCTTGCACTACAGGGTCTATTTCTTTTTAAACCTAGGTGGTTCCTATATATGTCATACCTTGCTTCTCGGGTGCCACTCATTTCTGAAGCTACATGATAACTGCGACCCAGGTAAATGCTGGGTCCAAAGACCAGGCATGTGCCCTGTACACCCTGGCAGTCTAGTTGCCCCAAGAATGTCATGCTTTGTCGCCAGGATCCTTCATCATATCTAGACTCATCTGACATCTTTGTTCTATATAATTGCTAGGGTTAATGACAGGAATGTGTCCTGGACTCCCAGGCAGCCTATGTACCCATGTATGTCATGGCCTGTTGCCAGAGTCCCTTGTTATTGCCCACTGGTAGCTCAGTATCTTCCAGCACCAAGCTTCTTGGTCAGCTTGTTTTCTGAGAGAACACTCACTCCACTCCTCAGATGGGAAGAGTGCTGTGAAGTGCTTGCAAACTTCCAGAAGAGCCAAGGATAAGGAAGTCAAAAGGAGTCCAGAAGGGAACTCTAAACTGCCTTCCCTCAATGTGAAAAGACACGGTTTCTGCAGGACAGCACTGGCCAAGGACATCACTGAAAATATGGGCAGTCTCGGACAAGAGGTGATGAATGGCAGCCATAATGTATATCCTTTAACATGACCTTTTGCATTTTCCTGAATTTCTCATGCTCAACTGTTACACAGTCTGTTTAACTGTCAAATGAATTAAAGCCTAACTGAACATTCAGTTTCAATGATCAAAATACATTCCAGGTGCATCAGACCATAAAGACCCAAATAACATAAGATTGGAGGTTGTTGAAGAATGTGAATGTGTCACACGTGGCATCCTAATTTGGTGAATTGCATGCCAAATTTATTTATTTGGCACATAGTGGAATGTGTAATTGTCTTGCGCCTTCTTTTGGTGTACAACTGCATGCCCCTTGTACTCCGAATATTGACACATTTTCTGTACCATGATTTATTTGGCACAAATTGTGCAACTTAGTGTGCAAAACACTGGGATTTTTGTTACGATTTTTTTGTCACAACTTTTGTTTCAAACCTATATGAGTCTAACGCAACAAGGGGTGTGTCAGACCTCTGCAGGGAAACCAATGCTTATATACAGAAAGCAAAAGTTCTCTGCAATATTTTGGCAGCAGAAATGCTTTTATACTCAAACTGTGGCTACTTTCTAAAGAATTTTAACGTTTCCACACCTTTTGTTTTGAAGTTTCTGCAATGTATTTAGCTGATTTAAACTGGAAGTTCAATTAGGCCTTAACTTTTTCTCAATGTAACATTGCAAAGAGTAGTGTTTCACCAATACCAATACTGTACTCATGAAAATGCTCCAATACTGAAACCAATACGTTCAGACTTGGTTCACCTATGTGACGGCTGGTTTGCAGTGCAATTTCAAAGCCTGATCCAGTGCAATTTCATTCAGCGGTTCAGGTGTGATACCAATGCGAATTGTACTGGTATGAGATTAGAAATGGCTCCTAAACTGGACTGAAATTGCATAGGACTCTTTTTCAAATAGCATTGTGGCCGCAAGCACATAAGTGAACAGACTGTAAAAACTCACTGAAATTCATATTAAAACTGATGTGAAACTGATGTCTCTTCAAGTGAAATCTGTGTTTTTTCCCATCAGATTTAATGCATGAACGAGCCCTAAAAAAAGCTGTCACATGACACAAAAAATAGGTGTTTGTAATTAGTATTGTTTGGTAGTTGAGAAAAAGTATTGGTACTCGTACTTAAACTGGTATTGGTGCATCTCTAGCAAAAAGTTTAACGTTAAATGAGAAAGGTAAAGAGATGTCCTGAAGCAAAGTATTCTATATCTCATGGAGTGAGACATACAGTATCTCACAAAAGTGAGTACACCCCTCACATTTTTGTAAATATTTTATTACATCTTTTCATGTGACAACACTGAAGAAATGATACTTTGCTACAATGTAAAGTACAGTAGTGAGTGTACAGCTTGTATAACAGTGTAAATTTGTTGTCCCCTCAAAATAACTCATCACACAGCCATTAATGTCTAAACAGCTGGCAACAAAAGTGAGTACACACCTAAGTGAAAATGTTCAAATTGGGGCCAGTTAGCCATTTTCCTCCCCGGTGTCATGTGACTTGTTAGTGTTACAAGGTCTCAGGTGTGAATGGGGAGCAGGTGTGTTAAATTTGGTGTTATCGCTCTCACTCTCTCATACTGGTCAATGGCAAACAACTCTCTGAGGATCTGAAAAAAAGAATGGTTGCTCTACAAAAAGATTCGCCTAGGCTATAAGAAGATTGCCAAGTGTAGTGGTTTTATATACTTTTTTTCTTTATTTGTTTATTAGGTTGAAGACCGAAAAATAAAGTAATGAACAAAATATGCAGCTAGATAAATATGAAATATTGAATATTAATATTTAATATTCTCAATTTCTAGCCAGCATTTGCAGCTCTAGGCAACTTTTCACACATTTTGCAAGCTGGTTTTACTGTTTCCTTGAAAAAAAGCTTGATGAGTACAAGGCATAAAGCATATCTAAAGGTCATCCTTTTTTTTTTGTCATTTTGGAAAAGTAGGGGAGGGGTAAAATAGCTGTCAGTTTGCTTTGCCATCTGTTTCATTCGGGAGATTTCTTCCTCACTTCCTGTCCCATTGACCCAACAGGAAGTGAGAAGATGTATTTCTAAAGGATAAAAGGATATCCACTCTTATGCTGCGTTCACAGGATCGGAATTCCGCTCAAGCTTGGCTTGCATACACACGGTCACACAAAAGTTCTCTGAACTTTCGCCCGTCAAGAACGCGGTGACAAACAACACTACGAGGAGGCGAGAAAATGAAGTTCAATGCTTCAGAGAATGCGTCTTATTGTTTCCGAGAATGCGTCGGAATTTTGCGCGTTGGAATTGCTACAGACGATCGGATTATCGATAGGAATTTTTCCGTCTGAAAATTTGAAAACCAGCTCTGAATCTTTTGTTGGCGGAAATTCTGACAGCAAAAGTCTGATGGAGCACACACACGGTCTTTTGCTGTCGGAACTTCCGATTGTGTGTAGAGGGCATTACACAGCTGTCATTGGAACAAATTAAAAGATTTCCACTCAATTCCAGTTTTAGTAGCAAATAAAATTTAGAATTTACCCACGCTTTCATTCACAGTGACATTGGTGGTTGGGACAATTATAGAGAATCATCCTCCTGAATGGGGACCTAAACAGCAATAAAAACGTGATATGGGGATTTCCCTTCACCACTCATAATTACATTCCAAACATAAAAAAAAAGTTTTGGTTTTTATTATACTTTATTATTTAAAGTATAACTAATGGCAAAACTTTTTTTTTTTTAGTTATGGTTAGAGGAGAGATAGCTTAGAACCCTTGTCAGTTTTTATTGCTGTCTGTGTCCCTGTTACGGAGATTCACCCTCTCGATTTGTCCTGTTTACAATTATCATTGAAAGTGAAAGCAAAAGAAAATACCACATTTTGGGTTGTCCCCGGAAAAGTAATAGATGGGAAATCTTCCAATGGGGATTCTAGTTCTGGTGATCTAAGGGATTCCCCTCATTTGTAGGGATTTCCTCTCATTTCCTGTTTTGGTTATGGGGTAGGAAGTGATAACCCTCCCTTACTCTAATCTAAAATTAAAGGTTTTGCCTATGGTTCTACTTTAATGTTCAAATTACACATAGAGTTCTTTTACCCTTTGCATTGTACAGGTTTCTACAAAGTTTTAATGAGAGAGACCTTGTCAAGACAAATATTACTGCTGTGCTATAAGGAACATCAAGCCAGCTGCCAGGATAATGCATATGCACATAAGTAGGGGCACAGAAACCATACTGAACATGTGACCATGCACACATGTGCATGCATTAGCATCTGAAGCACCGTCTGCACCACTGGTTCCCAGGAGGCTGTCACCTGTGAAGGAGAGAAAAGGGTTTACATGCTGCAAATATGCTGCCATGATACATACTGTACCATACAGAAACAGGCACTGTATCTGTCTCTGTACACCAAGTTGGTCTAAATTACCTCCAGTTTTGTAATCTAGGAACTAGAGGTAAGTTTTTTTAATTTGATTCATTAATAGCACCACTTTGTAAAAATTGTGCTATTAACAACTATCTGACTTTGCCACATGCGTTGTTAAAGATACTGAAAGAAGTGGCAGTGATTATTTATTTTGGCAAAGGGCCATACTGCTAGAAAAGTATCACTAGGACTTTACTGAATTCCCAAAATTTATTATGGCCAGAGACTAGCCAACCTTTTTATAAGGAAAATAGTAAAAGCAGCCTCTTTATTTTTCATAGTACAGGTTTTGTTTTAAAAGTGTGTGTGTCAGGATTATGACTGAACACCTTTCAGTCAGAATCCCCCCTAAGGTGACACTACCACATTGTTGTGCAGCTCAGGTTGGCCTGGGATAGCCGGCCCCCCCCACCCCTTTGCTAGGGGAGGGGGGTGGCACGTAACGCTGCTCGCCTCAGGACCGGAGCGCGGACGGTAGGCTGCCTCTCTCTTACGGAGCGCTTCGTATGTTCGTTGGAAACCCGGTGCTAAATCATTCGTGGACGACCTGATTCTGGGTCAGGGTTTTGTGCGTAGCAGAGCAGCTACCTTGCTGTGATCAATTGAAAGTCTTGAGCCAAGCTTTTGTAAAAATAAATAAAATAAATAAATAAAAGAAATGGAAAAGTGTGTGTGTCTAATGTATTATATCTTTCAGTGGCACATAAATGAAGATGATAAATAAATACAAAGGCTTTTTGATACTTGGGCCTCATTCACATGGGCATACTAAAGCATCTGCCTGTATAGGGGCTAACACAGTCCCATTCATGTCATTTGGGGCACAGGGGCGGCATGGACACAGCCACTGCT
The DNA here is from genome assembly GCA_029574335.1 of Rana kukunoris. Lineage (NCBI taxonomy): Eukaryota > Metazoa > Chordata > Amphibia > Anura > Ranidae > Rana > Rana kukunoris. The sequence continues at coordinate 178,627,088 of CM056054.1, forward strand.
CCCAAAGTGATTTTTCTATAACCCATTTACAAAATAAATACTCAACGAGGTGCACATGCAGTGCAGAGGTGACCTAACATACTAGTCCTTGTATTGCCTATATTTTCACAGAGGCCTACTCACAATTATAATTGGTTGCAGGATAGGCTAGCATGGGCTAGGCTGTATCTGCTTTGCAGGAGCAGAATAAATTGTCCTGAATGTGACATTTCATAATTGCCTGAGGTCAAACTATTTCTTTACAAGTAAATCTAAATTTATGATTAAAACCAATATATTTACTATGTTTTTACAAGATAAATTATTTTCATAATTTAAGCATGGTTTGATTCTAATGAGAATTTCTGGTTCATCTCGTGTGAAACTGTAAGACTGCTGAGTTGGTCAAGAGCACTGTCAAGCTGGGAATTGAGATAGATGACCTCAATACTTATTTTTTCTTATCACTCCTAGGCTACTTAGTTTTTTAATAACTCTGAGGAATGAATAAACAAAATTGCTTGTTAAAATACAGAGCAAAGTGCAATCTAAAAATGTAACAAAGAGACACTGTTGAATGTTTTGCTGTAATTGCTGTGCACTTAGTCACTGCTTAAGATAAATTACAGGAGCCTTATGTTAAATGTAGTTTGTATTGGAAACTCTTAAAGGGTAAATACACACAAAATATGGTATTTCGGTTTAGGGTGGACACTGATGGGTTTAATCACTTAAAAACTTCACCCTTAGAAAGAGGCATCTTCAGAAATGTTCACTACAGAAACCTATAAATAAGTGTAGGCTTTCTATGTTTTTATTTTCCTCCCTATTGCCTTTCACAATGGCCATTTTAACTAAGGACAGATACATCTGTCCATCCAGCCCATTACTTCATGCAACTCTGGTTTAGCCTCCTGGAACATGTGATAGTGCACATAATCTGACAGGGAAGGCACTGGTGATGTTTCCGTCCCAGGATGCATCTGCGAGGCCTTGGCTACATCACCAGTGCCTCACTAAACTAGGAAGTGGGGAAAAAAGTTTGTTTATCCGAACCCTAGAAAATGTTTCCCTTGCAATGGTAAAAAAAAAAAAGAACATTGGATGGATTACCTGCTCGTTTAGGTCTACATGACATAGAAATTAAGTTTTTTGAACCTAATCCCTTATACCTCTATACTGCTAGACTTATCTCCACAGCTTCTTCCCCCTATGCTCCAGTGATCTAGGGTCCTGATATCATCAAGACCATAGCTTCAACATCATAGCCCTGCACCAGACACGATGACAATAAGGGACAGTCCACCATGGGAGTGCACCATTTACTGGGGACCAAGTCAGTTAAAGTGCTTTTACTCTATCTTAGAATAAGCAAGCGGTAAACCCTTTAAGAATGGGCACAGCTCCACAAAAAGAGAGAACTTTCAGATTTTCCGGAGTTGAGCTTTATGCCGCGTACACACAACCGTTTTTCGGGTTCTAAAAAATGTATTTTTTTTGTAATGTCATTAAAAACCATTGTGTGTGGGCTTCAGAGCATTTTTCATGATCTAAAAAATGGGCATTAAAAATTTCGAACATGCTCTATTTTTTCACGACAGTTTTAACGTTGTCGTTTTTAAGGTTGTAAAAAATGGACGTGTGTGGGCTTTAGCGACGTGAAAAAACGCGCATGATCAGAAGCAAGTTATGAGACGGGATCGCTCGTTCTGGTAAAACTAGCGTTCGTAATGGAGTAAGCACATTCATGAGGCAGTAACAGACTGAAAAGCGCAAATCGTCTTTTACTAACACAAAATCAGCAAAAGGAGCCCCAAGGGTGGCGCCATCCGAATGGAACTTCCCCTTTATAGTGCCGTGGTACGTGTTGTACGTCACCGCACTTTGCTAGATTAATTTTTTTTTCACGGTCGTGTGTAAGCAAGGCCATTTTAATGATCGAGTTGAAAAAAACTTCATTTTTTAGAACCCAAAAAACGGTCGTGTGTACGCGGCATTATAGTTTTTTTTTTTTTTTAAGTGTATTTTTGTGCGTGAACTCGAGAGAGAGGAGCCGGACTGCAGGAGTTGGGAGTAGGCAGACCCTCCCCCCGGAGGCAATCGCCATCCTTCTCCATGCCCCTGGTGGCAATGGCGGGTGTGAAGGGGGGCCTCCCACTCACCCCGCCCTACCTGCTCCTCTTGGGAGCCCAACTGAGGCCCAACGGGACCCCAATGGGGCAGAGGGACTCCCCCTATGGGGGAGTGAGGGGGCCTAGCCCACCCAGCCAGCCCCGTAGGTCCTTCGCCTCTCTTTATTTTAAGAGACCGCATGGCCAAAGTGCATGTGTTTTAAACCAATTTTGTGTGCGTGCAAGTGTGGTGGTTTTTGTGGGGGGGGGGGGGTGGGCGTACTAAGCACAGGCGTACCTTGCATAGCACACCCACCGGGAGCCGGGCTGAGACCACCAAACTCAATTCACATGTAGCCGAGCCCGGGATCCGAACCCTTGGCTGCAGAGGTGAATGGCTTGTCAGCGCAGTGCCAATCACGTTGAGCCACCACAGCTCCCTCTACATTATAGTTTTTTAAGGTAGGGCATTATTCCTTACACCAAAAACAACCACCAATGTCCCAGAAGTGAAATCTAACGTAATGTATTTTGAACCACCCTAAGCTTGTTACAATTTGATCCAGTCTTGTTTTGATCTGGGACATATGAAAAGACAAATAATAGTACCAACAATCCTGATGGAAGATAAACTGGATTCAATTGATACTCTTTGGTAAAGACTTGTATATGTAAATGTACCCTACTATATTGCTTTTATGTTATTTATTATGTTTTCTCTAAGGAGTTCACAAGTTAGGACTGTCAGTGAAACCTGACCTAACTACAAAGACTGAAACTTATAAGGCTTAGAAAATCTAATACCACTGGCTATATGTCAAGTTTGTGAAGATATACAGCCTGTTCTAATTCTTGTGTGCGGAATCTCAGACTCCATACTGTTCACCTCTGTTTAACATTTACACTCTGGAACACCATAAAGCTGCGTCCTGTAATGGAAATATTTAAAAGTGTTTTAACACATCATGTTTTGTGTGAAATGTAACTTTGTGGCCAAAAAAAGTGTGTTTATAGATTCATAATGTAAGAACGTTGGGTTCTCTTAATAGTTATTTTGGCAGTTTAATTCTTGGACCAGATTTTGAATACTTTTTTTTAAACAATTAGACTCAATTTTTGGCATTCTTTTCCAGATGTTATTTACAACACTTGTACTTACACTTGCTAAAAGAACCTGATGTAAAAGTTAGGTTTAAAATGCTATGTATTGTTTGTAGAAAGGATTGCAGAGCTGGAATGTTTTTTTCTTTTAGAGAAAATGTTTTATGCATAAGGTTAAAAAATATTGCCCCATAAACATTTTGTTCAGTTAAAGTGAAGCTTTAATTCTTACATAGCACCCACAATGCCCCAAACTTTCTCTAGATCCTCCTGCTTCCTGATGTTCATTTTCTAGGTTCAACTTTCTGAAAGCTAAAACTTGCAAAGTTCTATGCATGCTACCATTTGCCCAATGTGGGAGCAGTTAAGGCCCCCCCAATTATTTACCAGACCTATCGGATGGGGTGTGGATTTAAGGAGGAACGTCATGGAAAAAAAAAAAAAGCAAAGGTCCCAAAAATTCGAACCAGACCTTATCCAAGCATGCATTGCTGTGAGACTCTTTACTATACATGGTCATGTCCATATATCATCAATGGCGTCACCTGGGAAACCTCATTCCCTTATTTATATCAGCTGTCATCCACCTGACCTGCAATTTGGCTACCGTGAAGTGATAGTTTCAGAAGTCCAAAAGGCAGATTTGTTTCAGCAGCTAGACAGATATTGGGCACTGTGATTGGCATGGATCTGAATTGCTGGACGACATACATTTTTTTTACATACTTCACTTTTTATTATGAATGAGTAGGGGTACTATGTATTCATTATGCAGGTGCACCATTTAACAGGCAGGGTCAGGGTATCCCCAAAGCATGTTATTTATTGCAATTTTGCATTTTTAATGTTTTAAGCATTACTAAAATCACTGCTACCAGCCAAATAAAATTTAAAGGATTTTTTTTCTTTGGTTCTCCAGAGCAGTGCCCAGTCACCCAATGTCATTTGTTTGACCATTCCTTGCTTTTTTGCCTAGAAAATAGACATTACTTCTTTTTAACATTCGGCTTCTATTGGTTCAGATTCGGCATCCAAAATGTAATGTTTAGAGAACCTGCCCAGACCAAATCAGGTACATATGGCTCATCACTAATCCTAATAGTGAAGCACCCAGCATTTGTGGCAGGTGTGTATGTTTATATCTTTGACATTTAAAGTATGGAATTTTGTCATCAGCACTAAGTTTAGGCAGTAGAAATAAGGCTTTTATTCTTGCTAAACTGGCCAAAAATTGGAGTTATGGGTGGCCCTGCAAGCACCAACTTGATTGACAAAATAGCTGCTGGATACCATAGCCAGCAGTGGATTGGGGGATTGATGGATTTTCTCTTGTTCAGCCTGTGGAATAATTGGGGGGAATCAAAAATAAATAAGAGAATGTAATGAATTTCATATGTTGAGCCCGTAAGCTGAACAAAAGAAAAAGAGTCCTGTATGGCTGGCACTACAATATAAAATTCAGTCCAACACTATTGTTCTATAACAGTGGTTCTCAACCTGGGGGTCGGGACCCCCTCGGGGGTCGAATGACAATTTGCCAGGGGTCACCAAATCCTGGGCTGTTCCTGAAGCCCGCGCTGCTCTCCCTGCCTTTTTGTAGCCACCCAGCAGGGCTGTTCCTAAAGCTTGCAGCCGTCCATTCAGGTCACAGGATGGCTGGGGGGCAGAGACTAGAGGTCAGCTGACTAATGAGGAATGTGAAGTGGAAAAGGCTGGAGGAGACCCTATCTCCTGATTTCGGCATAGGTGTTACTGCTACAATACACCACAAAGCCAGAGACAAAGTGAGTAACACTACCTGTGATTATAGTTGACATTATAAGTCCACACTACAATTCTCAGATCAGCAGATGACCTTGAATAAGAACACCCAAGTTGGCCGATCAGAACTCCCCCCAGCATTGTCACTCATCCCAACTCCCTGCCAGCACTGCCACTCATCCCAACTCCCTGCCAGCACTGCCACTCATCCCATTCCCCCCCACCAAAGAGTAAGAGAAGGAAAAATTTGAGAATACATGGAAGCGAGGGGAAAAGAGAGGGTGGAACAAAGAAAAAGGAGAGAAAGAATAAGATAACAAAAAAGATGGCTAAAGAGAGGGATGGAAAAAAAATTAGGACAGTGAGAGACAAAAGGGAAAGAAAGGATAATAAAGAGAGAGGAGCACATCCATAAAAATGCACAAGAAGGGGTTTTAATACTGTACAAATGGAAGGGACTAGGGAGCGCTAAATGTCGGTGGGTTGGGTGCCGACAACACACGCTGCGAAAATACTTTTACTGTTAGGGGTCCCCACAACTTTGGAAATTTTATCAAGGGGTCACGGCACTAGAAAGATTGAGAACCACTGTTTTAAGAGAAAAAGAATGCAAGTAAATAACAAAAAAAAAAAAAAAAAAACGAATAATAATCATTTATTAGCTGTAAGGCTGCACTATTACAAATTTAACATTTTCCAAGCACTGATGATGCCCACTGTTGACCCCTAGGGGTTATATACTTTGCTTGTGTTCTCTGTGAAATATATGTTTATATATATCTAATATATATAGATATAGATAGATATCTATAGATATATATATAGATATATATCTAGATATATATCTATAGATATATATCTAGATATATATCTATACTGTATATATATACTGTATATATATATATATATATATATATATATATATATATATATATATATATATATATATATATATATATATATATAGTATGTTTATAATTTATATCTAGTGTCCACATCCATTCTTTCCTTATTACATTTTGTGTAATGTTGTGTTATGTTATGGTGTCTTGTTTTCTTGTTCATCACTCTTTTTGTATCTAGAGCAAACAGAACAGGCTCATACATCAGTTACATGTTTTGTAAAGTAACAGACAGATCCACAAAAGAGTAACCAGAAACCTCACAGCCTTCAAGAGTATGAGGAAACAGGAGTTACCAATAAATCAGGATAATTAATCTTGCAATAAAAATAATTGTTTACTGTTAAAATAAATGTATCATGCATTCCTCAGCAGACAATAAATTATGGACTTTCTCATTAGCACATAAATTGATTTCCTCTAATTTCTGAGAAGCACACAAGCATGGGACTCGATTAGGTTTAAAATGAACCATCCCTTTTACCAATCTATATATGCAAAGGTGGCCATTGTGCTTTATTTGTCCTGTCTGATCTGCTTGGGTAAGGTAAAAGAGACAAAAGTTCTCTTCTTCCAGATGCTGCAGTAACACGAGAAACATACTGACACTTATTGTAAAGTATTTTCTATTGTATTATTCAGAAATCACTTTAAATGTACACTTCAGCATTTAAAAAAAAAAATGAAGCATGTAAACACACATGTGGGACACAACCCCCCTTCCTTTCTCTTTTTTTATTTGTTAAATCTGCCATTGTGTTCTGAGACTTATTTCCATTTCAAGCCTAAAAAAAGAGTTGACAATGTAAGTTTTTTTAGAGGTTATAAGTTGTAACAAAATACAAGGGTACATGAACATTGGACCAAAGTTCAGATTGTACATTTCGCTATACATCTATTGTAATCAGATAAGTGATCATTTAACATTTAAGAACCTTTTTCATGCAATAAATGCATTTGTCAGGAAAAAAAATGTACAGACAACAAGGCAAAGTCTGATTACAGTATATAAAGGGATATTTATCAGATCTAGAAGTAAAATTTGTGATCCAAAATAACATTCCACATAAGAGCCTAGTGCAACAGTATCCAAACTGTGGCCCGTGGGCCAGTTGCAGCACTTTATCTTTATCTTGCCCTTGGGACACTTCTCCTCCTACTGATATGAGGTCTAGCGTCATGTACCTGGTCAAGGCCGAGTTGACAAAAGGCTGCCCTGACACCTTTTGTCTTTTTTTCCTCTGGGGATGATCACAGTATAATAGGGCACAGGGGGTGCCTGTAGGAGATCTGGTTCAGAATATCTTGATAGCAGATGCAGAGCAGAGGCAATATGTAGATTCTATATCTCGGATACAAAGTTAGATCGGTCAGTAACAACCGTACAGCAGGAGTACAGAGTCAGGAACCAGTAGCAGAGTCACAGTAGAAGAAGTACTGGAACAGCAGGCAGGAATCAGGGTCAGGTCATAAGCCAAAGTCAGCAACAGAAGTTCATGAACAAGCAGGAACAGTGAGCCAGATCAAGATATGGATGAACACAGGATCAGGTCACAAGTAGAAGGAGCTGACAACAACTCAGCAATGAACCTAAATGCTTTAAATAGGCCACTGGGCACTAAAGTCCATCAAATAAGTATGCTCCCACAAATGAGCATGTGCAGAACGCTAATGTGCATGCAGCAGTCTCCAAACTGTGGCCCCTTGCTTGCCTAAGGCTTTAAATAGGCCTTGTGTAGATGCGTGCATGGTCCTAAGGCTGTATGCAGGTCTATGGACCCTTCCGCATGCATACACAATCCTTTGAGCACAGGCATTTCTTTAAACATCGAGCATTCCTTTGAACGGAGGGTTTCCTTTAAGCATGGTGTCGAGCATGGCTTTAGGGGTTCATTTACTAAAGGCAAATTGACTGTGCACTTTGCAAAGTGAAGTTGCCCTCTGCATGTGCAGTTGCTCCAGAACTTTGTAAATGAGGTAAGGCTTCACTTTGCAAAAAGTACCCAATCACGTGCAAGGAAAAAAAAACAGCATTTTTGCTTGCACGTGATTGAATGATAGAAGTCAGCGAGTTTCTGCTCATTTACTAAGCTCTGGAGCAACTACATTTTCAGAGTGTCTAGTAGTCTATTTGCCTTTAGTAAATCAACCCCACTGTTTCTCCCACTGACAACATCAATGGGGCACCATTTCTTCCACTGAAACTGATGATATTCCACTGATAAGGACGAAGGGTCACTATTCTTCCCAAAAAAAGGGAAAGAGAGAGGCGCCTCTGCGTGTAGCAGTTAAAAACAATTTAATAGTAAGCCATAAGCAATATCACTCACATTTAGGAAGTGAAACATTAGCATGTAGGAATAATTTCAAAGGGAGGATGAGCTGTCATCTGGCTGTTGTCCTCTGCAGTCTGCTGGAGCGCTGTGCGGGGGGATAGTACTTCACCATAGGACGATAGTTAGTCGACAGTGATGGAGCATCCTCAACCCGAGGTGTGGAGCGCAGGTGGATGGCAGACGAGGGGTGATGATGTCATCAGTCGTGCGATGCGTTTCCGAGTTTCAAGCAGCGAATGGGATGGCTGCTGCACTCCTTTCTCAAGCGTCGCACGACTGATGATGTCATCACCCCTCGTCTGCCATCCACCTGCGCTCCACACCTCGGGTTGAGGATGCTCCATCACTGCCGACTAACCAGTTATTCTTAGCATGTATTTGAAAACTATTTTGCCGTTCTTTTATGTTTTTACAAGCTGTTAATTATTTTTTTTTCATATATATTAAAGTGGTCTAAAGTGATACACAACAGTTTTTCACGACATGAAAAGACAACGTGAAAAATGACGCAAAAATTAGAGCATGTTCTAAATTTTTAATGGCCATTTTTCATGTCGAAAAAAAATGCCTACACACGATCGTTTTTAATAACCATTTTAAAAAATTGCATTTTTCCCGTCATGAAAAACGGTCGTGTGTACGCAGCATAAGGGTTAAGAAAAACGGGGGCAGAGAGCTGAAATTGCACACAGAGATCAGTGAGGAGAGCACTGATTGAAGAGAAAAGACACACCCCCTTCACATAGCTCACTGGAACAGAACCAAGGCTGCCAATCAGCTAAGGGCTCATTTCCACTGGCGTTTTTACAGCCACTTTTCTGGGCGTTTTTTGCAGCTTAAAAACGCCTGTCCATGTTAGTCTATGGCCTCATGCCCACCATGACGTTTTTGAGCTGTAGATGGCTGAGACGTTTTTAAGCTGCAAAAAAAAACACGGGACCAGTGCGTTCTAAAGCTCCAGCAATAGAGCTGTAAAAACGCCAGACATTAAAAAATGCTAAAAAACGCACAAAAACACGCAAAAACGCTCAAAAACGCTCAAAAACGCTGCCACTGCGTTTTTAAAGCTCCAGCTGCAAAAAAAAAAAACGCCAGACATTAAAAAATGCTCAAAAACGCGCAAAAACACGCAAAAACGCGCAAAAACGCTCAAAAACGCTGCCACTGCATTTTTAAAGCTCCAGCTCAATTTTTTTTTCTCTAAAATAAACATGGACAGGCGTTTTTAACCACTTAACTACTGTGCACCTACACCCCCTTCCTGCCCAGACAAAATATAAGCTTCCGGCACTGTGTCGCTTTAACTGACAATTGCACGGTCGTGCGACGTGGCTCCCAAACAAAATTGGCGTCCTTTTTTTCCCACAAATAGAGCTTTCTTTTGGTGGTATTTGATCACCTCTGGTTTTTATATTTTTGCGCTATAAAAAAATATAGGCGTTCAACATTTAAAAAAAATGCAATATTGTTTCCTTTTGCTATAATAAATAACCCAAAAAATATATAAAAAATAATTTTTTTCCCTCAGTTTTAGGCCGATACGTATTTTTACATATTTTGGTAAAAAAAAAAAAATGCAATAAGCGTTTATCGATTGGTTTGCGCAAAATTTATAGCAATTACAAAATAGGGATAGTTTATGGCATTTTTTTTTTTTTTTTTTTATTTTTATTAATGGCGTCGATCTGCGATTTTTTTATTGGGACTGCGACGTTATGGCGGACATTGGTCGACATTTGGACACTTTTCTGACATTTTTGGGACCATTTACATTTATACAGTGAACAATGCTATAAATATAGCATTGATTACTGTATAAATGTGACTGGCAGTGAAGGGGTTAACCCACTAGGGGGCGGGGAAGGGGTTAAATGTGTGTCCCTATGAGTGTTCTAACTTGTGGGGGAGGAGGGGGGTGACTTGGAGGTTGACGATTGTGTCCCTATGTACAAGGACACAACCGCTCCCTCTCTCCCTGACAGGACGTGCAGCTCTGTGTTTACATACAGAGCTCCACGTCCCCGCCCATTACTGAGATGACGCAGCATCTCGCGTGGGTCCCCCGTCGTTTCCGATTGCCGCCGGCACTCCCACGGGATCCCCGCACAGAAGCGGGTGGCGTGCGGGGGGCGACGCGAGCCGCGCGCCCCGCGCGCGCGCGCCGCCGGCCTTTAAAGGGGACATCACGTCATATGACGTGATGTCAGGATAATGGAGTCGTCTGCCCGCCGTCATTTGACGGTGGGCAGATGAACAAGTGGTTAAGCTGTAAAAAATGCTCAGAAAAGTGGCTGTAAAAACGCCAGTGGAAATGAAGCCTAAAGGTTTCTCTCATGTCCCCATTTTTCTCTTGGTGTCAGGAAAACGTGTGATAAATTATTAATGCTGATAGCAGAGGAATAAAGCAGCAGACACAAATTACACAGTGCCCATAACTGAGACACACTATAGAAGGATATGCTGTATTCATATGTCATGCCTATGGTTTACAACCACTTTAACGCTCCACGAGGGCACACTCCTCTGTCTGTCATTGTAGTGAGCCATAATCCACCAGGTCAAAAAAATATCTTTTATTCCAAGGAAAGATCTTACTTTGCAATAATGTGATCAATCAGGCTTTACATTTAATCCTTCAGGAACATGTAACAAGGCATCTGATTGGTTACTAAAGTAAGCAACTCCACTGTTGTTCCAGCTTTCTTTTGTGCACATTTATAATATTATACATATGAGTGTGTTTACTGTATATATTCATGATATACATCCTCATTCCTAAACTTTTACCAAAATTCAGTAGCTAAGCTGCAGCAGCTGCATATCCCAATGGACTCCCTGTAAAATAGAAGCTCTAGAACTCCTGGGATTTTGGAATAAAATACAATAGGTAGTAATCAGACAGGAGAAAGCTGAAATCAATGTCATTTATTGAAATCGATGTGGAAGTGACATCCTTTACCACATAAGGTGAAAGATAAAAATAACAAAGCCAGGTAACCAATGTCTGACCATTTGAATATTGATGTTGGTTATTGATTGTGTTGAAAGCATCCAAGGTTAAGTGACATCTTAATACAATTATCTTGGTGTTATTGTGTGACCATGGGTGTTTGGAATTGAAACACATTTTTTAAAGAAGGCAAAAAGTAGAACCACTGCTCAGAAACATATCCAGAAAAAAATATTTAAAAATAGATAAAATAAATATATAAACATCTATTTTACATTTAGGATTAAACATAAAAACATTTGACATTGTAATACATATCCAAACTATATATAACACTGTAGTTTACCAGCCCTTAATTGTGGTGACTGTATTAGTTTACTTTTTTCAGGAGTTTTTCCCTTTATTTTCAACTGGTAATCCTGCAAATAACACTTCATGTCCCTGAGTGGCTATGCTCACTTCTCCACTGTATCTTCAGAAAGAAGCTTGGTTGTTACACAAGCTGGACTTCAAAAATGTCTGCCTCTCTTCTTCTCCATTACAGAGGATGATGGGATTGTTTTTATAGTTCACACATATAAGGTATCATTGTTTTATTCTTCCACGTCAGCTCACATGCAGTAACAAGGAAACAACATTTCAGGCTAAACAATGGGACTTTTCTGTGCTTGCTAAAAATGTTCTTAGTCTCAAACGGTCCCCGTCATAATCCCTAAATCCTTCTTTAACTCCCTGCGCTCTCTGGCCATCAGATTCCTGTGGAGACACGTGGGCTATCTAGGGTGAAATACAATGTGCACACGCCGCCAAAGCTGCGGGGGGGCTGCTGGCATTCCTGACTTCGAGACCTATTACAAAGGCCGCGCACGTTGCGCGGGTCCTGTGGAGATGGTTCCCGCGACTTTTCTAAAGGCCTCCGTTGCCGTGAACAGGATCTGTCTCACGTAGACCTCCGAGCACTTCTATGGGGTTATGGGACTGAACTGGCACATGCCTTTCCCCTCTCCACTTACACTGGCCTCTCTCAGACTATGGTACAAAAGGGGGTTATGTTCACTCCTATCCTCCGATCCCTCTCCACTATCCTCCCTATTCGATATACCCCTCCTTTCCCAAGGTTGGCGTATTACATTAGGCCCTTCAAGAGGATTGAATGGCCCCAGGCACGCTCCTTTGTGCATCTACGCTGGGGTCGCCAGTGACTCCGGCAAGTTCCATGACTGGCTCACTACACTACACATGTCCACACTCACAAGGCACCTACATTCCTCCTCTCAGGTACATCGTCCTCTCACAGAGTTTGAGCGACTGTGTTCCCTCTCAGGGACTCAGAGACCCCAGACACTTACTGTCGGCAATATACACGGCCTCTTACAAACACTCACGCACACCGCAACTACCCCTCTTACACAGGGAAGTGGTCTGCAGACTTGGGCGAAGACATTCAGCAGGCGGACTGGCAGAACCTCTTTTTACTTTACTCACAAATCCTCGATCTCCTGCTACGCACAAGAAAAGAACTATAAAGATTTTGTCAAGATGGTACAGGGTCCCCTCCGTGTTGCACAATATATTCCCATCCACCCCGGCATCTGTTTGGCGATGCCTCCGCTGCTGAGGGGACCTATCTACATGTCTGGTGGATTGTGAGAGGATTCGCGCCTTCTGGACTCAGGTATTTGACTGTTACAACAAACTCTACTGTGAATCACTGACTCCTTCTTCTAAAAATTGCGCTCTCTCTATACTTCCAGGTTTCAGTTAAATCGCAGAAACGGGGTCCCTCCGTTTCTTCATGTCCCCGCGAGGCAGCTCATACCTCTATTGAAGTTCGGCCGCAACTCCCCATTGTCACATTGGGTCTCTATTATGAACGACACCATGAGAATGGAGGAGATGCTAGCCCTTGATAACGACACCTTTGATAATTTTACATTACTGTGGCTTGTCTGGCTCCACTTCTCTCCTCTGACACCGTTGGCCAAAATTTTGACCAACAAACATGATCATCCTTAACCATCATAAATTCACCAAACTAGAGTCACACATTTACCAACACCCCGCCTACTCTCACAGCAGTCCATACAGATCCTCTATATCAGCAACTCTCCTCTACTCTATGATCCCCTCTTTCTTCTATTTTCCCTATTCTTCTCTCCCCCACCACATTCTCTTTCTTTCCTTCTTCTCTCCCCCTCCCCCACACATCACCCCTGATTCTTGACCTCTCATTTTTATGTTACTTTTTATCCCTGGTCCCTGTCCCTTTTTTCCCTAATTATATATTTTTTATTTTTTATTATTTTTTTTTTTCATTTTTTGATTTTATTTTTCCCTTCCTGGAAGCTCTATTTGCACTGTCGTCACTTATTAAAGAGGCCATTTTGGCCGCACACAAGTTTTTACCTTTTTTTGATAAACTTCCCGTTCAGTTCTACTTGATTGGGAGTCCAGCTGTGGGCGATAGCCATTTGGCTGACTCCTTCTGCTGCTAAAGTATCTATCATTTCCTTTCCTTTTCTAATCATGCTGTTCATGTTTATTATGTTAAAAATCCAATAAACATATTTTCAACTCTAAAAATGTTCTTAGTCTAAAAATGAATGCAGCTACTACATTTAGGGCTGGTAATATGCTATATAGTACATTTGTGTCCCTGGGTTTAGTTATGTTTTAATATTAACATACCTCCCAACTTTTTGAGGCGGGAATGAGGGACACCTATCATCAATAGTATGCAGGCATAAGACACACCCCTTGCCACACCCCTTTAAGGTTCTTCTTTTAAACAGGCCTTTCCTTTCTAGACTACAGACCAGTGTTTCCCAACCTGATTTCTCAAGTGCCTTTAACAGGCCATCATTTGAGAAATTCCCCATGATAAAATAGCTGACATACATACCAAGCCCTGACATTGATTTAAAACACCTGTGTAAGTTGAGGGAAGTCCTGAAAACATCACCTGCTGGGAGGGTAACTTGAGAATTGAGGTTTGGAACCAATGCTTTAGATCTGGGAAGGTGCTAAGGTGTGGTACCAAGCTTGGCTTCTACAAAAAATTGGTACATTTGTATATACATCTAATTGGTACAGTTTTGGGCCTGCTGTTTGTTTTGTACTTTTCAGTGAACTTGACCTCTGCTTATGTATTTTTCCATCACATGCTCAGTTATAATTGACTTTTTAGCAACAGTGCATGCTCACTTTCCCAAGGAAGATGACCTCTGAGCTAAAGAACTACTCCTTTGAGTGGTAATTTGTAAATTTAGTGGAACTGCACATACAAGGAATGAAGGAAACAATTGAATTGTATTGTGAGAGTATGTGTAGCAAGAGGAATCTTTGATTTTGTAAATTTGATTTACAGTGGAACCTCAGATTGCGAGTAGCATTTTCGCAATATGAACACTGTATTTCCTAAAATCCCAAATTGGTTTGCGAGTGTTGCAAAATCAGCAGGATTCAGGCCAAAGTGGTGTGCATTACCGTGCCGGAGCCGAAAAGGCGCTGTTTGGAAATGACCGATAAGGCCCGAGAACAGTTTGGCTGATCTACAGTATGTCAAACCTTGGAAAGGCTCTTGAACGGAGTCTTTCCAAGCATTGCCGAAGTCAGCTGAACTGTCCTCGGGTCTTTCTGGCCATTTCCGAGGCTCTCCGGCTCCGCCCCGCCTCTGGTGTCGCATGCCATTGAAGTCAATGCGGAACAAATTATTTTAGTTTACTTTGACTTCAATGGGGAAACTTGCTTTGATATCCGAGTACTTTGGATTACAAGCATTCTCGTGAAACAAATTATGCTCGTAACCCAGAGTTCCACTGTATATTCATCCTTTAGGCCTTATGTACACTACAGCTCCTAAATGTGAATTTAAAAGCTTTTGCCATTTTTTTTGCCAAAGCCCCTGAACTTAAAGGGTCACTAAAGGAAAACAACATTTGGGCTGAAATGACTGTTTACAGGGTATAGAGAAATACAAGTTAACTGATTCCTTTGAAAAATGATTAAACATAGATAAAAATCATATAATCAATCTACAGTTCTAGTTTCGTTTTTGCTGTTATTTCCTGTCTCTCTAATGTACAGAGCCAGAGAGCCAATAAAGGGCAGTGATGGTTTGTCTAAAACCCCTCAGCCCAATCTAGTTTCAGTTTACACACAGTAATCACACCTCCTTGATTAGTGACCACAGTGAGAAAGCTCCCAGCACTGTGGTTATAAGGAAACAGACAACAAGGAAGTGTGGAGATCAGAGCAAAATTACAGCAACATCAAAGCAAAAATGAACAATGAGGACACGAAAACAGCACTGCAGTAAGGTAAAGGAAGCTATTTAGCTAAAAAAAAAAAAAATTCCTTTAGTGACAATTTAACTCAGTAAAAGCCTATAGGGTTGATTTACTAAAGGGAAAAAGACTGTACACTTTTCAAAGCGCAGTTGCCCTCTGCAAGTGCAGTTGCTCCAGAGCTTAGTAAATGAGGTAAAGCTTCACTTTGTAAAGAATACCCGTGTAAAGAAATCACGTTCAAGGAAAATAAAAAAAATGCTCATTTATGAAGCTCTGGAGCAACTGCTCTTGCAGAGTGCATCTGCATTTTTCAAAGTGCACAGTCTTCTTGCATTTAGTAAATCAACCCCTATGTGTCTATGTACACTTAGGCATTTATCAGAATTTATGAGAAGCAGAGTTTAGGGGAAGTTAAATGTCCCTCTCCTGAATGCAAAAGAATCACGTTCAGGAGAGGAATGTTTTGGCATTTCAAAATAGCGGCAAAAACTTGGTGCCAGGAGAGTTTTGTTTAGGGGTGGCCAGTGTACATGTAGCCTTACTCAGGTTGCAGAGAATTAGCAATAGTGTTCTCAGGGTAATGCGCATTTCAAAATAGGCTTTTTTATAACTCAGTCGGCTACCTGGTTATGCACTTGAATGTTCCACTTTAATGTCAAATGAAGCACTATGCTAATAGCAAAATTAAATACTTTTTCAGTCTTAGTGCAATAGAGGCACTTGAAGCACTGAGCATTTTCTAGTCAAGGAAGTCGAGACATAAAATATTGCTCTTGGGTTCCTAATGTTGCATAGCCATAGCCTGATCTCTCTTTAACAGCAAATAATTGCATGTGAAATCAATGGTTTTCCAATTAGAATGTAAAACAGAAGGATTTCATGGATAAATAGCATTTCCCTAGTAAAGGAGGGTTAACAATTCTGAAGCACACTAATTCCAATCGAGGTCCTGGAATTGATTTATGAATCGTCTTCTCTAATTCTAGGCGCTTAATTTCAATGGTTAAAGCTTAAAACATCAGTGTTATGTTTTATTCAACTGATATTACTGTATATTAACCGGAATTTGTCCACATGGTTTTATTCTTACCTGTACCCCACGACAGAAGAATCAATAAGAAAAAACAAAGTGTATGTAAAGTAAAAGATTTGCATTAGAGCCCCTATCCCCCCTCAAAGGAGCTGTAAACCCTCCTGTTTTTTCACCTTATTGCATTCTATGCATTAGGTGAAAAAACTTCTGTCAGTCACCTGCCCCCCCCCCCCCGTTTTACTCACCTGAGCCCTGGAATGTCCCACACTGAGGACACGCAGTCTCTCTCCCCAGGGTTCTCGGCTCTTCATTGGATAGATTGATAGCAGCGCAGTCATTGGCTCCCGCTGCTGTCAATCAAATCCAAATGATGTGGCTGCCGGGGCGGGGGCCAAGTCCTGCATTTGGCGGCTATGGCCACCGAATGATGGACTTCGGAAGCGCGCCTGCAAAGTAACCCGCCGGGAGAGTGCTTCTCCTAGGGGCTTACCTAATGCGGAGAGGAGCCACGAGGGACCCAAGAAGAGGACGATTGGGGCTACATTATGCACAGTGATTTGCACAGTGGAGGTAAGTATGGCATGTTTGTTATTTAAAAAAAAAAAAAACCTTTAGTATCACTTGAATGCTCAGCCAGATCTCAGTGTTAAAATATTTAATGTTCTATAGTTACAGAATATACTTTCATTTTATAACATCAACCTTGTGATAACAAAACAAACAATAGTTATCTTTTACAATTCAATATAAGGTTGCATGAAAATTGCTTTCCACAACTTCCTGGATCCCCTGCGTAGCTTCTCTTCTGCTGATAACTTTAAGGACTATATATCCCATGGTACTTTGCTGCCTGCCTGCAGGCAGTGATTCCTGTACTAAATCCACCTTCTGAGACTCCTCCCCTCAGCAGGCTCTTTGAAATGGGTGACACAACAGTGCCTACTCACAGAGCATAGTGAATACATGTCACAGAATTCAAGGAATTAAATGTTTGGGGATCTTTACCCAGTTTTTTACAAGCTTCAAGATCATTCAGAATAATGGGAGTAGGCTAGAAATATTTGAAATATAATGTGTAAATTAATACATTATTTAAATTAAAAATGTAAGTTTATTTTAATTAATTACTTTATGATTATCATATGATTTAACATTTTGACCACTTTATTTGTTTCTTTTTGCTTCTTTGCAGCACAACGGCATCTGTTTAAAGCATTCATTACAAATATGAGACATATAGTAGCAGACACAACTGTAGTATTCGCTGTTAGGTAGTACAGTACATCTAATTTTAAACTTCCTGAAACATTTCTATATCTTTATACTGACAATGCAATGTAATCATAATATACCAAGCAATGTTTAAAAAAAAATCAGGTTCATATATTTAACTGCTTGTCAACCATATATCTTACATATACAGAGGCAAATTGTCTCTCCTGCACAGGATCACGTACATAGTATGTTATCCTGCATGTCTGGGTCTGGGGTGCACATTCGGCCAGTCGGGGACCCGCTCCCACTGTGATTAAACACAGCAGGAGCAGATCTGCGAGTACCGTGGACTCGATGTCTGTCGGCACCCGCCGATCCTTAGGCAGAGAGCCGGAACGACGATCTGCCTATGTAAACAAGGCAGATCGCTGTTCTGACAGTAGGGAAGGCATGGATCCTGTGTTCCTGCGAAGCAAGAACATGGATCCATGCCTTTCCCTAGTCAAAGCATCTCCCACAGTACATTAGCACAGGCTAGGCACACAGTTAACCCTTTTATCAGCCCTGATGTTAATCCCTTCCCAGTCAGTCCCATTAGTACAGTGACAGTGCATATTTTTTTTAGCACTAGTCACTGTATTAGTGTCACTGGTCCCCAAAAAGTTTCAAAAGTGTCAGTTAGTGTCCAATTTGTCATCTGTAATATCGCAGTCCTGCTGTAAGTCGCTGATCGCCGCCATGACTGGTAAGAAAAATAAATAAATAAAAATTCCATAATTATACCAATTGATATACACTTATTGGGATTTTGTTTACCAACAATATGTAGCAGAATACATATCGGCCTAAATCAATTTTATTTTTTTATTGGACATGTTTTATAGCAGAAAGTACGTTTTTTTAAATATTTTTTTCGTATTGTTGCTCTTTTTTTGTTTATAGTGCAAAAAATAAACGCAGAGGTGATCAATTACCACCAAAATAATCTCTATTTATAATCTACATTTTTTTTATTATACCTGTAAGGGGCCCGATGGTTCCCAGGTACCCCCCCCCCACTTATTATATTGCGCCAGGAGAGAAGAGATTATACTTGTTTTTTTTTTTCGTCAGCACCCCACCTCCCCGGTTCTCTGCTCCAGGGTGGCCCTGCCTAAAGCTGTGTAAGGGGCCCCAACATTTGTAATGGCTGCCCTAACTGCCAGCGTCCTAGCAACCAATGGCAACATCATTTGATAAGGAGGATGTCAGTGGCCTGCACAACATCCTTGTGTGACCCTCCCCTGCCCCTCTCCATCAGCGGTGGGGTCACATTAGCGGAGCAATGGAGAGAAACATTGGAATACTAGTCAGTACTATTTTGCAAAAGTGTATTTGCTTTGGAAGAATAAATCACCTCTAATGTTGCTGCAATATTTAAAACGTATAGAATCATTTTTACATTTTAGAAAGGGATGCCTCGAGATTGTCCACAATTTTTAAAGAGTGCATTGAGATAGTCCATAATTTTTAAAGGGTGCCTTGAGATAGTCCATCATTTTTAAAGGGTGCCTTGACTGAAAAAAAGTTTGAGAAACTCTGCTCTACACCTGTAGTGAAACAATATCATATGTATTTTATCTTGTCCATGGTTTTTTTGCCTTTGAGAATGCAGGAAAATACATGTCAAGGTGTCCAATATGAAGCTCTAATTGGCAACGCACAAGGATCGTTGTCAGATGGTAAAATATCACACATTCCCTAGAGCAATTAAGCAGAATTTTGAAGTATGCACAAATTAATTAATCTCCAATTGTTCTAACCCTAGTGTGAATGAGGCCTAAAGCTCTATTGGTAAGTGCTTCTCTTGTGTTCTCTATAACTGGGCCACCGTACGTAAAATTTAATGAATACCAACCTATTTTAACCACTTTGCAACCGCCCTATACCAAAAGTACAGCTACAGGGCGGTTGCTTGATTCTAAGTGGCCGTTAATTAACGGCCTTTTAGAATCGCGCTCCCGCGCGCCCCCTGAGGCGCGCACACGGAACATCCGTGACCGCCGGGTCCAGAGGACCCGGCGCATCACGGATCACGGTAAATCGCCGCTGATAGCGGCGGTTTACCACGTGATCGCGCCGTCCAATGACGGCGCGATCACTTGTCAACAAAGCGGCGTCATGTGCTGACGCCGGTTCCTCCCTCCTCTCTCTGTACCGATCGGTACAGTGTGAGAGGAGAGGGGAGGGAGCGGATGGCAGCGGGCAGTGCTGCGGGCTGGATCTGTGACAAATGTAGTCACAGATCCATCCATCCATCCCTCCCTGCTGCAAAACTCTGCAATACTCGGCAATACCTCAGCTGGGCATACTCTGCAATACTCGGGCAATACTCTGGCAATACTCTGGCAATACTCTGGGCATACTCTGGCAATACTCTGGGCATACTCTGGCAATACTCTGGGCATACTCTGCAATACTCTGGGCATACTCTGCAATACTCTGGCAATACTCTGCAATACTCTGGCAATACTCTGGGCATACTCTGCAATACTCTGGGCATACTCTGCAATACTCTGGGCATACTCTGCAATACTCTGGGCATACTCTGGGCATACTCTGCAATACTCTGGGCATACTCTGCAATACTCTGGGCATACTCTGCAATACTCTGGGCAATACTCTGGGCATACTCCGCAATACTCTGGGCATACTCTGCAATACTCTGGGCATACTCTGGGCATACTCTGCAATACTCTGGGCATACTCTGCAATACTCTGGGCATACTCTGCAATACTCTGGCAATACTCTGCAATACTCTGGCAATACTCTGGCAATACTCTGGGCATACTCTGCAATACTCTGGGCATACTCTGCAATACTCTGGGCAATACTCTGGGCATACTCTGGGCATACTCTGGGCATACTCTGGGCATACTCCGCAATACTCTGGGCATACTCCGCAATACTCTGGGCATACTCTGCAATACTCTGGGCATACAGCGCCCCTGTCCCCGTGAGCTCGCATGCAGAAGCGAACGCATACGCAAGTCCCGCCCACATATAAAAACGGTGTTCAAACCACACATGTGAGGTATCTTTATATAATGTTTTGGGGTTTTATGTAATTTTCTAGCAAATAAATGATGATTTTTACATGTAGGAGAGAAATGTCAGAATTGGCCTGGGTGCTCCCTGCATGTTGGGCATCTGTATGTGGCCTCACTGTGTAAAAGTCTCACACATGGGGTATCGCCATACTCGGGAGGAATAGCAGAATGTGTTTTGGGGTGTAATTTGTGGTATGCATATGCTGTGTGTGAGAAATAACCTAATAATTTGAAAATTTGATGAAAAAAAAAATCTTGATTTTGCAAAGAATTGTGGGAAAAAATTACAACTTTAAAAAACTCACCAGGCCTCTTTCTAAATACCTTGGAATGTCTTCTTTCCAAAAAGGGGTAATTTGGGGGGTATTTGTACTTTTCTGGCATGTTGGGGTCTCAAGAAATGAGAGAGGCTGTCAGTACATTAGGTGTGATGAAATTCATCAATTTTCAGTAATTGGTACCATAGTTTGTAGACCCCATAACTTTTACCCAGACTAAATAATATCCAACATTTTTTTTTTTTTTACCAAAGATATGTAGCAGTATACATTTTAGGCCAAATTTATGAAGAAAAATTACTTTTTTGCAAAATTTTATAATAGAAATGAAGAAAAATTATTATTTTTTGCAAAATTTTCGTTCTTTGTTCATTAATAGCAAAAAAAAAAAAAAAAAACGCAGAGGTGATCAAATACCACCAAAAGAAAGCTCTATTTGTGGGGAAAAAAAGGACAAAAATTTAATTTGGTTACAGTGTTGTATGACCGAGTTATTGTCATTCAAACTGTGAGAGCACCGAAAGCTGAAAATTGGTCTGGTTATTAAGGGTGTTTAAGTGCCCAGTGGTCAAGTGGTTAAGGGACCATTTCCATATGCCAAGTAAAATCCTCTAAAACTCCCTAAAGTACTAAGAGGCATTATTAAAAAATAGCACATCCATAATTTCCACCATGTAAAGTGTTATGTTTTCTTAAAACTGTCTTTTCACCTCATTATAGCCCTTCAAATAGGAGAGTGATGTCATGCTTGACCCAGCACAAGCATAAATGATACTGAATGTTTCCCTCTTAAGTTCCTGGCTCATGCAGTGAAAAGGAGCTTAATATAAAATTCATGTCCTGATGACAGATTTAGAACTTGTTATGGGGTGTTACAGGCTGCAACTGTGCTCTGCAGGCACGCAGGACACATACCCCTCTCTTGTGCGCTAAAGCTAGTGATGACTTGGCAGCTCGCTGGAGTTATATGTATGTTACATATTACCTTTGTCTGTCTACAAAATTAGTCAAGAGGGAAGCAGTAAATCTGACAAAGAGTTTTACTGAGTGAATAAGCCTAATATTAATCAGTGACTCTAGGCCTGACCACTAATTTCTAATCATACTGTATTTCTTGTGCTCCAGGGGAGTGAAGCATGTAGACACGGCTGTTGCACTTAACTAGTAAAATGTGCCCTTTACACTTACAGCACTTAAATTCTCAGGGAAAAATAATATATATATATCATCCATATAGCGCTAAACTGTAAATCTCCTTGCAGGAAGGTAACAAGGTTTCAAACAGACATACACCTTTTTTTTGGGGCTTTTTCCGAGCAATTAAGTAAACAGCATTGAGAGATTGTCTCTCGGGCAATAAACCATGACAACGCATAATGCTGTGGGGGAGCCAGATTTATTTCATAGGAAGCCAGTTACATGTTTCAGAGGTGGGTGCGAGAACATAGAATATTGAGCAATATAAAAAAATAAAGTGTTTTTTCAAAATAAATTGCATGTTTTACATACAGTAGGTACAAATGAGTAATACGTACAAGAAGTTAAAGGCCAATCCAAAACTAATAACATTATTTTTGGGTAAATGCCAGGTGGTTCAATCACCCAGTAGCTTCTCTTAGGCCTTAGAGACTGTGGAGGGGGAAATTTAATAACTCAACTCACTTGCCAAAGTTTTAATGAGAGGGCCTCAATCTCCCTGTTGAGTTTTTCATTTGTTTATTGAAATGTTGGCAGAGAAAGGAGCCCTGCAGGGAAAAATAACCTGCTTTTAGAGATTCAAGAAGAATTTTCTTTTTGTTCACTAATAGTCAACCTAACACAGACCAAAACCCCTGCCTTTATCTTACAGACAGGGAAGTTGGAAGAGCCATTTCTGTTTTATAAAGATAGACGTGCATGTAAAATTTGGTAGGTTATCAATTTACTTTTTATTTAGTTAAACATACATTATACCTTAGGCCCCTTTCACACTACTGCGACTTCAAAGTCACGTGATTTTACCGCAATTTTCTGTGATTCGCGGCTGCGATTTTGCTGTGATTTCAGGGAATGCCTGTGTAACTGCCATCAAAATCGGACCAAAGTAGTGCAGGGACTACTTTGAAGTTGGAACGACATGAAGTTGTACTAATATGAATGGTTGTAATTGGAAATCATGGGGAACGACTTGTCATGCTACTTTCCAGTCCCAAATCGTACTACAAGTTGTACAATTGTGAGGTTTCTTTAAAGGTGCCTTGGCAAAATGCCTAAAAATGTATCACATACTGCAGGGGTGTCAAACTCAATTTCATTGTGGGTCGCATCGGCATAATGATTGCCCTAAAAATGGGCCAGTTGTATCTGTAAGATAAGATGTCCAGCGCATTCCCCTCCCCTTACATTAGATGTCAAGAGGCACCCCACCATCAGAAGTTGAGTCCCCCACTCTCCATTACTCTCCATTACATCACAATGCACCCCTCTTTGCTTATGCTGCTGCTGGGAAGAAACTGAATGCATTGCTTGGTCTGGAGGAGGACCAGATTAGGGCTGGAGCTCTCCTGCAGCTGCAGAAGAGGTGCGAGGGCCACAAAAAATGGCCCAGAGGGTCGGATTTGGCCTGCAGGCCTTGTGTTTGACACCTGTGATATACTGTATAAAAGCCAGCAGGTGGATCAAGCCTGCCTTTTAGTTACACAAAGCCAACAAAGCCACGGATTTTCATTATGCACCATTACAACTTTCTACATACTGGCATCCTAATAACCAATAATGTCATTAGTTGATAAGGAGGATGTCTGTCAAGTCCACAGCATCCTTGTTTGACCCTCCTCTCCTGCCCTTCCTCAGAACTGGGGTCACATTAGATGACTGATGGAGAGATATTGAGGGAGAAGAGAAACATTGGAATAATAGTCAGTACCAGTGTGCAAAAGTGTATTCGCTTTGGAAGAATAAACCACCTCTAACGTTGGGTGTCCTACATGTGGATATTGCTGAATTATGTAAAACTATTAGAATATTTTTTTTACATTTTAGAATGGGGAGCCTTGAGACTGTCTATCATTTTAAAGAGTGCCTTGAGATTGTCTATAATTTTAAAGGGTGCCTTGACTGAAAAAAGTTAGAGAAACAATACCTTAGACAAGTATAGATTGGTCAGTAGTCAACTGGGCTGAAGTTAGTGTGGGTAGGCTGGAAAAGGAGTCCTATGACACCTTCTTTGATAGGTAGGGTTGTGAGCATCATGAGATGAGGTTGTTGGGTAAAAGTGACGCAATGTAATGGGAGTTGCCAGATGAGTAGCATTTTCCCCTTTGTTTAACTTTCCCGTTCCTAGTGAACAAGTAAGGGATCCAAAAGACACATTACATTCACCTGTGGCAAGGGCAGAAAAAAAACCTCAATTACTTTTCCACCTCTCTGGAAAGATGGTGTAGAAGTGCCTGTTATCAGCATGGTAGGATGTTTGACCATACTAACATGTAAGAAAATTGTAAAAAAAAACAAAACAGGAAAAATAACTGATGGAACGGCAGATTAGAATGGTATAGATTGTGGGATTTTAAAAGCAACTGTACAGATCACCAGTGGATAAGGTCTGTAATTGTTTACTAGGTCTAGAAAAAAGCTGCAATTATTTATTATAACAAACTCCAACCATCCTCTGCGCAAGCATTGGCTTGGGCATTAGTGCGGTACAAAAATTATGTCTAAAGTCTCTCCTATCTATCTGCAGTTGAAACAATGTCATGTTTTATGCACTGGAAAGCAAACGTGCACAGGTCAAAACCTCCCAGAAGTTTACTCTGAAACTATCTTTCAAGTAAACCATGTAATTCTTCTTGCTATCTCATCTAACAGTACTTGTACAGCCATGGCTAAATGTTTTGAGAATGACACAAATACTATTTTTTTTCACGTCTGCTGCTTCAGTGTTTTTAGATCTTTTTGTGAAATGTTACTATGATATACTGAAGTATAATTACAAGCATTTTGTAAATGTCAAAGGCTTTTCTTGACAATTACATTAAAGCGGGGGTTCACCCTAAATCAACTATCTACCATTAGATCCATCATACTGCTGACATCTGCAGTATGCTTGTTCCTCTCCCCCCCACCGCTGTACTTACGGTTTTATCATATTTTTCACCCAGTTTCCGGGTTCTCTCTGCCCCCGCGGTAGGCGTTCCTAAGGCCGCGTACACAGATCAAATCTATCTGCTGGAAACGGTCGGCCCGACCGTCCCAGCAGGCAGATTCAATCGTGTGTACGGGCGAGCCAACGGATTTGGCCAGCCGACAGATTTGAAAGCATGCTTTCAAATCTGTCGGCTGGGAACCCGTCCGCCCGACATGTCTGCTGGTTAGTACGCTAACCAGCAGACATGTCTTCTCGCACACGCGTCGAATGGTTTCGACGCATGCGCGGAAGTGTTTTACTTCCTGGTGCGGTGACGTGGCGGTGTCAACGTCACCGCCACGTCACCGACATGTCAGCGCGCTGTCTGCTGGCGGGGATTTTGGTTTGATCGCGTGTACACGCGATCAAACCAAAACGGCACCAGACAGATTTGTTCAAATCGGTCGGCCCGACCGATTTGAACAAATCTATTTGGTCGTGTGTACGCGGCCTTAGACAAGGTGTAGTTGATTGACGTGCTGGTAAAGTGCGTCACGCCTTCCTAAAAATACACAAAGTGACACTGCAATTTACGGCGCCTGCGCAGTCAGCTCTACACGGCAGGCGCAGGCGCCGCATAGCGCCGTAAACAGCCGAGTGTCACTTCGGCTATTTTTGGAAGGCGTGACGCGCTTTACCAGCATGTCAATCAACTACGCCTTGTCTTAGGAACGCCTATTCCCCGCAAGAATCCCCGCTCGGAGCCGGATGAGAAGAACGATAACACGGTAAGTTCAGCAAAAAAAAAAAACAGCATACTGCAGATGTCAGCAGTATGCTGGATCTAATGGTAGATAGTTGATTTTCAATGTGAACCTCCGCTTTAAGTTTATGTAGAGTCAATATTTGCAGTATTGAGCCTTTTTTTGCAATTTGCCCTGGCATGCTGTCAATCAACTTCTGGGCCACTTCCTGACTGATGGCAGCCCATTCTTGCATAATCAATGCTTGGAATTTGGCAGAATTTGCGGGGGGGGGGGGGTGGGATTGTTGTTTCGCCTGCCTCTTGAGGATTGACTACAAGTTCTCAATGGGATTAAGATCTGGTGAGTTTCCTGGCCATAGACCCATTCCCCAAGCCACTTAGTTATCACTTTTGCCTTTTGGCAAGGTGCTCCATCATGCTGGAAAAGGCATTGTTTGTCACAAAACTGTTCTTGGATGGTTGGGAGAAGTTGCTCTCGGAGGATGTTTTTGTACCATTCTTTATTCATGGCTGTGTTCTTAGGCAAAATTGTGAGTGAGCGCACTCCCTCCCTGAGAAGCAACCCCACACATCAATGGTCTCCGGATGCTTTACTGTTGGCATGACATTGGACTGATTGTAGCGTTTGCCTTTTCCTCTGGACAAGGTTTTTTCCAGATGCCCCAAACAATCAGAAAGGGGATTCATCAGAGAAAATTACTTTACCCCAGTCCTTAGCAGTCCATTTCTTGTACCTTTTGCAGAATATCAGTTTGTTCCTGATATTTTTCCTGAAGAGAGGTGGCTTATTTGCTGTCCTTCTTGACACAAGGTCATCATCCAAAAGTCTTCACCTAAGGGCCCTTTTACACGTCCTTTCAGTTCATCCGTTTTTTTGGACGTCTGTTAACGGACCTCAATGCTTCCCTATGGGAGCGGATCCGTTAGCGGATGAGCATCCGCTAAACGTCCGTTAACATCCGTCTGCGGTAAGCTCCGTTTTTTTGGACGGAAGAAAACCCTATTTTTCTTCCATCAAAAAAAACGGAACGGACGAAAAACGGATGAAAAACTGATCAACTGAAGGGGAAAAAACTGAAGGGGAAAACTGAACGGACGTGTGAAAGAGCCCTAATTGTGCATGCAGATGTACTCACACCTGCCTGCTGCAATTCCTGAGCAAGCTCTGCACTGGTGGTGACCCGATCCCGCAGCTGAATCAACTGTAGGAGGCAGTTCTGGTGCTTGCTGGACTTTGGCACCCTAAAGTTTTCTTCACAGATGCAGTGGAATTTTTTTTTATGGGATTAAGTTAATTTTCATGGCAAAGAGGGACTTTGCAATTCATCTACCTACTTTTCACTATAGCTCCCTTTACATTTACGTATTAGTTGGAGTTTTTTACATTTTCTATTGCTTTTCCTCAATCAGGAAAGGAGGAATGATAAAATGGCAACCAAAAACTGATTTGTAAAAATGTATTTTACCTTTAAAATACTTATTTCAGAGGTGCTATAAAGGGGTTTTCAAGAGAGCTGTGATATAAAAAAGGTGCAAGAAAGCACTTAATAAACCCCTATGCAAGGATACTGTTGGAAGAGAAAGTAAAATGAATGACATAGGCCACTTCAGATATATGTAATTGTTATGTCAGAAAAAATGTATGGACTTTACCAACCGTAACCACTTAAGGACCGCCCCATGTACATGTACCCTTCAGCGCAAAATCATGTACCTGTACATGATTTCTGTTGTCGGCTCTGGGGCATGCATGCACGCTGCCAGAGCCACGCTCCTGCAGTAAATTGGACAAAGTGGGAGCCAATCAATGGGTCCGGCGGCCGCAATGGATGCCTGTACCCACTGATCATTCGCTGGGGAGGCAGAACGGCGGTCTGTCTATGTAAACAAGGCAGACCGCTGGTCTGTCAGAGAGGAAGAGAGAGAGAGATCTGGTGTTCCTGCTAATCAGGAACACAGATGTCTCTCTTACTCCAGTTAAGCCATCCTCCTCACAGTTAGGAAGCACTCCCTAGGAGCACACATAACCCTTTGAGCTCCTCAGATTTTAACGCCTTCCCTGCCAGTGTCATTTATACATTGACAGTGCGTTTTTTTAGCACTGATCACTGCATTGGTGTCATTGGTCCCCAAAAAGTGTGACTTAGTGTCAGATTTGTCTGCCGCAATGTTGCAGTCCCACTAAAAATCGCTGATTGCTGCCATTACTAGAACATATAAAAAATTAAAAAGTCCCTAAATCTATTCCATAGCTGGTAAACCAATCAATAAACGCTTATTGGGATTTTTTTTACCAAAAATATTTAGCAGAATACATATTGGCCTAAATTTATGAAAAAATTAGAATGGTTACATTTTTTTTTTTTTTTAATTGATGGTCTTTTTTTGTTTATAGCGCATAAAATAAAAACTGCATCAAATACCACCAAAAGAAAACCTTATTTGTGGGGAAATAAAAGACATACATTTTATTTGGGTACAGCATCACATGACCGCACAATTGTCAGTAAAAGTAACTCGCCGTATCGCAAAAGATGGCCTGGTCCTTAAGGGGTAAAACATTCCGGGGCTGAAGTGGTTAAAGCTGGCTAAAAATTAGTTAACAATGGAAAATCTGTTTAACTAACAATTTCTTTTTTCTTTTTTCTTAATCACTTTAGGACAATTTAAAGTGTATCTGTACCCTACAATTTTTCTGATGTCTGTCTTCACTTCCTGTTTAAAAATGACAACATGAATTAAGAGGAATTCACGCTTTGACAGGTGACATGCAATCCAATCCTTGGCAGGTAATCCACTTTCACACCATTCACACCACGGTGCAGAGACTTCGGTTTTTCTTCACGCACGCTGCAAAGTCACAAAAAAAAACAAGTAAAAAAAAAATATTAATAAAAATGCCATAAAACAGTCCCCTATTTTGTAGAAGCTATAACTTTTGCGCAAACCAATCAATAAATGCTTATTGGTATTTTTTTTTCCAAAAATATGTAGAAGAATACGTAAAGGCCTAAACTGAAGAAAATTTTTTTTTTATATATTTTTGGGGATATTTATTTAGCAAAAAGTAAAAAATATTGTTTTTTTTTTTCAAAATTGTCGCTTATTTTTTGTTTATAGCACAACAAATTTTAATTGCAGAGGTGGTCAAATACCACCAAAATAAAGCTCTATTTATGGGAAAAAAAGGGTGTCAATTTTGTTTGGGAGCCACGTCACACGGCTGCGTAATTGTCAGTTAAAACGACGCAGTGTGGAATCGCAAAAAGTGGCCCGGTCTTTAACCACCAAAATGGTCCGGGATTTAAGCGGTTAAAAAACTGTGAGGAGACAGTGCAATGTCTCTTCTGCAATAAGAAAAAAACTTCTTCAGAGTGTACTTTGAGTTGCACAAGCAAAGCTCAGTTTACATTCCGGCACAGTCCTGTGTACCAGGTGGGCTAAACTCCTGCACATGCGCAAGAGTGATATCGCCCCACACTGGTCCAATCAAGACAGCCACAGCCCAGCTACCTGGGTAGAAAGTGTTGACAACCGCGAGGAAGCTCGAACCGTTGTAGGAGAGTTAAAGGATCACTAAAAGATTTTTTTTTACCTTACTTTCCTTTACCTTGCTGCAGTCCTGGTTTCATGTCCTCATTGTTCGTTTTTTGCTTTGAAGTTGCTGTAATTCTGCTCTGATCTCCACACTTCTTGCTTGTCTGGCTCCTTATAAAAAATATCATGGCAGCTTTTCACTGTGGTCCAAGCTGTCATTACTGTGTGTCTAAAACTCTTTAGAACCAATCAGATTCATTTTAAAAACAAAACACTGCCCTGTATTTGTTTGTTTTTGTTCTGTGTGTCTCTTTACTTCACAGAAACATGAAACCAATTTAAAAATTTAACTAAAATGCAGGTACATTATATGATTGATTTTTATCTATTTTTAATAATTTTTAAAAGGAATCAGTTAACTATTATGTCTATATACCCTGTAAACAGTCATTTCAGCAAAAAAAAATGTTTTCCTTTAGTGACCCTTTAAGCATTGTAAACTTTAGTTCTGCTTTAATCCACTCTTTGACAGTTTAACCAACAATTTTCTTTTTTTTACTTCACTGTCAATGTCTTCTCTTTCGATTTAGAAAGCAAAAGTTAGTGGAAAACCCTCCAAACTTATGGGCAATCCATTATTTGAGAGTTGACTAGAATAAGTCTCTGGTTTAAAAACTTATGATGACAACTATGCAGCGCGGCCACGTTAGCAGTAAAATGCCACAAGTTTTAGCGGCGATTTACTGTCGATTTTAAATGGCTTTAAAATCACCCCCCTAGTGGCCGAAAAAAGGGTTAAAAGCGCCTGCAAAGTGCCACTGCCAAGGCTCTTTGCAGGCGCTTCGATGGCGCTGACCATTGATTTCAATGGGCAGGGGCCCTTTAGGAGCGTACACCGCTCCTAAAGCGCCTCAAAGATGCTGCTTGCAGGACTTTTTTTGCATCCTGCCAGCACAGCTCTCCAGCATTTTCAGGCGCTTTACAGATGCTATTTTTAGCGCTAAAGCGCCTGAAAAATGTCTCCGGTGTAAAACGAGTCTTAATTTCCCATCTTTTTCTATTTGTTGGTCTGTGATAATGGTCACAAAGACAAAGAGAGAAGAATCTCCCTAAAAGGGAACAGTCAGCAAAAAAAAAAACAAAAAAAAACCTGAAGGTTTCAATCTATGAAAAACATTTTTGGCTAGAAATGCACTTTAGTTCACTCATGTAAGTGATTCCTTAAAAATAGAGACAGAAAAAGAGCCACCATTATATCCTGCAAGGCTGAAGGAACTGCTAAGTCATTCATTGTTATCTCACATGTTGTAATACTGACTGTAATACTTTTTTCTGCTATATTCTTTTATGGCTTTTTATACCTTAAAATAATGTAGCATAATCTTTTCTATAAAATATGACAAATACATGCACATAGAAATTTAGATATATAACATTATAGTGCTAGGATAAAAGGTTTATGGTATTAAAACTAGTGTCTGTTAAATGACTCTTTTTATTGACAGCACTGAGCAGTACATTATTTTCTTTCCTGGCACTGTGAGACAGTGAATATAAAATTCTAATGGAGACTTTTTTTCATCGTATACCAAACATGTTCAGTTTGTCAGTTAAAGTTCTTCTAAAATCTCTATTTTTTTTTCTTGAGTGATAAACAAGCATTTTCCAGGCAATATGGCATGTTAAATGTTATAAAAAATGTGTAATGCACTTTTAAAGGTAAATGCATCTGAGGAGTTGGATTTCTCATGCACCCTGTTACACAGTGATAGGGAGGGTAGGGGAGATGAGCTTGGCTTTTACATTATTGCCCCTAGCGCCTGCAGATAGAGCAAAGTGCAGTCAATCTAAATGGCTGTGGGTAGAGGTAGGCATGGCTATTCACTGATCAATGCTATATCCCGGCCTAGGCCAACAAGGCCCAGGCCTAGGGCAGCACTTTGCAAGGGGGCAGCACGGACAGTATCCCTGCCGGCTTGCACTACACTGTTAGGCACATTAGTTAGCACCCCCATAAATCGGCTGCACTGCTTCCAGTATATGGTCGGTTGGCATTCTGCAACTGTGGGGGGGGGGGCATCACTTCTAATTTTTTACCATCCCTGTCCCATTTCAGAGATTTCCCTTCACTTCCTGTCCTAAAGTCAAACCGGAAGTGGGAGGAAATCTGTGCAAATTAAGGGAATCCACCCCCCCCCCCCCCCAAGCCATCAGAACTAGTGTCCCTGCTTGACAATTTCAGGGTGGGTCTTAAACCGCAAGGGGTGTGGCCTTGACAGGAAGGGGTGGGTCATATTTAAATTAGAGGGTGCATGAGTTTAGTCAGGCCTAGGCCAGCACAAAACCTAAATACACTCCTGTCACTGATAGGGCTGTTAACAGTGCAAGCATCTAAGCAACTACAGCACTGAAAAGGGAACAGGGTCGTCACCATATTAAAGCGGATGTCCGTTAAAAAAAAAAAATTAAAAGCCAGCATCTACAAATACTGCAGACTTTTAATATTAGGACACTTACCTGTCCTGGAGTCCAGCGGCGCTCGCAGCGGAGGACGAGCGATCGCTCGTCACCCTGCTGCTCCCCCCTCCATCCACGGTGAGGGAACCAGGAAGTGGAGTGCTCCGGCTTCACTGCCCGGTTCCCTACGGCCCGCCGATTGGCTCCCGCTGTGTGCTGGGAGCCGAGTGTTTCGAGCACACAACGGGTGGGGGGTCTACGGGATGTCAGGAAAAAAACGTCTTTTGCCCGAGACGTGTGGCCGAAAGTGGGTGCAGATACCTGTCTTTAGACAGATATCTGCACCCCCCTCCCCCCTGAAAGGTGTCAAATGTGACACCGGAGGGGAAAGGGTTCCGATCAGCGGGACTTCACTTTAGGGTGGAGCTCCACTTTAAAGAAAATTCCTACCCAATGGTTCTACTGGAAGTATCAACAGGTATTTACAAAATGTTCCAGGTGGTACTTAGCAAAACAGCCAGTCCAGTCTTAATGCCAGTGATGGCGAACCTTGGCACCCCAGATATTTTGGAACTACATTTCCCTGCAGCATAGGTGTGCACAGCCTTTGGCATTAGGGTGTGCACCTCAAAGCTCAAACACACTACTGATCACTCACAATGTTCATTCAGAAAGGGAAGGGGCCGGTAAATGGCATATTTACTGGCCCCCTATTCCACTCATAATAAAACATCTGCAGCAACAACTGGTGGGAGAGGAGGGAAGCCAACAGTGCTGTGGGTGGAAGGAGGGGGAGCCAGGTCAGTAGGGGGAATCTGTTCTGCACCTGGTGATTAGGGTGTGCCTGGGCACACCTGGCACACCCTGTGCGCACGCCTATGCCCTGCAGCACCATGCTATACCTACCAACTGTGCATCATGGGCAATGTAGTTCCAGAACATCTGGAGTGCCAAGGTTCGCCATCACTGGTATAGGCAGTCTAAATCCCATATGTTATTTTAGAAGTTTTGATAATAGTTCTACATTAACCCAAAGTTTATGTATAGGCAAAGTTTTTTTTTGGCATTTTGGATAAATTAAAGGGGTTGTAAAGGAAAAAAAATGTCCCCCTAAATAGCTTCCTTTACCTTAGTGCAGTCCTCCTTCACTTACCTCATTCTTCAATTTTGCTTTTAAATGTCCTAATTTCTTCAGAGAAATCCTCACTTCCTGTTCTTCTGTCTGTAACTCACCACAGTAATGCAAGGCTTTCTCCCTGGTTTGGAGAAAGCCTCTTGAGGGGGGAGGGGGCGAGCAGGCAAGTCAGGACACCCTCTACTTTGTAGATAGAGAAAGGAGCTGTGTGTTAGTGGGCGTCCTGACACCCCTGCTCGCCCCCTCCCCCTCAAGAGGCTTTCTCCACACCAGGAAGAAAGCCTTGCATTATTATGTATAGTTACAGACAGAAGAACAGGAAGTGAGGATTTCTCAGAAGAAATAAGGACATTTCAAAGCAAAATCAAAGCATTAGGTAAGTGGAGGACTGCACTAAGGTAAAGGAAGCTATTTAGGGAAAACATTTTTTTCCTTTACAACCCCTTTAAGAAAAAGGTAAAACGCCTGATTTTTTCCCCATAGGTGTCCCATTCAAGAGATTCCTGTTCACTTTGTGTCCCATAGTTACACCAGAAGTGAGAGAAAATCTTTACAAAGTGAAGGGAATTTCCCTCTTTTAGGCCGGGTTCACACCTATGCGAATTGGTTGCGGCTTAAACCGCATCTAATATGCAGAACATTTCTAAATACATTGTTTTCAATGAGGCTGGTTCACATATGTGCGATGCATTCACACTGCGCATTGCAGTAAAAACGTGTGCAGATTTTATGTCTTGCGGTGCGGCTCAGGTGCGAATTCAGTCCCATTATCTTCTATGGGTACGCAGCTGATTCGCAGATGTGTTCATTTCTCTTCAGGAAATTCTCTCATTCAGTTCAATACATTTCTCCCCCACTCTCCTCTCACCCGTAACTTCTCCCAGATCTCCAAATTCGCAGCTAAAAAGTTGAACACTTCCCTTATCTCTCTGCAGAGATTACAGAGCTGAAATTCGCACCGCACAAGTGTGATTCCGGCCTGATGTTTTTCTGCAATGGAAGATTTACCTTCACCTTACCTTGTCCTGGTGACAGCTCTGTTTAAGTTACAGTGGATAAAGTAGACTAATTCAGATATACTTATTAACCTTATGAAAAAGATATCAGAAAGTATCCAAATGGATAAGTCTGATCCAAGCGCTCTATGGATCAAGTGTGATATATATAAAATATATATTGGGTGGTATGTTTGCGCAGAAAAGCAGCTATTATAAGAGAAATGTGATGTAATTGAAAAAATGTCTCTGAACAGAAACACTAACAGCGCTATGGGTGATGGGTTTAGATGTGTCTAAAATATACCCTTATGCTTAAAAAAAAGGTGGATGGTCACTCCAATGTGTGTTGGGTGTGATAATAATAATGAAAAACCATAAGGTCACATACACCTAACCTTAAAGTGGTGATAATTAAAAGGAAAAAAATATATGTAAATTAATAATAAAATTAATAAAAATTTAGTCCATTCAAAAAACCACTGCGGGATCAATCTCTGTTACTGCTTGCTGGAAAGTTCATATGATATCCAAAACAATCTTCACTCAGCATCTCCCATAGGAGTTCTACTCACCAGATACTCCCAATGTGATTAGCCTTAAGACCTCTTTATGGCAGCTGGGATCCTGTGTGCAGATTTTCCTTTCAGACCTCATATGCGGTGTAGGTACTGTCTCTCCTTTTGTACCGCACTGCTAACTCCAATCCTCTCCAATGGAATCAGTATAACGGATGGGTATGAGGTTTAATCATGAAAGGTAAACACAGGGACAGGACATAGCGTAATACTGTAATTTTATTGAGAAATAATCCCCGCATAAATATATCCTTACAATGTTAAAATTGGAACAAAAGCACATCAGAAGGTGATACTGGAGCTCAAGTGTACCGTTGGGCTATGTCAGCTCAACTCCAGCTGACAAGCTCTGCACTCAGTGAAACCGCTGTGTGTGTTGAACGTTGTGTAGCCACGCCCTGACGCGTTTCGTGATAGGCTCACGTCTTCAGAGGGTTTGGATTGGAGTTAGCAGTGCGGTACAAAAGGAGAGACAGTACCATGGGCGTCCGCTCCATAGGGCAACGGTGGTCAATTGACCCCCCCTGGAATCGTAAGAAGGTGTTGAACTGTGGCTGAGAAGCTTCACACTGCAGCAGCTCTCACAGTGCTGACTGAACAGTATACTGAACTTTTCAGACGCTCCCTTGCTAACCCCTCCCATAGGGAGTGTGGCCGAGGAAAGTCTGTTTCAGGGCACTGTGTCGAGAGATATTGTATTTCCATATGTCCCTCCTGCTGGGCGGAGTTGGGGCTAGGACGAGCTATGCACGGGTCTTGTGTGTGTGTGTGTGGTGAGGATTATGCTGCTGGATCTATGGCTCAGAGGACGCCGAGTGCAGGAGTGAAGAAAGTGTGATCTTCTTGGGCATGAAACAGTGAAGGTAAGGGTAAAGAAAGCATCATTGTATACTTCTTCTGTCAGCTGTGCAGTAGTCAGTGAGGCAGACGGATTAGCTACAGGAGCTCCCAGCGGCGCACGTCTCCTAGGAGTAGGAGCGTGTGTGCCATAGCTCCAGGCAGGCGTAGGAGGCAGATAGGCAGTGTCTCTCCCAGCCTGCTAGCCTAGCCCTAGCTCCAGCTCCTGGATTTTACCTGTGCCCCAATCTGACCTCTCCTTTGTACGAGATCAGCTCCCTGGCTCCCTGGCTCTCCTGCAGGTAAGCTGCTGATGGCCGTCCTTTTCAGGATAAGCCTCAGCAACACGGATCTCTCCTGCTCCTCTCCGGCTTCATTCCGCGGTCCCCTGCTTTCCCATACCCCCATCATCATTAGGGCCCCCCTTCTGTCACCCCCCCACGACATTTCCGCCATTCCAGGGCTTCTTTGGAGACCCGCGCCAGACGGCATTGAATCGCGGGGCCGCGATCTAGGAAAGACCGCGGCTTCACTTGCGGCCTAACAGGCGCGCCGCTCCTCACGCCCTACAATCCTCACCCAGCCTCCAGGAAATCCCCCCTCACCTCATGATAGCTTGTACCCGGCCTTATTGTCACCCTCTCAGCCCCCCCAGCATTACAGAAGTACCCCACCTGTCAGCCCTGGTCTGCATCCCACTGCCTGATCAGGCAACCATCCTTCTGTACCAGCAACACGCTCACCTCTCATCCCCAGCCCCCCCTAGTCTCTCCAACGAACAGAAGCTTGATCCAGGGGTCACCCGATCGCCTCTTGCAGGGGTCAGGAAGGAATTTTTTCCCTACCGGAGCGTATTGGCCTAGCGCCGCCAGGGTTTTTTGCCTTCCTCTGGACCAAGCCAGGAGAGAGGAATTAGCCAATTCCTCTCCCCATTTGCCCCTGAACTCTCCCCCCCCGGCGCATTGGCGATCATGGCAGGTCGGCAATATTCTGCCGACACCATTTGGAGTTTGAGGCAATGTGCCGCAATACTGCCAGCCATCACCAAAAAGGCCCTAAGAACTGAGCGACTATTGAGAATCGATCATAGATCGACGGTCAGACATTTCAGCCATTTACCCCAGCTCAAGCACATATCATGTGCTCTGATCAACACAAGATCGGCAGTAAAACACCGACTAGAAATCCGCGACTTCATTCAACAAAAGGATCTAGACTGTCTCTTTATTACAGAGAGAGCTGGCTCACAGCCGACTGTAACACCATTCTAGGAGAACTGGTGCCAGAAAATTACCGTATCATAACGGAAAACAGAATAGGGCAAAGAGGAGGCGGCCTGGCGGTGATCCACAAGACTCATCTTACGATCACCAAACCAGTCCGCCAAAACCCTCTTCCATTCATGGAAACCCTTACTCTGCAACTGCAAGCAAGTTCAAAGGAGACCGTCCACATTCTGCTCTGCTATAGGCCGCCCGGCCCAAAATCGCAGCTGCTATCATCATGGACGGATTTCTTCTCCACTTACACCCTCAACAGCAAACAACTTTTGCTGCTCGGGGATTTCAATCTCTGGGCCAACTCCTCACAAGACCCCATTGCCGACGCCTGTATTGACCACCTGGAAGGATTAGGATTGCAGCAACTAGTATGTGGGCCCACACATGCTTCAGGTCACACACTTGATCTTATTTTCAGACAAGCTCTGGAAATAAAAATTTGGGAAAATGAAAAATTGCCATGAACAGACCACCATGCAATTATATTCAGTATTTCCACCATCCCCCCTGCAACAAAAACATCAAATCCAGTGACAACACACTGGACTAGATGTCAGAAGAAGCTCCACTCGGAACTCTTCAAAACGACTTTAAGGAAAAAAATAGAAACAACTCAGCCGCATCAAACGGCCGTTGAAACATTGGAAGCCATAAACTCGGCCATGCTACAGTCAGCCGACTTGGTAGCGCCAAAACGAAGAACCCGCATTCTGAAAAACAACCGCAGCTGGTTTAACAACCAGCTGTCGTTACTGAAGCAAGAACGCAGAAGGGCAGAATCTGCCTGGAAAAGATGTTCTTCAGAGCTAAACCTATTCATCTACAAGGCGACTACAAGAAAATACCACAAAGAAATTTTCCAAGCCAAGAAAAATTATTTTTCGGAGGCTATCAACAATGCCCTAAACCGCCCCCGCGAACTCTTCAAGATGGTCACCCAGACCATGAAACCAGGATGCATTGAAGCCCCCAGTTCGGACACACAAGAATTTTGCAATGAACTATCGGATTATTTCATTAATAAAATCGAGGCAATCCGTGAAAGCATTCAGCAAAACAATTCTCCCCTCAGCCCCCCCTGCAGCCTCTCACACAGCACCCATAGTAATTCTCCTATATCAGGTAAGTTTACCCTGGAACCCATCTCCATCGAGACCACTAAGAATGTCATTTGTACTCTGCGTAATGGCACAGCGCCAAATGACATTATCCCCACAAAACTGCTGAAGGAATGCGCCTACATCCTGGCTCCACCCATCACGCAGCTTATCAACCAGTCTTTCTTGGAGGGCATAGTGCCCTCACAGTTGAAAGAGGGTATAATCCAACCCATCATGAAGAAACCCTCCCTGGACCCCAAGGACCCACTCCACCGCCGTCCCATAACAAGCCTCAACGTACTCTCTAAGATAATGGAGAAAGTAGTGGTACAACAGCTGCAACTGCATCTAGATACCTACAAGCTACTTGACCCATTACAATCAGGCTTCCGTCCCGGACACAGGACGGAAACAGCATTGCTGAAAGTATGGGACGATGTTCTCAAGGCCGCAGACGAATGAGAATCTTGTCTTCTAGTTCTGTTGGACCTAAGTGCAGCTTTCGACACTGTAGACCACAATCTGTTACTGACTCGGCTTGCTGAAGTAGCCAGAGTCGCAGAAGGCGATTTATCTTGGTTCTCCTCTTTTCTGGAAAACCGATCGCAAACAGTGAAGTTAGGACCTTTTACGTCTGAAAAACGCACAGTAACATGCGGAGTCCCTCAAGGATCGCCTCTGTCACCAGTGCTGTTTAACATATATCTTCGTCCTCTTTTTGAGATTATCAGCAGCCAAAAACTGCTCTATCACTCATATGCAGATGACACGCAACTGTATTTCCGCATCTGCAACAGACAGGATCACCACCTCAATCTAGAGACATGTCTCTCTTTGATAGAGGACTGGATGACAAAAAGTTATCTTAAACTCAATGGAGCGAAAACAGAACTTCTCCTGTTTCACGCCAAGCGCAGGAATCAACTTTCAACAGCATGGACCCC
The DNA here is from genome assembly GCA_029574335.1 of Rana kukunoris. Lineage (NCBI taxonomy): Eukaryota > Metazoa > Chordata > Amphibia > Anura > Ranidae > Rana > Rana kukunoris. The sequence continues at coordinate 178,665,867 of CM056054.1, forward strand.
CCCGCCTATTTTGGGCAAGCTCATCACCCCTAGCGCCAAAGTCAAAAGCCTAGGGGTCATTTTTGACTCCTTTATGACAATGGACGCACAAATAGGGTCAGTAGTCAGCGGATCTCACCATCTACTGCGCCTACTACGCAGACTCACTCCGTTCATCCCTAAAGAAGATTTAGCGGTCGTGGTGGGAGCAATTGTAAACTCCAGGCTGGATTATGCAAATGCCCTTTACCTCGGCCTCCCCAAGTACCAAATCGCTCGTCTGCAAGTCGTTCAGAATACGGCCGCCAGACTTGTGACTGGGAAAAAACCCTGGGAATCCATCTCACCTTCACTGAGAGCCCTTCATTGGCTGCCAGTCAAAGACAGAATTGCTTTTAAAGCTCTCTGTCTTACGCATAGATGTGTCCATGGGAATGCCCCCCTTTATTTATGCAAAATAATAAAAGCGCATAATCCCAATCGCGTTTTGCGATCCACGAATCAGAACCTGCTCCAGGTTCCGAAAGCCAACTTCAAGTCCAAAGGAGAAAGAAGATTCGCGATCCAAGGTCCCAGACTATGGAACGCTTTACCAACCAGCATTCGGTTGGAGGAGAACCACCTAGCATTTAGGAAAAAGGTCAAGACTTTTCTCTTTTGATATCAAAGGAGACAGGAACAACAAGCGCCCAGAGGCGATTCAGTTCGCATGTGCCGCGCTATACAAGTTTTCATTCATCATGCCCATGCATTCTACTCATGGCACTGTGTACAATACACTACTGTTCTGCCACCAATTCCTAATATTATAAATACTTCAAGTTGCTTCTCACCATAAAATGTGTTCTCACATTATACAACTTAATATATAAAGATTATTGGTGTTACACTACCCATGTGCAGAAACATATTTTAAATAAATTATATCAAAACAGTGATAATTGAATACACAATCCCAGTGCAATAAATCTATAAATACCCCAAAAAAAATTCTCCAAAATATTACCACATATGTTGAAATATTATAAATGAATTGAATACACAATACCAATGCTGCATATCTACTGATTAGAATATACCAATAAGTCGCTTTTAACCCCCGCTAGCGGTCAAAGAAAGGGTTAAATGCAACACGTGTATCGCCGCTGCCGAAGCGCCCCCCCCCTGAAAAAAATTCAGCGGACGCCCATGGACAGTACCTACACCACATAGGAGGTCTGAAAGGAAAATCTGCACACAGGATCCCAGCTGCATAAAGAGGTCTTAAGGCTAATCACATTGGGAGTATCTGGTGAGTAGAACTCCTATGGGAGATGCTGAGTGAAGGGCGATACGTATTCTTCTACATATTTTTGGTAAAAAAAAAATCGCAATAAGCGACTGGTTTGCGCAAAAGTTATAGCGCTTACAAAATAGAGGACAGAATTATTATTATTATTTTTTTTGTATTACTAGAAATGGCGGAGATCTGCGATTTTTATTGGTACTGCGACGTTATGGCGGACACATCGGACACTTTTGACACATTTTTGGCGCCATTCACATTTATACTGCGATCAGTGCTATAAATATGCACTAATTACTGTATACATGTGACTGGCATTGAAGGGGTTAACACTAGGGGGTGGGGAAGGGTTAAATGTTTCCTAGGTGTGTTCTAACTGTGGGGGAGGGGGACCAATCTGTGTCCCTATGTACAAGGGACACAGATTGGTCTCCTCCTCTCCAGAGACAGGACGCTGTCTCTGTGTAAAAACGGCAATGAGAGATGATCTGTAAGATCATCTCTCATTCGCCGCACAGATCGCATCACAAACGGCCACTCTGATTGGCCGTTCGCCGCGATCTGTGATTGTCTGTGTCCAAGGGACCAAAGGGGCGGCCGTCTTTTGACGGCAGGTTGGATATTCAGACCCGCGCTGTAGCCGTCATTCGGCTATACCGCGGGTCTGAAGTGGTTAATGGAACTTATCCTACCCAACCAACATATATTTCATATACATGGGAGGGTAGTTGGCCTGATAAAGATCTTCAAATTTCGAGGTTAGATTAATACCTAAGTATTTAATGGATGATTCGTTCCAACAAAAATGATATTTCTTTTTCGAAATGAGGGATACCATAGATTTAGAGAGTGATACATTAAGGGCCCTAGATTTGGCTATATTGACTTTAAGGCCTGAAACTTCAGAGAATTTATCCAATAGAGAATAGATTGCAGATAAAGAAGAGATTGGGGAGGTTATAAATAGTAGAAGATCATCCGCAAATAACGCACATTTGTGTTCTCTCTGGGCACACTTAACCCCCCTGACATTCAGGTTGTTCCTGATTGCTATTGCTAAAGACTCTATTACAACAACGAATATCAGGGGAGACAAAGGACATCCCTAAAGTGTACCTCTTTTTGCACAGGAGAAGCAAAAGCAAACACTTCTAAACTCAAGTTTTCAAACGCAAAAACCGGCGTTCAAAACGCCCGTTTTTGCCGCGAATTTCGCGGCGTTTTGCCGCGTATATCGGCGTTTTACCGCGATTGCGGCTATCAGCGTTCAGAACCACTGAATTGTAGACCCTCCCAAAGCTTATATATTTAACCATTTCTGCAATTTTCAACAGAGAGAGCAGCAGCAGCAGAGAGAGCACTTGCATACATTCATTATTCTCCTTTGTGAAATGGATCCCATATTGAATATATGCCAAGAAATTGTCCTTACTTTGCTCTTGATGAGGCTTCAACGCCGTTGGAAACTACGTGGACGACCCATTCGCAGAGCTCGTCGTCGTCGTTGATGGCACAGAGATTTTCAGTTGGGTATTTTACATTTCGAATTTTCAAAATTTCGAATTTTCAAAATTCGAATTTTCAAAATTTCGAATTTAGAAAAACTTGAATTTTCGAAAATTCGAATTTTGAAAAATTCCAATTTTTAGAAAACTCTAATTTTGAAAAATTCGAATTTTCGAAAATTCGAAATATTAAAAAAATCGAATTTTGAAAATTCGAAATTTTGAAAAATTCGAATTTTGAAAATTCGGAATTTTGAAAATTCGGAATTTTGAAAATTCGAAATGTTAAAAATTCGAATTTTGAAAATTCGAATTTTTAAAAATTCGAAATGTTCAAAATTCGAATTTTTAAAATTTCGAATTTTCAAAATTTCGAATTTTCAAAATTCGAATTTTCAAAATTCGAATTTTCGAAAATTCGAAATTACAAAATTCGAAATTTAAAAATTCAAATTTTCCAATAAGTCTTTTTTGACTCTGTCTGATACAGACTTCCATCTCTTCTGAAAATCTTTCACTGTACAAGGAAAAATAACAATATGTCAGAAATTTTAACTAGTTTACATCCCAAACAAGCCCAAAGCTGTATTAATCTTACCTCTTTTTTCTTGGTGATATGGGTTCAACTGGTTCCAGTTGGATGTCAATTCTTTTCCAATTTCTTGCCAAGTCCTTTGCTTGGCTGTCCTGTCTGAATATAGTTCATGGGACTTGTCCCATATTTGGGGATAAACCTGGACTGCCTCTATAAGTTGTACTAAAGTAACATCAGAAGTCATTTTTGGAGATGTCACCTCTTCAACTTCTAACCAAAAATGAAGATTTTGGGAGGTGGCTTGTGGACAAAGGTCAGGAAAAACACATGTCTTGGGGTTGTCTGCTGGCTAGACAGCATGCCAGGCATTCATATGCAAATTAGACACTGATTAGATTAGTTGGGCTGAATGGAAATGCAGGTGGACAGACGTTGTTGAAAGTACAACATATAGGTTTAAATTCAAAAGGAACATTTTGGAAAGTGCAATGCTGGTGGTGTATTGAATTATTGAATGAATATATATCATCTTTGAATTATCTGAATGATAGACATAATTTAAAACGATTTAAATATTTTTTTTTAACATTTTTTAATGATATTTTCCTCTTTTATTATGTTAAAAAAGGGTTCCTTTAAAAACGCTTATAAACGCAAACGCGGCTGCCGCGTTTAGACGCGTTTAGACGCGTTTAGCGGCATTTAGCGCTTAAAACGCAAAAGCAAACGCTTCTGAACCCAAAATTTTGCGTTTGAAAAAACGGCCCTAAACCCAACTGCTTTTAACCGCCAAAAAACGTGATTGTGTGCATGGACACATAGGATAACATTAAATGGGTTCAGGGGCAGTTGAAAAAAATGCCCAAACGCCTCTGAACTCGAGTTTACCGGCGTCTCGTGTGCATGGGGCCTTAGGGGTGTGCATGGATATGCATGGATATGCTGATTGTGATTCAGATGCAGGATTTACATGTACTGAGTGTTATGGTGTGGCAGAGCTCAGCAGGCAGAACATCTACACTATGTTACCAAAAGTATTGTGACACCCACTTCATACATATACGACATATCACAAAAGTAAACAATCATAATACAACTCACTCCTTTTCATACAAACATCATCTTGTGCAAATTAAATAAAACAATCCTGCTCAAAACTACTACCACTACCACTACTACTACTAGAAAATTTGCATTAGCATTTGCTATTTTGGAGTGGCACAAGATGGAGGTTGTGCAGAGAATTATAATACAAATCTAAATGTTGAACATGGAACAACAGTAAGGCCTCGTACACACGACCGAAGAACTCGTCGTAAATGAAACATCGTTTTCCTCGACAAGTTCCTTGTCAGGCTTGTCAAGATTCTTGACAAGCTTTCTTTGCGTACACACTGTCAAGACAAAATTTTGTCATTCTCAAACACGGTGACGTACAACACGTATGACGGCACTATAAAGGGGAAGTTTGATTCCACTGGCGCCACCCTTGGGGCTGCTTTTGCTAATCTCATGTTACTGCGTGTTAAGTGAAAGTTTGGTGAGAGACGATTCGCGCTTTTCAGTCTGTTACAGCATGACGAATGTGCTATCTCCATTACGAACCCTACTTTTACCGAAGGCACGTTCCCATCTCATACTATATTCTGAGCATGCGCGGGTTCCTAAGCATACACACGAACGTGTTTCTCGTCGTAAACCAGCCCGACGAGAAACACGACGAGGAAATTGAGACTCCCGACGAGGAAAAAGAGAACTTCCACAAGAGTTTTCTCGATGAAAAACATACACACGATCGTTTTCCTCGGCAAAAAAGCTTTGCCACCAAGTTTCTTGATGGATTCTGTCAAGGAAAACGGTCATGCGTACGAGGCCTCAGTCAAGAGATGCTTAGTGGTCAGTGTTATGGGCAGTGGTAGGGTTTTCTTTCATCTCTTTCAATAGGAAACCATGATGGAGACAAGGGGAGGGCTGTATAGTAAATGAACATTTTTTTTTTATCTGACCCACATGGACCCTCTGAAACCAATTCATGGACCACTTAGGGATCTATAGACCACAATCTATAAACCTCTTCTCTAGAATCAAGGGTCTGTATGCAAGTACAGATTACATATTTAGTATCACTAATGTCTAGTACACATGGGCCAAATGTTGGGGGGAGGGGGGTGGTGTCCACCTTTCAGAAAACAACAGCTCAGCGGGGGAGCTCACTGTACTAACGTTGCTGTACTATTAGTATGTACTAGGCTTTAGTCCCTTGAATTTCATGTTTTCTTTAGGTTTTGAGCATATTACACTATTTACACTCAGTTTAAAAATTACAAAAGCAACTCACTGTGCTCCCATTGCATTGTGGGACAGTGCACCTCACATTTCCAGACAAACAGAGGCAGGTTTTTAAGAAATAATAAGACCTTCCTACAGGCAGGACTTTAAATGAAAACCCAAAATTCAATCGTAGTAATAAGTCGGAAAAAAGGCATGAGCAACAAGTTCAACCAAAACATCAAAACAAATACTGTTTTTTTTTCTCAGAACCCTAAATGCCGGTTCGCAACATGGGCAACATGACTTACAGCACGACTTTGCAAGACAACTTGGAGGCGAGTTCAGCGCGACTTCAGTGCGACTTTGAGCTACTCACAATGCAACTTCAAGTCGCCTGCAGGACAGGCAACTTTGGCTGTGGCCAATCACAGAATAATTAGTTCTGTGGGAGGGAGGGGTTTGCCTGGGTAAACTCTTTTCTTTTTCTGTAAAGTTGCTTCAGTTAAAGGGGTTGTAAAGACAAAAATATTTTCCTCTTAAATTAAAGTCTGACAGTAGCTGATAAAGTAAAAAGTAATGTTTTGCAGTATAACTAGTTTGATACCTGTTGAAATCGAGCTGTTTTATTCACCTCCAGCACTCCTGAATCGTTATTCTCACTGACTTACTGGTTTGCAGTGCGCGTTTATTCTTGCTTCATCACGGCCTAATGGGAACTACAGTTCCCATTAGGCTTAGCCTCCATGACTGCGAGGGTTAAGAGAGCATCTTCACGCAGGGCTGTAGTCATAGGGAAGGGGTGAGCACACTCTGCTTTCCACCATGCAGGTGCTGGTGGAAAGAAAGAAGAGGAGAGACAGGAAATGGCATTTTCAAACCTGGATTACTGTATTTTGGAAGTCAAAAGGAAAAACGAGGTAAGTGATATTTAAATGCTCTAACTTACAGCAATCAATTGATCTAATAAAAAACAAACCTTTAGTGTTCCTTTAAGATGGAGATCCGACTTTGGAGGCAACTTTCATTGAAATCTATGGGTACAAGTTGCCTAGAAGTCTCCTTAAAGCAGTACAGGAACCTTTCCTGAAGTCGGAGTGACTTCAGTAGTGTACATTAAGATGGCTTTCATTAACTATAATGGAATTTTTGATGTCAAGCTACTTGGGGCGACTTGAGGTCTGATAAGTCGGATCCCAAGAACCACCACTAAATATGCAGTTGATTGAGAGAAAGACAAACACTGTATAAAGTAGGGCCTAATTTACTTTAACAGATAATATAAAAATCACTCCAGATTCCCCAAAACACCCCGATACCCATTTAAAGCAAAGTGGCAGTGCCTGCTGACAGCTAACCTTCCCCCCTCCTGCTGAAAATAAGGCAGGGCTTCTAGGTATGGCACAGCATGTAATTTCCCCTATATGGTATGTCATATGTCTGTCACATGGGGCATGGTAGTGATGTCATCCAGGTGGATAAGCTGTGACATCAGAGCTAAATCAGGATGGACTCCTGCAGTGGGGAGGTAGGAGGGGGCGTGGATACGTGAGTATACCTTGCTGGAGGGCCTCTTATCCTCAAAGATTCACATGTACTGATTTTTAGCTTGAAGAAAGTTTTCTGTTATTGAGACTTGCCCTCCTTTTTGGAATTCTAGTTGTCTGGAATTATATGGCTTCAAATACTTTGTTTTTCTGATCTGGTACAAGGGTATGGACTTGAAAGTCAGAGTGAATTCCGAACTCCTGATTTGCATAATTGTTGCAGTTCAAGGACTCAGAGGGGGTTATTTAGGAAAGGCAAATCTACTTTGCACTAAAAGTGCAAAGTGCACTTGAAATTGTACTGAAAGTGCACTTGGAAGTGCAGTAGCTGTAAATCTGAGGGCAATATCTGAAACGAGGGGAAGCTTTGCTGATTTTATTATCCAATCATGTGCAAGCTAAAATGCTGTTTTTTTATTTTCCTTGCATGTCCCCCTCTGATCTACAGCGACTTCACTTCCAAGTGCATTTTCAGTGCAATTTTAAGTGCACTTTGCACTTGTAGTGCAAAGTGGATTTTCCTTTCGTAGACAACCCCAAAAAGTATTAAAACCGTGGGATCAGCATGACGGCCAGACAACTGGCACTTTTATTTTTAGAGTTAAAGAGTAGCAGTGACAGTCTCCTTATTTTCGTATGTACAGGTTCCGATGACAGGTTTTAGGAAACATGACTTATGCTGGAAAAACTCTTTACAGTGTTCATTAAAAATCAAATACATATGCTTTTCTATACCACCCACTGAGATTTATATATAGGACCAGTGTGGTATATATGTAAATGTTTTCCTCTCTTGCTACATTAATGCGTAAATTCGGTCTTTACATGCAGATATTTACATCGGTTGACAACAAATGACTTTCCTTGTTTTTTCCCTAATACTCCCTGTGATGCACATTATTATGGTAATTTAAAAATGGAATCTATGGTGAAAAGAAGAATTTGATAAATGCATAGCATCTCGCCGCTCGCAGGCCTTGTAAATTCAGTACCTGAGGGTGAGCTGGATTAGACTCCTTATTCAACAATCATTTCAGAAATGTATCACTCAAACACTCTGCTTCTTTCATTACTTCCTTGCCTAAAGGATCCTAGCATCTCATCAAATGCAATAATTTACTTTTTAAAAAGTATACTATGTTGGCAATTTAATGTAATTTAATCTGTTTTGTGCTTGGTCAAAAACGAGACATTTCAAAGTAATTATATTTTTATTATATGGAAGTTAACCACTGATTGCTTAACTATGAAGAAGAGACAATGCTTGTCCAGATATTGTTTGTGCTGGGGGCTGGGGGGTCACTAACAATACAAGATCATATGTAATACCATTTACACTCTTGTATTTTAACCCCAATGTGAAAAACAAGGCCTGGCTGTTCCCATCTCCGCGCAGCAATGCAGCACATTTTGATATAAAGGACATATACATTTTTTGCTGCATTTTGTACTTAGGAAGGGCCAGAGAAGAGCAATGCATTAAAATGTACAATATGATGTGTTTTTGCATGTTGGCAACAGTTAATAACAGTTAATAACATGCCCCTTCCTTGAATACTGGCCATGTGCTTCAACAAAAGAAAACCACAGCCCTGTGTGCATGACTGCTATAGCCCAGTCTGTGTTTGATTAAGAAATGCTAATAAGACAAGTTCAGGAAGCTCATTTATGATCTCTCCAAAAGGTTCTAGAGCAGTGGTCTCCAAACTGCAACTTGGGGGCCAGAGGAATTTTGCTTGCTGGTATTCGGCCCTTGGGGCACTATTCCTCCCACTGATACAAGACAAGAAGTATTGTTCTAGAAAGGGAAATTGGGGGGTGTGGCGGGGAAAGTGCTAAAAGTGGTGATTTAGGGGAATTTGTGTTAGGAGGGAGGAGAGGATGAGGGCAAGAAGGTTTGTGCTAGGAGGGGTGATTTGGGGGGGGATTTGTGCTGGAAGGGGGAATTTGAAGTGGGAGGGGAGGAAATGTATGTTTAGGGGGTAAGCATGAAGATTAGTTCTCAGTGTTTTTGGGGGCGGATCTTTGCTGACACACATTGCTCATACATCTTGGCGGGGGGGGGGCAATTGGGCATGTGCACTTTGGGCTCTTGATGACCTTGTCCCGGCACTGATGACAGGAAGTAAAGAGAAGTTTCCTCAATAAAACCAGTAATAAAAACCTGGTCAGAGTGCTATTGCTTCACCTTTAGTGTCTTACGTTATTCAGTCTGTGGAGTTCTAAGTCTTCTTTTACCTCTCCAAGACGGAACTGAAGTTTTTTGGGATGCGATGGCATAGTAATATGTAATATAATAATCACATAAAACAGAAGGAAATGCTTTCCGAAATTCTTTACTAAACAACTTTAGTGGGCAATGAAAGATTTAGTTGACATAAACTTATTAAAATGATTACATTGTTCTTTACCTTTGGGGTGCTGCTCTCCCACAGAAAGATGCATCTGTGGTGGCACATGGGTACATAGCTCTGCATCACTGAAGGCTTCATTCAAAAACTGGGCTCTCCCACAGTTCTTTCTTGTCATGCCATTGAGGTTTGAAAAATTGGGGGTTAACTATTTGCTGCAGCATCATTTGAACAGGAGGCTACCAACACCTTTTTTGGGGGTATATTTTACATAGGATCAGGACTTGTCTCCAGTCTCTTCTAGATGACAATGGTTGGTCTAGGACAGGGATGTCCAAACTTTTTTCAAAGAGGTCCAGATTTTATGAAGTGAACATGCATGAGGGCCGACTAGTTTAACGAGATTCTGTGAACAATTAAAATTCTGTCAAAGTGTGTTTGTTTGAGCAACTAATACACTGCCCAACAATAATTCTCTTGCCTTTGTGGCTGTGTGTGGTAAAGAAATTAGTTCAGGCGTGTTACTTGGATATACTGGGCCAGATTCACAGAGCGATTACGCCGGGGGTTACAGGAGATGCGCGGCGTAAGTCTAAATTAGCGCATGCGTTTCGATGCGCCGCATCCCCAAAACGAGATACGCAAGAAATCTACTTTTTTTTGTCCGGCGTAATTTCGATAGACAGGCGCATCTGTCCGCGCAAAACTGCGCTAGACACACCATTGATTTGCTATTCAAATATGCTAATGAGGGAGTTACGGGGATCCACAAAAAAACGTTGTTGCAGAGCAGCCAGGAGACAGCTCACATTAGGCATCTTTGCACGTTAAACACACACATTAATCATGGCACAATGAGAATGCATGCATGCACACCACTGTGGTCCCTAGCACAAACACATCACATCCTCATCTAATTGGATTAGCACAAGCCCACCATGCAGGACTTGTGAGCAGCAACGCCACGCCACGGCTCCAATTATGTCACTGTACATTCATACACCATTCACACGGACATGGGGATCACTTCTCCCTGGTCCTGGGGAACCCTTCTCCACCAAAACTGAGGGTGACACCCCTTTTCCGGCAGGAATATCACCCACACATTCCAAAAACATTCACAACACAAAAAAAAGAAAAAAATTGTCCAGCAAAAAAAAAAATTCCTGAAAAAAAAAAGAAAAAAAGGGGGAAAACAAATTAATGCTGCTGGCGTGAGCCACGCATGGGGCGCCCACGGCCACGGCCCCGGCTCCTCAGGGGAGACTCATGGGGAGGGGGGGAAATCCGGGGAAGGAGGAGCAGCCCCTGGTCTCTGCCCATCTGGCGGCCTGCCCTCCAAGGCCACGGCAATTCTGGTCAGGCCAGCACTTAGTGTTGCCGTGTTGGCCTGGATAGCCTGGGTGAGGGCCCTCACATCCTGCCCAACATCTGCGGTTGTAATCTGCAGGTCGTTAAGGCAGTTTCTGAAAGCTCGGGAGTGGCAGTCCAGGTCCCCAAGCGTATCCTTTATGGAGGACAGGCTCTCCTCCATCCGCCCCAAGGTCTGGCTGACCTGTCCCAGATGGCGGGTCTGAAGGGCCTGGTCCCTTCTCAGATTGGCGGGCAGAACCTCGGCCACCCCCCTGGTCTTCTGGGATGCCTTCCTGCCTGCAGCTGAGGCTTGTGGCCGGAGAGAAGGGGAGCCCCTTGGGAGGGGAGCCCTGTTGGGGGAGGAGTGGGAAGGGCTAGCCCTTATAGAGGGCTGGCTGCTGCCAGCCATAGAGGAAGACTCCTCCAAAAACAACAATCCACTGGCTGACATGACATCCTCCTCCTCCTCCTCAAACTCCTCCTCTTCAACCTCCTCCGAGGACTCCGGCCTTGTTGGAGGGTCCTCATCAGGCTGTTTTCCTGGGGATGGTGCGGTCAGGCCAGATGGCCCAGCACCCTCCTGCACATCTGTGGATGACACAAAACATTCACAGGTTGGAGGATCCACACACTTGCCACATATTCCCTTTCTCCCCCCCCCCACATGCTACACACCTGATAGGGCAAAAAAACCTTACCTGGCATCACACCTTCATGACTGGAGTCATAGCCAGGCAGGCCCTCCACCTGTTGTCTATGAAAGATCTGGGCCACCGCACGCTCCTCCGCTGTCAGCCTAACAGGGCATGGTGGGCCCCCTCCTGTGCCCCTGGCATGGGCTGCCATTTTGGCCAGCTTCCTTCGGACCAAACGCCGGAGGTCATTGATTTTCTTTTCAATCCCCAGGCGTGTCCGGGTTTCCCCCCCGCTGAATTCACCTGGTCAGTAATGTGCTGCAAAATCTCACGCCTCCTGGCCGGGGTGGTGTTGGCACTCTCCGGGCCGTGGAGAGGATTGTTGTTTTTGGAGGAGTCTTCCTCTATGGCTGGCAGCAGCCAGCCCTCTATAAGGGCTAGCCCTTCCCACTCCTCCCCCAACAGGGCTCCCCTCCCAAGGGGCTCCCCTCTTCAACCTCCTCCGAGGACTCCGGCCTTGTTGGGGGGTCCTCATCAGGCTGTTGTCCTGGGGATGGTGCGGTCAGGCCAGATGGCCCAGCACCCTCCTGCACATCTGTGGATGACACAAAACATTCACAGGTTGGAGGATCCACACACTTGCCACATATTCCCTTTCTCCCCCCCCCACATGCTACACACCTGATAGGGCAAAAAAACCTTACCTGGCATCACGCCTTCATGACTGGAGTCATAGCCAGGCAGGCCCTCCACCTGTTGTCTATGAAAGATCTGGGCCACCGCACGCTCCTCCGCTGTCAGCCTAACAGGGCATGGTGGGCCCCCTCCTGTGCCCCTGGCATGGGCTGCCATTTTGGCCAGCTTCCTTCGGACCAAACGCTGGAGGTCATTGATTTTCTTTTCAATCCCCAGGCGTGTCCGGGTTTCCCCCCCGCTGAATTCACCTGGTCAGTAATGTGCTGCAAAATCTCACGCCTCCTGGCCGGGGTGGTGTTGGCACTCTCCGGGCCGTGGAGGAAACGCCCATATTGGGTAATGGCCTGGGCAATTATTTGTTTTTCCCCCAAAGTAAAATTCAACTTCCTCTTCCTCTCAGTCATACTCATACAACAACTCTCTCCCAAACAATCACCAAAAATCACTCACAAAAACAAGCAGGAAAAATCAAGCAACAAAATAAACAAACCAAAATCTATCAACCAAAAAGTCTCACAAGCAGTCACCAAAAAACACTTTCAAATATATTCTACCAAACACTAGATCAAACAGTCCACAAATATCACAAAGACAAGTCACAATGCAACAAACAACAGAACAAAAGCACCTTGCTGTATAGGAAGGGATACAAAGGGATGTACTTTTGCAAAGGAAGTGCGTTTGTGTCTGTCTATTTATGCTGTCTGCGTAGTTCACAAAGTTGTATTTATCGGCATATAACCCGCACCTTCACTTTAAAAAATCTTACATTTTAAATAAATAACTGTGAAGAAACATAAGGGTCACTGATCATCAATGCAGCCTCACAAGTGCCATAAATGCAGCACCCCTGTTGTCATGAATGCAGCACCCTTGTTGTCCTGACTGCAGCACTCCCCTTGCCCTGAATGCAGCACCCCACTTGCCATGAATGCAGCACCCCTCTTGCCATGAATGCAGCACCCCCTTTACATTAATGCAGCACCCCCCTTTCCATTAATGCAGCACCTCCCTTTCCATTAATGCAGCACCTCCCTTGCCCTGAATAAAGCACCCCTCTTGACATGAATGCAGCACCCACTTGCCATGAATGCAGCACCCCCTTGCCATGAATGCAGCACCCCTCTTGCCATTAAAGCAGCACCCCTCTTGCCATGAATGCAGCACCCCCTTGCCATGAATGCAGCACCCCCTTGCCATGAATGCAGCACCCCCCTGCCATAAATGCAGCACCCCTTGCCATGAATGCAGCACCCCTCTTGCCAAGAATGCAGCACCCCTCTTGCCATGAATACAGCACCCCCTTGACATGAATGCAGCACCCCCCTTTCCATGAATGCAGCACCTCCCTTTCCATTAATGCAGCACCTCCCTTGCCCTGAATAAAGCACCCCTCTTGACATGAATGCAGCACCCCCTTGCCATGAATGCAGCACCCCCTTGCCATGAATGCAGCACTCCTCTTGCCATGAATGCAGCACCCCCTTGCCATGAATGCAGCACCCCCTTGCCATGAATGCAGCACCCCTCTTGCCATGAATGCAGCCCCCCCTTGCCATGAATGCAGCACCCCTCTTGCCATGAATGCAGCATTCCTCTTGCCATGAATGCAGCACCCTGTTGTCCTGAATGCAGCACCCCTCTTGCCATGAATGCAACACCCCCTTGCCATGAATGCAGCTCCCCTCTTGACATGAATGCAGCATCCCCTTTCCATGAATGCAGCCTGATTCATGCCCATCTGCAGCATTGGAGGAGACAGGGAGGGGGCGGGACGATTGCCATCAGACATACAGGAGAAAATCCCGCTTTATCGGCGGCCTCTTTAATAGAAAGTCCCGCCTCCTGTGATGGACAGAACAGTTGTCCAATGGCAGCGCAGGAGATGTGACTTTGTCTTACAGAGGTCGCCGTGTAAACAGGAAATATTTGTCCCGCCTCCTTCTCGACAGCCAGCACGTATTTCTTTTGTGGGCCCCGGCGCTCGAGGATTCGTTGAGGGCCACAAAAGATATACATGTCAAAATGACCAGGCGGCCACCCGAAACCGGAATGCGGGCCGAAATTGGCCCACGGGCCGGACTTTGGACATGCCTGGCCTAGGAGGTCTGGTCCAAGCCTATCCCCTAACTCTATCCATCAGCTTTAAGTTGACTTTACTTAAAGTTCTGCAGTCCTCCCCCGAGGAACCTAAAATACTGTAGCAATGGGTGATTCAGGGTAATAGCTGAACCTTCTCTTGTCGATTCTCTGGAATATTTACATATAGGTTTCTGTGATCTGCAGAAAACCATTCCATTTTGGAATCCAAGCCATCATGAACTATGAATGATATATCTGCACGCATCTACCCAGAAGATGAAAAACATCCCTGATTACCTGGCTTTCAAACTGATTCACTCATCACTAACCTCTAATACTCTGCAGTGTATGCTAAGGGTCCTCATAATACCCTACTATATCTTTATGTTTACTACTAATATTCATTTGTTATCCAGGAACCAGCAATCAATCAACCTAATGAAAAACCGCCACACACGTGTAGAGATTACAGGACAATACAATAATTTTAGGTGCTATCATGCAATAGTTGCTCAGTGTATAAAGCGTAAATCATCATATTGGCAGACCGCACAAGACTTGTGTTGCTAGCAATTTTTTTTTTCATCCAACATCCTACTCTGCTGATAAAGCAAAGATGAATAGAGGTGACCCGGTACTCTGAAATACAACTTCATAGACAGTATGGGAAATATTAGCAGACATGCTATAAATATTGGATATGTATTTCAGGTAAAGAGAAGTTTGTTCAAAGATCTGATGATTTACTCTTTAAAGTCAATCTAAGGGCCAGATTCTCGTAGATTCTGGCGTAGCGTAAGCTATTTACACTACGCCGCCGCAACTTACAGGAGCAGGTGCTGTATTCTCCAAGCACTTGCTCCGTACTTTGCGGCGGAGTAGTGTAAATGGCCCGGCGTAAGGCCGCGTAATTTAAAGGGGGCGGCTTGTATTTAAATTAAGCGCGCCCCCGCGCCGAACGAACTGCGCATGCGCCGGCCGTAAAAGTAGCCCAGTGCGCATGCTCCAACTCACATCGGAAAACGTCAATGAAGCCGACGTGAACGTCACTTACGCAAAGCCCTATTCGCGAACATTTTACGTAAACAACGTAAACGACGGAAAAACACAACGCTGTCCCGAGTCCATACTTAACATGGCATAAGGCGGACCGACGTAAAGCTACCCCTTAATTAGCAGGGGTAACATTACGCTTACAGAAACAACGTCGCGGCGCAAATACGTTCGGGAATCGGAGTATCATGCTCATTTGCATATACGCCACCTAACGGCCAGCGTAGTATTGCATTTAAGATCCAACAGTGTAAGTGACTTACGCCAGTCGGATCTACGTCGTATCTATGCGTAAATGATTCTAGGAATCAGACGCATAGATACCCGGGGCTCAGAAACAGAGATACGATGTTGTATCTGGAGATACACCGTTGTATCTCTTATGAGAATCTGGCCCTAAATCTTTACTAGACAACATATGGGGCCAGATTCAGATACAATTACATTGTCGCAGAGTATCAGAGATACACTACGCTGCCGTATTTTACCAGGCTATACGCCGAATTCTGGTAGATTTTGTCCCTTACGGTACGGCGGCGTAGTGTATTTCTCGGCGCGTAATCGAAATACGCGATTAGGGGGCGTGAAGCATTTAAATTAGGCGCGTCCCCGTGGCGATCGAACTGCGCATGCTCCGTTCAGAAATTTCCCGCCGTGCATTGCGGGAAACAACGTCGAAACGTCATTCGTTGTTTGAGTAGCGTCGTTTACGTACATTCCTATTCCCGGACGACTTACGTAAAAAAAAAAAAAAAGACATTGACATTCGACGCGGGAACGGCGGCCATACTTAACATGGGCTGTCTAATATTAGACCAGCAAAAAGCTGGTATAATTTTACGCAGCAAAAAGATGACTAAAGATGC
This sequence comes from Rana kukunoris, assembly GCA_029574335.1. Taxonomy (NCBI): domain Eukaryota; kingdom Metazoa; phylum Chordata; class Amphibia; order Anura; family Ranidae; genus Rana; species Rana kukunoris. Next base: position 178,682,022 of record CM056054.1, read on the forward strand.
CGTAAGAGATTACGATTGACGTTCGTAAATTCGTGGATCGTCGGCAAAAGCTCATTTGCATACCCCGACGCGGAAAACAACGGGAACTCCACCCAGCGGCCGCAAATTTATTGCAGCGTAGATCCGAAGGCGTAAGAACACGTAAGCCAGTCGGATTGAAGCCCGCAGCCGTATTTTCATGGTTTGAGGTTTCAGAGTAGTGAAAAAACGCGCGTAATTTGAAAGTACTCCAGTCTAATGCGAGTAAGGGCTCTGTGAATCTGGCTCATCGTTTCTAATGGAGTGTGTATTGTTAACTGCCATTTTTTTCATAAAATACCGCTTTAAATTTATTTATTTAAAAAAAAAAAAAAAAAGATTAAATTTTTTTATAAACGCCCCTGTCCCTGATAGCTCGCGTGCAGAAGCGAACGCACACGTAAGTCCCACCGACATATGTAAATGCCGTTTAAACCACATAAGTGAGGTATCGCCGCGTGCGTTAGAGTGCCAGCAACAAATCTAGCACTAGATCTCCTCTGTAAATCTAGACTGGTAACCTGTAAAAAATAAATAAAGCGTTGCTTATGGAGATTTTTAAGTACCGAAGTTTGGCGCCATTCCATGAGTGTGTGCATAATTAAAGCGTGACATGTTGGGTATCTATTTACTCGGTGTAACATAATCTTTCACATAATACAAAAAAATTGGGCTAACTTTACTGTTTTGTTATTTTTTTTTAATTCATGAAACCTTTGAGAAGGCCTTTGAAAAATGATTGCGTAAATACCGTGCGAGATAAAATGTTGCAATGACCGCCGTTTTATTCCCTAGGGTGTCTGCTAAAAAAACATATATAATGTTTGGGGGTACTGCGTAATTTTCTAGCAAAAGAATGATGATTATTTAATGTAGGAGAGAAGTGTCAGAATAGGCCCGGTATTGAGGTGGTATAAAAGCCTGGTATTGAAGTGGTTAAAAAAGCACAAAGAAACTTTATTACAATGGTAAATAACTTTACAATGCTAGGTGTTAGAAACATAATTTTATCTTCATTGGAAAGCTAAAGGATGGAAATAAAACTTTTTATCAAAAGTAGCACTATTTTTTACACTTAGACTTCATTTCATTTTTTAACATCTGGCATTTTTACAGCTCTAACACTGGAGCTTCAGAACGAACTGGTCCTGTTTTTTTTGCAGCTTAAAAACGGCTCAGCCATCTACAGCTCAAAAACGTCATGGTGGGCATGAGGCCATAGACCAGTGATGGCGAACCTTGGCACCAGTGGAGCATCATGGGAAATGTAGTTTTAAAACATCTGGGGTGCCAAGGTTCACCATCACTGCCATAGACTAACATTGGGAGCCGTTTTTAAGCTGCAAAAAATGCTCAGAAAAGTGTCTGTAAAAACGTCCATGGAAATGAAGCTTAACACTATCAAAGCTTTTATTTTTGTTTGCTTTATAACCTTTTTTTTGTCTTTGGATTGCATGGTAAATACAATTGTTTTTGCAGGACAATGTTTTTTTAAAAACTATGTATAGCTTTATTTTATTAACGACAATGTTGTGGGCCGGATCAAAAACCAATAACAGAAGTAAAAAAAATGCTCTGGTTCATAGGTGTGAGAGTAGAAGTGCTTTGTGGGGGTGTGCTGTCACTATGATTTACAAGTTTGCTCAACGTGCACGTTGTGGCACACATGATGGGTCCAGGATCCTGTGCAGCCCTTTGTCCTTACTGCTGCCTTCTCAGCTGATATTTCTGGGTTTCACAGCAGTTTTCTTTGGCCACTAGAAGGTGGCATGCAGTATACAGAAAACAGAAAAAATTACCAGAAGCCAGAAAAATATACATTTTTATTTTTCCAAAAGAGACTATACAGGATTTATACAGCGCCAACAGTTTGCGCAGCACTTTACAACATAAGGGCAGACAGTACAGTTACAATACAATACAATACAGGAGAAATCAGAGGGCCTTGCTTGTTAGAGCTTACAATCTATCTCAAAAACTCAACCTTTGTTTGTTTGGGAGAGTTTAGTTCCTTTCGCCTGTATTTGGATGAAGCCTTTAACTTTTTTATATGAAGTCTATACTTTTTAGTAAATATACTACACTATGGGGTCAATTCACAAAGCTTTATTTTCAGATTGCGAGTGTTATTTTAACGATTTTGCACGTTATTGAAGCTAGTTCAATTCACTAAACGATTTAACGCTTTGAAAAATCATCAAATAACGTTTCACTACACAGAACCGATATTTTAAGGTGTGGATCCTTATTAAAGAGTCAAATCGTTATTTTAAAGAGTCAAATCGTTATTTTAAAGAGTCAAATCGTTAAATATGTACAGAAGTGCAATTCACAAAGATTTTTTTGACAGTTATCAATCGTTAAGCAATCGTTAAATTAACACCTCCCTCAGGGTGGCGTTATGACATTTCCCAGGCGATATTTTGTTGTTAGAGGAAGCTTTTGGCGATTTTTGTAGTGTAGTGAAGTTTTTAGTACTGTTGGGCAAGATATAACCGTGCTCTATTTGAACTTAAAATTATCCAGAGGCGAAGAAGAACATGTTAGAATGTTCAGATTTATAAACGTGTATTCCGTTCACATACTATTTTGGATGACTTTTCTGAAACCCAGGTGATGGCTAAATTCCGATTATCATCTCCCATGATTTATTCTCTGTATGAGGAAATACACATGGCTTTAGAAAAGCACACACTAGAAGTTTTGCACATCACATGCTCAATCTCCATGTGTATTGCTTGTGTGTCTCTCTCTCTCTCTGTATCTGCTATTTTCCACATGCAGCTGTTCTCCTCCCCTTCTGCTCCCAGAATGCATCTCTCCAGCATTATTTAACGATCTTAAGAGTTATTTTAACGTCCCAAATCTTAATAATAACGTCTGAGTAGTTACCATAACGATTGGATAAAGAGTCAGTTGAAAACCATAACGATTATGTTAAATAACTATTATAGCTTTCGTGAATACCATGTTTGCTAGCGTTAAATAAGGAGTGCTAATTTAACAACTGAAGAAAACCAATAACGTTTCTCTTTGTGAATTGACCCCTATATGTGGTCCCCTGCTTGTGGCTCCATGTGGTGAGTGCATATTTCCCAGACAGTATCAAGCAAACCTTCTGACTGTCCCCAGTGGTGAGAGGTGGTACTGCATGTGTCCACGTTTGAAAGATCCTGTTGACACAAATAAGGATGATGCTTTCCTATGGCAGCTTTAAAGTGATTCTATAGGCAGAAGTTTTTTTTTTTTTAATGCATTCTATGCATTAAGATGAAAAATCTTCTGTGTGTGGCAGCCCCCCCTAATACTTCCCTGAGCCCGATCTTCCTCCTGCGATGTGCAGGAGTGCTTCGGCCTTCCTGGACTCTCCCACCTGGTTGGCTGAGACACAGCAGTGGCGCCATTGGTTCCCACTGCTCTTTCCAATCAAAGTCAATTAGCCAATGAGGGGCGGGGCCAAACCACGGCTCCATGTCTGAATGGACACAGAGCTGCGGCTAGGCTCGGGTGCCTGCATAGCGAGCTGCTTGCTGTGGGGGTACTTGACATAAGGGAGGGGCCAAGAGAGCCAGAAAGGGACCCGAGAAGAGGAGGATCTGGGCTGCTCTGTGCAAAACCACTTCACAGAGCAGGTAAGTATGACATGTTTGGTATTTTTAAAGAAAAAAAACAAGACTTTACAATCCTTTTAATGTCGGTGAGAACATTTTTATTCTGTTGCTCAAACGTGGTGTAGAGGATTTTCTTTAGCTGGTGGAAATCACTTTCTTTGTGGTGATATTTATCACATATTTTGGAGTCTTTTGCATTGAACTTTATTCACACAGTTTTTTTTTTAATTACCATTTTTAATATTGTGGATGCTTTTTGCACATTATGAGTGCTCTGTTGATAGCACATGCTTTAAGTTTGTAATATTCTATATTTGGAGGCACTGAATTATTTGGCTACTTTACCATTTGCATGTATTTGGGGTGGACTGGGAAAGACAGAACATTTTTGAGTTGTCAGACATTAGACTGCATGCTTGCTAGTCCCCCATTGCAAATAATGAACATAAAGTTATTTTTTTTTTATTATTCAGTGATTTTAACAGTTCCTCATAAAAAAAAAAAAAAAAATTTTAGTTAGACTGGAATTCTTTTTTTAAGATTTTTTTTATTTTTTTTTTATTATTCTGAATTATTCTCATCAGTGCCACGTCAGATAGCCCCGCAGAAGCACAAGTGGCAGTGCAGATGGCGAGCCATTTGAGAAACATTAAACTAATTTTGTAAACACTGCGTAGGAGTAAAAACAACCAGCAAGGTAGTGTGCGCATTCCACAAAGGGTACATCATTTAAACCTCTGCAGAAACGCACACTGCAGCATCGCTGTCTAAGCACTATCACTCCCCTCAAAGGTGAAATGATTTAGAAGCTTGCAGAAACTTAATTTTTCTTGATCACCGTGTGGAACCTGAATTTTTAACGGCAGGCATAATTAATTCTTCTGATGTTAATCATCAGGGCTGGTCTGAGCAATTATCAGCCTGGTGCAGCTGGGGCAGGGATCAGACATGAAAAATTAGGAAAATGAATCAGCAATAGGGTGGCAGATTTAATCTGCATCATGAAAACAAAGTTAAAAAAGAAAAAACCGAGCCGGGTTTTAGTGGACGCTTTTGTGCCAACGTGCTCTGACAGAACTGAAAAATGTTGCCGGTGTCCAAAGTGATTGGTAATTACCAAGCCATTGAATTTTTTATTGTCAATTTATCACTGCGGTGGAGGTTAAATTTAACATCTTCTTTTAAAGGCATCAGTCTGAGGAAAAGCATGCTCGCGGTCACGTGACTCGCAGGAGTCAGTGAAAGGTTAATCAGGTACCTCTCGGTCCTGTGTGTGTTCCAAAGTCGATTCCGCTAATATTATACAGCCTTTGTACTGCCAGGGTATCATTCTTATTTCAGGCACACATCAGCTGCCTGTCTAGTTAATCAGCATTGTCCTCTTGCAGTCAAAACACAGCATTTCCTTCACATCCATCTGAATTGCAGTATTAGCTTGCATTCTTCTGTAATCATGATAAGAAAAATGTCTAAAATATGTAAATTATATATATATATATATATATATATATATATATATATATATATATATATATATATATTGTAATTAATATAAATCTGAAATGCTACATTTGTATATTTCTTTAATTTAACACTACATTGAATCCTTATATGAGCAGATCATACCATTTTCAAGAAGAGAGGGTCCTAAAGCAGAAACATGTTTTAAGGGTGAAGTCATGTTTGCATTAATAGCTGCAATTTGTTATCTGCATCCTCCATGTCTAAAAATTGCATAGATCAACCTTTGGCTTGTTACAATGTCTAAGGCCAAAAGACAAAGCCTTGTGAATTTGGCCATGCTAATCGTTAAGATCACAAAATGTGTGAGTCCACTGTGGAAGAAGCTTTCTCTAGGGGATATCTCGGCTGCAGGCATTGAATTATTACCTCGGAATACAAAAGGCGAACACGTGATTTCGCTGTCACCGGCAGCGCTGGTGTTTTGCTGAAATCCTTTTGCACCCATTGTAAAGCATAATTAAACTTGATGTATGAAAAATTTGCTGCGGAGTGACCTCTGATTGTTTTATAAACATGGAACGTCCTTCCTTTTTGACAAATCGTGATTTACAAGTTTGCAATTTTTTAAGTATTGCATTAGGGAGTTAATGTAAGGCTTTGAATATCAATTAAAATGACGTTTTATGTGCTATTATATGTTATTAGATTGTGTTGGTGCTTAAAGCATGTTTTGGTGCAAGCATAGTAACAAAAAATGCTTAAGCAGCAGTTATTTAGAACAAAAGTATATATTATTAGAATTAAATATATTGCAAATATTGTAAAAAAAATAAAATAATGCTAAGTAACACTTAAATGCATATCTCAATCTGATGCCGCGTACACACAACGGGTTTTCATGTCATGCAAAAAAACGTAATTTTTCTTGACGTGATTTGTTGTGATTCCTCTCAAGCCTGCCTTGCATACACACGTTCGTGAAAAAAAACGCTCCAGCAAAGCGCAGTGGCGTACAACGGACGGACAGAACGAGTGCTCCCATCTCATAACTTGCTTCTGAGCATGCAACTTTTTTTTTCCCCTATGTTAAAGCGTACACACGACCGTTTTTCACAATGTAAAAAATAACGACGTGAAAAATAACAAGAAAAAATAGAGCAGGTTCTAAATTTTTAATGGGCATTTTTCTCGTAAAAAAAAATGCTCTGGAGCATACACATAAATGTTTTTCACGACCAATTTAAAAAAATTGCATTTTTCTCATCATGAAAAATGGTCGTGTGTACGCGGCATAAGGGCCATTGTTCTGGCCTTAGTTCACTGGCTTTGAGATTAAAAAATGGTTTTGAATATAGGAAAAATATTAGAAGTAGTTATTTTTCATAGACGGCCCAGACTGGCAGTCTCACAGGTTAAAGGATATCTAAAGGTAATTTTTTTCTTAAAACAAACATGTCATACTTGCCTCCTCTGTTCAGTGGCTTTGCACGGAGTGGCCCTGATCCTCCTCTTCTAGGATCACTCAGTGGCGCTCCTGGCTCCTCCTCTTCTCGAGTGCCCCGTCGGAGAAACGCTCTCACTCGGGAAAACAAGTGCGGGTGCGCTCCAGAGTCCTGCTGTTGCCTCTATTGACACAGAGAGCAGGATTCCCCCCCCCCTCATTCTTGGATTTTATTGACAGCAGCTAGAGCCAATGTCTATGCTGTTATCAATCTATCCAATCAGGACAAGAGACACCGGCTGGAGCTGGTGTCTGGATCCTGGTGTGGTAAAGACAGGGTTCAGGTAAGTAAAACGGGGGCACTGGGGGGGGGGGTCTACAATAAAGGAGGTTTTTCACCCATGCATTAGGTGAAATACTTTGAGGGTTTACAACCCCATTTAAGCTAGCCATACATTATTAAATTTTCTTGTTCAAATTCTTTTAGATTTACCTTCATCTATATAGTGCAAGGACCTGCCTGATTGCATACAAATTGAAAGTGTTTAGGTTCGACCTCATATTTTATGAGTTTGGTAAATTTAAAGGAAAGTTATACCAAAAAATTGTATAATGTATGGCCAGCCTTAGGCATTTGCTAGAAGGCTTGTGCATTCAGGCTGCATTCACACCTGAGCGTTTTGTCGCCTGAAGCATGAAGCTCCAAAACGCAAGAGGGGAAAAAATACATTATTCTCAATGGAGATGGTTCACATGAGGCAACGGTCAGATGTATGGGAGACGGTCCTAAGCGTCTCCAGGTCACAGCCACTTCCTCAGGCAGGGCCGTTTGAAGGAATTTGGGGGCCCCAAGCAAAACGGGGGCCCCCAAGCACCCCCCCTCCACATGCAAAGCCTACGTTAGCGCTACACATTTTTTTTTCTATTCTTACCTCCCCTTCTTCCCTGTAGGCTGCCGCTGTAGCGTGGCCGATCTCCTCTTCCCCTGTCCCCTATCAGATAGTCCCCAGGTTGTGCCGGGTACTGTACGGTACAGGAGATTCAGTTTTCTGTCTTCCCGGCCGGATTGAAAGGAAGTGAGCACTCAGGGAACTGAATCTCCTGTACCACGCGCAGTACCCGGCCGGACTGACAGGACTCCAGGTGGAAGGAAGAGGAGCTTGGCCAAGCTACATCCTGGGAAGGGGAAGTAGGGGGCCCCAAGCCAGCTTGGGGCCCCAAGCAATTGTTTGTTTTGCCTGTCCTGTAGCGACGGGCCTGTCCTCAGGGCTTCAAAATTCTCTTCATCTAACAAAATGCCTGGTATTAACAATGTAATACATTTAATGAGTCAATACATCTCATATGCAACTCATATATAGTACAAACTCTAACTCCCCTATCCTCATAAGATAAGGCAAACAATCCACACACAAAAAACAAACAAAAAACAAACAAAACAATTAATAAATATATCTAATGAGTTCATTGTGTCGATTCAGACAATGGGGAGGCACAATTTGAAACCGGGGACCAAGGTGAAAACCACTACACATTAAGTAAGCCAAAAAGAAGGCTGGAATCAGTATCCACTTGGTGGTCGGTCACACACTAGAGAACTATATAGATACAAATAGAATCATGACTAAAGGGGACCAAAGTGGTAACATGTAATTGTAATCCTTTTCTTACACTTTCAATCTAGTACTTTAAATCTGTTTTTTATTTAACCATATGCATAATTTTTTTTTTAACAAATAAAGAAAAAAAAAATCACTACTCTAAAAAGGATGAAACCCTCATCTTTAATGTGGCACACACAGGTATTCACAGGTATAATATTTTGGAGATATAATACCAGATATAAGCAATTAATATGCAATATTAAAGTGGTTGTAAACCTAGTTGCACCACTTTTACCTACAGATAAGCCTATAATAAGGCTTACCTGGTGGTCCTGGGAATATCTCCAAACCCTGCACGGTTTAGGAGCTATTTACCATATACACTTGTGCCGACAACATCGGCGCATGCGCACTGAGGAAAAGCCACGCTTGTGCAGTTTCTAAAGAGTCCATGCCGTGACCGGCAGCTTCCAAGCGCATGCGAGGGAGTGATGTCACCCGTCTCCAGCCAGTCACAGAGTTAGAGTCCATGGCCCCAGAAAGAAGAGGGGTGAAGATTGACGTGGCTACCAGCTGGGACAGCAGGGACACCGCGGGCTTGGTTCGCAAGTAAGTGCAACATGATGGGCTAGTCTGCGATGCAAACTATCCCTTTATGCTTTTCCTTTTCAGAGGAAAAAAATCAGGGTTTATTTCCTCTTTAATGCAATATTTTTAAAAGAAAGGTGAGATCAAGAACACTAAGGCATGGCCTCAAACTATTGGGAGGTAAATTAAAGATAAAGCTTAAAAGTATTATTTTACCAAAATAGTACTGGATGATTGGAACATACTTTCAGCAGAGGTAGTGAATCAATCAACAAGTGAAAATAAATATGCTTGGGGTAAACATAAATACAAAGGTAAAAAAAAAATGTTGGGGGGGGCTGGCACAATGGACAACTTGGTCACTATAACTGATTTAGGGGTTTATATGGATGGATGGAATATATCTTAAAGAGGCCCTGCCACTAACTTAAAAGTCCAGGTTAAAGAAGAGAGACCTATCACGAACTTACTTTGAATAAATTATATTTTATTTACTTGTAATGTGCCTTTGAATTTTCTAGAAAATGTCACTACTTCAAGAAGAGTAAAGTGGAGTACACACTATAAGAAAATCGGGCGAACGTTCGTCTGATTTTTCTCGATGTTTCACAGCAAATTTGGAACCGATGAAAGAAAATGTGTGTAACATTCTTACGAAAACTCTCGACAACGGCTTTTTTTGTTGTTTATGTTTGTTTCTGATCATGCACAATCTTACTCTGATTTTTCTTGTACAAAAATTGTACAAAATTAAATTGTACACATTAAATGAAAATCTTTTGTTCTTTTCCCACACTAGAAAAATGTTGGTGTTTGTCCCTTTGGGAATTTCAGTACCAAGATTCGGAATCGTGTACATTTTCTAATAGTGTGTACAAGCCTCAAACTGGCCATACACTAGTTGAATTTCGTTTGAAAATATTTGTTAGTGGAGTCAAATCAATGTAAGTTTCGTCCACCTTTTCGGGCAGAATTATACTTTTTATAATAACATTTCTAGCCTAGCCATCCCAATGTGCTTTTCTCTCACTTACCTCATCCAAATGATATTTAGAATCTTGTTGTTCTTTTTGAATCTTTGAATGAATTTTCAGATTCCATCACTTCCTGTAGCTTGTATCAGCATTCACTTCCTGTAGGTCATCTCCCAGAAGAGGGCATGATGGGGCGTGTTTACCACTCTGGACCACACCTCCCTCATTACAATACCACCATCTTGAAGTAGACACAGCTGTGTCACACATTTCACAGAGCCTGCCTTCTGAACTACAGATGTGCTGAGAGGAGGAGTCTCAGGGGCAAAGTCAGTACAGGAATTGCTGCTTGCAGGCAACGAGGTTCCATGGGATATGCAGTCCTTATAAATGGAAAACAAATAGCAGAAGAGGAGCTGAAAAGCATACAGGGAATTCAGGAAATTGTGGAAAAAGATGGCCAGCAGGCAAGCAGAACTTCACAGCATTAAAGGAGGTTATTCAAGCAAGCTTACAGTACATTGGCTTGATGTTATAAAATGAAAATTAATGCTGTGACCATAGATCTCCTTTATATAAAATATTGTAAGAGGACATAATAGTCTTAAGGGAGGTTTTTGTTGTTGAAATAAATCTGGAGACATGGTCCTTTTAAAGATTTGTATTACCAAAAGATGGAAAAACACCCTCTCACCCATATATGTGCAGTTTTGAAGTGAAAATGTCTAATTACATAATTGGACAATGCTCTATATTTATTAGGATTTAAAATGTATTCAGCATTGTGTTTAACACTTTGCACATAATGTTGGTTTTCCTTTTCTTGGTAGAAATTCAGCTATTTCTTTTTTTTTCACTGGATGGTGTCCAAAACTACAACTAATTAAGAATCAATTCAGGACCATTAGTAATGGGAATTAGCAAACTAGGGTTCCATATTTCACGAGAATTTGCTTTAATGAAAGTAGTTCTGCAATTGGAAAAGTCAAGCAGATCAGAGATAGTAGAAAGGCACTTTTTTGCTACAGAAAACAAGTGATTGTACACGCAAAGATGCTGAACTTGTAGCCCTCTCTAATTGATCTACTTATCGTTCTTAAGGAGAGTTAAAAATGAGTGTAAGTATTTACTGTGCATTAGTGGTTCAATAGTTATTTATGGACCCTGAGTGCTGGAAACGTTTTCAGGTACTTTAAAGTGCAGTTAAGAGCATTGCATGTGAAAAGATATCTGTCATATATAGGTAGGTGGATTGTACATTTAAAGTTCAATCCATTGAAAAGTGGTGTCTTAGTTATGGATGGAGCCTGTTGTTTTTTTTTTCCTCTTGGCAAATCCATCCTCAAGGATTTCTGAAATAATTTATATTTTTCTATCTATTCATTTGGGGTATTTTCTTTAGAAACTTAGTAGGAAAAATGGGACCCCCTCTTAAAGTGGTTGTTAATCCTTTACAACTACTTTTTACTACAGGTAAGCCTATAATAAGGCTGTAGCTACCCCGAATATCTCCTAAACCTACATGGTTTAGGAGATATCTCCTGTATGTGCTGACATCATCGGCACATGCGTACTGAAGCAATGGCGCGTACGTGCCGTTTCTTCAGTTAGTGTGTGTTTACCAGCGGCTCCCGCGTGCATGTGTGGAAGGGAATTCATGTGGGAGCCCACGATACCCGGAAGTAACTCCGAGAGCAATGTCGCCATGTTAATTGTGAAGAGCTGCACAAACTGTTGGTGCTATATAAATCCTGTAAAATAATAATAATGATAATAATAATAAGAACAGTAAGGGAGGTATGCATTAAAGTGGGCTTATCATTAAAAATAACACCTAAAGCTGAACCCGAGGCAAGCAGCATACAACACAGTTCAAATGCATATATTTAAGCTGTCCTACTTTCCAAATGATTTATGTTTTTGTCCATCTAATCCTAACTACACAACACTACCACATAGTATAGCCAGACTGGTGACCTAATTTTTCTTTGCTGCAGTTAAGAAAGACAGATTGATCACATTTCAGACTCCAGCTTGTTATTTGACAGTAAATGCTTAGAAATATCCAGAATAGGTAAGCTCTCTTATTTCTTCTGTCGCCATGTTTTTCTGGCACATATGAATGTAGGACACCTAAGTGGTCCCAAATAGTGCTGCCTTGGGGATTGAAAGAGGCTATTAAAAAGTTAGATTTAGGTATTTATGCTAGTTAAAGTGGTTACAAAGGCTGAATTTTTCTTTCCCTTAATGCAGCTCGTCTGGGTCCACCACTTTGTTTCACAGATAATCAAAGGGAAACTTGAACCGTGTGCTGTCTGGCAGTCCTATAATGATGATGGGGGAAGTTGCTCAAGAGTTTAGTAAATGAGCAGAAGCTCTGCTGACTTCCATCGTCCAATCATGTGCGAGCAAAATTGCATTTTTTTTAACTTTCTTTGCAAGTGATTGGGTACGCTTTAAAAAGTGAAGCTTTACCTTGTTTACTAAGCTCTGGAGCAACTGAACATGGAGAGTGCAACTGCACTTTGCAAAATGCACAGCCTATTTGCCTTTAGTAAATCAACCCATAGTCTTACAGTCCTATCCACAATAAATTGTGGAAATTTAGCAAAATTGTCTTAGAATTATTAACTCATTTGTGGAAAATGGTGGGCGCCCCTTTAAGCCACTCAGCAGGGTGTTACTCTCATCTGCAGAGCATTCTTCCCAGACCTGCTTGAACTGCAGGGAGATGGGAGCAGGTAGAGACCACTCAAAGGCTGCCGCTGATAGAGGGGACACGAGGAGTTGTGGGCAGATTTAAGTGGGGACCCACGTGGAGAGCAGGGTGCCTGGAAGAGTGTTGTGCACTGAGAAATGCTGTGGGCCAGCAGCCTGTGCACAAGGCTCAGAGGTGGCTGCAGATTGTGTAAGCCCAGAGCAATAGGGATAGCTTGGGATGCTGCTTTCTAAAGGAGAAGCTTCCCTTAGTTCTTTGCTGCTGTGAGCCCAATGGACTGTGCAGGGGGACTTTGGTGGACATTGCAGGACCATATGCCTCTGTACTTGCTGCTACTGACATGAACTGGGCTGCGTGGAGAGTACCACCATGGCTGCTGTACTGAATTGGGGGAGTAGGGGTGGGTATGCTGAAGAGCCCCAGGGTCATGTGTGATCTGTGCTGTGAGATCCCTAAAGAGCTGCAGAAAGACTTTTCCTGGATGTTTTTGGAGGCAGAGTAACATAGGGAATAGCCACTCGTAGGAGATTGTCATCCATATTACTCTGTCCAAGGGTTATGACGTAATTGTACTACCCAACCACTTTGAACAGAGTGTAAAAGGAACAGATTGTGAAGGTCATAAATATAGTGATGAGAGGTCATTTTGCCATTTAAGTTGCTGCCCTTTAAAATAGCTAATTACTGAGTAAGGGCCCCAATACCATCAGACTAGACTAGTTATACTCCACTGACCAGTGACTAGGGTAAATATTACCAGTAGTAGATAGGCCATTTCCTTGCAGAACCTAATGTCTTTGTGCTCGTTATACAACTGCCAGTAGCACTATTTGTACAAATTTAGTTTGAGCAACTTCCTTTTCTGGGCTGCAGGATAGAAGGACCCAAACAGTGGCTCCTCCAGGGGTAGTGGTGCATAGCATTCAAAGAAAACATTAAAATGAGCATCAGCTGTAAAATAGAAGATAGAGTACGGTTCACACTTGTGTGATGCAAGAAACCCTGCGAATCCAGTGCGGGTTCCTGCATTGCACCTAAATTGCCGGCAGGTCACACTGCCCTATGCAAACTGCTGGGAGTGTCAATAGTGCGAACTGTGAATTTGGACAGGAATCGGATCGCATGGGTGTGAACACCCATGCGATCCGATTCTGGTGTGGACCAAAAAAGGGTCATGCACAAGTTTAGTTTGAATGCAATGCAAATTCAGCCATACAATCTGGCTGAATTCAAATCTCAAAGACATTGCATGTGATCTGCACAGCAATGCGATGCGAATCACATGCAATGTCTGACATTGCACAAGTGTGAACCGGCACTGAAGAAAAACAAAAGAGAAAGATGCACACAGAAAGCAAACTGCCCTCTAGGTAAAGACCCACCCTGCTCACCCCCTTGGGAATCAAAGGTCTCTCGTTTGTCCTGCAGAATGCTTACCAACATTTATTTATCCATAACCCAGGAGATCTTTGTAGCACTCTCCTGTAGAGGCACTAGGTATTTGATAGGTTAGCTTTAGTTTTGTTTTGATAGGTATGTTTAATTGCCACACTGTAGACAGTGTGGATAATTTGTGGATAAAAGTATATTCGGGCTCACTGCAATCAGTGCAGCCACAATCTTCTAGTACGGCTTGATCTGTGTGCTCTGCTGCTGCCAATCTACATAAGCTTCCTCTTTATCCAGGAGCCTATAGATGTTTCTGGATAGTAGGTGTGAAGCTATGCAGATGGTGGCATGAATATGGATGTGGCCAGGCAGTCTCTGAAGGTGGGCTAGGTGACTGTATTTACTCTAATGCTGCATACACACGCTCAGAATTTCCGACAACAAATTTCCGATAGGAGCTTATTGTCGGAATTTCTGACCGTGTGTATGCCCCATCGGACATTTGCTGTCGAAATTACCTATAACAAAAATTTGAGAGCGGGTTTTCAAATTTTCCAACAACAAAATACGTTCTTTGTAAATTCAAAGGGCGTGTAGATGATTCCTATGCACAAAATTCCATGCATGCTCTGAATCAAGTACGAGACGGAAGCACCTGGTCTGGTAAAAGCGTTACTAATAAAGATAGCACATTCGTCACACTGCAAAGAGCAGCAACGGACTGAAAAGCAAGAGGCTGAAAAGCGCGAATGGTCTCTCATCAAACTTCTACTAACATGAGATTAGCAGAAGGAGCCCAAAGGGTGGCACACTTGATTTTGAACTTTCCTTTAATAGTGCTGTCGTACATGTTGTACGTGACCGCGTTCTTGGCGATCGGAATTTTCGACAACATTTGTGCAACTGTGTGTATGCAAGACAAGTTTGAGCCAACATCCGTCGGAAAAAAAATCCACGGTTTTGTTGTCATAATGTCCGATTGTGTGTACACGACATTATAGCCCACAGAGCTCTGAGTCTTGTCTCAGAGTGGAGGAGTCCAGTCTGGGGGGGGGGGGCACGCTGTTCTCCTTAGGCACAAGCTGTTAAAAGAAGGCCTCAGGTGGGTGTCCTAAGTGAAGGAATGCAGAGACACGGATGCTTTTGAAAAAGCTGACTGAGGGGAGCTATCCACAACAGATCTGCCTTCTTTCGCTGGAGGGCATTGCTAGGAAGATTGACAGATGGCATCCATCTGTCCTTGGGCCTTGTGAGTACAGACATTGCTGGGTCTTGGGGACCTTGGGCTCTAGATATCCCTCTGGTGCTTAGTATAGTCAGCTGTGTGTCTTGTTAAAGGGGACAACTGGCTGTGTCCAGATACTGTCAACTACTTAAAGAGACTCTGTTGTGTCTACTACTACTTAAGAAGAAAAAAAAGATGAAGTCTCCGGTATACATTATTATTATATCCAAGATTTATAAAGCACCAACAGTTTATGCAGCACTTTACAATGTAGAGGAGGACAGCAAAATTACAGTACAGTTCAATACAGAAGGTACAGGAGGGCTCCGCTCGTAGAGCTTACATTCTAAAGGGAGGGGGTGGTGGTACAAAAGGTAATAGCTGTGAAGAATGATTTGATGGGGGTAGCTCAGAGACAGTTATTAGGTGGGTGTGGGATAGGATACATAGTTCTTAATTTTGAAGTATCCCACCACTACCCTTATCCCTATCCAAGTTCTCAAAAAATTAAAACATCCCTCGACTGGTCATTGGAGAATTGAGCTAAAGTGTTGTGTGCACCTGGCTGGGAAAAATACTGTGGGCCAGATTCACAGAGCCCTTACTCCTGTCTAACTCGCATTAGACTGGAGTACTTTCAAATTACGCGCTTTTTTTCACTACTCTGAAACCTCAAACCATGAAAATACGGCTGCGGGCTTCAATCCGACTGGCTTACGTGTTCGTACGCCTTCGGATCTACGCTGCAATAAATTTGCGGCCGCTGGGTAGAGTTCCCGTCGTTTTCCGCGTCGGGGGATGCAAATGAGCTTTTGTCGACGATCCACGAAGTTACGAAAGTCAATCGCAATCTCTTACGGCATCTTTAGTCATCTTTTTGCTGCGTAAAATTATACCAGCTTTTTGCTGGTATAATATTAGACAGCCCATGTTAAGTATGGCCGTTGTTCCCACGTCGAATTTCAACGTTTTCCGACGTCTTTTTTTTATTTTTTACGTAAGTCGTCCAGGAATAGGAATGTCCGTAAACGACGCTACTCAAACAAAAAATGACGTAACGACGTTATTTCGCGCAATGCACGGCGGGAAATTTCTGAACGGAGCATGCGCAGTTCGGGGACGCGCCTAATTTAAATGCTTCACGCCCCCTAATCACGTATTTCGATTACGCGGCGAGAAATACACTACGCCGCCGTACCGTAAGGGACAAAATCTACCAGAATTCGGCGTATAGCCTGGTAAAATACGGCGGCGTAGTGTATCTCTGATACTCTGCGCCAATGTAATTGTATCTGAATCTGGCCCTGTGTGCCTAGCTGCGGGGCTAAAGTTTGGGATGACCTGGACAAAATTCCTGCCACTGCTACAGGGGTAGCGCTACATGTTTTTTTTTTTTTTTTTTTATTGTTGTAATATCTACACCTAAAGTTCAACTCTAGAAAAATAGCAATTTTTAAATTGGAGATATTTGCTTTGTAAAAATAAATCAGCTCTAACGATTGGTGTCCTATGTGTGGGGATGCTGATGTGTTATGTAAAACTCTTATGCCCTGTACACACGATCAGAATTTCCAATGTGATAAAATCCGATGGAATTTTTCGTCGGAATTCCGTTCAAGTTGTCTTGCATACACACTGTCAGACCAAATTCTGACCGTCCAAAACGCAGTGACGTAAAACACTACGACGAGCTGAGAAAAATGAAGTTTAATGCTTCCGAGCATGCGTCGACTTGATTCTGAGCATGGGTGTTTTTTTTCTCCGTCGGAGTTCCACACAGAAGATTGGAATTTCCGATTGGAAAAAATAAAACATGTTCTATTTCTAAACTCTGATGGAAAAAAGTCTGATGGGGCCCACACATGGTCGGAATATCCGATGAAAAAATTCCGTCTGACTTTTTTCATCGGAAATTCCGATCGTGTGTACAAGGCATTAGTTTCTGTCACTATTGTAAGTGATGAACCTACAGAGCTAAAACTTATGTTTCCAGGTCTCGTAAAGTACATACAGGGAAGGATAGTGGATTGCTTGCACTCCCCCTTTTCCATTCATAAAACATTTTGTATTCATAAGGCATTTTGTGATTGGCAAGGAACTATTGTTATGTTCAGATGTCCAGATTTCAATTTTTTTTAAATTAATGGCTGGGTCTCTTGAAATATTCTTATGAGAAACAGTAATGATTCCACGCCATAGTAGTTAACATATTTGGTCAATGACATCACCCAGGATCCCTGGTTGGTTGGGTTAAAACAGATTCCAAGAATATGTTGGCCATTTAGTAACATTAGTGTGGGGGAGGGCAACAGTGTAAGCTAGCAAGTTGTTATGGCAGTTGGGAACCATTGTTCAACATGTGGAAAGGAGGGGACTTATCAGAATCTGGAAGTCCTCTTAATAAAAAGGGGTCCCTAGCTATCCCTCCCCTCCTAAGAGGATGTGTACGAAGTAAAGTAGTACCCCTTATTACTCGTTCCAAAAAGTAAAAAAAAACAGTAAAGACATATATTGTAAAAAATATATAATTCCATTTTAAATCACATTGTCCAACTATGTAAATCCAGTGTCAATCACAATGTCCCGCTGCCAGAACGACTCACTATCCAACAATGTTGCCCCGCTGCCTACTGCACTATGGCCACAAATTAACAGATCCATAGCCAGTTGCTGTTTGTAAAAAAATAAGCTGTGTCAAACTCTGAGTCAATATGTAGTTCATCCCTGGAGACAGTTCGTAAAAACAGGCACTTTTCCCCCCTTGTTCAAAAATGTCAGTGGTTGCGGGAATGTGCCAGTAAAAATAGCCAAGATCTGTTCAGCTTGGAACTGCGCATGGAGATTGGAGGCAGGGGGTGATGGTGGCTGCGGTGGCACCGCAGAGGGGGATGGAGGCAGGGGGAGATTGGAGGCAGGGGTGTTAGTGGCAGGGGGTGTTGGTGGCACTACAGAGGGGGATGGTGGCACAGCAGAGGATGGGGGATGGAGACTGGGGTTGTTGGTGGCACCGCAGAGGGGGATGGAGGCAGGGAACGATGGAGGCAGGGGGCCTGTTGGAGATTGGAGGCAGAGGTAGATTGTGGCACTGCAGAGGGGGGTGAAGGCAGCAGAGGGGGATGGAGGCAGGGGGTGATGTGACTAAATAATTTGTGCTTATTATATCAAAAATAACAAAAATATATATTTTTTAAAACCTTAATACCTACCTTAAATCACATTGCTATTGCCTAGCGTACTTGTTTGTAGCCTAAATACTAAAATGTGCACCTAAAAATGTAATTTAGTAACTTTTGTGAAATGCCAGTAAAAACGTGTCTGCGCCAGTAAATTTCGGGTGTCGTGCCAGTAAATTTTAATCCAGTAGGTATGCAACACTGATCAATAGGCCAGTAAAATACATCCTAGTCATTCAGATTTCCTCCAAGCAGGCTTGGTCAGGGACAGGCCTTCAAACACACAAATGTTTCCTAACCAAACAATAATCATATTGGGTGAACGTTCTCTAATATCTGTTCTTTTGAATTAAGCCACACTCACAGAAGGACCTAAATGGTGACTTGTGGCTTCATCATATAATTGCAAACATTAGAAAAAATCCTCTAATATACAGTAATTATGAAACATTTGGAAGCAAACGTTAAATACTAAAAAAAATAGGTCCAATTTCCTAACACATAGTAAGTTCTGGGGAATTTCAATTTCTAGGTGCTAGAAGAACATTCAAAAACACAATATGAACTTTCTCATTTTTTCCCAAGTTAGGTTTTTAACAATTTAGATGTATGTTTTATTTCTTCTTTCATTACAGAGACTGTGCAAACTCAAATTCTTAATTAGATATTTTAATCCTCTAGGCGTTAACAACCAGGGCTTAAATTATTTTCGTTTATGGACTGTAAAGTAAGAAGAAAATAGAAATTGTGGCAAACAAACAAACATTATACCATGTCCCTTCTCACCCTGGCTCCACTTAAAGGAGTTGGAACATATGGTTGCTGTTATACCCTGCTGTCATTCCTTAATAAAATGTGTGCTTTAGAATAAGCCTTCAATGTGTTACATAATAACATGCTCTTAAAAATAGTGAAAACTTTACACTCTGATTAACGGATCCATTGGGGGAATATCTAAAACACTAAAAGGCAATAAAATTAAACAGAGGGTTGATTTTGTGGAAGCACAAATTCTGCCTGTTTCCTTTGTCCTTGATCAAGATATATTAAGTGTGCTCGGTGCCTTACAAGTTAAAATTATTGCTTAAACAGGGCAAATCTAAAAATGTGTATATATATATATATATATATATATATATATATATATATATATATATATATATATATATATATATATATATTTACAGACATATATACTGTATATATATATAAGGGTTCTACAAAAAAATTCTACACTTTTTTAACTCTATTAGATATAAATAAGTGCAGAAATACTATATACAGTACAGACCAAAATTTTGGACACACCTTCTCATTCAAAGATTTTTCTTTATCACACTGAAGGCATCAAAACTATGAATTAACACATGTGGAATTATATACATAACAAAAAAGTGTGAAACAACTGAAAATATATGTCATATTCTAGGTTCTTCAATGTAGCCACCTTTTGCAGCAGAGACATCTCTAGAACAACTGTTAAGAGGAGACAGTGTGAATCAGGCCTTCATGGTAGAATATCTGCTAGGAAACCACTGCTAAAGAAAGGCAACAAGCAGAAGAGACTTTGGTCTATAGAACACAAGGAATGGACATTAGACCAGTGGAAAATCTGTGCTTTGGTCTGATGAGTCTAAATTTGAGATCTTTGGTTCCAACCACCGTGTCTTTGTGTGACACAGAAAAGGTGAACGGATGGACTCTACATGCCTGGTTCCCACCGTGAAGCATGGAGGAGGTGTGATGGTGTGGGGGAGCTTTGCTGGTGACACTGTTGCAGATTTATTCAAAATTGAAAGCATACTGAACCAGCATGGCTACCACAGCATCTTGCAGCGGCATGCTATTCCATTCGGTTTGCATTTAGTTGGACCATCATTTCTTTTTCAACAGGACAATGACCCCAAACACACCTCCAGGCAGTGTAAGGGCTATTTGACCAAAAAGGAGAGTGATGGGGTGCTGCGTTAGATGACCTGGCCTCCACAGTCACCGGACCTGAACCCAATTGAGATGGTTTGGGGTGAGCTGGACTGCAGAGTGAAGGCAAAAGGGCCAACAAGTGCTAAGCATCTCTGGGAACTCCTTCAAGACTGTTGGAAGACCATTTCAGGTGACTACTTCTTGAAGCTCATCAAGAGAATGCCAATTGTGTGCAAAGCAGTAATCAAAGCAAAAGGTGGCTACTTTGAAGAACCTAGAATATGACATATTTTCAGTTGTTTCACACTTTTTTGTTATGTATATAATTCCACATGTGTTAATTCATGGTTTTGATGCCTTCAGTGTGAATCTACAATTTTGATAGTCATGAAAATAAAGAAAACTCTTGAAATGAGAAAGTGTGTCCAAACTGTTGGTCTGTACTGTATATATATATATATATATATATATATATATATATATATATATATATATATATACAGCCATGGCCAAAATACACATGACACAAATATTATTTTTACAAATCTGTTGTACAGTGTATACATTGTACAAGTATAAGTGTGATTCTAATAAAACATTTGCACTTTTGGGTGGATGCACATTAACTTGGCAAAAAGTAGTTGGGTTCCTTCCATGAACAAATCTTAAAGGGGTTGTGTAACGCAACCCCAAATGGGACAGGTGTTAACTCATTTAAGATATTCAATTCCGAACCCAAGACAGCTTATCGACACTCCACAATCCGGCGAACACGACCCATATGGATTTCCCCCAGAAACGAGACACACAGCTCTGTTCTCTGTTTCAAACAAATAGACAACCTTTATTGAGAAGGCAGGCTCTTATATACACACCAAAAAGCATGCTGCAGTAATCAAAGGGACAATGACACACTCCACCCACAACACCATACAATGGTTACTAACGAGCCTCCAATACACATCTTTTAGGTAGACATCATGACTCCGGCTTCTTTAACCTGCTATACAATACACATTCCTTTAGTAGACATAATTTACAGGAGCTAATTAACTACAGCTGACAAGTCAGACATCTGACCTTTAGACTGTGCTAACACAACACACATTTATCATCAATAGAACTTTCACACAATACAGTGTCAATTAGCATGACACCATGAAAGGTTCTTGGGAGCCATACTAAGGTTAATTTACATTACAGTAGCAGACGATATTAACACCTTGACAGTCTGTGTTCCCACATGGAATGAGTCACTCTTTTAATTGACCTGTTGGGTTCAGAATCAACAAACAGTAATATTTCAAGATATCCTGAAATACATTGTAAATTATCATTACTGCCCCATCTCATGTAGTCCAAGATATAATTTCTCAGTCATCCTATGCCCTTAGTAGACATAGGATGACTTTAGACACAAGAGTCATTGGTGAAGCTGAAACAGGAGTACCCCACACCCTTCAAGAGCTTCTGGGTCCCACGGACCATTCCGTTACAGGTTGTAAAGGAATTTTTTTCCCTAAATAGCTTCCTTTACCTCAGTGCAGTCCTCCTTCACTTACCTCATCCTTCGAGTTTGCTTTTGAATGTCATTATTTCTTCAGAGGAATCCTAACTTCCTGTTCTTCTGTCTGCAACTACACACCGTAATGCGAGGCTCTCTCCCTGGTGTGAAGAAAGTCTCTTGAGGGGGCGAGCAGGGGTGTCAGGATGCCCACTAACACAGAGCTCTTTTCTTTATCTGCAAAGTAGAGAGTGTCCTGACCCTCCTGCTCACCCCCTCCCCCCTCAAGAGGCTTTCTCCACACCAGAGAAAGTGTGGAGTTACAGACAGGCAGAAGAACAGGAAGTGAGGATTTCTCAGAAGAAATAAGAACATTTAAAAGCAAAATCAAAGGATGAGGTAAGTGAAGGAGGACTGCACTAAGGTAAAGGAAGCTGTTTAGGTAAACTTTTTTTTTTACCTTTACAACCCTTTATAACAGATACATTTACCTTTTATAATCTGTAAAATAATACACCCATATTCAGGGTGTATAATTTTATTTAACATGTTGCATGTTACAAACGTGTTTAGGGTGTAACAAGTAACATATTAAATGACACACACCACATATAATGTAGAAAGATTAATGGTGGTCTTCCCTCATTGTTTTTAACTTCATTGTTTGTATAGAATGGGTGGGCAAACTTTATTTTAAAGAAGATATCCTAGCAAGGCCTCCCTAAAAAGTAAGGAGAGTTCGAAGAGCTCCAAGCTCAGAAATAAAGCAGGGTGCAGGGATCACTATTATGTTATAAAGAGAGCACTGGTGAGATAAGACACTGCTCAGTGTCTCCTAGTCACCAGCTGGTATTCTCTGTCCCTGCAACCTGGGGATATCTGCTTACCCCACTTCCCTGACAACTGGGCAAAAGACACACACCTCTGAGGCCTCGTACACACGAGGGGATATGTCCGCTGAAAACGGTCCGATGGACCGTTTCAGCAGACATCTCCGCTCGTGTGTATGGGCTAGCGGACAGATTTCTCCACCCGACAGATTTCAAAGCATGCTTTGAAATCTATCCGGTGGAATCTGTCCGCCCGACATGTCTGCTGGTTAGTACACTTACCAGCAGACATGTCGTCCCCCACCGCCGCCGCGCCGCCGCCGAATGGATTTGGCGCATGCGCGGAAGTGTTTAACTTCCTGGTGCGGTGACGTGGCGGTGATGTGGCGGCGTCAACGCCACCGCCGCGTCACCGCCACGTCACCGCGCCGTCCGGCGGCGGGGAATTTGATCCGATGGTGTGTACACGCCATCGGATCAAACTCCCGATCGGACATATCCGATGGAAGTGGTCCGCGGACCGTTTTCATCGGATATGTCCGATGGTGTGTACGAGGCCTGAGAGGTGACCTTCTCCCAACAACTGCCAACACTGACAAAGAAACCTTCAGAAATTGCTAAAACAAATCCCCTAACACCTCCTGAGGCTCCAAATTTTATGTCACATGGCTTTTCCCCCAGATGTAAGTTATGCTCCCTGACCACCCCCTCCTCCCTGGATGCTTTTCCCGGATGCTAAGCTCATTTACCATTACAGCACTCTATACTTCTCCTCCGCAGGGCTGAAATAACATTCCTTTACAATACAACCACAATCTGCACAGGGTGTATCTTCCTACTGCAGCTACACTGCCAATTCGACCAGAGCATTTCACAGGTCAGAATGGCGACATAAGAGCTAGATACACCCTGTGAAGATCATGGCTTACAGACTGTGTGTAAGGGAATGTGATGTCAGCAATTTGTAATGTGGGGGGGGGGGGAGAAGCTCTGCCAAGTGACCTGCCAGGGGTCATCCCTGCCCTCTGATTCTCCAGCAGAGATCCCTGTCCTCTGATGTAAGGAGAAACTCTGGGGACTCAAAACTCTTAAGCCACTTTGAATATCTTGGTGTGCGATGGGTGTATATGCATGCACAGTGGAAGCGGCAGGTGATATTGGGGTGGGGGGGCAGGTCAAATTTTGCATTGAGGCCCACAAACTTCAAGCTACACCTCTGGGTACATCTCTTTAGGAACAAAAAAAAGAGCTCTTCCTAAATGGTTACCCCAAGATTTGAAGCATGCGATTGACTAAAATGGCTTTTCATACAGTGTATCAATATTCAGTAAAGTCTCAATTAGTAAATGCTAAAATCAATTCCAAAGTGCCCCACACCTTAGCTTATGGTATTGATAATTAAGACGAATACAAACTGTCACTCTAATTGTTATTTGGAGTTCTGCTGATATTAACATATATTCCTTAGTGTACTAACTGTGATAGGTGCAAACAGAAAGGAAAAAACGTTTTGTGCCAAGATACTGGCACCTGCAAGTCATTAATGGCTGGCTAAGACTGCTTTTTCTGTATTACTTTATGGAATCCATATGTATATAGTGCAACAGCAGCACCAGAAGGTGCGGAAAATTATTATAGCATGTTATTCCATGTAATTATGTTCTGTCGTTGTTTTATGTAGAAGCTAAAAGTAGACCATAAAATTTCCCATGAACTTTAGAAACAACTATTATACTTGTAAATAGCCACAGTTAGATAGCAATTACTATCTGCTTAGGCTGATATTTTACGTAGATGGAAATTCTAACTAAATATCATTTTGGGAGAAATTTACTAAAACTGGTGCACACACAATCTGGTGCAGCAGTGTCTTATAACCAATCACCGTCTAGATTTTGTTGTGATGCGGGACACTGCACACAAGAATTGCAGCGCATTCTAATGCAAATTGACATGTCAAATCGTATGTCAAATTGGCCTGATGTGAATGGGGGCTTAGGGCCCTTTCACACTAGCGGACGAACGGTCCGCTAATTACAAGTCCGTTAACGGACTTGTAATGCTTCCCTATGGGAGCGGATCCGTTAGCGGATGATGCATCCGCTAACGTCCGCTCGATCCGCATCCGTTTTTGCGGACGGAAGAATGTCCTATTTTTCTTCCGTCCGGCCAAACGGATCGGATGCAAACGGACAGACGGTCCGTTTCAATCCGACTCCCCATAGGGGAGAGCGGAGGAGAGACGGGGCGGTCCGCCCGACAGCTCAGCAGAGACCCCCCGCTGAGCTGACGGACACACGGAACGGACCGAAAAACGGACCGCTCCGTGTGTAAGGAGCCTTATTGTCGAAACTTAATTGATCAAGCTGAAGTTAGAAGCTGATTGGTTAATATGCACAGCTGCACCAGATTCTGTGTGCAGGGCCGCTGATAGTGTGGACCAGGGGTCAAGTCCTGGGGAAAAAAGTGTGGGAGCTCCCACCCAATATCCACTCCCCCACCAAAAAAATAAATAAAATGATACGCTCATATGCATGATTACTAAACTGCATGTTTTTTTTTCGATCCTCTGTACCTTAATAATCCTTTATGTTACTGGCCACTTCCTGTTTATGGACTCATCGGGTAGTGTGCGGGTATTCGCAAGTTACCCGCAAGTTCTTTCTAAATCCCGTGATAACTCGCGGCAGACCTCCGCAATGTCCCCTGGGAACAATGACAAAAGCTCCCAGGAGACATTGCGGCATCGAGGACGGAATACCCGCACACTACCCGATGAATCCATATACAGGAAGCGGCCAGTAACATAAAGGATTACTAAGGTTCGCCTGCCCCTGATAGTGACTCAAGCTGGGCATCGCCGTTTAGTGAAGGATCGGCTCCGGCAGCTCGGCTGCTCTAGTCCTGCAAAGGGAACTGCGTTCCTGCTGTGAAAAAAGTGCAGAAACTCCGTTCCCACGCGTTTCCGTAGGACTTGAGCCCTGACGTGGACCACCTGTCCTCTTGTAGGGTTCCCGAGCACAGGGGGGGCCCAAAAAAGGGAGAGGGATTAGTGACAGATGATAATTGTGTCTCTCCAGCAGCTGAAAGCTTGTCTCTCCCCTCCCCCCTCTCCCTGCTGTCAGCTTTTAGCTGCTGGAAAAGAGACACAATTGTCCTCCCTCACTAATTCCTCTCCCTGTGCAGGCTCCCCGCTGACTCTGTAACTTTTTTTCCTAATTTCATCTCCTCTTTCCCGTATCTCTGATCCTGGAGCTCCAACTGCCCAGCCTGTATATTTTTTCCTGCTCTCTTCCCTGTTGCTCCCTGACAGTCACAGCTGATCAGCTGCATTCACATGGTGTGAAGAATTTACTGTTACAGTAATTCCTTGGATTAGGAGCATAATTTGTTCCAGAAGAATGCTTGTAATCCAAAGCACTCTTATATCAAAGCGAGTTTCCCCATAGGAAATACTGTACTGCCTTTTATCTTGTCCCAATGTTTATTGTGCTTTACGTAGCTGGGCTTCCCACTCCTCTACCCCAGACTGCTTTCTGACCTATGCAACTTTGCTTCTTCTCCCCTACACTGTCAGTTCCCTCTGCAAATCCATGTATCAACTCCTTATATTTAACCATTTAACTGATCTGGCAGTAGCAAACGTAGCAGCCGGTGATATTGCAGCGGCGCATGTGGACTGCACTCTTAATGGACAGCATACCATCCTTTAAAAGAGCCGTGCTGTGACCATGACTCCCGCACGCATGCGTGGGAGTTACATCATCACAGTTTTTTCCAAACGGCTGGAGCCCAAGAACCCAGAGAGAGGACCAGACAAAGATGAAATACGTTTCAGTAGTGACAGCACGCTGCTGGAGGGATCCATTTTTTAGGTAAGTCTGTCGTAATGATATTTCACCCAAGCTCGCCCCCCCTCCCTTCTCAACAGGGTTGTTAAAAAATTTTGTTAAGAAAATAAATTAAAGGGCTCATTCACACAGGTACAATGGCTGTGTGAAGGGAGGGTTTGGGCTGGAGCCGCCTGTCATTCTGTAGGAATGCAGCACCTGTACAAACACAGCCACAGGCCCAAATTTGACAGGTGTGCCGTTGCGTGGCCCCCGAATGCACACTGTCTGTGTGTGGGCTGTATACCTACATCTCCACGCCTGTCAAATAAGGGACCACAGCGATGTTTGTACAGCTCCAGGTGGCTCAAGCCACATAAATGAACCACTGATTCACACCGTGCAGACTAAAACACCCATGTGAATGAGTCCCAGACCTTATCCACAAAGAGCTTTATTTATTAACTCAGTTTCATCTTTTAGATTTAGCATGAATTATGTGAGGTATGTTGTATTTGTGTCTGCTAATAATGATTTTATTGTATTTTTACCAAAATATAGCATTACTATTTTCTTGGGGGGCTGTCAGGTTGTCTGTAAGGGGCCCCATGATTTGTATCCACAGCCCGGTCTATGTTCACCAGTTTAGGAACATTTCCTTCTTAGTTTGCTAAAGCAATATGGGGGCAATTTAATAAGGCATTTACAACACATTTCTGGCTCTGTGGATGTAGTCAGAAAGCTTGTAACAAATTCAATAAAACCCTGTGACATTTTCATTGTTAGTACTGACACATGTGACAAATTAATCGTTCTTATTTGCGACACTTTTAAAGTCTGACACTATTGTTGCAATAAATTCATAAAGAAATACTGATATACTGGGGCTAGGAAAATGGAGGCAAATAAAGACACAGACCTCTTTCATGTTGGAATAAATTCTTAATTATGTTGCATCTTTCTAACAGTTTTCTGACATACATTGCTTCTGGAATTGTTATTTGATATGTTTCCATTACTTTCCCAACTTCTTCAAAATACTTTCCTGCCTGTAAAACTCTGCAGGAGTGTCTGTTGCAAGTTCCAACATTTGTTAAACTACTGCAAAACAGAGTATTTATGACACTTTTTATTTTTTAAATGTAGTATTTATATTTATCTTTTTCTTTATTATTAATTTCACCAGTGCAGCTGATCTCCTGCAACCTATTTGAAGTACATCTTTTCTACATGCATATATTTAAGTAATGGTTGCATAATATTTCCTAAAGCCATTGTGAAATCCAGCAGCGGCTCATCAGTACGAGGGGCAGGGGCGCCGCCCCCCTAATCCATGTGCCTGGCCGCTAATCTACATGCAGGGTGCCGGACATATGAATTTCAATGTTTTGTTTTTTTAAGCACATGATTAGAGCCTAAATGGCTTTAAAAAAGGGTGGGCTCGGGGAGCAGTGCACTGCGCCCTGAGCCCACCCAATTAATATTCGCTATTGTCTTCCTGATTCTCCTCCCATCCAATCAGGAAGTCAGGAGTCTTAGGAGCCAGGGAGTCTACTCCCAGAGCGAGGAGTGGCAATGAGGAGCATCAGCCCTACCCCAAATCTTTGTAATCTTCCCTTATGTATAAAGGCCTCTGATCGTCCATCTCCCGTGCGGGGGGGGGGGGGATATGGGTTTGCCACCTCCCTGTCTTTCTCCCGCGGAGGGTTGGGGTGGGTTGTATCACGCCTTCCTGTCCGCCTCCCACTGCGGGGTGGGGGCATCGCCGTCCGTCTCCCATGGGGGGGCATTGGTGTGCTGCCCCCCCATAATATTGTTGAACACCAGCTGCCACTGGTGAAATCAGTGGACAATGCCTGTGTAAACTGTTAAAACTGCCACTTGTAGTCTTCATTCGAAGCTCGTGTAACAGGGTGACAATGCTGGAGCACAATTTAAGGACAGAGAATGTTGCCGCCCGATAACAAGAAGTGCCCAAACAAGGACCTTTATGGCATAACCACCGGGTATTATTCTAGTTAAAGCTTCAGATTGAAAAATACAATTTATTTGTTGAATCTTATATTAGATTACTTGAGAACTTGAGTTTACCTAAACCTAAAGTAGAAAAAGCAAATTAAGCATTTCAGAGGTACAAATAATATATTGTTCAGCACATAGAATACATGATATGTACTAGTAGACTATACACTGTATATTCATTGGAATATGAAGCTTTTATTAAAAATCTAACTTTGTTAACTCTTGCAGAGGAGGCGCGAATATTGACTGTCATGCAAACATATATGCAAATTAGGCAGAATTGCTTATTTGCATATTAATTGGAGTCATAATTTAAGCCGGGATCAGTAATTTCTATGTAAATGGACACTTAGACTCTCATTATAGAGTCAGATGGGATTTCCTAAGCTCTGCTAGGTACATTAAGAACTCAGAGAAAATATCTCCAAATATTTATCACCCTCTAAACTAGAGGCTGGGGTCTTCCGCCATTATTATGGTGCTAAATTTATCTCCATGTGAATGTCGCACATATTTATCATTGGATAAGTCTACATCATTTGTTTTGTATCCTTTGTGCCTAACTGTATAGTTTTATAACAAAAAAGTTGTAAACTTACCGTTTCAATATTGATTTTTACATGACAGTACATTATCGTTCAGCTTGGCACAGCTGTATCTAAAGTGGTTGTAGCCCTAAAAAAAAAAAAAATAATCCTGTTCCTTTAAAGCATGAATAACAGCACGGTGCTTATCCTTTTCTATAATCTAACATACCTGGTTGATCCTGCCTGGTGCTGCCCTCCCCTGCTGATCCATGATACCATGGTCAGTTTATGTGCCTCCATCAGCTGTCTCTCCTCTCTCCCCCTCTCCCACTCCCTCCCTGCCTGTCAGCCAGTCTCAGAGCCGATCTGCTCCCTGCCCCTCCCCCTTTGCTGCTATAATACAAAATACTGCTAATCAGTGACGTCGCTATGGGGGTGCGAGAGGGGCAGACTGCACCCAGGTGACACCTGCCAGAGGGGTGGCATGAGGAAGCAGTTGTAGTGTGTGCCATTGAGCCCCCACTTCCATCAGTAAAGTGGTGACAGCGGGATATTTTCCCCAGCTCAGTTCACCAAAGAACTCAGTAGCACTGCAGAGGCACTGTGACAGGGAAGAGGTGAGCTGCATGGTGTCAGTGTATCTCCCCCACTCACCCCCTTCCCTTTTTCCTGTCAGAAGAATAGGAGAAGAGAGAGAGCGGCTCTAATATGGTTTCCCATCTTGCTGCCCAGTTTCCCTAGCCATTGGCCACAGTGGAGGGCCAATCAGAAGAGACTAGGGGAGCATCATGTAGTCCCAGAAGATTGGTGGCCCCAGTGTTGTCCGCAGAAACAGGCTACAGCCCCTAGCATGCACTCTGCTGGAGGAAAGAGCCTGAAACCCGCGAAAAAGCTGAGGAATTGAGTGCTACACGAGAAGAGAAAAATAGAGGATTGTGCTGGGGGAAGCCAGAGAGAGAGAACTATGCTGTAACAGCACCACCAAAGAAAGAGCCACGCTGTACCCGCACCACCAGAGAGAGAGAGAGAGAGACACACTGTACCTGCACCACCAGAGAGAAAGCTATGCTGCCCAGCACCACCAGTGAGGGTACCACGCTGTACCTGCACCACTAGAGAGAGAGCCACGCTGTATATGCACCACCAGAGAGAGAGAGAGAGCCATGCTGTACCCACACCACCAGAGAGGGAGCCACTCTGTACCTGCATCACCAGAGAGAGCCACACTGTACAAGCACCACCAGAGAGGGAACTATGCTGTACCCTGGTAAGAGGGCCATTATAAATTTGTGTTTAACTTATAAATTACTAGGCTTTGTTGACTGCCACAATGAGCTCCAACACTGGGCCTCTGGCCCAAAAATAGGGGGTGGGTGGGCGACACCATTTTAACTGCACCAGGTCACACCAACTCTAGTAATGCCACTGCTGCTAATATAATTTTGTTTTATTCCTGAGATCTGTTAGATTACTTTATGTGACCCAGTGTATATGCTTTATAAAAAATATGCAGCTTCATACCTTATTTCAGAGTGCTCAGCGCTCATGTGACTGCTTGCGGCTCTTCTCGTCTCCTCCCCTCCTCCCGGCTGACGTCAGCAGGGGATTCTCAGCCCCTCCCACTGTAGTTCTCAGATCATGGGAAAAGAGCGCCAAGCGGTGCTCTGAAATAAGGTAAAAGCTTCATATTTTTTTATAAAGCACATACACTGAGGCACATAACTTAATCTAACACATGGGATTCTAGGAATAAAACAAAGTGGCTTTACAACCACTTTAAGGTAAAAGTGTGTAGCACATAAGTTTGTGAAAACATATGATATAGAACTACACTAACCACTATTCCTTGTTTTAAAAACAAACATTTAAAAAATGATAAGGGATTCCTAGAGCACAATGAGCTAGCCAAAGACAAAAGCACTGCTTTCAAACTTGCACTCTTTGGTCAAACTTCAATTGGCCCCAATTGCACAAATAGGAAGTAACGGGGTGGAATTGCATTTCTGATTCATCCAATTCAGCTTAAAATATTAAGCTCTAAAAATAACAGGCTTTTTTAGAAGGCTGTAAAGGGAAAGTATAAAACATGTATCATCATTTTTTTTACATTGCCATTATTTATTTATTTTTAATTAGGGCAGTTAGTGCCACTGTACGTGTGTTCCTATATACCACCTGAGCGCAGTTAGTGCCACTGTACGTGTGCTCCTATATACCACCTGAGCGCAGTTAGTGCCACTGTACGTGTGCTGCTATATACCACCTCAGCACAGTTAGTGCCACTGTACGTGTGCTCCTATATACCACCTGAGCGCAGATAGTGCCACTGTACGTGTGCTCCTATATACCACCTGAGCGCAGTTAGTGCCACTATACGTGTGCTCCTATATACCACCTGAGCACAGTTAGTGCCACTGTACGTGTGCTGCTATATACCACCTGAGCACAGTTAGTGCCACTGTACGTGTGCTCCTATATACCACCTGAGCGCAGATAATGCCACTGTACGTGTGCTCCTATATACCACCTGAGCGCAGTTAGTGCCACTGTATGTGTGCTGCTATATACCACCTGAGCGCAGTTAGTGCCACTGTACGTGTGCTCCTATATACCACCTGAGCACAGATAGTGCCACTGTACGTGTGCTCCTATATACCACCTGAGCGCAGTTAGTGCCACTGTACGTGTGCTGCTATATACCACCTGAGCACAGTTAGTGCCACTGTACGTGTGCTCCTATATACCATCTGAGCGCAGATAGTGCCACTGTACGTGTGCTCCTATATACCACCTGAGCGCAGTTAGTGCCACTGTACGTGTGCTGCTATATACCACCTGAGCGCAGTTAGTGCCACTGTAAGTGTGCTGTTGTATATCACCTGAGCGCATTTGGTGTCACTCCGCTTGTGCAATGTGCAGTACCTCAGTGGCAAGTGCCAAAACGCCACTTTTTCTCACAGAAGGCTATTCCGGCTCTCTACCGGCATGTGGAAGGCAATGTCCATGCCTCGCTGGACAGGGCGGTCAGTGGTAAGGTGCATCTTACCGCTGACTCATGGTCCAGCAGGCATGGACAGGGACGTTACCTGTCTTTTACGGCGCATTGGGTGACTCTGCTGGCAGCTGGGAAGGACGCAGGGCAAGGTCCAGTAGTTTTGGAGGTTGTTCCACCACCACGCCTCCAAAACACTACTACTGCTTGTGACACACCTCTCTCCTCCACCCCCTCCTCTTCTTCTTCCTCTGTGGCCTCTTCCTGTGCTGAGGTTTTCTCCGAACCAGCCGTGCTCCGAAAGGCATACAAGGGGCTACGCAGGAATGCAGGCCAAGAGATGCCATGCGGTGCTAGAGCTGGTGTGCTTGGGAGACATGAGCCACACTGGGGAAGAGGTTTTGTCAGCTCTGCAGGGTCAGGCTGAGAGGTGGTTGACGCCACGCCAGCTTTAGCCTGGAATGGTGGTCAGCGATAATGGCACCAACCTCCTCTCTGCCCTGCGACAGGGAAAACTCACCCACGTGCCCTGTTTTGCGCATGTCCTCAATTTGGTGGTGCAGCGGTTCTTGGGCAGGTACCCGGGATTGCAGGATGTCCTGAAGCAGGCCAGGAAAGTCTGTGTGCATTTCCGGAGGTCATATAATGCCACTGCTCGGCTGACTGACCTCCAATTGAATACAACCTGCCCAAGAATCGCCTAATTTGTGACATGCCCACCAGATGGAACTCAACGTTGGCCATGCTGCAGCGGCTGAACTTGCAGCAACGGGCCATCAATGTGCCAATATGGCAGCAGAACTGGGTCAGGGGAGCTAGGTTTTTTTCCCCACGCCAGTGGTCCTTGATCAGGGATGCATGCACTCTCCTGTCACCATTTGAGGAGGCCACGAGGATGGTGAGCAGTGACAGTGCATGCATCAGTGAGACTGTCCCTCTTATTCACATGTTGGAGCACACGCTACGTGGAATAATGGACATGGCCCTTGAGGCAGAACAGAGGGAGGAAGAGGAGGACTTCCTTCTCAAGGCCCCCTTTTACCCAGACAGTGGTCCTGCTTGCCCACCTAGCACACAGGAAGAGGATGAGGAGGAGGAGGAGGATTGTATCAGCAGCATGGAGGTGGAGCCTAGCACTCAGTAGCAGCAGTCTTCAAGGGATGATTTACAATCACAAGGAGCATGTGGAGTTTTATGTGGCTGGGATGAGGTGCCTGTGGATCCTGTTGTCCTCAGTGACCCAGACGACTGTGGCCCGAATGCCTCAGCAAACCTACGCTGCATGGCCTCCCTGATTCTGCAAAGCCTGCGTAAGGATCCTCGTGTACGTGCTATTCAGGAGAGGGATCATTACTGGCTGGCGACTCTCCTTGATCCACGTTACAAGAGTAAGGTTGCAGACCTTATGTTGCCATCGCAGAGGGAGCAGAAGATGAAACTTCTGCGGGAGGCCTTGCAGAAGGGTCTGTGCAATGCGTTCCCAGAACCGGGGGGATTACCAAAACCTGGCTCTGGACAACGTCTTGCTGAGGCTTCGGTGAGTCACAGAAGGGGCGGTGGAGAAGGTGGTCGTCTGACCGATGTATTCAGGCAGTTTTTTAGTCCGCAGCCCCAAGGTCTGACCAGTTCCAGCAACCATCGCCAGCGTCTGGTTTACATGGTCCGGGAATACCTAGGGGCAAGATCCGACTTGGACACCTTCCTCACTGAAAATCCTCTGGCTTACTGGGTCTTGAGGATGGATCATTGGCCAGAGCTTGCCCAGTATGCAATTGAGCTACTGGCTTGCCCTGCATCCAGTGTTCTTTCAGAACGGACATTCAGTGCTGCTGGAGGCTTTGTCACTGATCACAGGGTGCGCCTCTCCACCGGCTCTGTTGATCGACTGACCTTCATCAAAATGAATCAGGCTTGGATCAACACCAGCTACCAAGCACCTGATGCTGATATTAATGAATAATATCTTTTTGTTGAAAAGTCGGATCCCTTTTAGACTGCTGATGCTGAGTGACTGTCCTCTTATGCTGCTAATGGAATATCCTTCTCCTCCTCACTTTTCTTGCTGATAGCTAGTAAGAAATGTTGTGTTTCTGGGCTCCGCCACCAGTGCCTAAGGCACAATTTTTCAGCCCCTGTTTAACAGGAGCACCTAATAACAATTTTTGAAGCAATACTTTGCACGTGGCTCCTTGTTGCGCTCCAATTGGAGTTATTGTGAGGGGTTGCAGTGTTGTGTTGTGCCCAAGGCCCAATTTTTCTGCCCCTGTTTAACAGGGGCACCTAATAACAATTTTTGATGCAATACTTTGCACGTAGCTCCTTGTTGCGCTCCAATTGGAGTTATTGTGAGGGGTTGCAGTGGTGTGTTGTGCCCAAGGCCCAATTTTTCTGACCCTGTTTAACAGGGGCGCCTAATAACAATTTTTGATGCAATACTTTGCACGTGGCTCCTTGTTGCGCTCCAATTGGAGTTATTGGGAGGGGTTGCAAGTGTTGTGTTGTGTACAAGGCCCAATTTTTCAGCCCCTGTTTAACAGGGGCGCCTAATAACAATTTTTGATGCAATACTTTGCACGTGGCTCCTTGTTGCGCTCCAATTGGAGTTATTGGGAGGGGTTGCAAGTGTTGTGTTGTGCCCAAGGCACAATTTTTCAGCCCCTGTTTAACAGGGGCGCCTAATAACAATTTTTGATGCAATAATTTGCACGTGGCTCCTTGTTGCGCTCCAATTGGAGTTATTGGGAGGGGTTGCAAGTGTTGTGTTGTGCCCAAGGCACAATTTTTCAGCCCCTGTTTAACAGGGGTGCCTAATAACAATTTTTGATGCAATAATTTGCACGTGGCTCCTTGTTGCGCTCCAATTGGAGTTATTGGGAGGGGTTGCAAGTGTTGTGTCGTGCCCAAGGCACAATTTTTCAGCCCCTGTTTAACAGGGGCGCCTAATAACAATTTTTGATGCAATAATTTGCACGTGGCTCCTTGTTGCGCTCCAATTGGAGTTATTGGGAGGGGTTGCAAGTGTTGTGTTGTGCCCAAGGCACAATTTTTCAGCCCCTGTTTAACAGGGGTGCCTAATAACAATTTTTGATGCAATAATTTGCACGTGGCTCCTTGTTGCGCTCCAATTGGAGTTATTGGGAGGGGTTGCAAGTGTTGTGTTGTGCCCAAGGCACAATTTTTCAGCCCCTGTTTAACAGGGGCGCCTAATAACAATTTTTGATGCAATAATTTGCACGTGGCTCCTTGTTGCGCTCCAATTGGAGTTATTGGGAGGGGTTGCAATTGTTGTGTTGTGCCCAAGGCCCAATTTTTCAGCCCCTGTTTAACAGGGGCGCCTAATAACAATTTGTGATGCAATAATTTGCACGTGGCTCCTTGTTGCGCTCCAATTGGAGTTATTGGGAGGGGTTGCAATTGTTGTGTTGTGCCCAAGGCACAATTTTTCAGCCCCTGTTTAACAGGGGCGCCTAATAACAATTTTTGATGCAATACTTTGCACGTGGCTCCTTGTTGCGCTCCAATTACAGTATGTTTGGGGGGTGCCCTTTTTTCTAAAAAATTTCTTTCACAAAATAATAATGGCCCCCCACCACCGCTAAAATATTCGACATATTGTTGCCACACAGAACGTGCACAAGTAGCAATAATTTCCTTTTTTTTTATAGTCCTCTCATGTTGTACAGGGACATTTCTAAACACGTGCCACTACTATAGACACCCAGCAGGTGTGATATTTAAAGGAATTTTTTTTTTCACTTTAAGCATCATTAAAATGGCTGCTCTGGAAAAAACGGCCATTTAAAAAAAAAAAAAATTCCATTGATACATGTTCCCTGGGGCAAGACCCGGGTTCTGAACGACGTTTTCCAACATTTAATTGAATTTTGGTCTTTAAAACGACCATTTTTTAATTCGAACATTCGGGTCCCATAGACTTCAATGGGGTTCTAAATGTTCGCGCGAACCCACGGTCTGTTCGAATGTTCTGGTGCGAACCGAACCCGGGGGTGTTCGTCTTATCCCTATTTTTAATCTCCAAAGGTTAACTGTCAGTTATTATGAGAGACATCTCTACTGGAACTCTGCCATGTTTTCTTTGAATGCAAGCAATTTCAAATGTTAAAAATAGGTAAAAAATGCGCAACCAAAGAAGTGCAAACAAACAAAGTGTTCTGGTGTGAAAAAATAAATAAATTAAATATACAATTAAAATGATATATATAAAGATGTGAACCCAAAATCAAACAAACGCTGATGGTAATCCACCAAAATAGTGTCCACTACAGCTGATATAGGTTTGCTGTAATCACAGAGAAAGGGTGAAAGCTTCATCCAAAATTAACATCCAAAAGTTTCAGCCGCTGGTACACATTTAAACAGAGGGGCCGCTTACCAGATCAGGTGAACCTCTATTACGGAGGTCTTAGGAGCTCAGCAGACCCCGGGTCACCAAAAGGGAATCCTCAGTAGCTAGGCACTGGTGTAGTGGTATATCCGTTTCTATCATCCAGGCTTCCAAGGGCTGCAATGAATCCTATTGCAAGCAGTCTCCCCTCCCGACGGGATAGCGTGATATGCAGGTATATTAAAGGAAGAGCAAAAAAAGCTTCATGGTGCAGTAAAGTTTAAATAATCAAAAGCCCCTTTATTAAAAAAGCGGGTTTACTGACATCAGGTAAGAACTTTTTCAGCAGAACAGTTTAAAAGCAGATAAAACATCCAGCAGCGGCTCAAGCCAATCAACTGGGGCGTGGTGACGTCAGGTATTATTGCTCCTGCCCGACGCTGCATTTCTCCTCACAAGGCATCAACAGGGATAGGAGAGATAGGAGGCAATTGCACCTATTTTTAACATGTATTTATAGCTGGGGTTTTTTCCAGCTATTTTGTAGTATTGCAGCACCAGTCACTTTTCGATTGATTTTTCTTCTTTCCCTTCTTTTGTGCTGGGAACATACATTGTATTAATTTATGACTATTGTGTGGTGGGTTATATGTAATTTTTGCGTAATTTTTTGTGTGATACCTATATATATATATATATATATATATATATATATATATATATATATATATATATATATATATATATATATATATATATACCTATTTTTGTTTTTTAGCACCGTTTACACCAATTTTTTTCTTGTGGGGGAAGCACAGATTGTTCACGCTTTACAAGCAATTTCAAATGCAGTGATTAGCACATTTTAAAGCAGGTCATCAGCTATTAGGAAATTATACCCAAAATGGCACAACAAGCTCCATAAAAGGTGCAAAAGGATATTTACAGTGTATTTATATGCTAGCTGTGTTTTTAAGTATGTTGTTTGCCTAAAAGGTAGTATAACATTCAAATGATTGATACTTTTTACATTATATTGTAAAGTAATTTCTGTTTCTTAAACATAATTACTCCTGGAGCTTTGAGACCACCTGCAACCAAGGAACAGGTGATATAAATTATTTACTCCTGTCTGCACCCTACAGAAACAGACAGCCAAGACTCTGATACTTGAAAATAGATTGGAATCCTTTTGTCAAATTGAAATAACCTAAGGCCTCGGTGTTCTAGACACTTTGTTCTCAAAAAAAGTTTGTTGGAGTACTTCATTTTCTCTAGCAAGGAAAACCAAATGATTACAGTGCAATCTAAGCTGAGCTTAGAAGCTATTGTATCTGTAAACTCTCTGTAGAAAATGAAACACTTTATGAATCATAATCCACCTATCTCTACTGTGTCAATGGCACATAGTATGACTTGGGTGACAGCACCTCTTTAGATCCTAATTAACTGGAGAGTTCTTACTGTTAGGGAATCCCTGTGATACGTCTGGTACGCAGATATGTGCATGGGCTTG
This sequence comes from Rana kukunoris, assembly GCA_029574335.1. Classification (NCBI taxonomy): domain Eukaryota; kingdom Metazoa; phylum Chordata; class Amphibia; order Anura; family Ranidae; genus Rana; species Rana kukunoris. The sequence continues at coordinate 178,719,717 of CM056054.1, forward strand.
GTATTTCCCACAGAAAAGTGACACAAATGCGCACTTGCTGAAGCACATGCACATGTACACAAACACGCTATTTAAAGGATGACCATGCCCATGTTCTGTGCTAACTAATCTTCAACCGTTCCCTGTGTTTATCCTGAATGATTCCCATGTTGCTTACCTGGCTTGCTCCTGACCGGATCTTGGATTCTGCACCTGACTTGTCGCTAATTCCTGACTTCGACTCTGCTCATGATTTGGTATCTCGCTGCTCGCCTGTTGATGACCCTGGTGATACCCGTGGCCACACTTCTGTCTCTGACCCTGGCTTCCTGTCCTGCTCAAATGTGCCTGCTTGGCTGTCTGCTGTACAAGCTCTGTGCACCGCTGTTTGTTCCAACCACAAGTCTGCTGTGAGTTCTGAGAAGCCACATGTGCTGAACCTGCAGTACAAGCAGAGTGCCCCTTTAACCTGAAGGCAAGGTATACAATGTGAAGGCGTTAGGAATTAGGGCAATCTTCTTGCGCAAAGCAAAGGTCTGCTTTAAGTTTTCTTCTTGGAGTGAGACTGTTAACTTTTTGAACACTAATTCTTTTGACACAAGGTATGCACCTGGCCAGTAGTTCAGGAAAGAATTTTTTTTTTTTTACGGTTTAGTAAATTTAGCATAAAGCTTAGGCCTTTTTTTTTTCTCCTTCTTCTTTCTCTCTCAGGGATGTTTGGAAAAGGGAGAGATACGTAAAAAGGAGATATATGTTTGATTTTGACAACAAGGTAAAAGGGGATGTATAATAATAAGATGGAACGGGACTGTTGTTTTGTAATAATGTTCTGGTTTGTATTATTTTTTTATATATATATCTGTTGTACTGATTTGTTTTAAAATAAAAAAGAATTATAATCGGAAAAAAAAGCTTAAGCCTTAAAGCAGTATTGAGTGGAAGGAAAAATCTCCTACACTTACCTAGTGAATAAAATGTGTGGGTGGGTCCAATCAATGCATAAAATATAAATAAATATATAAATGAATAAATAAGTGGGGATTCCGCTCAAATCTATAAAGTGTACAAATTCACTAAATTAAAATGGTAAAAAGTAGTGATGAGCGCAACCTCTAAATGCAATATCTCCACTGAATCAGTGAATAACTACAAAGTGTAAATAAATAGATAACCAAAAAGCTGTACCATATGTATGTATAAAGTGCATACGTGCAAACAAATATCTGTGCAAAGTGTATGGGGTCAGGGGACCCTAAAACCACAAAAACACAATAAATAGAATGGTGTGAAGGTGCCAAAACCTGCTGGCTAGCACTCCCAAGTGCACCAAATTTAAACAAAATATGACCAAACTTATAACAAAACAATCCAATAAATCTTGCTCTTGTGTGAAGTGCTTAAAAGTACCGTACTTCAGATGATGGTCCGCCTTACATACAGTATGAGCTCACAGAGTGCTTACCTCACCACCAGAAAAGCAGTATTAAACCCAAAAACAAACATTTAATATATTGCAACCTGAAGTTTAGATGTGGTGGCTGTAATATTTTTTTTTTTTTTGGATTAAAACAAAAAGTATTTTCAACTGGTGATCTGGACATTAGCGATCTCTGGATAGGGTATTGTTAGGCCTCGTACACACGACCATTTTCCTCGACAGAATCCATCAAGAAACTTGGTGGTAGAGCTTTTTTGCCGAGGAAAACGGTCGTGTGTATGTTTTTCATCGTCAGGAGTCTCAATTTCCTTGTCGTGTTTCTTGTCAGGCTGGTTTATGACGAGAAACGCGTTCGTGTGTATGCTTAGAAACCCGCGCATGCTCAGAATAAAGTATGAGATGGGAGCGTGCCTTCGGTAAAAGTAGCGTTTGTAATGGCGATAGCACATTCGTCACGCTGTAACAGACTGAAAAGCGCGAATCGTCTCTCACCAAACTTTTACTTAACACACAGTCAAAAGCAGCCCCAAGGGTGGCACCAGTGGAATCAAACTTCCCCCTTAATAGTGCCGTCGTACGTGTTGTACGTCACCAAGTTTGAGAACGACAAGATTTTGTCCTGACAGTGTGTACGCAAAGAAAGCTTGTCAAGATTCTGGACAAGCCTAACAAGGAACTCGTCAAGGAAAACAATGTTTCATTTACGACGAGTTCCTCGGTCGTGTGTACAAGGCCTTAGATGTACTAGTGAATTACTCTACATAAGTCACCGTCAAATTAAACTCCCTAACAGTTACAGAAAAGTTTTTACTTTTTGGGAAAAAAGTTTTAATTAAACAATTAAAAAGTTGACAAGTGTAAGCAATTTCTAACTTCACTGCACAGCTTAATCTGTTAAAGAAAGCAAAAAAATAACACCAGGATCAACAGGTAAAGAAAATAATTTACAGGAGGAAAAAAAAGACTTTGGTAATGCTAGTGACAGACTGTATTATATACTTTATGCCATTTATTATTTTGCCTTTAGTACCACTTTACTCTACATTAAAGTTAGGATTACAAGTTATGTGCAGAGTTTAAGGGTTGATGTAAGGTTAGGGGAAAGGAAAAGGTTAGGATTAGGTTTATTTTTAATGGTTCTTTTTTTATTGTTAGGTTAGGGATTAAGGGTTTTCTTTTAAAGTGATTGTAAAGATAATTTTTTTTAAAAATAAAATAACAAACGTCATACTTACCTATTCAAAAAGACGGTTTGAGCTACCAAGTACCAAATAAGTATGCACTAAACAAAGAAATTAATAGATAAATAAAATAAAATATAACAAACTGCTGGCACTGGTCACATTCCCATATAAATGTGCAAAAGTAACTTAAAATAATATAAATGCCACGCTGTGTATAACTATCCTAGTGAATAGCAAGTCAATACATATTTTTAGCCAACAATAATCGTACAAAAAAAAAATACAATGGTATATAACGTGATATGATATGCAATATATAGGTGATGAATATAGTCCTTATATGTGCAATAACAAAACATATTCCACTTGTGACTTGATTCATTTATCGCTGATAAACTGTGCTATTTCCAATTTAATGTGCTTCAATAACCACTGTGATACCTTACACGTGCTCTCCCCCTCTTGGGTATAGGCTCACCTCAGAGAGTGTGACCCCTTATCTAAGTTGGGTCAAAAAATGCCTGTGAGTCATTGCAGGGCTCAATGAGATGAATTTAGGTCAGCGGGATCCTGCAATCTTCCAGCATTCTTCCCATCAGTGGTCAGCATCAAAGTACATGTGGATGTAAAAGGACGTCAATAGTGCTTATAACGTTTAAAAGCTTGGGATTTTTATTTAACCACTTAAGACCCGGACCAAAATGCAGGTAAAGGACCTTGCCCCTTTTTGCGATTCGGCACTGCGTCGTTTTAACTGACAATTGCGCGGTCGTGCGACGTGGCTCCCAAACAAAATTGGCGTCCTTTTTTCCCCACAAATAGAGATTTCTTTTGGTGGTATTTGATCACCTCTGCGGTTTTTATTTTTTGCGCTATAAACAAAAATAGAGCCACAATTTAAAAAAAAATGCAATATTTTTTACTTTTTGCTATAATAAATATCCCCCAAAAATATATAAAAAAACATTTTTTTTTCCTCAGTTTAGGCCGATACGTATTCTTCTACCTATTTTTGGTAAAAAAAATCGCAATAAGCGTTTATCGGTTGGTTTTCGCAAAATGTATAGCGTTTACAAAATAAGGGATAGTTGTATTGCATTTTTTTTAATTTTTTTTTTTTTTACTACTAATAGCGACGATCAGCGATTTTTTTTGTGACTGCGACATTACGGCGGACACTTCGGACACTTTTGACACATTTTTGGGACAATTGTCATTTTCACAGCAAAAAATGCATTTAAATTGCATTGTTTACTGTGGAAATGACAGTTGCAGTTTGGGAGTTAACCACAGGTGGCGCTGTAGGGGATGTGTGACCTAATGTGTGTGTTTACAACTGTAGGTTGGTTGTGGCTGTAGGTGTGATGTCATCGATCGTGTCCCCCTATTACAGGGATGACGCGATCGATGCTACGGCCACAGAGAAGCACGGGGAAGCCGTGTGTACACACGGCTCTCCCCGTTCTTCCGCTCCAGGGACGGATCGCCGCACTCCAGCGGCGATCGGGTCCGCGAATCTCGCGGTCCCGGTCCTGGAGCTTCGGACCGGGTCGCGGGCGCGCGCCCGCGACCCACGGCTGGGTACTAAAATCAACGTATATATACGTTGATGTGCCCAGCCGTGCCATTCTGCCGACGTAAATGTGCAGTAGGCGGTCCTTAAAGAGGAGTTCCACCCACAATTTCACTTTTTAAATATAAATACCCCTGTAATACATAAAGCTTAATGTATTCTAGTAAAGTTAGTCTGTAAACTAAGGTCCGTTTTGTTAGGTTGTTACAGCATTTATAATCTGAAATAGACCTTGGCCATCTTAAGTGTGGGCATCATGAAGCCAGACTGTATGACTTCCTGGATTTCAGCTTTGCATATCTCGCACATGCTCAGTGCTGCACAAGCAATGTAATAGGTTTCAGTCAGGTTTGCAGAGACTACTGGGAAACATGATGCCTATCCCAGAAACCCTTGCAAATAGCCTTGTGACTTAATAGCCTAGGCTAATAAGGAGGAGGAAGTAATGAAGGACTACAAAATAAAGGTATTTACAAGCAACAAAATAAATAAAAATTGTCCATTCTGAACACTATGAGATTAGGGCATGCAGCACAGACAAACATAAAAAAATGGGTGGAACTCCACTTTAAGTGGTTAAAAGAAAACCGGGTACCCGCATGTTGCCGGTGCTTCCAGTGCACCAGACTACAATAAACATCGGTATGTAAAACATTACTGCAGAGCCGCACAACCACTATATTCCCAACTGGTCACTTACTCCTCATAAGGGTCCGGGTGCTTTCACTGTCCTCACCCCTCCCCTACACATTTCAATACAGGGTCAAGTGTCTTCCCCAGGGGGATCCCCAGGTGGAATGCACTCTGTTTTCCTCAGAGTGGAACCCTGCTTGTCACAGAGCAGCCGGTTTGGGCACCATCCATCTAGAGCTGCAAGCATGCGAGTGCAATACATCAGTGTTTTAACTTTGTTTACAAATAAAACGGTATTACACGAGATCTGCCTCTCTGTGGCTCATTGGTGGAGCCGTTCTTATAGGTCCTAATTTGCTAAAGGAGATAGAAGCTTGAGCGCATCAAGTTTGGCATAATTATTGATGGGAATATTTCATTTTATCTTAATCCATGCTCGATGATCACCCTGTGGCTGATTATTTCTGGTGAGCATATTGATTTTTTCACATTGGGCGGAGCACAGTTTTCCTATTGGAGCAGACTTCTCAGACACAATGATGTTGAAATCTGATTGAACTGTTTTTTTTTTAATTAATAATATTTTTATCACCTTTATCCACATATTAATTGTATGGATGAACTTTTGTGATTCATTTTGTTTTTTTAGTTTGGAAGGTTCATCTTCATTCAATTGTATTGATTTATATTGAATAGTTTGTTGATCACAGTTATGATAATTTATATTTTTTACATAATCATGGTTTAAATTCACCCTTTAGTTGGCAGCGCTCCTTTTTTTCACTTTATATTGCTTTTTAGCGTTTCACTAAATAGGAGCAGCATCCTTACACATTCTCAATTTATTTATTATACTCATATTGAAATACCGTGAGTATGTGAATGGACAATTGATCCTGACCCTTGGCACCTTTTCCCTGACCAGCAATGTATAAATGCAGTGTCACGTACCTGGTGGGTAGAGCCTGGTTATTAGTGTTGCTCACGAATATTCGCATTGCGAATATTCGCTACGAATATTGCATATTCGAGTATTCGCGAATAACTCGAATATTGTGGCGAATAGTCGCTATGGCGAATATTCGTATTTTTTCAAATTTATTTTTAAAACAGATCACATCCTAGTGATCTCCATCGATGTCTGAAAGCATTGCTGGTATGATTAGAGAGAGACCCTGGGCCGAGTAGCTGATGCGACTCTTTTATGTTGCCGAAAATTCGCATTGCGAATTGTCGGCAACATAAAAGAATCGCATCAGCTACTCGGCCCTTCTTTTGCATCAGAGCCAATAAGAAATAGGGAGCTGTGGTGGCTCAACGTGATTGGCACTGCGCTGACAAGCCATTCACCTCTGCAGCCAAGGGTTCGGATCCCGGTCTCGGCTACATGTGAATTGAGTTTGGTGGTCTCAGCCCGGCTCCCGGTGGGTGTGCTATGCAAGGTACGCCTGTGCTTAGTACGCCCACCCCCCACAAAAACCACCACACTTGCACGCACACAAAATTGGTTTAAAAACACATGCACTTTGGCCATGCGGTCTCTTAAATAAAGAGAGGCGAAGGACCTACGGGGCTGGCTGGGTGGGCTAGGCCCCCTCACTCCCTCATAGGGGGAGTCCCTCTGCCCCATTGGGGTCCTGTTGGGCCCCAGTTGGGCTCCCAAGAGGAGCAGGTAGGGCGGGGTGAGTGGGAGGCCCCCCTTCACACCCGCCATTGCCACCAGGGGCATGGAGAAGGATGGCGATTGCCTCCGGGGGGAGGGTCTGCCTACTCCCAACTCCTGCAGTCCGGCTCCTCTCTCTCGAGTTCACGCACAAAAATACACTTTAAAAAAAAAGGAAAAAAAATAAAAAAAATAAAAAATAAATAAAAGAGCCAATCAGAATAACTCGAATATTCGGCAAAAGGAATATTGCGCGATATTCCTTTTGCCGAATATTCGAGTTATTCTGATTGGCTCTGATGCAAAAGAAGGGCGGAGAAGAAAATCGCGCAATATTCCTTTTGCCGAATATTCGAGTTATTCTGATTGGCTCTGATGCTGCATCAGAGCCAATCAGAATAACTTGAATATTCGACAAAGGAATATTGCGCGATTTTCTTCTCCGCCCTTCTTTTGCATCAGAGCCAATCAGAATAACTCGAATATTCGGCAAAAGGAATATTGCGCGATATTCCTTTTGCCGAATATTCGAGTTATTCTGATTGGCTCTGATGCAAAAGAAGGGCGGAGAAGAAAATCGCGCAATAGGAATATTGCGCGATTATCTTCTCCGCCCTTCTTTTGCCCCCTTATTCTCCTTTCTTTTAAGTAGAGTTAGTGTAGAGTTAGTGTTTACTGCATATTAGTTTAGTAATACAGGAAATGATCTCCGTTTATGAGAATTTCGCAATCATTTTCGCATTAGCGAAATTTCACGAATATTCGATATTTGCGAATATTTGCGAATATTCTTCTATATATTCGTGCAATATCGCGAAATCGAATATGGCGTATTCCGCTCAACACTACTGGTTATGCAGAGGAAGGCCTCTCTTGCACCTCTGACTCAGGGCCCGTGGTAGTGTATACAGGTAGCGCAGGAGTGCAAAGTTGCACAAGTGCTGATTAAATGTGCTTGCTGTTGGGCTGCTGATCCAGTAGTTTGCCAGATGGCATTCCAGTCTCCGTGGGCAGGAACAGGCTGGTACTTAGCCGAAGAGCAGGTCTCAAAGATAGCTGGACAGGTGCTAGCAACTTAGTAGCTTTGGAAGGGCTGGAACTTAAGTAGAGTGAGATAAGTCGGGTGATACACAAAATGACTAGATGTACAGATGCGAAGGCGGGAGAATGGTCAAAGAACAAGCCGGGGTCGCTGCAGGTAAAAAAAAGGAATTGTCAAAAACAAGACGGATCAATATTTCAAGAACAGATACAGGTAACAGGAAACAGGACTCTCACAGAACAACGAGACAGCACTGATTCTTAGTTCAGGTATGGATTTCAAGGGGAACCCCCCTACGCCGAAAACACGGCGTGGGGGGTTCCCCCAAATTCATACCAGACCCTTATCCGAGCACACAGCCCGGCCGGTCAGGAAAGGGGGTAAGGACAGGCGAGCGCCCCCCCTCCTGAGCTGTCCAGGCGGCATGCCCTCAACATGGTGTTGTGCTTTGGGGCAGGGGGGGCGCCCAGCATGCACCACCCAGAGCATGCTGGGACAGTGACGTCATAAGAGGCCTATATAAATTGCCACGCACTGCACACCGCCCATTACAGCAGGAAGGAGCATCGAGTCAACATCAAAGAGGAGAAGAACAGAAGAAGGCAATGCAGAAGACCGGGCCCTCCGCTGGTGAAAGAGCTAAAAGAAGACAGTGGTGGTGCCGGCAGAAGAGAAAAAGAACCGGAGATCGGGAAAAAAGAGCGGAGAAGTCGGAAGACCCCCTAAAGTCGGAAGAAGACCCCCTGAAGTCGGAAGAAGGGAGAAAACCGGGCCGCTGCTGGTAAAAGAGCTGACAGAAGACAGCGGTGGTGCCCAGCAGAAGACACCCGAAGTCGGAAGAAGAGCTGCCTAATAAACTACTTTAAAAACCTGTGTAGTGATTTTTTTATTGACATTTTTCTACCACCAGGTGAATGGGTAGGGGAACGTTGTACCCCATACTTATTTACATAGGGTGGGGGGTCATTATCTGGGGGCCCCCTTATTAAAGGGGGCTCCCAGATTCAAATAAGCCCCCCGACAAACAACGGCCAGGGTTGTTGGGAAGAGGCCCTTGTCCCCATCAACATGGGGACAAGGTGCTTTGGGGTTGATGGGGCCCCAAAGCACCCCCCATGTTGAAGGCATGCCACCTGGTATGGCTCAATAGGGGGGCTCTCACCCGTCCCCACCCCCTTTCCTGACCGACCGGGCTGTGTGCTTGGATAAGGGTCTGGTATGGATTTGGGGGGAACACCCACGCAGTTTTTTTGGTGTAGGGGGGTTCCACTTGGAATCCATACCAGACCTAAGGGCCTGGTATGCCCCTAGAGGGGGAACCTATGCCGGTTTTTTATTTAAAATTTGGCGTGGAGTTCCCCCCTCCTGGAGGCGACCTCAAGTCGTGTTATGGTCGCGTTGTGATTCATACTTAAGTCGTTTTGAAGTTGCCTCACAAAGTCGTGCTGAAAGTCATGTTGCCCCTGTGTGAACCGGCTCTTAAGGAACCTATTTAGAAAAAAAAAAAAACCTTTACAACTCCTTTAAACATTTAAGAACCCAAAGGCTGAGACAGCCCACTAGGTTTTAACTATAAATGAAATGTTTTTGTTGCAATGATCAAACACTAAAATAGGCTGCTGATTTTTTATTTTTTTTGTAATTTAGATGACTTTTACTCAGTGGTAATGTAGAAACACACTCATTCTCTTTTCTATTTAGGAAAAGGAACAATCCTTGTCGTAGCATGGGTGCAAAAATCAGAAGTGGTCGAGGAAAGCTCAACAGGTATGGCACTAAACTTCAACAGTTAAAAAGGTAAGTATTAAATTCTTTTTGTAACTACCACATGTCAGCTAGGAAAAATTTACAACATAATGGCAAAAGAAATGGCTAATGTTTAGTTATAGTTTAATAAATCTGTCTGATTAATACAGATTAATTACATTTATATTGATATGAAATGAGTGTACTTTGTTAAGATGCAATGTGTTCAGGATAGTTTTAATGATTTACTAGTTTTTTTTAATTGTTCTGTACAGCTGCTCTTTAATCCAACCCATTCCTAAATAGTTAATATATAATTTATATAAAAAAAAAGAATACTTTTCTGTACCTGAACCAATTCTTCCTGATTGTATCAGGAAATGTGTTTCTCTGAACTGATTTTTTATTCTTTATTGGCTCTAATCTGTACTTTGTTTGACAGTCATCAAGACACAATCCCTGATGAAGCACTTGCATTTAGGTTCAGTCTATCAATAAAGATTATTACTCTATGAGATGCGTTGCTGCCCACTTTTCATTTTTGCCATGAAGTACCAATAGATTTGTAGCAATTCATATCAACAGAGAAAAACTCTTATAATATGACAAATATAATATATTTTATTTTATAGCCAGGGCTATAGTTTTATGAGCCATAAAAGACCATATGTCTCTTGTCACATTTCATAGTCCTTTTTCTTTACTTCGAAAAAGGCATCAAGCCAAAACTAGGAGAGTGCCGGCTTAGCTCTAAATAACTATAAATTGATTGTTTTTATGTAGATTAGAAATGTAGATAGAGGTTAAAAGGTTATTAAAGTTTTTATCTGAAGGTATTGAACCCACTGAGGTGTGCACATTGCTACAGAAAGACAACTTGCGCTACATTCTCACCTCTGCTTGAGAGATGCGCTGCAATTCAGAAGTGTTTTATGAGCTTCTCCATCTATCTTTATGATGGGTGCATTTTGATCGAAAATAGCAACAAAAAGCTGCAGCAAGCATGGTTTATTTAAAGTGGATGTAAACCACTTTTTTTTTTTATGTCACAATATAGAGTATAGGATTTCCTATCATCTGTGCCCAGTCTTGCCACACAGAGTTAATCCAGATCTGAAAAATCCTCTTTTAACCACTTAAGACCCGGACCAAAATGCAGGTAAAGGACCTTGCCCCTTTTTGCGATTCGGCACTGCGTCGTTTTAACTGACAATTGCGCAGTCGTGCGACGTGGCTCCCAAACCAAATTGGCGTCCTTTTTCCCCCACAAATAGAGCTTTCTTTTGGTGGTATTTGATCACCTCTGCGGTTTTTATTTTTTGCGCTATAAACAAAAAAATGCAATATTTTTTACTTTTTGCTATAATAAATATCCCCCAAAAATAAATAAAACAATTTTTTTCCCTCAGTTTAGGCCGATACGTATTCTTCTACCTATTTTTGGTAAAAAAAATCGCAATAAGCGTTTATCGGTTGGTTTTCGCAAAATTTATAGCGTTTACAAAATAAGGGATAGTTTTATTGCATTTTTATTAATTTTTTTTTTTACTACTAATAGCGGCGATTAGCGATTTTTTCGTGACTGCGACAATATGGCGGACACTTCGGACAATTTTGACACATTTTTGGGACAATTGTCATTTTCACAGCAAAAAATGCATTTAAATTGCATTGTTTACTGTGGAAATGACAGTTGCAGTTTGGGAGTTAACCACAGGTGGCGTTGTAGGGGATGTGTGTCATCATCGATCGCGTCCCCCTATTACAGGGATGACGCGATCGATGCTACGGCCACAGAGAAGCACGGGGAAGCCGTGTTTACACACGGCTCTCCCCGTTCTTCCCCTCCAGGGGCGGATCGCCGCACTGCAGCGGCGATCGGGTCCGCGAATCCCGCGGTCCCAGTCCTGGAGCTTGGGACCGGGTCACGGGCGCGCGCCCGCGACCTACGGCTGGGTACTAAAATCAACGTATATATACGTTGATGTGCCCAGCCGTGCCATTCTGCCGACGTAAATGTGCAGTAAGCGGTCCTTAAGTGGTTAATGTTCAGTGAAAATTAACAGAATTCCAGATAAAAACCTGCCTAAATAAAAAGTCAGTTTCTGTCTTCTTGCTTTGAGTGACAGGTTATTTACATATCTAGCTTGGACATGTTTATCATATGGTATGTTATGTTTATCATAACATGAAGTGATTCACAATATAAAAAGTGAGAAATCCACCCCTCCCCCACATAACACATCCTGGTAATATACAATGAACTTTGGATCACCTCATGTTAACAAGAACAGAGAAAGAGACTTTATAATTTGGCAAGTTTTTATCTGGAATTCTGTTAATTTTCACTGAACATTAAAAGATGATTACTCAGTGCTGGATTAACTCTGTGTGGCAAGACTGGGCACAGATGATAGGAAATCTTATACTCTACATTGTGACATAAAAAAAAAATATATATATTTTTTTGGGTTTACATCGACTTTAACCACTTAACGACCGCCACATGCCTATTTACGTCCACAAAAGGGCACGTACAGGCAGATGGGCGTATATATATGTCCCTGCCTTCTAGCGGGTCGGGGGTCCGATCGGGACCCCCTCCGCTGCATGCGGCGGTCAGCTTACCTGCGGGAGCGATCCGTCTTAAGGGGGCTGTGGTTCAATTCTGTCCACCCCCTCGTGATCGCTCCTAGCCAATCCCGTGCGCCGCTGCCGTGTCACTTCCTCTGCCTGTAAAATGTAAACATAGGCAGAGGAAGTGATGCAGCTCTCATCTCGGCGGTATTTTCAAACCGCCGAGATGAGAGAAGAGTCACAGTAAGTCTGCCCCAACACTACACTGACACCACACACATTTAACCCCTTGCGATCACCCCCCACCCCCCTGTTACACTGTCACTGAATGCAGTGTTCATATATGTACTGATCACTGCATTTAGTGTCAGTGTGACAGTTAGTGTGACAGGCAGTTAGTGTTAAGTTCAGGGTAGCCCTGTACCCCCCTAATAACGTTTTAACCCCTTGATCACCACCCTAGTTAACCCTTTCACTCCCTATTGCCAGTGTCACTAAGCGATCATTTTTCTGATCGTTGTATTAGTGTCACTGTTGCTGCTAGGTAGCTAATTTTTTTTTATTGTGATTTTTTTTTACTAAAGACATGTGGCTGAATAAATCTTGGCCTAAATGTTTGACTAAAATGTAGTTTATTAAATTTTTCTTATAACAAAAAGTAAAAAATATATTTTTTTTTCAAAAATGTCGCTCTATTTTTGTTTATAGCGCAAAAAATAAAAATCGCAGAGGTGATCAAATACCACCAAAAGAAAGCTCTATTTGTGGGAAGAAAAGGACGCAAATGTTGTTTGGAAACCACGTCGCACGACCACGCAATTGTCAGTTAAAGCGATGCAGTGCCGAATTGTAAAAACGCCTCTGGGCATTTAGCAGCATATTGGTCCGGGGCTTAAGTGGTTAATGCGTATCTAAGCTCAAAACCACACATTTGATTTATTGCAGCTAAACAGTCCTTGTGGTCTGGTGGCTGCATTTGTTTTGTCGATTCATGCTCTTTTTTCTTTATTTTTACCAGGTTATTCTGCCATTAACACACTACCTGTCCTAGGATGACAATACCGACACACGCATCTGTATCAGGGTAGCGGAAACAAGATAAGACTACAGAACCCTGTCCTTCTCTGATTCTCCATAACATACAGTAGAGGGATAACGCTTTGCAATCCTCAGACATAGCTGAGAACAGTGTAACTGATAACAGTCAGCATAGGCAAAGAGCACAGGAAGTTCTTTTTTTATTTTTTTTATTCCTTCAGTCTCAATTTTGACTTTTTCATTCATCTGTCACTTTATACATATATACACTACCTTATTTTTTTACACACATCAACATTTTTTTTCTCATTTATAACGCTCATTTCCCTTAACATCCTCTTTTCCTGATTTAATTTTACCTTTCACCCTTTCCCCACCTCACCTCATTATTCCTCCCTAAGGGTACTCCCTTAGGGGCGGGGGTATGTTACCTGTAAAGCACCACTAGTTTTAGCAGCACTTTACCGTTGTTTTAGCTGCACTTTTTGGGCCATTTTTAACCCCTGCTAGCGGCCAAAGAAAGGGTTAAAAGCACCTGTGTTGCTGCAGCTGCCGAAGTGATTTGCAGGCGCTTTGGCAGCGCTGCCCATTAATTTCAACGGGCAGGGTGTTTTGGGAGCGGTGTATACAGCATTCCCAAACCGCCTCAAAGATGCTGCTTGCCGGACTTTTTTTCCCATCCCGCAAGCGCACCACCCCAGTTTCAAAGCACTCAGGCTTTCACACTGGGGAGGCATGAGAGACGCTTTTCAGGCACTTTATAGGCGCTATTTTTAGCGCTAAAATGCCTCAAAAGCGCCTCAGTGTGAAAGGGGTCTTACAGCCAGAACGATCAACCACACACACCTGCCAGCTATTTATACATCCTGAGTGACTTCCAATGATGCTTATATAATCCCCACATGCATGGGATTTTCATCCCCATAACTGAGCTCCGAGGGGTGGAATGAAACGCATTTGGGTTGTGATCTGGCAGGGGCCCAGGCTGAGGTTGTCTTTCTCATACCACCATAGGACTCCGTGGATGTGTGGCACCAGGGATCTTTCCTTTTTTTTTTACAGCACAGGAAGTTATGCAATAACAAGATTTCTGACACAATCAACAGGTATTCTTTTTTCAATTATCAAAAAGATAATACAAACCACTAAACAATAGAAACCAGCCAACATTTGGCTTGTGTGTACTGCAGCCGGTCTGGCAGTAGCCGGTCATTTGCCCAGCTTCTGTTAAAGAGACATGACCAAAAATAAGGTCTGCCGACCAAATCCTGATCAGCACGCTCAGCCAATGGCTGTGAGCACTGACTGGAGTGTTCTGGTAGGGGGGCTGCCCCCCTGTCAGAACACAATAGAACAGCAGGGGAGGTCACTGTACTAACTCCGGACTGTTAGTACCGCGCCTCCAACCTGAGCTGTCATTTTTTTTTCATTCAGTTTGCTGGGTTGAACGAAAAAAAGAAACTAGCAGTGTGTACTAGGCTTTAATGACTAAAGAGGGCAGGTAATGGCAAGGAATCTGCCTATCAATAGTGTTTGATAAAGTAAGGCAGGGTTAGCGCCTCCATCCATGTTTATTTCCTATTGGAGAGTTCTGTAACTAGGACATGAAGCAAGGCACAATCTAAAGTTCATATTAGCACAACATCCATTTGTTTTTATAAATAGATTGTAGCCCCTCCCACATTATCCACCACAAAAGGAGTCTAGGGAAAGATGGAAACCTGCTTCATACCAGTTATTCTACCTCTGAAATGTTTTATCCTCTAGAGCAGGCCACATCAGCATTATGATTGCCATAAAAAGGGTCGGCTGTATCTGTAAGATTAGATGTCAAGCGCATCCCCTCCCCTTACCTTAGATTTCAAGAGCCACCCCACCATCAGAAGTTGAGTCCCCCACTCTCCCTTACATCACAGTGCACCCCCCTTTCCTTATTCTGCTGGAAGCTGGATGTCTTGCTTGAAAGCAGAAAGTAAGGGTCTGGAGTAGGACCAGAGGAGGGCTGGAGCTCTCCTGCAGCTGCAGGGGAGGTGCGAGGGCCACATGAAATGGCCTGGAGCGCCGTATTCGGCCAGTGAGCCTTGTATTTGACACCTGTGCTCTAGAGTCCACCATTCATCTAATCCAGCCATTAAACCCTGATAGGAGTGGCACATAATAGCCCCCCAAAATGCATTGACTTATAACGTTGGATTTTAAATATTGTGGGATCCAAAAGCATTTGGAGCTCCTAGATCTGCTTCACATCCACAATCTATGACAAAGTCACATACATTGGAAAACCTCTATTAGCTATGCATTCAGCACTCTGATGGGTTCATTGTCACTGCCTAGTTAACCCCTACACAGCCTAATAGTCACAAGCCGTGTTTAAATTGGTTGGATCACTTGCCTTTATTAGGTTATCTATGGTCAGCCATTACCGAGAGAAAAAACAGGGAAGCTCTGTAATACAATCTGTCTTCTTGATCTGGTATCTGTTATTTCAGACAGCATGAGATATTTTACAGTTTAATTACGAAAATATATTTGTAGTCTTCAGTGATTGGTAGGATTTAATATCAGATTGCAGCTACATAAGTTTAAATACAGTCAAGCATATTAAATTACAATATTAGCCTCGGACCAATTTAAGTTAAAAAAGGAAATATTAATTTGATGAAAAAACAGAGCCCAAGTGCTTATAAGTGAAAAATGCTAAAGTATTATTCATATCCATAAAGTACAGTACTAAACTTATAGGATTCAACCAGATAAAAAAACTTTGCATTTGCATCAGAAAAAATATTTGAAATTAGTATTATACATTTACAGTGACCATTTTAATTAGTAGTGAAATGTCATAGTAAATTGAAAGCACTATAAAAGAAGTCAAATATATGAATGTGATTTATAGCAAGCACAAACATTGGGTTTAATTTTAGGGATAAATCTGCATATATTTGATTCACGGAGGGTTCTTGAAATCTGTGCACCTTGAACTTAGCAGCAAACCCCATTAAAGTTTTTTTTTTTTAGGGGTAAGGGATCATAATACTAACCCCTCACTTTCTCTGGTTCCATTGGCTCCCGCTGCTGTCTCTAAACCAATGAGGAGGCAGAGAACTGGGACAACAGCTGCTTTCATCGCTGGATGGGGAATGGGCTTGAGTAAGTATTAGGGGGGTTGCAGGGGGAGCTGCATACTTAAGATTTTTTTTACTTTTATGTAAAGATGGCATGAAGGAAAAATCTTCAGGCTTTATACTGTAACTACTTTAAGGCCTTGTACACACGATCAGTCCAAACTGATGAAAACGGACTGAAGTTCAGTTTCATCGGTTCACAGACTGATGGTCTGATGTGCGTACACACCATTAGTTCAAAAACCGATTGTGTCAGAACGCGTTGAGGTAAAACACAACGACGTGCAGAAAAAACGAAGTTCAATGCTTCCAAGCATGCGTTGACTTGATTCATAGCATACGCGGGTTATGAACCGATGCTTTGGCGTACTAACCATTGGTTTTGACCGATCGGTAAGCATCTACATTATCGGTCCAATTTTGAAGCAAGTTCTAAATTTTTGGACTGAAGGACAACAGACTGATGGGGCATACACACGGTCGGTTTGGACCGATGAAACTGAACTTCAGTCCATTTTTATCAATTTGGACAGATCCTGTGTTCGCGGGGCCTAAGGCTAATAGGCAAGCTCAAAAAGGCCACAGGGAGTTGGGCACTGCCATGGGGGGCACAGCAAAAGGAAACACATAACTATTTTAAATACAGAACAGCAGGGAGAGAGTTATTTTCATTCATTTATTAAAGTTATTTACATAGCACATGAATTTATGCAGCGCTTTACATATATATTGTGAGGAACTTACTCACGATCATACATACTAGGGCCAACTTAGACAGGGGCCATTTAACTAATTCCAGACCGCCCACCGCAACTATACTGCGGCAGGCTGCGCAAAACAACATACCTGTACACTGTTCGCTACTTTCGGGTCCAGGGAGCTCGTGCCGCCGGAGACCCGCTCCTGCTGTGATTAGGTACAGTGTTAGCCAATCAGCGGGTCCAGGTCCAGGGGCCGCAATGACCACCAACCACCTGCGATCCTTTGGAGAGACAAGATTAAGCAGGGTTGGGTCCGTGATAAATAATAAGAGATCGTCCGCAAATAATCCACATTTATGATCTCTGCCTCTGCTCAAAACACTTTGGGCCAGATTCAGGTAGATGGGCGAATCTTTATTCTGGCGTAACGTTGCTCATTTACGTTACTCTGCTGAAACTTTAGGAGAAAGTACTGTATTCACAAAGCACTTGCTCCTAAAGTTGCGGCGGCGTAGCGAAAATGGGCCAGGGAATTCAAATTGGGCGGGTAGGGGGCGTGTAGTATTTAAACTAGGCGCGATCCCGTGGCGAACGAACTGCGCATGCACCGGCCGTCAATGTATCCCAGTGCGCATGCTCCACAGTAGGACGGTGTTTTCTACGTGAACGTCAATGACATCAATCCCCATTCACGCACGAGTTACGCAAACGACGTAAAACTTTTTCAATTCGACGCGGGAACGACGGCCATACTTAACATAGGATGCGCCACCTAGGGGGCATGTGTTTCTTTACGCCGCGTATCTCTTACGGAAACGTCGTTAAGTCACTGGAACGCCCCTAGCGGCCATTTTAAAATTGCAGTTCCGATACGACGGCGAAATACAATTACGCCGCTCGTATCTGAACTCAATCCCGGCGTATCTTGTTTTCTGAATACAGAAAACAGATACGACGGCGTAGGTTAGAAGTTACGCGGCTTATCTACAGATAAGCCGCGTAACTTCTACCTGAATCTGGACCTTTGTATGTTAGGATTGGTCCTGATGGTAACCTCCCCCTCCTCCTTCACCATTTCCTCCCCTCTATTTCTATCTCCGTCCTCATTCACCTCTTCCTCCTTCAATTATTTATTACACTTCCAGTGGCTCAGGTACTGAAGTGGCTGACAAACCCTCTCTTTTCTTACTGCTCCCAGGTGCAGGGCAGCCACTTGTCATTTTTTTTTGCAAAAGTTTTATTTCTATATCACCTTTTGATGTGATTTGACTTTGGTGGACATTCAATAGAGCAGATCTTCCATTACAATGAAGTGTGCCCCCCCCCCCAAAAAAAAAGAAATGCCTGTGAAAAACAATTGCTTCCATGGAGGAAATACGCCCTGTGAAAAAACACATGCAGCCTGGCATCATTGTAGTGCATATGGGACAGGCTGTAAAGAGCCTACAGGAAAATAGCAGTATTAAAATATA
Source organism: Rana kukunoris (assembly GCA_029574335.1). Classification (NCBI taxonomy): domain Eukaryota; kingdom Metazoa; phylum Chordata; class Amphibia; order Anura; family Ranidae; genus Rana; species Rana kukunoris. Next base: position 178,737,888 of record CM056054.1, read on the forward strand.
ACAAAATGTGAAAAAAGAGAGACCTGACAATGCCTAAAATCTCTACATTAATCTTTCCATGTGTGCATTTCTTTTCATTAGAACTTGCTATGCCTTCCCTATCATGGCTAAACAACATTGGTAATTAGCATAGGTTTGGGCAAGGGAGGTGCCAAGTGAGCCAGGGCACACTCTAAGTGCAGTGCCTTTTCCCCCTCCTGGCTAGGCTTCCCCCCATGTTTCACTTCCCCTGCAATGCTGCTGTCTTTCCTCCTCTGCTCTTCCTCCGGATGCTGCGGGGGATGTTTCAAAATGGAGAACTGGGGCCCCTTCCTTTTCTAAATGAACACAGTGAATACTTACATGTGCCTGTTTTAATCATCAACCATGTGAGTTGCTAAATTTTGTACCTTCATTAACTGGTTCCCGACCGCCCACCGTCATATTACTGCGGGACGGTGGCGCGGTCTCGCGGGAGCATGTAGCTCTACGTCCTCTCCTTTTCGGCCACTAGGGGGCGCTCGCCCCCGGCGGCTGGCGCGGGCGCCCCCCGCACGCCCCCGAGTCCCGCGCGCGTGCCCGGCGGGTACGATAGCTGCCGGGCACCCGCGATTGCCCCATACAGTTAGAACACAAATAGGAACACACTTAACCCCTTCTCTGCCCCCTAGTGTTAACCCCTTCACTGCCAATTGCATTTTTATAGTAATCCAATGCATTTTTATAGCATTGATCGCTATAAAAATGCCAATGGTCCTAAAAATGTGTCAAAAGTGTCCGATGTGTCCGCCATAATATCGCAGTACCGAAAAAAAAAACGCTGATCGCCGCCATTACTAGTAAAAAAAAAAATATTAATAAAAATGCCATAAAACTACCCCCTTTTTTGTAAACGCTATAAATTTTGCGCTAACCAATCAATACACGCTAATTGCGATTTTTTTTACGAAAAATATGTAGAAGAATACGTATCGGCCTAAACTGAGGAAAAAAAATGTTTTTTTTATATCTTTTTTGGGGATATTTATTATAGCAAAATGTAAAAAATATTGCATTTTTTTCAAAATAGTCGCTCTATTTTTGTTTATAGCGCAAAAAATAAAAGCCGCAGAGATGATCAAATACCACCAAAAGAAAGCTCTATTTGTGGGAAAAAAGGACGCCAATTTTGTTTGGGAGCCACGTCGCACGACCGCGCAATTGTCCGTTAAAGCGACGCAGTGCCGAATCACAAAAAGTGCTCTGGTCTTTGGACAGCAATATGGTCCGGGGCTAAAGTGGTTAAATGTAACCATATTGCTACACTTAGAGGCTCCTTTCTTCTTTTTTATACTCAGCTGTGACATAATGCTACTCTTATATCAAGACATTGCTTGTATATCAAGTCAAAATGTATTAAAAATGTTTGCTTGTCTTTCAAAATGCTCTCAAACCAAGTTACTCTCAAACCAAGGTTTTACTGTACACAAATTCATTGCATAACTAAATGTATTTTTTTACTGCAAGCAATGTCAGTACCTGCATTTGACCTGGTATCAGCCTTTTGCTATCCCTGTACAGCTGGGCTAGAATCATGAGAAGAAGCAGCACAAGGAGTCAGCCAGTTCAAGAGCTAAGAAGGAGCATGCTGATAGGTAGAGGAAGCAGAGAAATGGGCTCATTACTATGCTACTTTTCTATTCACTGTCCAGTAATAGACTGGGGCGGATCCAGGATAACCTGGGCTTAGAGAAAGTTGGTTGAATGATGCTAGCTATTAGAATGAGGACATCTAGTGTCTGGAAAAAAAGTACTGTGGGGACATTCCTGAAATGAAGGTTAATAATGCAGCAATGGTTGGTTTTGTTATTTTATGTATTTTATCTAATGGGGAATTAATTTTTCTTTTTATTTTTAGTTACATTTCTGCTTTAAAACTTTAAACATATTTTGCTTTGTGAATTTGAAAAATGCTTCTTTAAAGGGGTTGTAAAGGAAAACATTTTTTTTTCATAATAAGCATCCTTTATCTGCAGATATTCCTCTTTTCACTTATTGTTCATTTTTTCTCAGAAGTTGCTCTATTTCTTCTCTGTTCTGTTCACTTCCTGCTTGTCTGATTGTTACTCACCACTGTGAAGGGATGCTTTACTGCGGTGGTCAGTGACGTGCTCGCCCCCTCCTGGGAACTACATCTGTGTGGCAGGACGCTCTCTACGTGTTAGAGACTTCAAGGAGGTGTGAATTACTGGGTGTGCCGCAATGCATACTGGGAAATGTAGTTCTTACATGAACGAGCGCCGCAAACCAGGAAGGGAATGAGAGAACAGAAACTAGAACGCTGGAGGTGATATACAGGCATACCCCACTTTTAAGTACACAATGGGGTTTATTTACTATCGCTGGAAAGTGCAAAATCAGGCTAATTTCTGCATAGAAACCAATGAGATTGCGGGTTTTATTACCAGGCTTAATTGAACCAGCTGGGAATAAAAGCCCATTGGTTTCTATGCAGACGTGAGCCTGATTTTAGACTCTCCAGCGATAGTAAATAAACCCCATTGTGTACTTAAAAGTGGGGTATGCTTGTAGATGAAGGAATTTAATAGTTGTTTACTCATTTTTTAACAGAATCATTACACTATTCTGTCTGTCTACCTTGCAGACATTAATTTTAGGCATTTTTTTTTTCCCTTTACAACTCCTTTAATATGGTATACATTTAACTGTGCAGCATAATGTGAACCTCCTAGGGTATAATAGTATTATAGAGAATTCAGAACCATGGCATTGCCTTAACAAAGTCTTAAGCTACTGTCAGTGATTTTATGCAGGGAATGGGACTCCTTGGTAACCTCTAGTATTATTTTATTTTACAGCAGGGGAAAGTTATTTCTTTTTTTTTTTTTTTTTTTTTTTTTTTTTTTAAATTATGTTTATTGAATTTTTCAAAATATTAGTGTACAAGCATTTTCAATAAAGCATTACACATCAAACTTTTGTGTTGAGAAACACCAACTTCTTGTCTTACATAAGTTTAAATGAACTGACATATTAAAAACTTTAATAAGTATATATATTTAAAGTAGAACTTGAGTAAATGGGGAGGGGAAATGATAAGAGAGAGGAGAGAAAGGTTTGTCTGTTTACTGAAATGAGTAAATAATATTACGTATCAATAGGCATATTTTATAATTTCGTTATGTTATGTGCTAACTAAAAACGTCCAGAATAAAGGTCAATTTATCTAGAACAATCCATCAGGATTCCAGTAAGGCATGACAATCAGCGGAATTCACAAAGTGTGTCCAACAGGACCATTTATCAAGATACGATCTTGAAGAGTCCCTAGATTGATGAATTAATTCTTCCATTTTGGAAATATGATTTACCTTACGTATCCATTCCGGAATGGTAGGTGGGAGATTTTGTTTCCACTTTGCTGGTATGCAAAGCCTCGCTGCATTGATGAGGTGTATTATAATAGTGTCTTTGTAAACAGAGTGAGAGAGGCTAGACAAGTGTAATAAGTATTGTCCCGCCGTGAAATCGGGAGAGTAAGTAGTTATTTGTACTATCAATTTATGCACTCCCATCCAAAATTCAGCCAATACATTGCATTCCCACCAAATGTGTATCAAACTTCCCGGCGCGATCATACATCGCCAGCAAAGGGGCGATGTGTCGGGGTTAAATTTGTGAATGACCGACGGGGTCTTGTACCATCTTGAATAGATTTTGTATCCGTTTTCTTGTGTACAGATGTTCAATGTGCCTTTGTGCAATCGTTTAAATACATTCGCCCATTGATCATTCGTCACAGAAACTTGAAGGTCCTTTTCCCAGTGAAGGTTTGTTTTGTCCAATTGAGGGTCTATGTCAGAATTTAGAAGGTTATAAGTGAAGGAAATGAGGTGGCTCTGAGGGGATTCCCTAAGGCAAATTGTTTCAAATTGTGTCTTTGGCCTATACCATCCACTCATTGGTTCTAGCCTTTCAAGAAATCTAGTGATTTTAACATAATTGATATTGGAGATTTTACAATTAGGGTCAGTAGTTTGGAAGGATTCAAGAGATAAAAGGATATTATTCTTAAAGAAATCTGTAGCTCTATATAACATTACTGGAGGAGTGTCGGATGTCGATGTGTTACTGTCAGGAAGATAAATTTCAGGATTTATTGTGATTGGGGTAACTGGTCCATACATGGAAGACACCTTCTTCGTCTTACATAAATTCCTGAATATCTTCAGGGACGCTCCTACCATGGGATGTGTTTTAGTTATACGAGGGATCTTTTTGGGGTTGATCCATGGTAGGTGTCTTATAGGTGCACTCGAAAAACAGGAAAGTTCCTCCAATGCTATCCAATCTTTGGATCGAGCATGCACTTGCCAGTCAATTATCTTGGAAAGGTGGCAGGCCCAATAGTACTTGCGCAAATCCGGAAGTCCGATACCTCCCAGATGCTTGGGTTCCACCAATTTGTCCCATTTAATTCGAGGTTGTTTCCCACCCCATATAAAGTTTACACAAATCTTACGAAAGGACGTGAAAAAAGAGTTGGGGATACAAATAGGCAGTGTCTGAAACAGGTATAAAAATCTCGGTAGGATGTTCATCTTAATTATATTCGCACGACCAAACCATGAGAATAGTCCCTTATCCCATCTTGTTAAATCGGATCTAACCACATTCAATAGTGGGACAAAATTATTAGAGTATATGTCATCTAAATGGGGGGACAAATTAACGCCCAAGTAGGACAATACTCTATCTTCCCAAACAAATGGGAAGTTCTGTTTGCATAGATTAACCTGGTCTGGAGGTAGGGAGATATTGAGGGCTCTGGATTTTGCAAAATTAATTTTCAGGTTGGATATGTCTTGGAAGATGGAAAAGTCTTTTAACAGATTGGGGAGTGTAATTATAGGATTAGTCAGAAATAATAGCACATCATCAGCGAATGCAGCTAATTTATATTGTTTATCTCCAATGGTTATCCCCACAATGTCCTGATTGGCTCGGAGCTTACATAGGAGGGGTTCCAATATTAGAACGAAAATGATCGGTGATAATGGGCATCCCTGTCGAGTTCCATTGGACACAGAAAAAGCCTCCGACAGGCCGCCATTTATTTTGATCCTTGCTGTTGGGGAGGAGTAGAGAAGGTTGATATATTGTAGCATACGTTCGTTTAGTCCCATAAATCCTAATGCTGTGTGCATATAATCCCAAGCTATCCTATCGAAGGCTTTCTCTGCGTCCAACGAAAGTACAAATCCCGGGAACTTCGATACCAGTAACCAATTTTGAATGTTTAGGACCTTGATGGTATTATCTCTGGCCTCTCTCCCAGGAGTGAATCCCACTTGATCCAAAGAGATTAGGTTATTCAGGAGGGGTAATAGGCGGTTCGCTAATATTTTCGCATACAGCTTTACATCCACGTTCAGCAGTGAAATGGGTCTGTAGTTGGATACTAGATTTTTGTCTTTGTTTGGTTTTGGGATCATCACTATATGTGCTTCAAGCAGATCTTTGGTCGATGTCCATTGGGTTGGATCCGAATTAAATGCTTTTATAAAATGGGGGATTAGGAGTTCTTTAAAGGTTTTAAAATAATCAACCGAGAAACCGTCAGGGCCCGGGCTTTTCCCGATATTAAGTTGTTTGAGAGCTCCAAGAGCTTCACCTGTTTCCAAGGGCTTATCTAAGTCTTTGGCTATCTTTGGGTCAATCGGTTTGGGACAGTATGAACTTAGAAAATCAGTGATCATGGATTTCCTTGAACTTGAGTCGAATTTCGGTGTTGTGTCACGTAAATTATATAAATTAGAGTAGAATTTTTGGAACTGTCTGGTAATATCAGAAGTACAGGTTAATTTTTTACCTGTTGGATCATTGATAGAGTGGATGTTGTCAAATTTTTTGCTTGAAGCATTCAGGGAGTTAGCTAGAAGTTTGCCCGTTTTGTTACCAAATTCATAAAAGAATTTCTGCGAGTAAACTTTGTTACGTTTAATTTTTTCCCCCAATATTTGAAGTAATTCATTCCTGGCAGTAGTTAATTCAGCTAGTACATCTGATGCGAGTGAGCTTTTATGATTCCTTTCTAACATCTCTATTCGGTCAGTAAGTAGTTTTATACGTTCCCGCCTATCTTTATTCCTTTTTGCCAACAAGGAAATCAGCTCGCCTCTTAACACACATTTGTGGGCTAGCCATAATGTGGGAGGATGCACGTCAGACGTTGAGTTTTCCTTGAAGTAATAAGAAATTGCAGAATCCAATTTTCGGATTGTGTTTTTGTCATTTAATAATGAATTATCTAGTCTCCAAGGTCTCCGGGAAAGGGGTTTGTCTTCAATGGACAAACACATCGTAATGGGATTATGATCGGATAGGATCATGGGATCAATAGAAGTGTTGTTTAGTAATTCCAGGCCGTTTTGCGAGATATAAAAATAGTCTAACCTAGAGTAGGAATTATGTGGGGGGGAGTAGAAGGTATAGTCTTTAGAAGAGGGGTTCATGGTGCGCCAGGAGTCATGTAACGATAGACGGTGTAGCAATTTTTTAATTAAATTCAATGTTCTGTATGGGGTCTTGGAGGAGCCCGATGAGGTGTCTAAAAGGGGGTTCATTGTTAAATTAAAGTCTCCACCTAGTATCACTAGACCCGAAGCAAAGAGTTCTAGTGATTCTATTATGTCTGTAAAGAACGGGGCGTGAAGTCTATTTGGGGCGTATATGTTAGCCAGGGTTACCGATTGGTTGTATAGTGTACCTTTTATGAACAAGAATCTACCCTCCCTATCAACCTTAGTATCCAAAATTTGTATGGGACAGTGTTTAGATATCAAAATAGAAACCCCTTTGCTCTTGGAATCGGAGTTAGTGGCATGTAAGATGTGGGGAAAGTATTTATCGGTAAAGATGGTATAGTTATCAGTCTTAAAGTGTGTTTCTTGTAGGAAAATTATGTCTGAGCCCGATTTCTTTAGAAGTAGCAGAAGTTTTGACCTTTTTTCTGGTATATTGAGCCCTTTGGTGTTCAAGGAGTATAATTTGATCTTCCTTTTCGCAGCATTCATATTATTAGCGGAAAAGGATATTTCAGTAAATAGAATAGAATTGAATAATCAGATCTGGAAGAAGGGGAAAAAAAAAAAAAAAAAAAGGGGGGGGGGGGGGAAATAACAAAAATGAGATAATAAAAAGAGATAATCTACTGTATCTTCGAATCCTCCTGAAGGAGGATAGAAACCAAAATATAATATGTAACAATGTCTCTATGCCCTATACCTAAAAGGTGAGATAGGCAAAGATAGTTGCTACTTGGGGGTTGAAATCTAAGTCCAAAATCAACAACAGAACTAAATCACTACCCGCCGCCACAACTGTGTATATAATAAATATATACTGTAAGAGGCATATGTATATTACAAAAGTTAGCCATTCATCCTACTAAAAAATAGATAGACATATATTGAACAAGAACCACAAGTGTTGCGTACATGTACATGTCATCTCACTCAGTTTGATTATCACATAACTGGTAGTCATGCCGATCACCAGCTTGTGTGTAAACAAACACATTGCCAATGCAGGGAGTTCATAGCTATAATATAAATTGGGTTCACTAAAGGAAAATAATGCATAAGACTGGTATAGTAAGTAGTCCAGAACGTGTGGACATAAAAGGGTTTTTTAAACCTAATATGTCAAGAGATAAGACATATATATTATAAAAGTTTAACCATTCACCCTGCTGAAAAATAGATAAACATATATTGAACAAGAACCACGAGTGATGCGTGTATGTTTAGGTCATCTCACTCAGTTTGATTATCACAGAACTGGTAGTCATGCCGACTACCAGCTTGTGTGTAAACAAACACATTGCCAATGCAGGGAAATCACTGCTATAATGCAAATTGGGTTCACTAAAGGAAAATAATGCATAAGACTGGTATAGTTAGTAGTCCAGAAAGTGTGGACATAAAAGGGTGTTTTAAGCCTAATATGTCAAGAGATAAGACATATATATTACAAAAGTTTAACCATTCACCCTACTGAAAAATAGATAAACATATATTGAACAAGAACCACGAGTGATGCGTATATGTTTAGGTCATCTCACTCAGTTTGATTATCACAGAACTGGTAGTCATGCCGACCACCAGCTTGTGTGTAAACAAACACATTGCCAATGCAGGGAAATCACTGCTATAATGCAAATTGGGTTCACTAAAGGAAAATAATGCACAAGACTGGTATAACTAGTAGTCTAGAAAATGTGGATATAAAAGGGCGCTTTAAACCTAACATGTCAAGAAATAAGACATATTATTTGAAAAGTACCCTGCCAGTATAAACAAAGTTACTTTTCAATAACCCTTCAGATATTAAACCTAGAATTAATGTGAAAATTGGGAGAAAAGGGAGAATAGAAAACAGTTCTAGGCTTAAGTAAAACAAAACAATTCAAACTATTAATATTCTTTCCTTGCCCTCCTGGGCTTAGGTGTAGTTGTAGCTCGAGAATCGTTCACCGAATCTGCGCTGGGTGGCTGGCTGTCGTCCGATGATTGGGAACGTCGTCTCCGGACCCTGGAGGAGGATGTTTCCATCAGATCATCTTTAGCTTCACCTTTTGCGGGAGTCTTAGCTCTAAAGTCTGCATACCAATTTGGCAAATCCATATACTCTATGTCCATCGTTTTGCAGAATGACCGTAGGTCCTCCGGCACTCTCAGAACCGCAATGTGACCTTGATTATTGGCTTGTAGACCGAATGGGAATTTCCATTTGTATATGATCCCCTTGTCACGCAATTTGTCTAGGAGTGGTTTCACATCCCTCCTATTCTGCAGGGTAATATGAGACAAGTCTTGATAAAAGGAGATGATGTTTCCTTCATACACGTATTTAGCTCTTAGTCTAGCATTTCTGAGTATGTTTTCCTTAAGTAAGAAATCATCTATGTGACAGATTATGTCTCTGGGGGGATCAGATGGTTTGCCTCTCGGTCGAAGCGCTCTATGGATGCGCTCCATTTTGATGGTAGTCTGCGGAGGACGTCCTAATAAGTTGTTAAAAATTCCAGTTATTATTGGAGTAATTTGATCTGCCTCCACCGATTCTGGGAGTCCCCTCACTCTCACATTATGCCTCCTGCTGCGATTTTCCAATTCCTCTACTTGGCGATTCAATTCCCTAAGGTGTAGGGTATTGGCATTAACTTTAGAATTTACATGACGCAGCGCTGCTCCTTGTTGCGCAGTATGTAATTCCATCTCTTGTACTCGCGCTGTAACTGCACGGATCTCCACACTTAGTTCTGTAATGACAGCTGTTAGCGTGGTTTTTATGTCTGCCGCAACCAAGTTTAAATCATCCAGGTTTAGATTACGTTGTACCTCGCTCTTGGTTGCCGGTACTCGATCACCGTATGTGGGAATTTGATTAAATCCCAGTAAATGAGCTCCGTTGTTCCCAAGGGGGAGATTCTGTGATTCCGCCATTGCGGTATAGGGCTAAACAGATCAAGTATTGGTGATTGTCCCAAGAGTCTTCCGTTTCGGGTAAAAATGGTATCAACAGATTCCCTGGGGTTATGGGATGTTAAGTGGCCAATATGGGATGATCGGTCCTCTTACCGGCGCCTATGTGTTCAGAGCTTTGTCCGTGGCGGCGGGAGCTTTCCGTTCAAGCTGCCATACTTGAGCTCGGCTAGACCACGCCCCCCGGGAAAGTTATTTCTTGTGATACATATGTGTCAAATTAGGACAAATTTAATTTTGTGAAATTGTTACAAGTGGAACATGAGTGCTCAAATGTAGGATATATTAAAGAAAAGCTGTATTGTTACTGAAACCGGCACTTACTCCCTTCTTCCTTCACAGTACTCCTGCGTTAGATTTTGGTAGAAGGGGAAGTGTTCTAAACTGTCAACTTAATATTATAGCTGGTGGTGTCCCAGATAATGAGTTGTTCTGTCACATCTGTCGATTGATAGGTGTCAAAGATTTATTAAAACTGGAGCACTCATAATCTGGTGCATCTGTACATAGTAACCAATGAGCTTTTAACTTCACCTTGTTCAATAAAGTTTGGGCAAAAACCTGGAAGCTGATTGGTTTAATCGAAAAGCTTTGCCAGATTTTGCATGCTCCAGTTTTAGTAAATAACCCCTTGTAGATCATAGTTCCCAATTGTCCATCATTTGGAGGGACTGACCCGCTTTTGGAAACAAATCCCTCTGTTCCTCCTCAGTTGACCCTAATTTTCCTCTGTAGGAATTTTTTTTTAATATGTAACCACTAACGGCATCCGCAAACCTATTTCTTAAAATCAAATCTTTCGGGACGTGGCATTATATACCCATTTCTCGTATCCACAGCACCACTACGTTCTCTAATCATCTAACCCAGTGGTTCTCAACCCCCCCTCGGGGGTCAAATGATGTTTTGCCAGGGGTCACCAGATCCTGGGCTGTTCCTGAAGTCCGCACCACTCTCCCAGCTTTCTTGCGGCTGCTCAGCAGGGCTGTCTCTGGAGCTGGTAGCCACCCAGCTGGGCTATTCCTGGAGCAGACGGCCGCCCACTTAGCCTCTTCGCAGCCACCCATTCAGTTCACAGCATGGCTGGGGGGCAGAGACTAGAGGTCCGTGGATTGGTGAGGATTCTGAGGTCAGAGGAGCTGGAGGAGAACCCATCTCCTGATTTCAGCATAAGTGTTACTGCTACGAGACACCACAAAGTCAGGGACACACTACTTGTAATTATAGTTGCCATTAAAAGTCCCCACTACAGTTCTCAGATCAGCAGATGACCTTGATCAAGAGCACCAAAGTTGGCTGATTAGAACTGGCCCCAGCATTGCCATTCATCCCATTCCCCCTCCATCAGAGAAGGAATTAAAATAGAGGATACATGGAAGGGAGAGGAAAAAAGGGGAGGAATAAATAAAAAGGGAGAGAAAGAATAAGTGAAATAACAAGAAAGACGGCTAGAGAGAGGGATGGGGGAAAAAAACAAGAAATTAGGATAGCGAGAGATACAAGGGAAAAAGAGGAGGACAAAGAAAAAGAGTGGTACATCCTAAAATGTACCATATGAGGTTGTAATACTGTACGAGTGGAGGGGACTCAGGGAGCGCTACATTTCCGTGGGTTAGGGGTGCAAATTACTTGTCTTGCCTTGGGTGCTAACAAGCCACGCTACAAAAATAATTTTACTGTTAGGGGTCCCCACAACTTGGGAAATTTTATCAAGGGATCACGGCACTAAAAGCTTGAGAACCACTGATCTAACCACTAACAGCGTTCTAGTACACCGATCCTGCCATCCTACCCCTATATGATTGCATTTGTCATTATAAAGAGCCAGTATGATAAGGAAACAGTGGTAAGAACAAGCACTTGTCGGTTTAGCCAATACATTTAGCATGGTTAATTATTCAGGTTTGAATAACTGGAGACATAGAAGAGCTTTGTCCTTTGCGTATACACTTTGAGCTAAAAGGTGTCCCGCTTCTCATCCTAGAAAGTTAGGAGGTTTGTTAAGGACTTATGACTCGATCAGTTTTCCCGACAGGAAAAAATTGATAACGGGATTATTTTCAAGTTGTGTGTAAACGATGGGTCAGCAATAGTTCAAAATAGGAAGAAAGTGTTAACTGACTCCATAATGTTTCATATCTAAAAGAGAGGAAGTATTCACAGATTACTTCAAAGCCTATGCTAAGATCAAATTAGTTACAGAAATCCACAGATCTTGCCCTCCTGTCCCTTCTGTATTGAACTGTACTGTAATTGTGCTGTCCCCCTCTACATTGTAATGTGCTGGGCAAACTGTTGGCGCTATATAAATCGTGTATTATAAGAATAATAATAATAATATCTTTCAAACATTTAATTATTTCCTAAATGGTATCCTGTCAAAATTTATGATTTATTAACATCCTCCTGCCCATTATATAATTTTTCACCAATCTGGTCCATTATGGTCAGATCAGGAAAATGTCATATGTCTGTAGGCAGGGCCTACTTTGTGGCCTATTTAATTGCATTGCTCTTTCAAAATTCTTCAAGGAAGCAGGATGATTTAATTTCCTTTTTGGCAGGATCTCTTATATAGCTTGGTTGGAACGTAGCTGAGTGCAGGTAGTTTCTGGCTATTGGAAGAAGAGGAGCCATGGGAGAGATCGCTAGCTAAGGACTAAGGCTTGTTCTTTATATTCCTTTAGAAGGGGGATCCCCTTAAGCTGGGCCCAGGAGGTACACTACCACACGTAAAGAGACTTAGCATACTTGAATGAAGGATGCAAAGCATGGAAGACTGAGGAGATGTTATGTGATTGCACAATAAAATTGCATTTGTCTGAGCTTCTGGATGCTTCATGTGTCTGAAGTGGATTCTTGTAAACTAGCTGCTTAGTACTGAGATGGCACCCCATTAGGATCAGCTAAGCAGTGCATCCCTTTCAAACCCACCTTGGTGTAGAAGGATCCCGGTGTACCCAACAGTGTTGCAAACCTGGTCTAGCAAGGGACCAGTGGTGGTTAGGCAGAGAGACACTATCCTGGAAAATCTTCAGGCCTGCAGTAACTTGTTTCCCCCACAAGAAGACATGCTTTTCCTAGAGAGACCAGGTGTGTGGTGAGTGGGCTTAACAGTTTGACTCCATGTCACTGACACATCATACATGCGGATAGCTGGGAGACATGTCATTTTGCAAGGGCTCTGACTGTTACTCAGGGCTGGTGAGTGAACCTGGGTGAGCCCTGTGTGCTGGGCATTCCCCTTAGAGTGAGTAGTGTGTGCTTCTGTCACATACAGGTGGCCCAACCTACATGTCTATGGGCCCTTTAAATCTACTATAAGATTTTCCTTTGCCAGTACATGAGATAAGGCAGAGCCAGAGGTTTTGCTCCCACCTCCATGGGCATACTCTAACATTTAAGCAAAGGAAACTATGTACACTCAGGTTATATTATTAAAGGAGTTGTAAAGGAAAAAATGTTTTGCCCAAAATTAATGTCTGCAAGGTAGACAGACAGAATAGTTTAATGAATAGTTTAATGATTCTGTTAAAAAAACAAGTAAATACCTATTAAATTCCTTCATCTATATCACCTCCAGCGTTCTAGTTTCTGTTCTCTCATTCACTTCCTGGTTTGTGGCGCTTGTTCATGTAAGAACTACAATTCCCAGTATGCATTGCGGCACGCCTAGTAATTCACACCTCCTTGAAGTCTCTAACACGTAGAGAGCGTCCTGCTGCACAGATGTAGTTCCCAGGAGGGGGCGAGCACGTCACTGACCACCGCAGTAAAGCCTCCCTTCACGGTGGTGAGTAACAATCAGACAAGCAGGAAGTGAACAGAACAGAGAAGAAATAGAGCAACTTCTGAGCAAAAACGAACAATGAGGAAGTGAAAAGAGGAATGTCTGCAGGTAAAGGATGCTTATTATGAAAAAAAATATTTCCTTTACAACCCCTTTAACCACTTGTCCACCGCCCACCGTCAAATGACGGCGGGAGGAGGACTCCATTGTTCTGACATCACGTCATATGACGTGATGTCTTTTTAAAGCCGCGCGCACCCGCCGCTCTGCAGGGATCCCGTGCGAGTGCCCGGCAGCAACAATCGCCGACGGGCACACGCGATTGCTCAGTAACTGAGCGGGGACGTGGAGCTCTGTGTGTAAACACAGAGCTGCACGTCCCTGTCAGGGAGAGAGGAGAGCGGTTGTGTCCCTTGTACATAGGGACACAATCGGTCACCTCCCCCAGTCACCCCCCCTCCCCCTACAGTTAGAACACTCATAGGACACACATTTAACCCCTTCCCCGCCCCCTAGTGGTTAACCCCTTCACTTCCAGTCACATTTATACAGTAATCAATGCATATTTATAGCATTGTTCACTGTATAAATGTAAATGGTCCCAAAAATGTCACAAAAGTGTCCGAAGTGTCCGCCATAACGTCGCAGTCCCAATAAAAAAAATTGCAGATCGCCACCATTAATAGTAAAAAAAAAAAAAAAAAAATGCCATAAACTATCCCCTATTTTGCGCAAACCAATCGATAAACGCTAATTTTTTATTTTTTTTTACCAAAAATATGTAGAAGAATACGTATCGGCCTAAACTGAGGAAAATCATTTTTTTTTATATATTTTTGGGGTTATTTATTATAACAAAAAGTAAAAAATATTGAATTTTTTTCAAAATTGACGCTCTATTTTTGTTTATAGCGCAAAAAATAAAAACCGCAGAGGTGATCAAATACTACCAAAAGAAAGCTCTATTTGTGGGGAAAAAAGGACGCCAATTTTGTTTGGGAGCACGACCGCGCAATTGTCAGTTAAAGCGACGCAGTGCCGGAAGCTTAAATTTCGTCTGGGCTGGAAGGGGGTGTAGGTGCACAGTAGGCAAGTGGTTAAGCATGCTTACAGAAACACCTTTTGTACAAAATATATTTGTTAGTTACAGTATACTTTTATGTCTGACCACCATTTGAACCATTTGAAAGTATACTGTAACTAAGTACCAATAAGATTTCCAGTAAGAGTAATTTTTATTTCAGCTACAAATGTACAAATTGATTCATTTTATTCGTTTACATACATTTACCACATACAACCCCATGCAAATGCTTTTGGATATTGGTAAGGTACTTGTGTAAGATACACAGCCTTATCATTGATATTTTGATAATAGCTAAGGATTATATATCAGACAGGAGGCTCATATCTTATGCATTAACTTTCTTTATTAATGCCCATAGCAGACATATTTAACTTTCTTTAATCAATTTAATGTAAAAGAAAAGAAAGAAAAGAAAAACTTTTATAAAGACTACAACTCCCAGCAGTCCCGAGAGCCTAGGCCACGCCCAGGTAATGACCTCTATATAATGGACTGCTTCCAATGGTTCCTCCTCTTTCTTTCTGCTCATGGCTGAGATAAGTACTTCCCATGTTTATATATTTATTGACAATGAACGGCATCCGGGAAGGATGAGGGGAGTTTTTACCCCCTGACTCCTTGACAACTTACTATTATTATTATTGTCATCTTTCTTCTCTTTGTTTTTACACTATTTCATATGTGTCCTTGTTTGCACCGATACCCTCGCGTGCTCCTGCAGCCTTCAATTGTTTTGGCTGTTTCTCCCCCCCTCCTCCCCCGAAACCGGAGTGCTGTGCCTTATGCTGCCTATACCGCTCCTTTTCCCTCGCCAGACGCCGTCTCCGCGCGCCGCCATCCTGCCTCCCTCCTTTCTCCTCACAAACTCTCCTTCGCGCGCGAGCGGGGGGGGCGAACTTTTCGCCGCTCGCCGCTCACCCAATCAGCTCCTAGTGACGTAGTCTCGCGAGACTTCGCCCTCAGGTCACGAAGGATCCCGAGATCCATTTTCCCTCCGCAGTTCCGACGGGTAAGGAGAATAGGAGAGGAGCCTGTCCCTGTAAGGTCCACATTGCCTCGTTTACCGGCCACAGCCCCATCGCTCAGGCATACACACCGAGCAGCTATTTAGCTATTCTGCCTCCCCACCCCCCTCTTTAAAACGGCCGTTTTCCCTGACACTGCTAGTCACACAGAACGCTGCATAACAGCCTGATATGTCAGACATACCTGCCTCAACACCCCCCAGAGGGGATTACCCCCCCTCAGACTTTGCACATACCTTGAGTGCATCTAAATTACAGGACATCATACAGTTGTCCATCCAAGCGGCCCTGGCCTCTGCCTCATCCTCCAGGACCCAGCAAACTATGGCTCCACCAATTCCACCGCCTCAGTGCGAGGAACCGCCAGTTAAAAAGGGGAAAGCCTCACACAAGAGGAAGCATACCCCGGCGGTATATGACTCCCCGGCAGGGGAAGAAAATAATGTGCTCCAGGCAGCCCCTAACACGGGCTACCAGACCCAGCATCCCACAGTCAAATCTCGACCCCTGGACCCCAGGGAGATACACCACAGGGGGTATAAGGCCATTAGAAGGGCCAAACCTGACTCTTATGTGGACTCCTCAGAGGAGGACTCAGCCGGTCCTTCTGTCGAATCAGACTTATCGGAGTCAGAGTCATACATTGACGATGCTGGGGATACGGCGCCCGACACAGCCGCCACCCCTACCTCACAGGGCGAAGTTCTCCTAGACGCTCTAGGAGAACCATTCTTCCACCCAGACGCCATTACCCATCCGCGGTCTGGAGAGTGGACCCCACTTCCTCACGTTTCCCAATACGTGGAGGTATGGGCTAGAAAATCACTGGACAGGACTAGTCGTAATAAACTGAGGGCAGAATGCCCCAGACCCTTCATCCCCAAGAAGGTTGTGGCTACCCCGGAGGTGGACCCCGTCCTGACAAAGTATCTGCTGAGATCTGGTAAATTCCAGAAGAAGGGCATAGAACGCTCTTTTCGATCCATACAAGATCGCATTCTAGACCTGATCGGACCCCTAACCAAGATCCTGAATCTGTCTGAGCAAGCCGCGGCAGCTCAACAACCAGTGGATCTCCAACAACTCAGAGGTTGGGCACAACGGGCGATATGCTTAGCAGGCACCGCTAACACGGCTTGCTCGATAGAGAGGCGCCGTTCCATACTAATGCGCCTAGACCCCCAATTGTCTCATTTGGCGGAGTCGGAGCCTGGACCGTCGGCCGACGGCATGCTGTTTGGCGATTCGTTGATAAAAGATATCAACAAATTTGTGGGCCTCTTTACCAGCCTTGATAAGGCCCAAAATTCACTGAGAAGATCTGGGGCCAATAGAGTTTTTACCAGGGCCGGCAGAAATAAGGGCCGTTCTGCCGGCCGTACTCCCTCCTACAGGCCACAGGGTAGAACCCCTAACCCATATCAGTACCAACAGGCTCCATCCTATGTCCCCCCGATGGCGCAACCTGCACCATTCTTTCCCCCCCGAGGCAGACCCTGGCGCGGACGTGGTGGACGTGGCTACCCTCGATCTCGACCTCCTACCGGTGAGTATACCCTACACTCCACGCATTCACATTCAGGTGGGGGGACGACTGAGGTATTTTATCCACGCCTGGTCTGCGATTACGGCAGACGCCTGGATTCTACACACAGTCACGGGGTTTGCCATAGAATTACACTCTCTACCGACACTCAACATTATCCCCCCCCCAATCCGGTTTGCAAACCAAAAAGTTGTCCTCATAGACAACGAACTACGGGACTTGCTGACCAAACAAGCAGTTACAGAGGTAGACCCCTGTTCTCCAGGCTTTGTAAGCAACCTGTTCCTAGTACACAAGAAGGGAGGAGGCTACCGCCCAGTAATAAACCTCAAAGAACTAAATCAATATGTCGAGTATCGACACTTCAAGATGGAGGGAATTCACTTCCTCCGAGACCTTCTCCACCCTGGGGATTGGCTCGTGAAGCTAGATCTAAAAGATGCCTACCTCACGGTACCGATACACTCAGAATCACAACACCTACTTCGATTTCTGTGGAAAGGCAGGATGTGGCAATTTACCTGCCTACCATTCGGCCTATCGTCCGCTCCTTGGTGTTTCACCAAACTCATGAAGCCAGTGGTAGCGGCACTAAGGAGCAGAGGGGTACGTCTGATCATATATCTGGACGACATCCTCATCATGGCCTATTCCATGAATCAGGCCCACCTTCACATGTCCTGGGCAATGTCTTTACTGCAAAGACTGGGCTTTATAATCAATCGAGAAAAATCGATCCTCACCCCCTCTCAACAACTGGAGTTTTTGGGCTTCACGGTCAACACCGTACAATCCACCCTGAGTCTCCCCAAACCCAAGCTTGCCTTGATCCGCAAAGAGATACGGACAACGCTACTAAGAGGTTATTTGTCACTTCGCACACTAGCACGCCTGGTGGGTCTCCTGGCAGCTTCCATTCAAGCCATCTTCCCGGCTCCATTACATTACAGAGCTCTCCAAAGACTCAAGATTATGCATCTGAGACAGGGCCTCAAATATTCAGACGAGGTTCCCCTCTGCCAGGAAACTACCGAGGAACTGAAGTGGTGGCTTCACCACGCTGTAGAGTGGAACGGCAAAACCATCTTCAACCCCAACCCAGACATTATCATAGAATCAGACGCCAGTCGCCAGGGCTGGGGAGCCCGGTGCGGCACGTCCTCCACAGGAGGGACGTGGTCCACCGCGGAAGCCACACTCCACATCAACGCGCTAGAACTCTTGGCAGCCCTTTTTGCAGTCAAAAGCTTCATACCGCACTCTTCCACCTGCTGTCTCCTGCTTCGCATGGACAATATAGCGGCGGTACAGTACGTCAACCGTCTGGGGGGCACCAAGTCCAAGATCCTGGCAAATATCGCGAAGGACTTTTGGCATTTCTGTTTAACCCACAACATAACCCCCATTGCGGAATACATTCCGGGTGTCTCCAACTCGGTAGCCGACTGGTACTCGCGTTATCTTCGCGATTCAAGCGACTGGAGACTAGATCGTTCAGTGTTCCTTCAGCTACAGCGTCTATGGGGACCACTGTCTATGGATCTCTTCGCCTCTCGCCTAAATCATCAACTGCCTCACTTCTTCAGCTGGAAGCCGGACCCGGAAGCATACGCGGTGGACGCCCTCCGCCAACCTTGGCCGACGGGCACACACTATGCTTTCCCCCCGTTTCAGCTCATCCCCAGACTCCTCCTACGAATATCCACTCTGGGAGCGAGCGTAGTTCTGATCACGCCATGGTGGCCGACCCAACCGTGGTTTCCACTATTGCTAGGAATGACTGTGGACTTCCCCAGACTGATTCCCCACTTTCCTCACCTTCTCACCAGCCCGACCAAGGACTTACACCCCTTGATTCTAGAGAACAACATGCCACTCTTGGCGTGGTTGGTCTCGGGATCCCGGACTCAGATAACAACCTTTCAAAGTCAGCTCGAGACCTCCTCGCCCTGGCCTGGGCCCCCGGGACTAGATCGGCATATCGATCAGCCTGGGGACTCTGGGTTCGTTGGTGTGACCAACGACAGGTTGATCCCGTGCAGGCCCCTATATCGTTAGTGGTGAACTATTTAGCGGATTCATTCGAATCCGGCAAGTCATATAGCTCCATTAACATATATCGGTCGGCTATCTCGGCATATCACTGCCTCGTGGACGCCCTGCCCGTCGGCAAACATCCTCTGGTTTGTCGACTCTTGAGAGGTGTAAAATTCCAACGTCCCCCACGGCCTAGATACCAGGCGACCTGGGATGTCTCCAAGGTGCTTGATATGTTCGCCAGATGGGAGGACAACACAGACCTTTCACTGAAATTGCTATCCATTAAGTTGACAGTTCTTCTATGTCTAATCTCCCTCAAAAGGGTGTCGGACGTTAAGGCCCTAGACATCTCTAGGCGACAATTCTCGCCACAAGGGGTCACCTTTTCAGTAGTGCGCAGGACCAAGACCGGTATTCATTCGGTCTTTTACCCACTCTTTCCTGCTCATCCAT
The DNA here is from genome assembly GCA_029574335.1 of Rana kukunoris. Classification (NCBI taxonomy): domain Eukaryota; kingdom Metazoa; phylum Chordata; class Amphibia; order Anura; family Ranidae; genus Rana; species Rana kukunoris. Next base: position 178,757,356 of record CM056054.1, read on the forward strand.
TGCTTTGTGTCGTTCGTTGCCTTCAGGCATACGAATCACAGACCACTACGCTACGCCCCTCAGACTCTTCACAACTACTCGTGTCATATGTCAGACCGCATCGCCCTGTCTCGTCTGCCACTTTGGCACGATGGGTGCGAGCCGCCATGGAGATGGCGGGAATCGATGTTACCCTTTTTGGGGCTCACTCCACCAGGGGAGCTATGGCTACTAAAATAGTCACATCAGGAGGCTCTCTTTCCGATCTCTTACTAGCGGCGGATTGGTCCTCGGAGACCACCTTTCGTCATTTCTACTTCAGACCACAAGAACATATAGCCATGTCGGTCCTACCTTAAGTCTTATGAATGTAATACGTATAGTTATTTTTACATGTTTAAATGCTAGCTTTGAACTTGCATAAGATATGAGCCTCCTGTCTGATATATAATTCTAGATTTTCCTAGCTTGTGACGGAAAATATTGATTATATGATGACAGGAGGCGAGTATCTTCCCTCCCGACCCACCCTATCACGTGTGTTTTTTGCATCTTTCAGGTTACTGAGTACCGACGACGGATTCTAAAACTGGAAGATCCAATTAAGAGGATCATGGAGTCCCCTCCCCTGTTGGGATAAAGTCGGTTTTTCCTGAGGATCCCTCGTTTGGGGTTTTTTCCTTCCCCCGGAATCCCCCGTTGGGGACACAGTCGATGGTTAGGTCACTCCCGGGAACCCTGTGGATATCGGCCGTCCGACCTGAGATTCATAAGACATTCCGCGTTTCTCCGGCTTGTAGTGCTCCTGTACCGAATATTTTTAGCATCAAGAAAGAGGAGGAACCATTGGAAGCAGTCCATTATATAGAGGTCATTACCTGGGCGTGGCCTAGGCTCTCGGGACTGCTGGGAGTTGTAGTCTTTATAAAAGTTTTTCTTTTCTTTCTTTTCTTTTACATTAAATTGATTAAAGAAAGTTAAATATGTCTGCTATGGGCATTAATAAAGAAAGTTAATGCATAAGATACTCGCCTCCTGTCATCATATAATCAATATTTTCCGTCACAAGCTAGGAAAATCTAGAATTGATATTGATAGCTCAAAGACTCACTTTTTTAGATTTTATAGGAAAAACCTTGGCATAATTCTTGATGCAACTGAAGCGGAGTCTCCCCTCCTGGTACAGTAATAGAAGAACTAGTATTGTTGTGATTGCTGTAATGTAGTATACATGAAATAGGAGAAAGTTAAACTCTCTTGTAACAGCCATGGCAGGAACAAGAAACCGCTGGACAGTTGAAGCCTCCGACACCTACAGGATAAAGATAAATTTCTGTAAATATTGAGAAGTGTGATCAGCAGTATACCGATTCCAGTATGAATTGAAAGAACTGGATGGGCCACTCTTTAGGTGATTGTTGGTTTTACAAAATTTTAAGGATCAAAAAACACTTGCGAGCAGTGTGTTGTGTGCGATTGCGTGCTGTGATGTTTTTATTTTGAACACCATCCCCCCACACTAGGGCAATGCAGCTTTGATGCACATGCAGTAAGGTCGGTACAAAGTAATGTACTGCCATACGTTGCTCCAAAAAAAATGCTGAATGTCCAATTTTTGTCCATTCGCGTGTGTTCTTACAATTGAATGTTTGCTTTAATGCAACATTCATTGAAGCCTAACAGTATTAGTACTGACATGCAAGTGTGTGTTAACAAAATGCTCAAAACAGCAAATTTTAAATCAAGCCTAAAAGTTTTCCTAAGAACCCTACTTACTAGCATTGCACCAATATTGATACTGGTATCGGAGCCAATACTAAGCATTTGCATCAGTACTTGTACTTGTGCAAATGCTCTGATACTAAAACCGATTCCTTCAAGTCTGCAGACTGTAAGATCTGGTTCATATACACTATATTACCAAAAGTATTGGGACACCTGCATTTACATGCAGATGAACTTTTTTTTCCAATAACAGTTTTATTTGTACATTTTTGACAGATATACATGCAAAACATTACACATTTACTGAAGCGAAAAGATTGCAATCCTTACGTAAAACTAAATCTGGTACACCGTCTTTTCTAACATATATTGTATTACAGAGAAGCGACAGTGGGATCCCAGCTTGTACTATTAGAACTTAGTAATTGCATAGAATGGACTAGTCGCTAAATGTAGTAACTTACAATTATAACATTACGAGTCGCAAGGGTACTCGGAAAATAAAGGAAGGGACAGTGAAAAAGGGGTTAAGAGAATAGAAAAAGAGTGAGAAGTCATCAAATGCGCTTCTGGACGAATGGTCAAACATTCCCATAGACACACTTGTAAACCTTGTGGACAACCTTCTCAGAAGAGTTGAAGCTGTTATAGCTGCAAAGGGTGAGCCAGCTCAATATTGAACCCTATGGACTAAGACTGGGATGCCATTAAAGTTGAAGTGTGTGTAAAGGCAGGTGTCCAAATACTTTTGACAATATAGTGTATGTGTGGAGCCATTTCAGTGCGATTTGTAAAAAGAGTCCGGTTCAATTTTGTTCAGCTGTTCAGGAGCAGTTCATGTACGAATTTTTAAAGTGCATGACACTGGAAATCACACTGGACTGAAAATCGTACCAGTTTGAATTTGCACAGGAGCCCTGTCCGTCTTTTGGTCCATTTCAGGTCTGAATTTAGTCAAACACTCGGGCTGAAATCGGACCGGAACCGGTGAAAGGGGGCGCACAGGACCCCTGCTGGTATTAGGTTTGAACCTAGCCTGACTCTTTCCAAAATCAGACTGCACTGGCCCTCACATATATGAACTGGCTCTAAAGAAAGCCGGTTTGGTTTACATGTCATGCCAGTCAGATGCAGTTCAAAGTGCATCCAATTTGCATGTAATGTATGTGAACTGGGGCTAACCGCCGCCCTAAGTAATCATTTTTCATTAGTCTAAAATAACTGCCACATGACCCTAATATAAAAAAGGGAATTGGTAAATGGTATCAATGAGTACTTGAGAAAAAGTATCGGTACTCGTACTCCGTCTCAAAAAATTGATATTGGTGCACCTTTACTACTTACTACTATCTAAACTGTAGCCAAGTACCACTACAGGCATACCCCACTTTTAAGAACATAAAGTGGTTTATTTACTATAGCTGGAGAGTGCAAAATCAGGCTCACTTCTGCATAGAAACCAATGAGCTTCTAACCCCAACTTGTTCAATTAAGCTTTGGTAATAAAAATCTGGGAGCTCATTGGTTTCTATGCAGAAGTGAGCCTGATTTTGCACTTTCCAGCTATAGTAAATAAACCCCATTGTGTACTTAAAGCTGAGGTCCCGCGAAAAAAATATATATTAAAAGCCAGTAGCTACAAATACTGCAGCTGCAGACTTTTAATAAATGGACACTTACCTGTCCAGCGCGCTCGCAATGTTGGCAGCAGAAGATGAGCAATCGCTCGTCTCTCTGCTGCCCCCACCGCCATCCTTGGTGAGGGAATCAGAAAGTGAAGCTTTGCGGTTTCACTGCCCGGTTCCCTACTGCGCATGCGTGATCCCCGTGGTCCTTGTTGTCTCCTGGGACAAGTCTGTTTCCCAGAAGGCAGCGGGGGGGGGGGGGGAGTGGAGTGACTTTTTGGGTGTGTAGCACCCTGCTCCTGATGAACAGACACCGCCTCAAATTTAATGGGGGTCTGAGCTGTTATTTGTATCAGACCAGAGTGATTAAGGGCAATTTAGACTCTGTTCCAGCCATGGCTGTGCTGGGAGTGATCCACCATTGATCGCCTGGGGGTATTATTACCACCCCAGGCCAAGGATGGCAGCAGTCAGGTCATGGTACATTGAGTGTCCCCCCTCGGCAGCGAATCAGTGGGAGTGGTCACCCGGTTTGCATGCTGGGGAGGGGTACTTAAGGGACAGACGCCATTAGTGCGGGATCCGTTCAGGCCTTGCGGCGCGCCTGGCCGGGGGTTCGTTCGCACCTCGTGGCCCACCTAGCCGGGGGTGCATGTTGTGAATCCTAGCTCCAGGACTACGTTGGCCTGGGGCTGCAGCTTCGTCTGGTGGGCCCAGTTGTCCCACTGGGGCCCGTAGCTCAGAGGTGATCCTGTGCTGTCCGTCCTGTGGGAGGAAGCCACTTGATGAAGGAGACCAGGGGAGGACCTTTCCTGGTAGGGAACATGCAAGAGGCTGGTGTCTTAAGGGAAGGCCTGGAAGCTTCATCTAAGGATGCACCGTACACTGAGAGGCTTGACAGTGTCGCCTGTCGAGTTTAAAGGTTCTAGCGAGAAAAGCTAAAGAGATCCGGGTGCTGAATCCTGTGGCACAGGATTCTAGACCAAAAATATCTCACCGAGAAAGTAAGGTCTGTGGCAGAGACTGTACTTTATTTTGTGCACCATCCCGGCTGCTAGGCCAGTAAGAGGGACCTATCAGGGTGAGCAATACCCACTCTGGCTAGAGTGGCGACGAGAACTGTTTGCTGCAAACAGGAGTGTTTCCTTACTTTGCCCCTGAACTTACCTACCCTTCCACCCCTTACTCCTCTTTTTTACTAAAGTTCTCCAAAATAAACCCCAAAAGAAAGAGATACATTGTGTGTTGAAATTGAAATTCTTTGGACTCTGCTTTCACCCTGGACAGCGAGAATAGAGGTAACTTGCCACCCAAAATCTAAACCAGCAGCTCCTGTGGGGGTAGTGCTACAGGTGGAACTCCGCTTTAAGGTGGAGTATGCCTGTACTTAGTACAACCAATGACTTGGACAAAGTTTTTTTGCAACATGTCACGGATCATTCTCCTTCTTATGGAAAACAGAACTGTTATTAATTAGACACTGAAAAAATAGTGAGGATGGAAAATCCTTATAAGCAATGAGTCTTGTAGTGTCCCATACACAACTCAATTGTTGCAAATGATGCTCAAATTGGTCACATCACTTGTATATGTCACATATTGTATGACTATTCTTGGAAGATAATCACCATTGACCTGACTGATAATGTGCAGGTAGAACTCACAATAAAAGCAAGAATAGTTTCATTTGTAGCTTATCTTTCTGTTTATTGTATATGTAAACCAGTCCTATGTATGAAGTGACCTTGCACATTGTAGGACTATCACATCTATTTCTTTACTGACAACAAAGCCGTGGTTAATGGCCATGCCTTTGTGGTTTACCATTGTATACAATGCTTTATGGGCTGCTGTCAGTAACACAGTGATACAATCCTTCAGTCCGGCTTTTGTACAAATCTTATCAGCGCGCCCAATGGAATCATTAATTGAAGCTGTGTAAGGAGTACATTGTGAGATTGTCCCACCTTGATCAATACTTATTTATTTCACAGAGACCCAGTCTTTACGGACACCACTGAGTAGTTTTAGTGTCAAATTAACTATGTCAAATAAAGCTCAAGAATAAAACAATGAAACCATGCTTTACAGAGCTGTTCTTTTTTTTATTTTATTTTAAGTGGCGCTGCAGTATTTCAAACTATGTGGTAAGCAATATACAGTAAAAACATTGAGTATGAATCCAAGGATAATAATCAGACTAACATTATTGACCTCTTCTAATATTCTACTGTAACTGTCTGCAAAATTGGTTCCTTGGGGCCTGAAATATATACAGCGATGTTATGGGTTCCTATCGTAAATTGCAACATTGTAAAGTAGCAAGTCTGAAATACTGTTCCTGCTAGTTTGATCAATACTTAATTCTAAGGAGGAAAGAAATATCCGTTGCCATAGAAACATTGATGTCACCGAGGTTGAACAGTGGCTGTTCCAACAAATCATTCCTTCTGAGCTCTTGTAATCGACTCTGTGTACAGTTCAGTGGCATTCCGCACTATTTACATTATGTCCATAACGTACAAGTACTATTCATCCCCCTAAACAAGGTTTAACAATTTCAGTTCCATTTCCGTTTCCTTCAAAACTATAAAAATGAGAAAAAGTTTTGCTATTGATACGTACAAACTTAATGAAATAAACTTTAATTTATAGGGGAACAGCAGCCATGTTTGTATTTGGTCCTCATTAACTAATTGTGTTGTTTCATTAAAGATTTTGTTACAGTTCATGATGACAAGTAAGGCTTTGGGAATGTTGTTGCCCTATAAAATTGTGTGGCAGTAAATAACAATTCTGGGAAAAAATATAAATACTAGATGTAATGATTTTACCAGTCATATACTGCAAAACGTCCATCAATCTGGAAAAGAGTTGAAGGATAGACTGCCAGTTTGATTTAGACATAATAAAATATATTTACAGCTTGACAATAAATGTGACTTGTTCTCTACATCATTCCCCTTTGAAGTGAACATGATGTTCTGGTTCAGATGACCGGTTAATCTGTCTGCAGTGGAACGATGTGGCTGATACTAGAGATGACCTGGATAAGTAAACGTTTAAAGAGAGCAGATGCCTATATACATAAATATTTATGTATGATATACACAACGTATATCAATTATATTATGAATTTGAATATGAATATGTATATATATATATATATATATATAATTATTATTATTATTATTATTATTATTATAATTAATATTATTATTATATATTATTTATATTTTATTATTTATGTGTGGGAGTATATGAGTACACCCCTCACATTTTTGTAAATATTTTTGTTAATATTAAATATTTTATTCTAACTTTTCATGTGACAACTTAAAAATTACACTTTTCTACAATGTAAAGTAATGAGTGTACAGCTTGTATAACAGTGTAAATTTGATGTCCCCTCAAAATAATTCAACACACAGCCATTAATTTCTAACCCGCTGACAACAAAAGTGAGTACAACCCTAAGAGAAAATATCTGAATTGGACCCAGATAGCCATTTTCCCTCCCAGGTGTCATGTGACTTGTTAGTGTTGCAAGGTCTCAGGTATGAATAGGCAGCAGGTGTGTTAAATTTGGTGTTATCATTCTCACTCTCTAAGGCTGGGTTTACACTGATACGACACGACAGTCATACCTCTTTCATCCTACTTTGCTCTACGGCATCAATCCTACATCGGTCCTACCTTGGGCCTACATCCATCCGACTTTCATGAACAGGATTCTACTTTGATCCAACTTTGTAATAGTCTGACTTGTCCTTTGACTAATCAAATCAATCCCAGTGTAAGATAAATTCCTTTTACTGCTGCTGTAATCACCATGCCAGATGTCCAACGTCGGATAGTTAGGACAATGATCCTACTTTGATCCGACTTCAATGATATTCAATGGGCTGAAGTAGGACCAAAGTAGTACAGGGAGCATTTTCAATGTCGGACTGACTTGTGTCGGACCAGTTAAGACGGCTCTTATAGGGAAACATTGATTTTCACACGTCATGCGTCATGAGCTCCCAATGTCGGAGCATTGGGAGCAGTGTGAACCCAGTGTAATACTAGTCACTGGAAGTCGACATGGCAGCTCATGGCAAACAATATTCTGAGGATCTGAAAAAAATAAAAAAGATGGGCTAGGGTATAAGAAGTTTGCCAAAACCCTGAAACTGAGCTAAAGCACGATGGCCAAGACCATACAGTGGTTTAACAGGACATGTTCAAGTCAGAACAGGTCTCACCATGGTCGACCAAGGAAGTTGAGTGCAAGTACTCAGGGTCTCATATCTAGAGGTTGTCTTAGGGAAATAGACGTATGAGTGCTGCCAGCATTGTTGCAGAGGTTGAATGGGTGGGGGTCACCCTGTCAGTGCTCAGACCATACACTGCATCAAATTGATCTGCATGGCTGTCGTGCCTGAAGGAAGCCCCTTCTGAAGATAATGCACAAGAAAGCTCACAAACAGTTTGCTGAAGACAAGCAAACTAAGAACATGGATTACTGGATCCATATCCTGTGGTCTGATGAGACCAAGATAAACCTCTTTGGTTCAGATGGTGTCAAGCGTGTGTGGCGGCAACCAGATGAGGAGTGCAAAGACAAGTGTGTCATGCCTACAGTCAAGCATGGTGGTGGGAATGTCATGGTCTGTGGCTGCATGACTCCTGCCGGAACTGGGGAGCTTCAGTTCATTGAGGGAACCATGAATGCCAACATGTACTGTGACATACTGAGACAGAGCATGATCACCTCCCTTCGGAAACTGGGCCGCAGGCAGGGCTGGACTGGGACAAAAATGTGGCCCTGGACTTCATTAAGACCGGCCCAGGGCACAACACATCAGGGTACAGTGCACATCAGGGCACGGTACAGAGCTCAGCAGATCAGGGCACAGCACATCAGGGTACAGGGCACAGCACATCAGGGCATGGGGAACATCAGGACACAGGGCACCATGGGCATCCGCTCCATAGGGCAAGGGGGGTTGTTTGCCCCCCTGGAATCGCCAGGGAGAGCCAGGAGCAGGGCCGAACCGGCCCTGGGGCTGCTTTAAGTGGCGACTGCAGCGCTCCCCTCCTTCTGTACTCTGGCGCTTGTATCGTATGTCATGGAGCTGGGTCTGTGTGCAAGGTCCTGCCCCCTAGTTCGGCTCATCTGATCCGCCTATCACACAAGCCGAACTAGGGGGGTGGGACTTTGCACACAGACCCAGCTCCGTGACATACGATACGAGCGCCAGAGGACAGAGGAAGGGGAGCGCCGTTTTATATCATTTACCAGGCCTGTGCTTTGTTTGTTCCAACATCTGTTGCCACAGGTAACAGTAGACTATTTTCTGATGTGTATTTAGCAAGTCTGGAAACGCAGAGCAAACACAACACAGAGTTGTATCCTACGGCATCGTTTCTAGTTGTCCCTTATTTAGAGTGCCTGTCCCACTTCTGGAATCAAATCAGACCCCTCATTCCAAAAGGTTCCTCTTTTAGACCTGAAATACAGTAAATATACTGTCAATATAGTGTAGTGTTTCAGTCAAGAGAAAGGGGTGCTGTGTAATGTAAAGGGGTCTAGTGATGCAGGGTGCTGTGTAATGTAAAGGGGTCCAGTGGTGCAGGGTGCTGTGTAATAAAAAGGGGTCCAGAGCTGTTAGGTGCTGTGTAATGTAAAGGGGTCCAGAGGAGCAGTTGTGGAGAGGGGGTACACAGTAGTGACAAAGAGATATTGAAAGATGCAGGGGGCACAGTGGGGTGTTTTTACATTTTAACGGGGGGGGGGAGCGCTTTTAACCCCCGCTAGCGGTCGAAGAAAGGGTAAAATGCGACTGTGTATTGCCGCTGCCGAAGCGTGCCCCCCCTGAAAAAATGTCAGCAGACATAGCACATTAGGTCACAGGGCACATTATGGTGCACATTGTTTACCAGTCAGCATGCAGAGTAGCGCAGGAAGCGTGTGTAATATGTTCTCTCTCCTGTCACGGCACTCACTCGGCTCCCCGGTGGCCCCTCCTCTCTTCTCGTCCATCCCAGGTGATGTCACAAGTAAATGGGGATGGACGAGAAGAGAGGAGGGGCTTTCGGGGAGCAGCTTGAGTGCAGTTACAGGAGAACGAACATATTACACACACTTCCTGCGCTACTCTGCATGCTCACTAAATCTTGATCTACCCGTCAGGCTGCAGCTGTCGGCGATTGACGGGTAGATCGCCACGGACCTCCGACCGGCCCACTGAGCCATCGGCCCATCGGGAATCTCCTTGTAGTCCCAATGGCCAGTCCCTGGCCGCAGGGCAGTATTCCAACTTGATTACGACCCCAAATACACCTCCAATATGACCACTGTCTTGCTAAAGAAGCTAAAGGTAAAGGTGATGGACTGGCCAAGCATGTCTTCAGGCCTAAACACTATTGATCATCTGTGGGGCATATTTAAACAGAGGGTGGAGGAGCGCAAGGTCTCTAACATCCACCAGCTCCATGATATCGTCATAGAGGAGTGGAAGAGGACTCCAGTGGCAACCTGTGAAGCTCTGGTGAACTCCATGCCCAAGAGGGTTAAGGCAGTGCTGGAAAATATTGGTAGCCACACAAAATATTGACACTTTGGGCCCAATTTGGACATTTTCACTTAGGGGCATACTCACTTTTGTTGCCAAAGGTTTAGACATTAATGGCTGCGTGTTGAGTTGACGGGACAGGAAATTTACACTGGTATACAAGCTGTACACTCACTACTTTACATTGTAGCAAAGTGTAATTTCTTCAGTGTTGTCACATTAAGAGATATAATAAAATATTTACAAAAATGTGAGGGGTGTACTCACTTTTGTGAGATACTGTATATATATTCTCACACATAAATAAATGCATACAGACAGCGCACATTTATAATAATTAGGTGAAAATGTAATAACACAGGTATCATTATTGGAAACTGATGAGCCTTGTCAGTAATGCCGCATACACACGATCGTTTTTTGCGATAAAAAAAAAACACGTTTTCAAAAACGTCATTTAAAATCATCGTGTGTGGGCAAAACGTTGTTTTATGTCTTCAAAAAAACAATGAAAAAAAAAATTCGAACATGCTTGAATTTTTTGTGTCGTTTTTCAAAACGTCGTTTTTTGTGTCATAAAAAGTGACCGTGTGTGGGCAAAACGATGTGCAAAACGACGTTTTCAACCCACGCCTGCTCAGAAGCAATTTCTCATACGGGAGCGCTTGTTCTGGTAAAACTACTGTTCAGAATGGATTAAGCACATTCGTTTCTTATAAGTATAATGAAGCAAAGAATGCGCTGCATTTGAACCAATGCATTTAAATGCTACACTAAATTCCTAGTTTGTTGTGGCTCATCTTGTTACATAGTTGACATTTAAAAAAACTTTTTAATAAAAAAAAATCAAAAAGGGAGATGATGTGCTTAAACAGAAAAAGAGGAAATAAAGAAATAAAGAAAAAAAAAATGATTGTGTTTGTTTGAATCACCAGAAAAAACAAAAGGATTGTACTTGTTTTCTTGTTCAAATAATTTGAAAAATAAAAAAAATGGTCACTTTCACAATTGTGTGGCTTGTTATTTTATATGAATGCTGACCTTAAAAATATGTTACTGCTGGTAACATCAAACAATGATGGATATTTAGACCATTCAAAACACATAACACTATGATAACCTAGGAGGCAATGAAAATACACAAACATTCACAATATTGTCTAAAAAATAAGTAGACTGTTTCTTTCATCAAAGATTTTTATTATGTAAATCAGCCAAGATCTGGCATTGGAATGGCCCCCCTACCCATAAAATAGTCCACGTAGGCCTGGCGCACAGCAAGTGCGTTTTGGGGGGCCAAGCCTGGATGGCCTGCCTCACGGGCCACATCAGGAACATGAACTGCCTCGTCAGGCAATAATGCTATATAATTGACAGAATGTCTTCTGAGATAATTATGTAGGATACAGCAACATAAAATGATGGTATCCCATTTATATTCAGCCATGTTTATGGCCCTTAAAAACAAGTGGAACCGGCTGGCCATGATGCCAAACGCATTCTCAACCACTCTTCTGGCTCTGGCCAGCCGATAATTAAAGACCCTCCTCTCATGGGTGAGGGCACGTTGGGGAAATGGCATCAGGAGGTGGGGACCCAAGCCAAATGCCTCATCTGCAATGAACACAAAAGGAAGCCCCTCTTCGTTCTCCTCCGCAGGTGGCAATCCCAGGTCCTCCGACTCAAGCCGTTGGGCAAACTCGGTCTCGGCAAAGACCCCGCCGTCCGACATCCACCCATTCTTCCCAGCGTCTAGGTATAAAAAATTCATAATTGGCAGAAACCACCGCCATCAGCACGACACTGTGGAACCCCTTGTAGTAATAAAAATGGGATCCGGAATGGGGTGGTGGCACAATGCGGATGTGCTTGCCGTCAATAGCTCCTCCACAATTCGGAAAATTCCAGCCCTGGGGGAATTCCGCTGCCACAGTCTGCCATTCCTGTGGCGTGGTGGGGAACTGTAGAGAAACCCAAAAAAATTTATTCAAACAAACATTCCTAATAGAATATCCAAAAAAATTCTTGGATCCTAAAAAAAGAAGATCGTTAAGTTCAAGTATTATTGACCGAATCATAAATTATAAAGAATTACTAAGCATATTAATCACACCCTCTGATGGTCACAAAACACAAACAAAATAGGGTGAGGGGGGGCCCAAGATGAGTTTGCGACCTTGAAACATTTCTCTTAAAAAAAAAAGGGAAATTTGAAAAGATTGGGGGGGAGGGGGAACTACAATAGGGAACAAAAATCAAGGGGGATATAGGGACTTAAAAATACAGAACAACAATAGGGAACAAAAATCAAGGGGGATATAGGGACTTAAAAATACAGAACAACAATAGGGAACAAAAATCAAGGGGGATATAGGGACTTAAAAATACAGAACAACAATAGGGAACAAAAATCAAGGAGGATATAGGGACTAGGCTAGGTGGGCTTGTACATTACTCAAAAATATGAAAAATAATAACAGAGTTTGTGCATTTAAAGGACACCACTTACCTTAATATAGTCCTCCTGTAAAACCTGGATTATGGCACAACAGGTGTCCGGGATTATGAGGCCCAGAGCCTGGGGGGAGATGCCCGTCGAGAACTTCAAGTCCTGAAGACTTCTCCCTGTTGCCAGGTACCGCAAGGTGGCAACTAGCCGCTGCTCAGCAGTGATGGCTTCCCGCATAACGGTGTCCTGCCTGGTGATATAAGGCGACACCGAAGCCAAAAGCTGCTGGAATACGGGGTCAGACATCCGAAGAAAATTCCTGAAATCATCAGGGTTATTTTCTTGGATCTCCCGCAGCAGAGGCATATGAGAGAACTGGTCCCTGCGAAGAAACCAGTCCTTGGCCCACAAAGTCCTTATCGTCCTCCTCAAGGACCGGAGCCGGGATGCAGCACACATCCTAACAAGATGCAAAGCACGCTCTCGGCGACAAGAACGTACCCGCAACATGGCTAGAAAACGGTCGTCAAATCAGATCGGCCTAAAGAAAAACAGAAAGGCCTCTGAAGAACGACCTGCAAAACAGTAACGTGCAAACAAGAACGCACTGCCAAAACAGATACGATCTGAAAACAAGCACTGTAACACAGATACGAACACAAAAGCACAAACTGTAAGACAGAAAACGTTTTTTAAAGCACGAAGACTGAAAAGCGCGAATCGTCTCTCACCAAAATTTTACTAACACGCAGCAACACGATATCAGCAAAAGAGGCCGTCTTCCGCATGGAAATGACCCTTTATAGTCACGTCGTACGTGATGGACGTCACCGCGCACTGCTCGAGCTTTTGTGAAAAACGATGGTGTGTACGCAACGTCGTTTTGGAAAATGAAGTTTGAAAAATGTCGTTTTTTTTCATGAGAAAAAACGTCGTTTTTTTTCATCGCAGAAAGTTATCGTGTGTACGCGGCATTAGAGTGAAAAGTCATTTTGTAGCACCTCTTAAAATGATTATAAAGTCTAACAAACATGTTATACTTACTGTATCTGCATTGTGCAGTGGCTTTGCACAGAGCAGCCCGGATCCTCCTCCTGGCCCCTCCCTCCTGTTGAGTGCTCCAACAGCAAGTAGCTTGCTATGGGGGAACCCAAACCTAGCCGCAGCTCTGTGTATGCATTCAGACACGGAGTTGCTGTTTGGCCCCACCCCTCTCTCCTCATTGGCTAACTAACTTTGATTGACAGAAGTGGGAGCCAATGGTGCCTCAGCCAATGAGGAGGGAGAGTCATGGACTGCCAAGGCACTAGTGAACATCGCTGGATAGAGAGGGGGCTCAGGTAAGTACAAGGGAGGGCTGAGGGGGCTACTGCATACAGAAGGCTTTTTGTCTTAATGCATAGAATACATTAGGATAAAAAACCTTCTGCCTTTACAACCACTTTAATATCTAACCCTCATATATCTTTTAATATTTAACCTGACTCCTAAACTGCAGTGCTTTTAATTTGTGGGTATAAACTCTCTCATAGTAGTAAATTATCGCTACCTCTGTTTGACACGGGCTTCTATTTGTAAATGTTGAGCACAAATTGTAATGGGCTTGCTGAATGCCACTTTAAACAAGCTTCTTGCAGGCTGCAGGACTACTTAAAGTTCTGCTTTAAGCACCCCCCCCTCCTATGCAACATTTGGCATGTCATTTTTTTTTGGGGGGGGGCAGTTACTTAGTTTTGACAAATACCTGCTACCACTTCCACTCAGATCTTCTAGGCCAGTGGTTCTCAACCTGGGGTCGGGACCCCCTCGGGGGTCAAATGACGATTTGCCAGGGGTCACCGAATCCTGGGCTGTTTCTGAAGCCCGCGCTCCTCTCCTAGCTTTTTTGTCGCCACCCAGCAGGGCTGTCCCTGGAGCCTGTTGCCGTCCAGCTGGGCTATTCCTGGAGCTCCCCGGCTGCCCACTCAGCCTCTTTGCAGCCACCCATTCAGTTCACGGCATGGGTAGGGGGCAGAGACTAGAGGTCAGCTGATTGGTGAGGAATATTAAGTGGGAGGGGCTGAAGGAGACCCTATCTCCTGATTTCAGCATAGGTGTGTCACTGTCACTGACAAGTTTTCCTTACACCAAGAGAAAAAAGGTGATGCGGGAGGGCTCTCCAGCTGATTGACAGGCTCAGCTCTCTAACTTCAACTCTCCGTCCCCTTTTCTTTATGACAGCTCAGGCAAGCTTTATAAATTCCAGACTGAACAGCTGTAGAGAAGAGATAAACAGGTACAGCTCATGTAGGAATATTTGTTTAATTTCTGTGTATCACCTGGGGCCAGTCATTTCACTGGGTATATGTGAGGGTTTACAACTACTTTAAGTATGCTACTGACAGAACATTAAAATACCTGTCACATCCACTGCAAGAAAAAAGTGTATGTAGGCCACTCACTTTTCCAAAAATATTTGTATGATCGGATTGATCGATTCAATGCATAGGTTTTTTGCGACAGAAAAAGGATTGCACCAAAATATCCCTGAATCGCATACGTCACATACACTTCCAGTCTTGCTCTCTAACTCTTTCTTTGACTATGAAGGGTGGTGGCAATGTCACACTATTGTGCATAAAGATACTGAGCAGCACTGAGAAAAAGTTTAAAACCCTGCATTGTGTCCGAAGACACAACTTTGCTGCATTGTAAAATAGTATAGTAAGCACAGGAGATGATACGAGAACAAGTGTGGCAACCAGATCTCAAATGGGCTCCATTCCCAAGCGTTAGCTCACCTCCCGCTGATAGCCCTACAGATCCTGTCTCCTGATCTTCCCCTACAACTTTGGTCCTCATAACCTGGGAAAAAATTTTCATTGCCAACAACTCTAATCCTTTCAACAACTTTCAACCCGCTATGGCATCTCCAATAAGGATTTCTATGTCTACTTTAGAATCCGCCACATCCTCTCAAACATACGTCATACATCGCACACCTTAACTTCTACAATGCAATTTCTACCAAGCTTCGTTCTATGAGCTACACTCAAGCACCAACAAAAAATGTTGTTCTCCCCCCTCCCTCTGGCACCAGGTGATTCGTGCCTCTACCATCTTCTCGAGGAACATCTCCCACTGGGAAACCTTAATGAATGAAAATTCTGTACCACTGGTACTATACCCCTATAAGATTGACCCGTATATTTCCAACTCAGTCACGGAAGTGCTGGAGGAACTGCGATATTGATGAACATATCTTTCACATTTGGTGGATATGCCCCTCCATTGCCCCTTTCTGGAGGAGCATTGCGACCCTCATCCAAGATGTCACCGAAGTCTCTAATATATTAACCCTGTAGATGGCTCTTTTTGGTCTGGGGCTCTTGACCTGGCCTTCAAAGTTTCACCCTGTTATCACACACATCCTTGTTGCCGCCCACCTCTTCATTGCTCGACTCTGGAAACAATCCCACCATTCCACCCTCAGCATAACTATTGACATTCTATGACCATCTATGCATGGAATTTCTTTTTGCCAAAACCCATCTGAAAATCAATACGTTTTACCAACAACGGCAATTCTGGATCCCAGAGCCCTATCCTGTTCTTAGATGATCTTTAATGTTATACTGACCCTTGCCCTTCAGGGCTAATTACACTCTACCCAACCCAGACCAAGTGGAGTCATCTGGGTATTGCTATCCTCTAACAGGTTATATTAATCTATCCCCCCTTGGCAATTGCTGGCTTCACCTCTGATTCTACCCTTCCCTCCTTCTTCACTCTTCAAGATTATTGATAAAAAAAAAAAAAAGAAAACATGCATGGCAGTGTGTGGTGGCTAGGATCTAAAGATGATGTGAGCTCCTTACCAAGGGAAGCCAAAAGTTTGTTAGCTGCATCAAGAAAATGAGTATGACCTGGGTCAAATCCTGATTCATTTGAATCTGATCATGCATCTCTAGCAAGGACTTCCTATATCTTAATTAATGTGCAAGCAGAACTTGTCGCCTCCTTTTTAAGTGTCTCTCGGATAAGGGCTATGATGGGCATAGTGCCAGTAAGGCAGGAGCGTAATATATGCCCACAAAGTGATTTTTGTCATGGTTTGCAAGTTAATGCACTGCATGATATGAAGCTAGTTCATTTAAAATTGCTTTGCCAGCACCTTTCTCTGCCTACATTTTCTGTTGGTTTTAAAGTTGATTTAATGCAATCTTAAGGTGTCTTGACATTTTGAGGGAAACATATCAAAGCAATGTGATCTTTTCTGTTTTGAGTGATCCAAACTAATTTCCAACACGCACCTCACATTTTAAGTGACAAGTGCTCTGAATCTACAGCTACAGTATGTATACACAGAACAATCAGTTTGGGTCTTAGGTTATTATTAATCAAGAAATTAGTTTAACTAATATTTTCATCAAGGCTTCAATTATTTTTATTACTTTCAATTACAGGGTATATAGTAATTTGCTGCCCCCCTTGCTTTGCTGGTTCAATCCCTTGTTCTTAGTTCTTATAGATAGGAAAACGTTCCCCACAGATTATAGTTAAAATAGGATTAAAGTGTTACTAAACCCACAACAGTAAAATCAGTCTGTATTTGCAGTAAAGCATGCTTGTTATACTAACTGTTGACACTAAGGGGTTAATCCTTTGCATTGTGTAAAAAGGCTGTATCTTCTATAGTGAATGCATGGTCCTGGGTTTAGTAACACTTTAATGGTACTGAGCCATGAGGTTAGGTCAATCCTAAATGACAAAGTTAAAATATGTCCATAGGGCATGGCAGTCTAGGTATAGTTAGGGCTAGGTGACATGGGTCAGGGACTATCATTCTTCATAGTGGTACCACATCTAAGCAGATAGTTGCTAGTAACAGCGCTTCCTTTTTGTACATGGAATGTAATGTTGCCATCTTGCGGTCCATGCTAATTACTGCGGTGATCGGCTGCTTCCTGTTTTCATCACAATATGGCCTGTGCTTGAGGCTGCCACGGCCATCAGGACAGCTTGGAGAGATGGATCGTGGGACTGACGAATACCATTCTATATGCCCACATTATTCGTCCACTCTGATTTGCTATTTGTTTTTAATTCATGACACCAACGATTTTAATACTGCACTTTGTCTGGCGCCCCTCTGTTCCTGATTGTACTGAAACGGGCCAGTTATCACTAAGCTATTTAGTAGCTCCCCAGTAACTCTCAGTACCTTACTTCACCTGCTAGCTCAGGTTCTATGGGACCCTTTAACAGTGTTTCCCCACTGTATTGAAAGTCATTATCACTTTTCTGCTTTTTTTTTGGCTGTTGCTTAGCTCTATACATGTTTTTCTTTTGTATGCCAATGGAAGTTGATGTTTGAGTCTTTCATAAGACTTATGTCATTCCTGCCTATTAAAATGAATGAGGGAGGTTGCTAGAATGCATATTCATCAGTCACATGGATCCCAAACAAGACTCTGAAGGCAGGGTACTCCAGCCCCATATCATCTGTCTTTTTTCTGTATACAAAACAGTATAATAAAATTAACAACTGGGAAAGCCAATTTAGTTGGGAAAGGGTTTGGTAGGTTCCTTTAAAGTATACCTTTAAAGCAATTAGAATACTGCTGTAGGTGTCCTTTATAGAGGAGGAAACTTCCTTAACATGTGCCTCAGAGACCTCTCTCAATCCGTGGGGAAGAAAGAGTATGTTGTTCTATAGAGTGACATTTTTTTGGAGGCAGCTTTGACAAGAGGGATCTATTTTTTTTTCCTTGGTAGAAAAGGATGTTATATTGTAGTTCAAAAAATGTACCATATATGCCAGTGCAAAAAAATATATATTCAGTACATCTCTCTTGTACATGCACATTTCTCATTGTTATCCCTTTATAAACACTGCAAGTACAAAAAAATACTGGTTGACCTGCTAGAAATCCAGTGTGCTCCCAACTTCCTGTTATACTGACAACATGGTACCTTTTTTTCTGTATTAACATCACAAAAAGTGTTATCAGCTCTGCTTTCTGTCCTAAATAGTGTTGCTCACGAATATTCGCATTGCGAATATTCGCTACGAATATTGCATATTCGAGTATTCGCGAATATCTCGAATATCGCGGCGAATATTCGCTATTTCGAATATTCGTATTTTTCAAATTTCGCAATAAATTTCGCAATAAAATTCGCAATTTCGCAATAGCGACATTTCGCAATTTTTTTTTTTTTTATAAAATATAGCGAATATTCGTAAATATCGAATATTCGTGATATTTTATAAAAAAAAAAAAAATCGCGAAATTTTGCATTAGCGAAATTTCGCATTGGCGAAAATTCGCAATTTTTTTTTTTTTATAAAATATCACGAATATTCGATATTAACGAATATTCGCGTATGTGAAATTTCTCTTTTTTTTTTTTTTTTATAAAATATACCGAATATTCGTAAATATAGAATATTCGTGATATTTTATAAGAAAAAAAAAAAAATCGCGAAATTTCGCATTAGCGAAAATTTGCATTGGCGAAAATTCGCAATTTTTTTTTCTTTTTTATAAAATATCACGAATATTCGATATTAACGAATATTCGCGAATATTCTTCGAAATATTCGCGAATATTCTTCGAAATATTCGCGAAATATCGCAAAATCGAATATGGCGTATTCCGCTCATCACTAGTCCTAAAGAACCCTGCCTATCCCACTCTGTGCCTCTATACATGCATGCATTGGGTTGATTTACTAAAACTGGAGAGTGCAATATCTGGTGCAGCTCTGCATAGAAACCAATGAGCTTCCAGGTTTTATTGTCAAAGCTTAACTTAACAAGCTGAAGTCAGAAGCTGACTGTCTGCCATGCACAGCTGCAACAGATTTTCCCATCTCCAATTTTAGTAAATCAATACCACTGGATTATTTCTTGACTTCCAAGAGACTGCCCCCATACTGTGTGTAGGGAAACAGCTCTTGGGAAATGTAATTCTGGGGGTGTGTAAGAACTGACATCCCAGCCATGAAGACTTTTAAAAGCCTGTTTATCACTTCATGTGAAAAATAAAAGCTATTTTGCATGAAAGGAAAAGGGCAATTAAAAAATAAGAAGACAATTACTTTTCCACTTATTGGGCTGATGTATCAGTTTACTCGGCTTAAAGGGAATTGTAAAGGCCATTTTTTTTCCCTAAATAGCTTCCTTTACCTTAGTGCAGTCCTCCTTCACTTAGCTCATCCTTCGATTTTTCTTCTGACAAATCCTCACTTCCTGTTCTTCTGTCTGTAACTCCACGCAGTAATGCAAGGCTTTCTCCCTGGTGTGGAGAAAGCCTCTTGAGGGGGGAGGTGGCGAGCAGGAGAGTCAGGACTCCCTCCAACACACAGCTCCTTTCTCTATCTGCAAAGTAGAGTGCCCTGACTTGCCTGTTCGCCCCCCCTCAAGAGGCTTTCTCCACACCAGGGAGAAAGCTTTGCATTACTGTGTGTAGTTACAGACAGAATAACAGGAAGTGAGGATTTCTCAGAAGAAATAAGGACATTTAAAAGCAAAATTGAAGGATGAGGTAAGTGAAGGTGGACTGCACTAAGGTAAAGGAAGCTATTTACCGAAAAAATGTTTTACCTTTACAACCCCTTTAAGGGGGAAAGGCCATGTCACTAAGGGTAAAACTTTTTTTTCATTTTTTACATCTGTGTCCCATAGGGTATATTTTCCTTCACTTCCTGTCCCATAACCAAAACAGGAAGTGAGAGGAATTCCCTCCAAAGTAAGGGAACCACCATAAATTCTCCTATTAACCTCCCTGGCGGTATGATTCTTTCAGATTTTAGGTGCTGAAAGCGGTACCATTATTTGCAAGGGAATTTGGCGTGTTATACTGTAGGCTTGTAATTCTTAGGAATAACTCACTTAAATCTATCCAAACAAGAGTCTAATAGGCATCCCGGGTATGATTTTTTATTTTTTTTGTATTAAAAATTATAATATAATAAATAATTATAAAAAATTATAACAAATAATAATATAATTATAGTAAAAATTATTCAATAATGTTATCAAATCAAAATCACTGAAATTTGCTCAGTTGCAGAATTTTTGCTGTCATTATTTATTTATTTTTATGACGAATTTCCCCATAAATCGCTATCGCTAAATTCTGCAAGTGATTCTGATTTATTATCGCTGTTTTTTAGCTGCTCTAAAACAATTTTTGCCATAAAGGGACACTTTTGGTTGCTATGGGCAATCTACAGTTTGCAGGGAGAAAGAACAGTTTTTATTATATAAAAGGACATGTAGTGTACAGGGCAGACCACTAGGGACATGGGGGGTGTGTATTTTTTACATACAGTACTGTAATCTATAAGATTACAGTGTACTGTATGTATAGTGTTTGTTTACTTTTTTGAATTTGGCGCCGTTCCCCCCCCCCCTACGTCGCGACGCTCGCAGGGAAGGGAATCGGCGGTACACACAGCATCAGGCGGACATCCGCCCGCCGTGTACTGCGGGGATTCATCGCTGGATCGCAGAGAAAAGGTAAGTAAACTCTTTTCTGCATCCAGCGAGGCAAGTCCGTGTGTGGCACGGGGTTACCGATCGTAGCTTAAAAATCTCACCCCGTGCCACACACGGGAAGACCGCCAGGGAGGTTAAGAGATTTCCTCTCTATTAGTGTTCTGATGTCAACCCAAAATGTTACTTTCCCTTTAAGTAATAACAGTAAACAGGCTAAATAGAGAGGGTGAATATCCCTAACATAGGCACATACAGCAATAAAAACCTGACAGGTGTTCTAATCCCACCCCACTCCATCCAAAACAAACCAAAAAGTGTTGGCTTTGTTATATCCAAAAGAGTTAACGCTCTAACACAATATCACATCTCCTATCTCTGCTCAAAGTGTTTTATTAGTCTTATATAGTAAATAAGCTTGTAGGTGTCTTCCATCTATCAATACTGCTTCAAATTACTTTATACATTTCAAACTAATATAAACTAATTTACTGGAGATTTTATTTACCATTGCTTCGGATACATTTAGCTTACAAATCACTTGCTCTTTATATAACTGTTCTTATTAACTCATGTAATGTACATTTTGATGAGGGAAGTAAATCTGATTCCTGTAAGTTTGCTGTTTATCAGAGTTAATTTGAAAATTTTAAGTAACGCTTTTCATTTTCTAAACAAGAAGAACTGAAATCATACTAGGGAGATGTATGATTTTATCTCCAAAGCAATGCATAATTGCTATTCCTTACAGCGTGTTCCTGTATTATCAGCCATAATGAAAAAAAGGTACTGCTCACCCCCTAGGCAGGTCAGCTAGAGGAATTCCTTTGATTGTTCTTAGTAAAAAATTTGCAATTAATTGCATGAGTTGATCATTCACTACAGTTTTGTTGGTCATTGCTAAAACCATGTTCATATTACTGTTTCCGTACCATTTGTTGCTTGTTTTCCCAAAAGCTTAAAAAATGCCTGAGATATTGTTATATGGTGGCTTTTCCATAACTGTTTGTATTTCTATAAGATGTTTGGAATCCTCTTGCAGGGGGATGCACTATATAAAAAGGCCATCGTAAGTCCTCAAAGCATAATGTTAATTTCAGGGTCCCCTTTGTGCATTTCCTATTTGTTGAGATGCAGCAGGCAGCTTTAGTAGAACAGCTCTTTCTTTTTATGAAAACACTCTGTCACAGTTTTCTTCTACTTGTAAATTAAGATGCAGTTGATGGTCCTAAGATACAGTAGAATATGCCAAGATGTATGGACTTTTTCCTTGACAGACAAGGGGACAGCCCCCCCCCCCCCCCCCCCCCCCCGCCAGAACACTCCAATTAGCACTCTCTTCCATTGGCTGTGAGTGCTGATTGGGAGCTGGTCAGCTGCCTGTTTTCCAGCATGCATGTCCCACAGACCAACATACACATAGGCTGAATGTCGGACATTTTTTTGAACTGACTGTTGTCTCCCGACATTCTGCCCATGTGTACAGGTCTTAACCCTCCTGTATGGAATTGTTTTGTAACTGCACTGTTCCTCTTTATTTTGTAAAGAGAATGAGCCAGGTGCACCAGCGGGGGACTCCAGATGAGGGGCATCAGGGCAGCTCTGCACAAAGCAGATGAGTATAACTCACTTTAAAATGTAGGTTTAGAATCACTCTAGACCTCATCTGTCATATTGCTGCCTACTCCTCTATTTTACCAAGGGCTTCTTGCAAAGCTGCTGATTGATGATGCAAAAATATACTCATTGATCCTGCCAGAAATCCACTAAGCTGGTGACTTCCTGTGCTCTCTGTAATGTTTTCTTAAACAATGGTATCAGCCATGCCCATGAAGAGGAGGAGATGAAAAGGAGTGTTGTATAGTCCACGAATATTTGTTAATTTACTTGAAATGTGCCTAAGGCCGCGTACACACGATCAAATTTATCTGCTGAAAACGGTCCGACAGACCGTTTCAGCAGACAGATTCGATCGTGTGTACGGGCGAGCGGACAGGTTTTTCCAGCAGACAAATTTTAAAGCATGCTTTAACCACTTCCCTACGGCCGTACGACTATATACGGCCGCAGGGTGGCTCTAAATCTCCACGCAGCCCCTTTCCTCGTTCCCAGCGCGCGCTCCAGAGCGCGCAGCGGGGAACTTGTGTACTGGCCGTGTCCCTTGGACACAGCCAATCACAGATCGCCGCGAACGGCCAATCACAGATCACCGCGAACGGCCAATCAGAGTGGCCGTTTGCGATGCGATCTGATGGGCCAATGAGAGATGATCTCATATGTAAACATATGAGATCATCTCTCATTGCCGGCTCTCACAATGACAGCGTCCTGTCATAGAGAGAGCATACCGATCTGTGTTCCTAGTACATGGGGACACAGATCGGTCACCCCCCCTCCCCCCACAGTTAGAACACAATGCAGGAAACACATTAACCCCTTCCTCACCCCCCTAGTGTTAACCCCTTCCCTGCCAGTCACATTTATACAGTAATTAGTGCATATTTATAGCACTGATTGCAGTATAAATGTGAATGGTGCCAAAAATGTGTCAAAAGTGTCCGATGTGTCCGCCATAACGTCGCAGTCGCAATAAAAATCGCAGATCGCCGCCATTACTAGTAAAAAAATTAAAATAATAAAAAATAACAATTCTGTCCCTTATTTTGTAGGCGCTATAACTTTTGCGCAAACCAGTCGCTTATTGCGATTTTTTTTTTTTTTTAACCAAAAATATGTAGAAGAATACGTATCGCCCTAAACTGATTTTTTTTTTTTAAATTGGGCTATTTTTTATAGCAACAAGTAAATAATATTGTATTTTTTTTCAAAATTGTCGTACTTTTTTGTTTATAGCCCAACAAATAAAAATCGCAGAGGTGACCAAATACCACCAAAAGAAAGCTCTACTTGTGGGGAAAAAAGGACGCCAATTTTGTTTGGGAGCCATATCGCACGACCGCGCAATTGTCAGTTAAAGCGACGCAGTGCCGCAAGCTGAAATTTCACCTGGTCAGGAAGGGGGTTTACATGCCCAGTAAGGAAGTGGTTAAAATCTGTCTGCTGGGAACCCCTCCGTCCGACATGTCCGCTGGTTAGTACACTAACCAGCGGACATATCTGTCCGCACATGCGTCGAATGGATTCGACGCATGCGTGGAAGTTTTTCACTTCCTGGTTTGGTGACGTGGCGGCGTCAACGTCACCGCCACGTCACCGCGCTGTCTGCCGACGGGGATTTTGGTTTGATCGCGTGTACACGATCAAACCAATATATCCCAGCAGACAAATCCGATCAAAACGATCTGTCAGACCGATTTGATCGGATTTATTTAGTGGTGTGTACGCGGCCTAAGAACTTATTTGCAAATTGACTATTCTAATGCCGTGTACACGCGATCACTTTTTGTGATGTAAACAAACGTCGTTTTATCTCACAAAACAAAACAAAGTTTTTCAAACTTCATATTGCCTACACATCATAGTTTTGTGAAAATGCTTTTGCAAAGCGCGGTTACGTGCACCACATTCGACGGCACTCTGTTCCATTGAACCTCCCGTCTCATAACTTGCTTCTGAGCATGCGCGGGTTTAAAAACGTTGTTTTAAACGTTGTTTTGCCCACACACAATCATTTTTTATGACACAAAAAACGACATTCTGAAAAACGACATAAAAAATTGAAGCATGTTCGATTTTTTTTTTCTCGTTTTTCAGAAGACATAAAACGACGTTTTGCCCACACACGATCATTTTAAATGACGTTTTTTAAAACGTAGTTTTATTTCCTCACAAAAAACAACCGTGTGTACGCAGCATAAGAAAGTAATTTCCCTAGCTTAGCCCCATCACCATCATAGCACTGAGTCCTGATCTAGTTACTCTCTCTGTTTGCCCAGCTGCTCTGCACTTCCCGCCACCTCTCTAGAAAACCGTTTATGTAGCAGTTGGTGGAGGAGAGAAGGGGAATACTATAGAGAAGTCATCCATGATCAGGGTTCTGTGGAACCCTAAGGTTCCTCAGAAGCATGCTAGGGTTTACTTGAGCTGTAGCTGATTGACCTCCCATGTGATGGTGCCTTTATAGTTCCCGGGCAAAACCAGCAGCATGCATGACACTAATTATCTATTTAGCTGTCTATAAGGCTGGCATCCTATCGCAGCTGTTATGCCGCGTATACACAATCGGAATTTCCGATGTAAAAAGTTGGACTGACTTTTTCCATCAGAAATTCCTATCTTGTGTGTGCCCAATCGGAGAAATTCCATTGGTGTTTAAATATAGAACATGTTCTATTTTACTCCAATGGAATTCCATCGGAATTCTGATGTGCTTTTGGTCGGACAAAAGCCTGATCATGTGTACGCGGCATAAGGGTTCCATTTTTCTACTCTGTAGGGGGACACACTTGTCTACAATGACGAGGGAAGAAAACAGTCAATGGATAATTGTTTTGCTTTTAGCATACTAGCTCTATAGCCATCTCTGCATGTTTGGAAGTAATAGGTGAATTTGGATTAAAAAAAAAGAAAATTGATATTGCCTTATTTATAAAGTTCCTGTAATCTAGTTTGTTTCCAGTCACACTAGCTGTGCGTGGTACGGTCTACTTTTGGTTCATTAATGTATCTTTTCTCTGCTGACCTTGTTCAGCTCCAGCTGTGTTTATGTGATAGTGTGTTTAACATTCTATAGGACATTTCTGAAATCACTGGTGTGATCAGGTCCACAGTATCTGTTTTAGTAATGATAGATGTGGGTATAAATGAGTTTACCATGTCCTTTAAAACACACTGAAGGTCATTTACTATGGTCTGGGGCACATATTAACATATTTTCTGCACCTTTGCATGAGTAAGTATTAAAAATATACACTACATATGTCATTGATGTCATTTAATGGATAGGAAATCTGTGCTAATTATGGGTTTACCCACTGTGGTCATAAAATCCATAATATATTTTATATTCATGGATATAATAGATATAATAACTGGGGTTGTTGCATACGTTCACGGTTTAGATGCTATTGGGCTCCATTAGCAGAAATTAAGCTAAAGTTTAGCTTAAAAAAAATAAAAAAAAATTCTGTACAGCTGTAGTTACATTACTTACTCGTAATGATGGATGTCTCATGATGTGGAGGTTGCTGGATTCTGTAGAAATCTTCACTGCAGGGCTGTCCTGTCCTCTTCCTGCAGTTCATCTGGTGCTGTGGGCAGGGCAGCCATCACAAATTTTGGAGCGGATGTACACATCAGAACAAATAACAATAAAAATGTACCATTCCTTTAAAAAAAAAACTGCTTGGGGGGTACCTTAATCCTGCCTATAAATTGGTGCATCTCTACCATATAAACAAAGTACTAAAGCAAAAGTGATATTTAATCTAGTATGGATTTTAGGGGGCCCCTATGCCAAAAAAAAATGTCATAAGATCCCCCAAAAATCTATCCCAGACCATTCAAATCGGGTACAGATTTTAAGAGGAAACTCCATGAAAAAAAATCAGTTGTTTAAATACACAAACACGTTTTGGACAAGCCCTTTATTGCAAAATAAAATAAAAACAAAAACAAAATACAACGTTGTAAATCCAGGATCAACCACAATGAACGTCGACAGCTGATTGTCAAAAGAAAAAACATCCTGCGCAGAACATTTAGCTCATACCAAGCAGGGATTGCCAGTGGACCTGGTGTTCATATAGAGAAATGTTTTGTTTCTTTGGCGCCGGGACTGGCAACAACTAGGGATGAGCCGAACACCCCCGGGTTCGGTTCGCACCAGATAGTTCGAACAGACCGCGGGTTCGTGCGAACATTTCGAACCCCATTGAAGTCTATGGGACCCGAACGTTCGAATTCAAAAACGGTCATTTTAAAGACCAAAATTCAATCAAATGTTGGAAAACGTCGTTCAGAACCCGGGTCTTGCCTCAGGGAACATGTATCAATGGATTTTTTTTTTTTTTAAACGGACGTTTTTTTGCGGAGCAGCCATTTTAATGATGCTTAAAGTGAAAAAAAAAAAAAAAACTTTAAATATCACACCTGCTGGGTGTCTATAGTAGTAGCACGTGTTTAGAAATGTCCCTGCACAACATAAAAGGACCAAAAAAAAAAAGTAATTAATGCTACTTGCGCAAGTTCTGTGTGGCAACATTATGTCGAATATTTTAGCGGTGGTGGGGGGCCATTATTGTTGTGTGAAAGAAAATTTTTAGAAAAAAGGGCACCCCCAAAAACATACTGTAATTGGAGCGCAACAAGGAGCCACGTGCAAAGTATTGCATCAAAAATTGTTATTAGGCGCCCCTGTTAAACAGGGGCAGAAAAATTGTGCATTGGGCACAACACAACACTTGCAACCCCTCCCAATAACTCCGATTGGAGCGCAACAAGGAGCCACGTGCAAATTATTGCATCAAAAATTGTTATTAGGCGCCCCTGTTAAACAGGGGCTGGAAAATTGTGCCTTGGGCACAACACAACACTTGCAACCCCTCCCAATAACTCCAATTGGAGCGCAACAAGGAGCCACGTGCAAATTATTGCATCAAAAAATTTTATTAGGCGCCCCTGTTAAACAGGGGCAGAAAAATTGTGCATTGGGCACAACACAACACTTGCAACCCCTCCCAATAACTCCAATTGGAGCGCAACAAGGAGCCACGTGCAAATTATTGCATCAAAAATTGTTATTAGGCGCCCCTGTTAAACAGGGGCTGAAAAATTGTGCCTTGGGCACAACACAACACTTGCAACCCCTCCCAATAACTCCGATTGGAGCGCAACAAGGAGCCACGTGCAAATTATTGCATCAAAAATTGTTATTAAGCGCCCCTGTTGAACAGGGGCTGGAAAATTGTGCCTTGGGCACAACACAACACTTGCAACCCCTCCCAATAACTCCAATTGGAGCGCAACAAGGAGCCACGTGCAAATTATTGCATCAAAAATTGTTATTAGGCGCCCCTGTTAAACAGGGGCTGAAAAATTGTGCCTTGGGCACAACACAACACTTGCAACCAACTCCTACTAATTCACTACCAGCGTTAACTCTACATGCAGAGCCTGCTTGCCCTCCTGACTCTCTGCCTCTCTTTGTTCTCCTTCCAGACATATTGAAGTGCTCAGGTGGTATGTAACAGCATATAAAGAAAGAGGATGTTGCATTATGGGAAAACTAAGACCGAGTGTCCCCAATAAGCAACCAAGGGACTACTAAGGCAGTGATGGGCAGTGCTATCAGTAAAAAATATTTATTAGTTATATAAAGATATTTGTTGTACAAAAGGTTTTGGGATAAGAAATTTTACAAAGAATAAATATTACTAAATGTATCACACATGTACCTACTTCTAGCAGCCGGCCGGTGCTGCACGCATGAATCAAGTTCGTAACAGCACAAGCGGAGTGACACCAAATGCGCTCAGGTGATATATAACAGCACACGTACAGTGGCACTACCTGCGCTCAGGTGGTATATAGCAGCACACGTACAGTGGCACTAACTGCGCTCAGGTGGTATATAGGAGCACACGTACAGTGGCACTATCTGTGCTCAGGTGGTATATAGCAGCACACGTACAGTGGCACTATCTGTGCTTAGGTGGTATATAGCAGCACACGTACAGTGGCACTATCTGTGCTCAGGTGGTATATAGCAGCACACGTACAGTGACACTATCTGTGCTCAGGTGGTATATAGGAGCACACGTACAGTAGCACTATCTGTGCTCAGGTGGTATATAGGAGCACACGTACCGTGGCACTACCTGCGATAGGAGCACACGTACAGTGGCACTATCTGTGCTCAGGTGGTATATAGCAGCACACGTACAGTGGCACTATCTGTGCTCAGGTGGTATATAGCAGCACACGTACAGTGGCACTATCTGTGCTCAGGTGGTATATAGGAGCACACGTACCGTGGCACTACCTGCGATAGGAGCACACGTACAGTGGCACTATCTGTGCTCAGGTGGTATATAGCAGCACACGTACAGTGGCACTATCTGTGCTCAGGTGGTATATAGCAGCACACGTACAGTGGCACTATCTGTGCTCAGGTGGTATATAGGAGCACACGTACAGTGGCACTATCTGTGCTCAGGTGGTATATAGGAGCACACGTACAGTGGCACTATCTGTGCTCAGGTGGTATATAGGAGCACACGTACAGTGGCACTATCTGTGCTCAGGTGGTATATAGGAGCACACGTACAGTGGCACTATCTGTGCTCAGGTGGTATATAGCAGCACACGTACAGTGGCACTATCTGCGCTCAGGTGGTATATAGCAGCACACGTACAGTGGCACTATCTGCGCTCAGGTGGTATATAGGAGCACACGTACAGTGGCGCTATCTGCGCTCAGGTGGTATATAGGAGCACACGTACAGTGCCGCTATCTGTGCTCAGGTGGTATATAGGAGCACACGTACAGTGGCACTATCTGTGGTCAGGTGGTATATAGGAGCACACGTACAGTGGCACTATCTGTGCTCAGGTGGTATATAGGAGCACACGTACAGTGGCACTATCTGTGCTCAGGTGGTATATAGGAGCACACGTACAGTGGCACTATCTGTGCTCAGGTGGTATATAGGAGCACACGTACAGTGGCACTATCTGTGCTCAGGTGGTATATAGGAGCACACGTACAGTGGCACTATCTGTGCTCAGGTGGTATATAGGAGCACACGTACAGTGGCACTATCTGCACTCAGGTGGTATATAGGAGCACACGTACAGTGGCACTATCTGTGCTCAGGTGGTATATAGCAGCACACGTACAGTGGCATCAACTGCGCTCAGGTGGTATATAGGAGCACACGTACAGTGGCACTATCTGTGCTCAGGTGGTATATAGGAGCACACGTACAGTGGCACTAACTGTGCTCAGGTGGTATATACCAGCACACGTACAGTGGCACTATCTGTGCTCAGGTGGTATATATGAGCACACGTACAATGGCGCTATCTGTGCTCAGGTGGTATATACCAGCACACGTACGGTGACCCCAAATGCGCTCAGGTGGTATGTCACAGCACACGTACGGTGACCCCAAATGCGCTCAGGTGGTATGTCACAGCACACGTACGGTGACCCCAAATGCGCTCAGGTGGTATGTCACAGCACACGTACGGTGACCCCAAATGCGCTCAGGTGGTATGTCACAGCACACGTACTGTGATCCCAAATGCGCTCAGGTGGTATGTCACAGCACAGGTACGGTGACCCCAAATGCGCTCAGGTGGTATGTCACAGCACAGGTACGGTGACCCCAAATGCGCTCAGGTGGTATGTCACAGCACACGTACGGTGACCCCAAATGCGCTCAGGTGGTATGTCACAGCACACGTACGGTGACCCCAAATGCGCTCAGGTGGTATTAAACAGCACACGCACAGTCAGAGCGACTGCGTTTCTGTGCAATTCAATCGCCCACTTGCATTAACAGCAACTGCCTTTCTGTGCAAATAAATAGCACACGTGCAGTAACAGTTAATGCGTCCATGTGCAATGAACTAACACGTGTACACTAACACGTTAGAGCATCAAGCACAATCTCCTGCCTGACAGATACTAATAGCAGAACTAGCTAAGCTATACAGTTTATAAATATATTGACAACTCCTAGGGATGTCAATATATTCTCTACAAACTGTACATTTAACTATACTAACTAGTAGCCTCCCTGATCTATCTATCTATCTATCTATCTATCTACAGTATCTATCTGAAAAGACACTGGGGTAGATTCACATAGAGATACGACATGTATCTATCTGTGAGATTCGACGCTCGGATCTATGCGGCTGATTCCTCGAATCGGGTTCCGCATAGATCTCCCTTAGAGCCGACTGGTGTAAGTGAGTTACACTGTTGGATCTTAGGCTGCAATCTTCCGCCGTCCGCTAGGTGGCGCTTCTATTACTATACGCGACGAATATGCAAATGAGGAGAACCGCCGATTCTGAAACGAACGCCCGGCCGTCGTTTTTTTTTTATGTCGTTTGCGTTCGGCTTTTTCCGGCGGATCGTTACCCCTGCCATATGCGGGGTAAGTGCGGCGTATCCTATGTTAAGTATGGCCGTCGTTCCCGCGTCGAATTTTGAATTTTTTACGTCGTTTACGTAAGTCGTTCGGGAATACGGCCATACATTAATAGCGTTAATGTCGAAAACAATGACGTCCTTGCGACATCATTTGAGGCAATGCACGCTGGGAAATTTAGCCGGCGGCGCATGCGCAGTACGATCGGCGCAGGGACGTGCGTGATTTAAATAGTAAACTCCCCCTAGCCGCAGAATTTGCATTCCGCCGGGGGATTTACGATCCGCCAGGGCAACTTACGAGGCAAGTGCTTTCTGAATACAGCACTTGCCTCAAAAACTGGCGCAGGCGGATCGTAAAAAATATAGATCACGCGGATCAAAAGATCCGCTGATCTATGTGAATCTACCCCACCGTGTCTCTATCTATCTATCTCTCTCCCTCTCTCTGTCTGTCTGACTTCTCTCTCTGAAAGCAAGCCGGAACACACTATACAAGGCCGCCCAGGAGGCGGCCTTTTATAGTGTGGGGCGTGTGCTAAAGCCCTGAGCCCTAATTGGCCAAAGCACCCAGGCTTTGGCCAATTAGGTCTCATAGTTTTTTGGGCACCAAAGCACCCAGGCTTTGGCCAATTAGGTCTCTTTGTTTTTTGGGCGCTGTGATTGGCCAAGCATGCGGGGTCATGGTGCATGCTTGGCCAATCATCAGCGCGCAACGCCGCAGTGAATTATGGGCCGTTGCCCGTCATTCGAATTTGGCGCGAATAACCCGATTTATTCGTTTTCGACGAACAATCGAACGGCCGATGTTCGATGCGAACATGTGTTCGCATCGAACGCGAAGCTCATCCCTAGCACCAACATATGTGATTTTAAAATAAAGATTTTAAAATAAATGGGATTACGCTATGGGATACGTGTCTCTTCTTGTTCCTATGTGGGTGGACAATTGTGAATGTGAACCATATTCCCGGAGTAGCATAAAGCGCTAATGACCCACTTAATAACAGGGATCTAAAAATCTGGTGAGTTGCTTGGATGAGTGGGTGGAAAGGCCCCAGTGGAGACGGGGATCTGCATGAAAGGGAAGATTATAACAGCATAGAGTTTGCTTTGATTGATACACATTCTATTAGGGAAGCACAGTCCTTTGAAATAAATCTGAATAGGGCTTTTACAGGAAGTGACAACATACACTGGGCATTTTATTGTTTTTTTTTATCCAATTTGGAGTGATCATTTACAGTAGGGACAGGACTCTTTAAAGTTTTAGTTGCACGGTAAAAAAACAATTTCTGCACATATATTTTGCACTGATAATTGCAGCATTTTGCATATATTATAGAATTGATACATTTACAAAAAGTCAAGCTCATTTTATGCATTTAATGCCCTGTACACACGATCGGTTCAGCTGATAAAAACGGTCTGATGGATTTTTTCATGAAGCTGACTTTCATCAGTCGTGCCTACACACTATCCGTTAAAAAAACGATCATGTCAGAACGCGGTGACGTAAAACACAACGACGTGCTGAGAAAAATTAAATTCAATGCTTCCGAGCATGCGTCGACATGATTCTGAGCATGCGTCAATTTTTAACCGATGGACGTACCCACAGACGATCGGGTTTTTAACCATCAGATCATTTTAAAACAAGTTCCTAGTTTTTCCACCGATGGGGCCCACACACGATCGACTTGTCTGATAAAAACGGTCCATCAGACCGTTTTCATCAGACGAACCGATCGTGTGTACGTGGCATTAGATACTTATTAGCACACAGAATTTCTACAAATTTAGTAAGGGAGACAGATATGGTACACAGATTATACTGTATATCAAATATTTTTGTGGGAAGCTTTGTATACAACACAAGCTGTGGCCATTGGCCAGGTGAAATTTATGATATCAAGTATTTATAAAACATCTACAAATGGTATAGGTTAAACATAAATGCAGATAAGGTTAAGAAACCAGTAGACACTAATGCATTAAATCTGAATTCTAGGCAGATATATCAGGCATAGCTCCCAACTGTATCAATAAGATGAAAGCCGCCAACTCTGAGTGCTCTTGCGAAGAAAATTCTTTATTAGCTACATGTATAAAAGCATGATACAAAAGATCTTTTGTATCATGCTTTTATATATGTAGCTAATTAAGAATTTTCTTCGTAAGAGAACTCTAAGTTGACGGCTTTCATCTTATTGATATCCACTACCTTGGGAGTTCAAAGCCCTAGCCAGAGCACCAGGCTCCAGCTCTTGGATCTATGATATAGTGGTTGAGCCTGGGTAAACCTTCCATATTTGTCTATAGCTACCAACTGCCCCTGATTTCGAGGTACTGTCCCTGATTTTCAAGAGACTATCCCTGATTTGGAACAAACTCCCTCTGTCCATCTTTCCTCCTCATTTGTCCTTCATTTTGTTCTGATCTATGTAGCGCCTTGCTCCCATTGAGGGGGCGCTATGTATTAAATTATAGTTGTCTAAGCGGTAGTTTGGCTCAGAAAGATTATGTTAAATTGACGTTTCTGTTTGAGTTCAGCTGGGTTGCATGATTTTCCCCTTGAAGGTGGGTGTCGCTGTCACCGCTGGTTCTGCATGGAAAGGCAACAGGCTCGATGCATTGGGTACCACTTTCCAGAAGCAGTCCAGGGGGCGTGGTCAACCCGCTGTGCAAACTTCTACAAAGTACGTGAGTGGTTGCACGATCTTGTGGCAGAAGATCGTGGGACAGCCTGACAAACGTATCCAGTCTGTAGCAGAGACTTTGCTTTGCCAGTGAGAGTAGGCCTATCTGGTGGTTGCTGGAATCCAGCGTGAAACCAAGTTAATCCTCTGGATCTAAGTTTGTACCCGTGATCCGCAAAGCAAAGGTACCTGACTCTCCCCATCCCTCTACCTCTCTGTTGGAAAACTTTGTTCAATATAAACCTTGAAAGAGACTTCATGTCGGTGCAGACATTTCTTATGGTCAACTCTTCAAGGAGAACCCCTGGGACGAACGCATGGAACAGTAAGGTGACGGCATGCCCAAATCTAAACCAGCAGCCTCTTTCGGGGGTAGTGCTACATCTATATAGTTGTATATACAGTACAATGAACTCTTTATCTTTCAAATAGTGTTTCACAGTGCTAAACCTTTCATCCAAATTTCAAATTTCTGCATTTGTAAATGTCAAAAATCAGTATAAAGGATTAATAGTGGTAAAAAAAAAAAAAGCATTTGTTTGTTTAACAATTTTTTTTGTACAATTCTCCTTTAAGGGGTGTGGCAGGGTGTGTGTCCTATGCATACATACTTTTGCTAATAGGCGTCCCTCATTCCCATCTTATAAAGTTGGGAGGTATGTTATAAATACAAATTAATGCAGCTCCGTATTCATCAGTAGATCAATAAATGTATTTTTTAAACACAAGCCGTGTAAGTACATAAACTTTCCCTGGTATCAGCCATTTGCAGTGTTTGTTCAGCAAGTTTGAAATATGAGAGGAAGAAGCAGCACAATCAGTTTATGTGCTGACAAGCAACATGCTGATAGGAGGAGAAAGCAGACTAAAGAGAGACAAGCTCATCCCTGTGCTGCTTCTGCTTTCACTGTCCAGTCACAAGCAGTGGTGGGCCCAGGGCAGTCTGGGCTCAGAATAATTGCGTTGGATTATGCTGACCATCATACTAAGAAAAAAATTGAGAATAATAAAAAAAGAGTACTGTAACAAAATTAGCTTTGTTATCTTTTAACCGCTTAAGGACCGCGTACATTTACTGTGGCAGGGCGGCCCTTGAGCGCAAAATCACGTACCTGTACATAATTCCTTCTTCGGAGTCTGGGGCGCACGTGTGCACCGCCAGAGACCTGCTCCCACTGTGATTACGCATGACGGGAGCCAATCATCTGGTCCGGCGGTCACGATTACCGATGTGAGCACGGTAATCATTCATAGAGAGGCAGAACAGCGGTCTGCCTATGTAAACAAGGCAGATCGCCATTCTCCTAGTAAGAAAAGACAGAGATCTTGTGTTTCTGCTTTCTTCAGTTAAGCCATCCCCCACACAGTTAGAAAGCACTCCCAGGGAACACATTTAACCCTTTGATCGCCCCTGATGTTAGCCCCTTCCCTGCTAGTGTCATTTATACAGTAACATTTTTTTCACTGATTACTGTATTGGTGTTACTGGTCCCCAAAAAGTGTCAGATTTGTCTACCGAAATGTCGCAGTCCCGCTTAAAATCGATGATCTACGCCATAACTATTAAAAACAATAAATACAAATATAAAGTCCATAAATCTATCCCATTTTTGCATAATCCAATCAATATATGCTTATTTGGATTTTCTTTTTTTACCAAAAAACATGTAGAATAATGCATATTGGCCAAAATTGGTGAAAAAATTAGATTTATAAAAAAAATTCATTGGATGTGTTTTACAGCAGAAAGTAAAAATGATTGTTTTTTTTCAAAATTGTCTGTCTTTTTTTGTTTGTAACGCAAAAAATTAAAACTGCAGAGGTGATCAAATACCAGCAAAGGAAAGCTCTATTTGTGCAAAAAATTGTTGTCCACCCACATAGGAAAAAAAAACAAAAAAATATCAATTTAATTTGGGTACAGTGCTGCACGACCGCGCAATTTTCAGTTAAAGCAACGCAGTGCAGTTTCGCAAAAAAATGGCCTGGTAAGGAAGGGGGTAAAACCTTTTCGGAGCTGAAGTGGTTAATGAGCTATTCATTTTAATCTTGGTATTTGAGTTGGAGTTATGCTTTAAGGTGGAATATCCCTTTAACCACTTAAGGACCGCCGCATGTACATTTACGTCGGCAGAATGGCACCGACAGGCACATCAACGTATATATACGTTGGTGCCTTGGGGGGGATCGGGGGTCCGATCGGACCCCCCCCCCCGTACATGCGGCGGTCCGCGCGGCTGCAGGAGCGCTCCGACAAGTGGGGGCGGCTATCCGTTTTCACCCGCCCCCTCCGGATCGCTCCCAGCCAATGCGCGCGCCCGCCCGCCCTGTCACTTCCTCCTCCTGTGTAAACACAGGAAGGAGGAAGCGACGTGATCTCTCCCTCGGCGTTTGTTTCAAGCGCCGCTGAGGAGAGATCACAACACAACAAGTAAGTCTGCACCAACAGCACACTTACACACAGACACAAACACATTTAACCCCCGCGATCGCCCCCCCCCCTCCCCCCTGTCACAGTGTCACTGAATGCAGTAATCATACATGTATGATTACTGTATTTAGTGTCAGTGTGACAGACAGTGTGACAGTCAGTCAGTGTTAGTGTCAGGGTAGCCCCCCCCACCCCCCCAATAAAGTTTTAACCCCTTGATCACTGCCCTAGTTAACCCTTTCACTCCCTATTGCCAGCATCACTAAGCGATCATTTTTCTGATCGCTGTATTAGTGTCGCTGTTCCCGCTAGGTAGCTAATTTTTTTTTAATGCGATTTTTTTTTTTACTAAAGACATGTGGCTAAATAAATTTTGGCCTAAATGTTTGACTAAAATTTAGTTTATTGGTTTTTTATTATAACAAAAAGTAAAAAATATTGATTTTTTTTCAAAAATGTCGCTCTATTTTTGTATATAGCGCAAAAAATAAAAATCGCAGAGGCGATCAAATACCACCAAAAGAAAGCTCTATTTGTGGGAAAAAAAGGACGCGAATTTTGTTTGGGAGCCACGTCGCACGACCGCGCAATTGTCTGTTAAAGCGACGCAGTGCCGAATCGCAAAAACCCCTTGGGTCATTTGCCAGCGTATTGGTCCGGGTCTTAAGTGGTTAAGCATTAGTTATGCATTATGATTACATTGGACAGCATTGCTGCAATATGCTACCGCCGGTAAGAATATCTCATTCTGTAACCACATGTGCAAGTTTATCTTTATTTAGCTCAAGTACGTAATAGTAAATAATCCATCTCTTTTTCTGTGTAAATCTTTATGAAAGTTTATTAAGGGTATATGTCACTTGCGTTCAAGATGGATGTTCCTGAATTGCACCATTGTTTCTAATTAGCGGTGTTTTTTAATTAACAAAGCTACATGCAAATTACATGAACACAGTTTACTGCATTGCAATTTCACAGGCCGTGCTCATGAATATGGTAATTTGTTTGATTTTATGCCCTCCTGAATTGTCTTTTTGAAAGAAAACACCATATTGTATTGGCAATTTTATTTTTTTATTCCTGTCTAGAATTCCACTGCTAGCATTGGCAACTACCCCTGTAACAATAAATAAATAAAATAAGTTGTCTGCGGTAATAATTTACCGTAGATTTACACATTTGGCATGTGATAAAAACCATCGAATGCTCATATGACATTTTGAAATTTCAAACTTTATTTATTCTTTTTGCCGATAACAGCAGCTTACTATTGCCTACTGAGAATTAGATCATTTTTATTTTATGACCTGGAACAATTCCTTTCCTTTTTTTTTTTTACATTTAGGCATCCGACATTTGCTTGGGTAAACATTTTATTTATTTTCCTAAATAAAATGCTAACATGTTCGTCTCCACGCATGCAATTACTACAGCTCTCTACTGTGTTTCCTAATTGTACTTGCTGGGGTTGTTGGTTGGAAGCCAACAGTTTTGATGGTTAGTGAATTATCATTTTTATTCAGCTACCTGAAAAAAAAAAATCATTTGCAGAATCCCCTGTGTAATTAGTAGGACTCATGATTAATTGTCCTGCAAAATTAGCTCCACTGTTGCTTTTATTTCACTGCTTCAAATATTAATTAACGTTAACTTTTTCCCTCCGCCATTGCCTCTTTAATATTCAGCGTTGCGGTGAAAAATTAGTCAGGTTTTCTTCCTGCATTAGCTTGCCGAAGCTTCGATTGCAGGAATTAGTATTGTGATTTAGAAGATCACACTTGGGTCAGAAATAATTTTTATAGAAGGGCAAACAAAGCAGCAAAGCATCATGGGAAGGCATTCATGCACTAACTGGAAGTAAATTGTTTAAATAATGATTCATTCCCTTGTGCTTTTGGGTACTATTAGCAAATACGCAAACCTCTGTATGCTTGTGTGCCCAGGAATTGTTTAATAGCATGTAGTTAAAAGGGTTTGTGTCAGGCAAAACACAAAGTCTGAACCTCTGGTTTATCCTGGCCATGAGTGCCATTACATTTCTGGAAATAAATTGGTTCTTTATGGGGTCCTTCCAACTATACATTCCAAAATTTTGGTTTGGTGGCATATATATGAACACAGGCCTTTATTATTGGGGAATCACATGTTTCCTTCTGCTTCCCAAACTACTAACATTTACTATACTATATTATTTACAAAAAAAATATTACAATTATTTATTAAGTACTTGCATACACTGCAATTAATTGATCCACGCCAGCTTTTTTCAAACAGGGTTGTTCTAGAGCAGAGGTGTCAAACTCAATTTCATTGTGGGCCACATCAGCATTATGGTTGTCCTCAAAGGGCCGTTTGTACAGTAAGACTACATAAATTTACGCAGGAATTCAAACATGCCTCCCACCGAACCACATTGATTCGGCCCGCGGGCCTTGTGTTTGACACATGTGTTCTAGAGGTTGCTAGGAGTTCCTTGAACGTTGGCAAACTGATTTCACTCTGACAGTGGCAGTATAGTTCCAGTTCTGCTCTTGTCCCTATGTATGGAACCACTGATACCAGCGATGTTTGTAAGGGGAACATTCCTCTCACTGGGCATTTCCAAATAGTTTTGTGTGATAAAAGATCTCATGAGATAAAAAATAAATACTGTATATACTCGAGTATAAGCCGAGTATTTTAGCCCTTTTTTAGGGCTAAAAAAACACCCCTCGGCTTACACTCGAGTCAGTGTACCTGAAAGGCTGCAAGCGTCCATTGTTTAAAAGTCGCGGATTCCCCCTGGTCCCTTCCGTGATAGGCGTTTCCCAACAGATACTGCGTTTAGTGTTCCGCCTATCACGGACGATGAAAAGACATCCGTGATTGGCGGAACACTGAACACAGTGTCTGCTAGGAAACTGAGTCCGAGGATGAGAAGACATCCGTGATAGGCTGCTGAAAAACACTCATCACGGAACGGGACCAGGAGGAGACTGCAACTTTTAAACAATGAATGGATGCCCGCAGCCTGTCAAGAATTTTAGGTACACTGACTCGGGCACAGTGAGGTGGCAATGGGCTCAGTGAGGTTGGGCACAGTGAGGTGTGCAAATGGACATTGTTGACATTCTTTTCCACTTACAATAGCTGCTGCGTTCTCCGTAGGCTTATACTCGAGTCAATACGTTTTTGGGGGGTAAAATTAGGTACCTCAGCTTATACTCGTGTCAGCTTATACTCAAGTATATACAGGATATATATATCTGTATTCATAAAAATATGTGAGTTAATTTACTCATGCAATGTTTCTTTAAACCAATCATTATTTTCCGCCTGATTCATAAGAGCCAAATTTAGTGTAGCCTGCTGAAAATGTAATATCCAGGAAGTCGAACTGCCACTCGTTTTTGCTGTGTTTTGGCAGCCTGGCGCTCACTGACTTTTCGGACAGCGGCTCACCAGCCCCATTGTCATCTCTGTCTACCTGGCGAGCCGCCAATGGAGCTGGGTGGACCCATCCGGTCACCTGTGCCACTTCTTATGGCTGAGCTCTGACCACCAGAGAGCAGTGAGTGTGGCATGTTTACATATTACATTACATATTACATTTTTTAGCACCAACCGCCACTGTATTTGAATACTGATTTTAAAGTCATATCTGATCATCAAACAGCTCTGTTTACATTTCTCCAGAACAATATTTTTCAATCAGGGTGCCATGGCACCCTGGGGAATAATCTGGGATCCCTTGGGTTTCCACAATTCAGTTTTTGTTTGATGAGTTAGCATGGTGTGGGAGGCTGGCCGCTAGCACTATAACTACCAATGATACTCTATGCCCAGGACACATGGCGGGTTATTTACAAAAGGAAAATCCACTTTGCACTGCAAGTGCACTTGAAAGTACACTGAAAGTGCACTTGGAAGTACAGTTGCTGTAAATCTGAGGGGTAGATCTAAAATGAGGGGAAGCTCTGCTCATTTTATCATCCATTTATGTGCAAGCTAAAGTGCTATTTGTTTTTTATTTTCACTTGCAGTGCATTTGTAGCGCAAAGTGCATTTTCCTTTAGTGAATAATTCCCAAGGTGTAATTTGTTGCTATGATGATGATGATGATGCCTAACAATACATGACTCAGATCCAGGGCAGACTGCATTCAGAGCTACTCTCAGCATTCAAGAAGAAGTCTTCCTCCTCCAGATCTTCTCCACATTCCACGCTCTTACTTTTTACTGGAGCCACAAAGTGAAGAAGGAAGGGGATCTGTGCTTGGTGAGTTCAGTAATGGGAGGACTGTGTGATTGGAGGTCTTGGTCAGACATGGACTGGCCATAGGGACTACAGGGAGTTTCCCGGTGGGCCGATGGCTCAGTGGGCCGGTTTAAGTGACAGCCTGTCAAAGTAATGGCTGCACAGCTCGCCCTTCACTTCATGCAGTGATGTGAGAAGGATGAGAAAAATACAGAGGAGAATAAGTGAAATAATAAGAGGTGAGTGAGGGCTCCTTATGTTATGCTACTTATGTAGCATAGTTTATATACTGTTTTTGTTCTTGTTTGCAAACATATAGTGGGCCGGTCTGGATAAAGTCCAGGGCCAAATTTTGGTCTCAGTCCATCCCTGGTCTTGGTGATTAGGGCACTCTGATATGATAGCGGGGCTCTGATATGATAGGGGACTTTAATGTATGGTAAGACTTCTGACATTATGGGGGGGGGGGCTCTGTTGTCATAGGTTGACCTATAATGTCATGTGGGAACCTCTGATGTGAAGGGGAGCTTCTGATGTGAAGTTATTTACAGGGCGGATTTGATTTAAATCAAGTCAATTTAAGTCACGATTTAAGTTACTAGTAAAAAGGCTTGATTTAAATAATAATTTTTAAAGAGCAACTGTCATCCCTGTCCCACAGAGGCTCCTCCTCTGACCCGCTGTTGACTCACCGGCAGTCCCATTCACTTTAATGGGACAGCTGGTTATGCGGCAGTGACACAAAAAGGTGAGGGATGTGGTGGCAGCAGGTGAGTGGATGCCCGCTAACAGGTACTGCCATGATGGATCTGAAATGACAGGTGCTCTTTAAATGTAAGGACTCATTCTTGCTGGTAGTTAGAATCTTTAATATTTGCAAACTAAATGAAGGTTTACTATTTAGAATAAGCTGTCAGGTTGGTAAAACAGCGAGATCAGAACCGATTCAATCATCTGTAGTGTACATAGATTTGCAAAACAATGGGATAAAGGAATATTCCTGAGCTTGTTTTATCTCATGGTTACTGTGAAATTGTGTGAATGCATCAATGCAGTGCATGTTATCTCAGCTTGTAGAGCTTGGATTCATTGAATGAGTTTACCAAAAATGTAAAAATGGCAGAATATACAGACTCATGCTATATAACTAAGCTCCATTTCATGCTGGATAAACTAAATTATTAATGTATTCTAAATAGAAAACTATCTTTAGATAGATTTTTATTCCAAAACCATTTTATTTAAATACATGTGATAACAAAAATGTAAATCCTTTTATTTTAATACACCCTGGTTTCATTTAGATGGTTGAGATGGTTTAGATGGTTGAGTGCATTGCCCTAGACCTATGCCGCGTACACACGATCGGATTTTCCATCGAAAAAACCTTGGATGGTTTTTCTGACAGAATTCCGCTCAAGCTTGGCTTGCATACACATGGTCACACAAAAGTTCTCTGAACTTTCGACCGTCAAGAACGCGGTGACGTACAACACTACGAAATTAAGTTCAATGGTTCCGAGAATGCGTCAAAATAGTTTCTGAGCATGCGTCGAAATAATGCGCGTCGCAATTGCTACAGACGATTGGATTTTTTTCTGGCGGAAAATTTGAGAGCCAGCTCTAAATCTTTTGTTGGCGGAAATTTTGACAGCAAAAGTCCGATGGAGCATACACAGGGTCGGAATTTCCGTTCAAAAGCTCACATCAGACTTTTGCTGGCGGAATTTCTGATCGTGTGTACGGGGCATTAGGCTTCTCACTGATAAGTAACATTTATGTTTTTTTACATTTTAGAATTGGGTCTCCTAAGATTTTGCATACGTTTAAAGGGTGCTCTGACTGAAAATAGGTTGCCCTAGAACTTCTGGTTTCATATTTTACCCACGAATCATTGTTATAACTGTTATAAAGATATTAGTATGCTTCAGCAACGCAAATGATGTAATCCTTCTCACCCAATCAGCTTCCAGTTTATTGTATGCTCTTTGCCATGCTGGCTATGGCTGCAGGTGAAGCTGTGAACTAGTGGCAATGAAATGCTACAAGTTCAGTGACTTTTGTATCGCTGTTGAAAGCGATGAGTGTTCACGTGTGCTTGTGCCACAAGTTTGCTTCCCATTCGGTCAGATTTATTGCTGCTTTTTTCCCTCATAACCTTTGAGGCTTACTGCAAGCAAGAAGACTCTGACAGCTTTATTTCTGAAATGCTTAGGCCTGCCAGTTTTGAGGTTAGCACATGACTGTTCACTGCATGTTTAAAGAGATTCCATGTGCAAAATATTAAAGATTTCCTACTGCGAGGAGAAATATGTACTTTCAGTCAGACTGAGAAAAATGAAAATAAACAGCGTGTGCAGGAATGTTTAAAATACAGAATATCTGAGTAACAAATGTTTTCATAAATGATTGGAAACCATGGATCAGGGTAAGCAGGACAATGTTTTCACTATTTGGATGTCATTTTATATAGTCATTAGGTTGAATGTCTCTTGTGTATGGAAGTATTGGGCTTTATAACCTAAACTTTATGTGCCTGCCAACACACAGACATAGTAATTCCTAGTTATGTAAGCAGCCAGCATTTTCCTATGCTCCTTGGTATGTAGGTGGGCTCTCAGCCTCCTCACATACAATGAAGGACCACTGGTCTTGCACTGTATGCAATGATGTCAGAAAGTCTATAATTATACGACCAGTGAGGGAGAGCAGCTTTCTGGGACCAGTTTTTCACATAGACAGTCTTAGCTTGTGCTCACAGATACTAGTCTTATTTACCTACACACTCTTGAATCACCAATAAAAAATATTTGGACCAATGCACAAAGCAAGATCCATAAAGACATGGATGAGCGAGGTTGGGGTGGAGGAATTTGACTGGTCTGCACAGAGTCTTGACCTCTAACTGATAGAACTCCTTTGGGATGAATTAGAGCGGAGATTGCGAGCCAGGCCCACAAATGCGCTTCTGGAAGAATGATCAAACATTCCCATAGACACACTCCTAAACCTTGTGGACAGCCTTCCCAGAGGAGTTGAAGGTGTTCTAGCTGCAAAGGGTGGGCCAACTCAATTTTGAACCCTTCAGACTAAGACTTGGATGCCATTAAATTTCACGTGCGTGAAAAGGCAGGCATCCCAAAACTTTTGGTAATATAGTGTATATACAGTATATACTTTGTATATATATATATATTTTTCATTTACTTAAAGATTTCATATACAGTATATTTTGGTGATTACCATCTATGCTTACGTTAATGGATTGATAAACCTCTGAAATGTGGTCAGATTTGAGTGACTATGCAGTAAGATCGATAAAAGCAATCTGGCAGCATTCTGTGAATTCAGGGTTTACTAAAATGATAGTAAAACCATGATAAAATTAGATCTATATCATTTCTGAAAGTAGGAAGAGCAAATTAAAAGAAATAAAATAATGAACCACTGGCTTTAGATTATACCACAGTGACAAATTCATTTCTCTGTCAAATTTGACAGTGAAAGGCCAGTTCATCAGTTTAGTAAATAGCCTTAATTGTCTGTCTTGCACTTTTATGATAATAGGGCCTCTTGACATATGTATTCTCCAGAAAAAATAAGACATATTGTAATTATGGTTATGCTTATAAGGGAAAACAGATACAAAGTTGCAGTGGTGGCTCGTCCCTTAGAGGCGCAGGGGTGCCGTCC
Organism: Rana kukunoris; assembly: GCA_029574335.1. Classification (NCBI taxonomy): domain Eukaryota; kingdom Metazoa; phylum Chordata; class Amphibia; order Anura; family Ranidae; genus Rana; species Rana kukunoris. Next base: position 178,801,302 of record CM056054.1, read on the forward strand.
CCCTAATCCATGTGTCCATGTGTTTGTCTGAGCAACCAACGGATTGACCGGGGGGTTGAGGGTGGCGACAGGTGTCTTATTTGCCCCCCCAAATATACAGCACCAGCCGCAAATGTGTAGTTGGAATTTGTACATTCTGCCCATGTATGCTGATAACTATTAGAAAAGCATTCCATAAACACAGCTGTATTTTACAGATACTGCTTTCTATAAATTCTGCAAGGCAATGAACAGTACTACAATTACAAGGAAAATATTGTCATTTGTTGAATGACTACATTTCCTGAGCTCCTTTAAATCAAATATTCCTTTTTAATAATAATAATGATAATAATCAGAATAATGCCAATGCTATTACTACTACAAAAAAATCATAATAATAATTTGGCAACAACTTTGTGATCAACGAAGCCGTTCTCTGAAAATCAGGAAATACATTTATTATTTGTAATTTTTCTAAGTATGACACTATTATCCACTTCTAAAACACACTGCAATATTAACACATAATGGCATAGGCTCGTTGCCAAGTTGAATCCGCGGTGCAGATAAGCTGTGATTTTGCTGTAAAGAATTAAAAGTAAATGTGAAATATGCCTACCAGAATGTCATTATTGGCTTTATTAATAACTTAATTGACATTAAGGCAAGCGCTTCAACCCTTAATGCAGTTTATAGAATTGCCAGAACACTATGAGAACAGATTTTATTTTCCCTGAAGCTACAGTACTTGATAAGACCACATTTTATTCCAAGTGTTCAATGCGAATAGAGAAGAACACTAAATACTTTGTGTGAGAATAGTCACCATAAATCATTATAAATGCATTATAATAAAGACGTGATGAGCTATCGTATATTAGCTGCACTCTTTACATCGGAGATGATCTACATGTATATTCTAAATTAGTGTCTGATGTAGGGAGAGGTGGTTAATGTAACCCTGACCTAATATGATCCCAGTCTACTCCCATCTCTGCTGGGTGATAGTCCAAAGTCAAATCTTTGACCAGTCAACCTAAAGGAGTTGTAAAGGAAAAAAAAAATTTGCCTAAAATTAATGTCTGCAAGGTAGACAGACAGAATAGTGTAATGATTCTGTTAAAAAACAAGCAAATACCTATTAAATTCCTTCATCTATATAACCTCCGGAGTTCTAGTTTCTGTTCTCTCATTCACTTCCTGGTTTGCGGCGCTCGTTCATGTAAGAACTACATTTCCCAGCATGCATTGCGGCACGCCCAGTAATTCACACCTCCTTGAAGTCTCTAACATGTAGAGAGCGTCCTGCCGCACAGATGTAGTTCCCAGGAGGGGGCGAGCACGTCAATGACCACCGCAGTAAAGCCTCCCTTCATGGTGGTGAGTAACAATCAGACAAGCAGGAAGTGAACAGAACAGAGAAGAAATAGAGCAACTTCTGAGCAAAAACAAACAATGAGGAAGTGAAAAGAGGAATGTCTGCAGGTAAAGGATGCTTATTATAAAAATAATAATAATCATTTTTCTTTACAAGCCCTTTAAGCTTACAAATAGCAAGTATGATTTCTACAAATGGAGCAAAGAAACCTGGGGAAATGCAACTTTTTCTGGAAAGATATTGTAATAATGCTAAATTTTAGGTGGATATATATATAACAAAATACAGTATATGTCTTTATACAATATTTTTCAAACATGTTTTTTTATTTTTTACATACAACTAGCCACTTCTGACCGGCCCTACGTCCAAAGACGTCATTTTTTTGAAGATGGATATCTCGGTAACGGCAGCAGCTGCTGCCACAACCGAGGTATCCATCTCTTCATGGGGCGGTCCTGTTAACGATAACGGCTTTTTTTTTTTTGCATTTAAGCCTGAATATGAGATCTGAGGTCTTTTTGACCCGAGATCTCATATATAAGAGGACCTGTCATGCTTTTTTCTATTACAAGGGATGTTTACATTCCTTGTAATAGGAATAAAAGTGATATTTTTTTTTTTATTTTTTTTTTCAGTGTTAAACATTCTAAAATAAATAGAAATAAAAACGAAAACCAAAAAAACATTTTTTTAAAGCGCCCCGTCCCGACGAGCTCGCGCGCAGAAGCAAACGCATACGCGAGTAGCGCCCGCATATGAAAACGGTGTTCAAACCACACAAGTGAGGTATCACCGCGATCGTTAGAGCGAGAGCAATAATTCTAGCCCTAGACCTCCTCTGCATCTCAAAAAATGCAACCTGTAGAATTTTTTAAACGTCGCCTATCGAGATTTTTAAGGGTAAAAGTTTGACGCCATGCCACGAGCGGGCGCAATTTTTAAGCGTGACATGTTGGGTATCATTTTACTCGGCGTAACATCATCTTTCACAATATATAAAAAAATTGGGCCAAATTTATTGTTGTCTTATTTTTTAATTCAAGAAAGTGAATTTTTTCCAAAAAAAGTGCGCTTGTAAGACCGCTGCGCAAATACGGTGTGAGAAAAAGTATTGCAATGACCACCATTTTATTCTCTAGGGTGTTAGAAAAAAATATATATATAATGTTTGGGGGTTTTAAATAATTTTCTAGCAAAAAAAACAGTTTTAGTCTCGTAAGCACCGAATCTGAAAAACAGGCTCGGGGCTGAAGTGGCTAGACACTGTAACCTTAGAGATTATGGTTAGAAGTGATTAGTGCATTTAAAAAGCCTGTAGAACAGCAAAGCTTTCCTAAAGTGTTTGCATGTCTCGTTCCATCACATATCCCACATGACTATCAAGCTCAACCAATGGCGGCTGGTGCTCAATATTTTGGCGAAGGGGGCAAACAAACCACTCACACCAGCCACCATAACCCTCCACCCCCCCCCCCACACTCACACAAGAGACAGACTGGAATCGGAGGTGGTGCAGGCTCCTGGAAACTGCCCCTGGCCCCCTCACTCGCACTAATTTGGATGCCTACAATATCCTTACCTTAGGAGGTGATGCTGGTAATCCAGGGTAGGGCTCCTGGAAGTTACCTCTCCACCTGCTGAAGCTTGCTGTTACACCAGGCCCTTGTTTCTGCTCACTTCTCCTCTTAAGACTCCTCCCTGGCCAATTGCTTCTGAGGACCAGCTTTCTGATTGGCCAGGAGGTGAATCAGGTAGCCAAAAGCAAATATAAATTTTCTATTGTCGCACAACTGGCTGGCAGTGATCTGCACCCTGAGCAACCCTTTCTTGAAGCCAATTCGATCGTCGGGCTCTTATCACGTGTTTCAAAATAAAAATAAAACCCCATTGAAATCCATGTGTTTGGCACCCTGCATGTAGATTAGGGGCCGGGAACATGGATTAAGGGGGTGGACTACTAAGCTCAACCAAAAAAAGAAATCGTTATTGTCAAGTTTGAATGGGCCTTTAACTGACAATTTATCCAAAAGAAAGAAAACAAAATCCTTAGAAAAATAGTTCTCATGTTTGCAGTGTTGTTTTGATACGACATGTTTTTGAGAAATTGTACTGAACAAGTAACTGTTTGTAACACAGTATGGACTTGTCAGAATATTTGGAAATGTATTCTGATTATTTGGGAAAGAGGAGACACTGGAACTGTGAGATAAAAATAAATTAGCCAAAACCTTCATAACAAAACTGACATTTGGCTGCCCACACACAAACAGAAGACAGAGAGATCTAGCAGTCTCTGACGCTGTGACTTTTAAATATCCTGTAATACTGAGAGATACCAGAGATTCAGGCCCTCTCTTTATAAGTGTAGCAATTGGGGAATAATATGGATTTATTTTACTTCCTCAATGGCTACCTTGGTAACTTTGTGGCCTTGTGACGTACAACGCCATCCACCTGCAACAACGCTGTGCATCATTTATTGTCAAAAGAACATGTGATCTGTGAGTATCCTTTGTATCGCTGTAGCATATTTGTCTGCTTCTCTGAAACCAATGGTTCTATAGGCAACATTTCTTTCCATTACGTTTTTTTTGTACTTATATGTATACACCTTCCTCTATAGAAATATATCAGCAAGCTTGTTCCCAACCCATGAAGAAGAATATATACACATGACAATAGGAATTGAATGCCTGTTATGTCTTGAATCATGTAGGGTTGTTGTTGCTACTGCAGTCTGTATTTGACACCTGTCTTTAAACACATTGGGCCAGATTCACAGAGCCATTACTCTATATTTTTTTTTAGTTTTTGCGTAAGTCGTCCGGGAATAGGAATGTACGTAAACGACGCTACTCAAAAAAAAAAACTGTTGCAACGACGTAATTTCGCGCAATGCACGGCGGGAAATTTCTGAACGGAGCATGCGCAGTTCGATCGCCGCGGGGACGCGCCTAATTTAAATGCTTCACGCCCCCTAATCGCGTATTTCGATTCCGCCGCGAGAAATACACTACGCCGCCGTACCTTACGGGCCGAAATCTACCTGAATTTGTCTTAGAGCCAGGTAAAATAAGGTGGCGTAGTGTATCTCTGATACTCTGCGCCAGGGCAATTGTACCTGAATCTGGCCCATTATACATTGCAACAATCGAGCAGCTGTATTTTTCTGAGATCATGTCCTATTTCCATAATTGTTTTTAACATTTATATTTTCTTATTAAAAAAAATATATACTTTTATATATTTTCCTACTCCTTTTTGTCACTATCCTGGCACAATTCCTTTCCGCGCCATTCCCTGGGGCATTCCTTTTCTTCAATGTTTAATTATAGGATGTGATAGGAACTACCAGGATTAGTCATTAATTAGATTTCTTCTACAATTATTTCTGTAACATGTAACATGTTACATAAACTGAAAGCCTGCCCCATGTCATCCTCCTCCTCACTGTCGCCAACCCTCCTCCTACTCTTTACACTAATCCTCCCGATGTTCACAGGGATGCAGTCTGTTTTTAAAGGTCTTGTCCTCCTTTTTCTCTGACAGTTGTACCTCCAGTACCTGGTCTATTACATCATGCAGCGTGTTCTCCACAGGAACAGAGGGACTGTTGCCTTGTCATAGCTTACTATTCTGGTCTGAATGGCACATCTATATATATTTTTTAACATGTCAGATACTAAATAAATGCATAAAAATTTGAAATAAGAGAAATGCATGCTGGTAGGTTATTTGGCTCCTGTCTTAATGGCCCTAGTTTGTGTATGTATGTGTCAGGAACCATGAATCAGACTGAGATAGGGGTGCAGTAAAAATAACAGTATTTAATAAAATGGTAAAATGCTATAAACAGAGCAAACATATTCAAAACATAGCCAGAGTTTGGTAACCAGGGCGGGTAGTCAGAATAAGCTAGAGAAACAGGGGTCCATAGATCAGTCTAGTCGGGTGCAGCAAACAGGATCAGAAACCAGAAGGCAAGTCAGCCAAGCAAAAGTCTATCACAGAAAAACACAGCAGAGAGAGTCTGGATATGTTGACCAAGGCAAAGGCACAGACGATCTGATCCAAGGAGTTTATTTACCTGGAAGCTCTAGCTGATGAGCAGGAAATAAAGACCAGATGAGTCACTGTGGAATGAAGATTCTTTGGCAATTAACTCACAGTTGAGCACATAGCTCTGAGAAGGAAGGGCTGAGCCCAGCCCTGACAGTATGAATGTGAGTTTGGGACCTTGGATTGTAAGCACCTTGAGGGCAGGGACTGATGTCAATGTACTGTGCATATTATATACATATACTTTCACTAGGCTATCAATTTAAAAGTGAGTTCACCCAAAACAGATATTGAAACCAGCTGTCCCTCTACACACCATCAGAGAAAGATTCCAGATGGTGCCAGCATCAACCACTAAATGGAATAATTTACATTGATCAACTTTTTAAAGAGACACCGGGGTTGATTTATTAAAATTAGAGAGTGAAAAATCTGAAGCAGCTGTGCATGGTAGCCAATCAGCTTCTAACTTCAGCTTGTTCAATTAAGCTTTGACAAAAAAAAACTGGAAGCTGATTGGTTTCCATGTAGAGCCGCTGTAAATCAACTCTGCTGTCACCTTGCCAATGCAGGGAAAGTGACAGTGTATGTGTAAAGGCTCCCAACCCCCTTTTACTCACCTTGCCAGTGCTCCAGTGCTGCTTCTGCCTTCTACACAGTCAGTAGTAAATACGCTAGTGTTGGCTGGGGTCCAGCACTGGGGGTAGCAGTGACCTCAGTCCCTTGATCAGGTGATAATACCCAGACTTAACTATTGGCTGCTAGATTTGAGCCCTGTCAAGGCAAGAGGTCATATGTTCCCAAAAAGTATGCTAACTCTAAAAAGCTTTACACTCTAAAACTAAAAAAAAAACAGGCTTTGGATAGACATAATGGCCCAGATTCACGTACAACGGCGCATTATTGGACCGGCGTAGCGCACCACTTTTCCGTTAGACTTGCGCAATCTAGCCGCGTAATCCCGCGATTCACGAAGCTTTTGCGCAAGAGATTGCGCAAGCGTAGGTTTTTTCCTGAGGCGTAAGGAGGAGTAATACAAATTGGGAGGGACGTGGGCGTGTTACATTGAAATGAGCCGTGACCCCATGCAAATGAAGGGCCGGCCGACTCGCGCATGCGCGCGTGAAGGAAACCATGTCAGCTCCGTTGTGCGCATGCTCACAACTCGGGAGCGGCGCAATCAGTGAAATTGGAAATGGACTAGGGCAACTTTATGAACTACGCAGACAGCATAAATAGACAGACACAAATGCACTTTATTTGCAAAAGTACATCCCTTTGTATTCCTCCCTCTACAGCAAGGTGCTTTTGTTTGTTTGTGACGTGTCTTTGAGATATTTGAGGACTGTTTAGCAGAGTTATTTTTGTCTTTTATGTGTTTTCTTTGTTGTTATTTTGTTTAAATTATATTTTTGCTGGGCATTTTTTATTTTTGCTCGTCATTTATTTAATTTTTTTGGTTCTGTTTGTGTATGATTTTGGAATGTGGGGGTGATATTCCTGCGGGAAAAGGGGTGTCACCCTCATTTGTGGTGGAGAAGTGATCGCCAGGTCTGTGTGAATGGTGTATGAATGTACAGTGACATAATTGGAGCCGTGGCATGGCGTTGCAGCTCACAAGTCCTGCATGGTGGATGGTGCCATCCAATGTGATGACGATGTGGTGTGTGTGTGCTAGGGACACAGTGGTGTGCATGCATGCATTCTCATTGTGCCATGATTAATGTGTGTGTTTAACGTGCAAAGATGCATAATGTGAGCTCATGAGATGGGGTCATGAGATGGGGTACCAGTGCATATGCAGAGTCTTGAAGGGAAAAGACAGGAGGATGTTAGTCATGCATGTGCCACTTGTGAGGTGTGCATCACGGGAGGGGATAGTCATGCCTGCCACCCATGTCACTCACAACCAGCCAGCTGTCCCCATACATGTTCTGTCGAAATCTGTGGGGATGGGGCTCTGATTGTATATGTAGCTGTCATGGGTGTCATGGGTAGTGTCATGTGTTGGGCTGCTGATGTCCTCCTGCAGGGTTGTGGTAATTCAGGATGGCTGAGGGGTGAATCTGACAGTCAGAATCACGACTATGCTCAATCTTGCAAATTAGGAATTCTGACTTTTATCCAACTTTTTGTTGGCATACATTTTGGGCATTGACTGCTGGTTCCAAATCCGACCAGCTTTTAGGTCTTCTTTAAACCTGTTGCGCATTAGCCCTTAGTAACTCCCTCATTAGCATATTTGGTAATGCTAAATATCCAGTAGATTTCTGGCGTATTAATTATTATTTTTTTTAATCGAAAAAGATCAGTAATGTTGGAAATCATCAAGTAAATCCCTAAATGCCTTTCATGAAAGTTACAGAGGTCAGTACTCAGAGAAATTAAACCAGATATATTTATAGAACTGAGAGACTAAGACTTTTGACTTCACATGCAAATACTTACAGGCTATACCGACTTCACCAAATTAGAAACTTACTCATGGTTCAGTGCTCGCAGTACCATGTTAAAAAAGATTAGTGTCAAAGCACATTTACAGTTTGTCCTCTTTCTATTAATGTTGACCAATGGGGTCACTGAAGAAAATGTCTCCATAGCCAACATAAGCAGTATCTTAGGGTGGCCAGGGAGGACATACAACCACCATCACCTCGTGTTGCTGTCAATAAGAAACCCCTGTGTCTAATAAAAGGTTTCAAACTACTTTCAGTGCAAATACAGTAGACTGTGTACCCACTTTAAACATAGCAAAATCTTAAATGTCAGCCCAAACCTTTAAAGTTTTCATAATAAAAATATATGGATGCTATAAACATGAAAATAATTATTTGATATTTTCTAAAGAATCGTCTCTTCTTCCTAATTGGTATAAACACAATTATTTCTTGTTGGTTTTTAGTGTCTACAGTTCAACTTTGATTTTTTTTTTCTGCATTAGCATCCTCCTAACCAAATACCTATGTTACTTTTATTACTATGTTTTTCTGATTCAGACTGAGAGGGGGTCAATTTATCAAACGTCTTAACGCTATAATTTAAGGTATAGATTGAAAAAAGGACCATTAGACACATCAAAATTTACCATAAAATGTAGATTCTTTGATGTGGTGTCTGTTTAGGAGAAGTAAATTTAAAAAAAAATGTGTTCATCATCTCATCAGACTGAAAAGTAATGTTTTAACAGAGCAGAATTTATGGATCTGCATACCAAGCCACCCTACACAGGGTCACAAAGGGATGTTACATTTGTACAGGCATTTGCTGAATGTCTACAGGTTCAATGCAATTTAGCATTGAGTAAAGAAATACTTTCCTATCTACCAACCTTCTTCATAGTAAAACAACGACTAGTATTAAAATGCTTAACCACTTCAATACCAGGCTTTTATACCACCTCCATACTGGGCCTATTCTGACACTTCTCTCCTACATGTAATAATCATCATTCTTTTGCTAGAAAATTACGCAGTACCCCCAAACATTATATATGTTTTTTTAGCAGACACCCCCCAGCCCTCAAAATTTCCACTCGCGTACTAGCATTTGGCGAGTGGATTTAAGCTGGGGGCGAGTGATGACAGGGCTGCATGACCAATCTCCCTCCAATCTGTGCCTACACTTAGAGTCCCGATGAGATTGGCGGCCGAAGAGGAAAGGTGCATGCTCGGGAAAAGTAGTCTGGTGAGCCGTGCACAGGCAGAGCAGTACACAGGTGCTCTCCTTACAATTCTCATTAAGCCATGGGACCTAACAGTATGACCTCTCTGAGCCTGCCCCCCTTCCCCTGACCAATGTAGCTGGGAAGCAGAGAGCAGGAAGTAATGAGTGAGGTGGAGGATTGCGAAAATTACCACTCTGGTGCAGCCCTTACTAAAAGTTGCCCTGACATGAGAGCGGCAGCCTTCCAGTTCGTGCAGTTTTCTTCTCCTTATGCTCTATGCATAGGCGTGCGCAGGGGGTGTGCCAGGTGTGCCTGGGCACACCCTAATCACTGTGCGGCACAGATTTCCTCTACTGCCCAGGCTTTCCCCATGTTGCCCCCCGCCCTGCAGTGAGTGCTTCTGGCTTCCCTCCTCTCCCCTGGCTGCTGCGAGGATGTTTCAGTATGGAGAGCGGGGGAAGAGACTATTAAATAAAAAATTTACCGGCCTCTTCCTTTTCTAAATGGACACAGTGAACACACTTGCTCACTGTGTCCATTCATAACCGAAGCATAGTAAACTTAGCATAGTAAACATAGTTTACTATGCTTCAGTTGATAAATGAACAGAAAGCCACTCAGCACAGAGCACTTCCCATTTATTCACTACCCCATGCAGCTGAGGCTGCAGAGAAAGGAATATGTGCACACCCTAATGCAATGGGCTGTGCACACCTATGGCTCTATGTAAGTGCCCAACAGTTCAGCCTGAGCAGACTGGTCTCAATGTGTGCTGTGCTCCTCACTGCCAGCCTGAATAAAAGAGGGAAGTGCGGACATGCAAGCGTGGAGCCGCACACACAGGCTCCTGATGATGAGATAAATAGGAGAGGAAGAGAGAGAGAGGATGGATGGGAGTTGCAGAGGAGACAGCAAGAGAATGGGGAAGAGACCCAGTTCTAGTGCCCTGTCCTGGGTCTGCCCCCAGTGCCCTGTACCTCTGGTCTGCCCCCAGTGCCCTGTCCCTCTGGTCTGCCCCCAATGCCCTGTCCCATTTTGTTAAAGTTGCTATTGGTATTAATTAATTGTGTAACTTGATTCTGCATAAAACATTTAACAGTGTCATTCCATGAGATAATCTACGACGGCGTGTTTACGGGTGCAATTAGGCGCAGGGCAGTGTATAAATTTGGTGGGGCAACTGGTGGCGAGTAACTCTTAAGGCCTGGCTAGTAGCTCAGGGCTTGAAATTTGGAGCGCTGCTCTAGGGAATAAAACGACGGTCATTGCAACGTTTTATCTCGCACGATATTTTTCGCAATCATTTTTTAAACGTCTTTTTTTTGTAAATGAATTAAAAAAATAACAAAACAGTAAAGTTAGCCCAATTTCTTTGTATTATGTGAAAGATTATGTTACACCGAGTAAAAAGATACCCAACATGTCACGCTTTAATTATGCGCACACTCATGGAATGGCGCCAAACTTCGGTACTTAAAAATCTCCATAGGCAACGCTTTATTTTATTTTTTTACAGGTTACCAGTATAGATCTACAGAGGAGATCTTTGTGCTAGATTCGTTGCTGGCACTCTAACGCACGCGGCGATACCTCACTTATGTGGTTTAACCACTTGTCATCTGCCCACCGTCAAATGACGGCGGGCAGACGACTCCATTATCCTGACATCACGTCATATGACGTGATGTCCCTTTAAAGCCAAGGGCGGGCGCGCGCGCACCCGCGCCGCTCTGCGGGGATCCCGTGCGAGTGCCCAGCGGCAACGATCGCCGCCGGGCACACGCGATTGCTCAGTAACTGAGCGGGGACGTGGAGCTCTGTATTTTAACACAGAGCTGCACGTCCCTGTCAGGGAGAGAGGAGATCGATTGTGTCCCTTGTACATAGGGACACAATCGGTCACCTCCCCCAGTCACCCCCCCTCCCCCCACAGTTAGAACACTCAGAGGACACACATTTAACCCCTTACTGCCCCCTAGTGGTTAACCCCTTCACTGCCAGTCACATTTATACAGTAATCAATGCATATTTATAGCATTTTTCACTGTATAAATGTAAATGGTCCCAAAAATGTCAGAAAAGTGTCCGAAATGTCCGCCATAACGTCGCAGTCCCAATAAAAAAATCGCAGATCGCCGCCATTAATAGTAAAAAAAAAAAAAAAAAAAAATGCCATAAACTATCCCCTATTTTGTAAACGCTATAAATTTTGCGCAAACCAATCGATAAACGCTTGTTGCATTTTTTTTTACCAAAAATATGTAAAAGAATACGTATCGGCCTAAACTGAGGGAAAAAATATTTTTTTTTATATATTTTTTGGGTTATTTATTATAGCAAAAAGGAAAAAATATTGCATTTTTTTAAAAATTGACGCTCTATTTTTGTTTATAGCGCAAAAAATAAAAAACGCAGAGGTGATCAAATACCACCAAAAGAAAGCTCTATTTGTGGGAAAAAAGGACACCAATTTTGTTTGGGAGCCGACCGTGCAATTGTCAGTTAAAGCGACGCAGTGCCGGAAGCTTATATTTTGTCTGGGCAGGAAGGGGGTGTAGGTGCACAGTAGGCAAGTGGTTAAACAGCGTTTACATATGTTGGCGGGGCTTACGTGTGCGTTCGCTTCTGCACGCGAGCTATCAGGGACAGGGGCGTTTTAATATTTTTTTTAATCTTTTTTTTTTTTTTTTTTTACCTATTTTTATTTATTTTTACACTTTTTTTCAATTTTTTTCCCCACTTTTATTCATATTACAAGGAATGTAAACATCCCTTGTAATAGGAAATGTGTGTGACAGGTCCTCTTGGGGTCAATAAGACCTCACATCTCTCCTCCAGGCTGGAAACCATGAGATCGGTGAAAAAAAATTCACCGATCTCATGAATGGTTGCTTACAGCCGCAATCGCGGCTTTGTTTACTTACGGGGACCCGGGCGTGACGTCATCACATCGCGCTGGGTCCTTCGACGGTCATCTCTATGCTTCCTGCCGATGCCGGACGATTCGTTCTCCGGGCCCCCGAAGGCACGGGAGAGCCCGGAGAAGCACCGGATGGCGGCGGGAGGGGGGGATGTCCCCTCCTGCGGCCTGTAAGAACGATCAAGCGGCTTATGTTGTGCAGAATCGCCGGCTGAAGAAGAGGATATCTGGATGATGCCTCTGGCTGAAGGCATCATTCAGATATTCACCTGCAAAGCCCAGGCCGTCAATTGACGTCCACTTAGGATGGGAGATCCCATCTCTGGACGTCAATTGTCAATGGGCCGGTATTGAAGTGGTTAAAAAAACATTATTGTTATGCGTAGTGCCCAAAGAGGCTTATTTTACAGAATTATTGTAAAATTACAAAAATTTCTATTCATCTTTTTTAATATTTTCATCACAAACTGCTACATTTATTGTGAAAGATAACAAATTACAAATTGACATAGTTGCGGTTTGTAAATGCAAGTATAGGCATTTAGCTACATTTAGGGCATCAGCGTTATAGGCATTTGTTTCCAATTCCCTATTCTTGGGGGGATGTAGTACCCCAGGTACCTCTTCTTCCTCTTTATGGGTAGTTTTCTGAACAAGGAGATAGAGCTGTGCAATTAAAATAGAATATAGGGGAAAACTGGTGCTTACTATTGTATGTCTGCTTGAGAGGAGAAGAAGACAGATAGCGAGGCAAAGAGAAAGGTAAACTTTTGTAAATATGGGTACATGCCCTAACATCCAAGAATTCAACTGGTGAATATTTTGTACAGATGCATAAGCATTTATGAGGAAATCAGAACTCACTACATTTTACAACTTTACAAGAAAGTCAGCGTCTACCTTTGACAGCTTACTGACTATTGTTTGATGATGTCTGCAAAGAATGATTATCAACATGAGGATGAATGAGAACCAACACGAAAATGAATACCAACATTTCAGAAACAAAAAAGGAAGTGACTTAGGCTACATTCGCACAGGTGTCTGTAGGCAGGGGTCACTTTGTTGCCCCTCTAAATGTGTTTCTACATTTAAATCCTTCTATGTGGGAGATGATTTAATTTCCTCTTGGCAGGATCATATACATACCCTGGGTAGAGCTTAGTTCTGGACAGTTCAGCCTGGCTAGTGGGACTGAATGAAGGAAGAATTTGGCTGCACACCGACGTGATTAAAGTCCATTTATTGAATATTCCATGCAAACAATGACAACACCACGGTTTCAGTAGGCTACGGTAACCGTGGTGTTGTCATTATTTGCAAAGAATATTCAATAAATGGACTACAATCAGCCATTTTCTTCCTTCATTCAGTCTTCAATGTAAGGCGAGCCAGGGCTTGAACTGGTGTGAGGAGTCTTATGCCCCATACACATGATCGGAATTTGCGATGGAAAAAGTCAGATGAATTCCATCGGACTTTAGATATAGAACATTAGATCCAGAAAAGTGTGTATATCCAGGGCGCTCCAAGCATTTGAGTCCTGACAGATAACATCTGTGTTGGAGAGGGTAGCAGATCTTCACACACTTTAGGCAGCACTCAGGGAGACAAGTGACTGGCTGAAGAAGGAACCAATGAGCTGTTCCAAAATGCCTCTATGACACACATCCTGTCCTCTTCCTGTTTGTGTTCCATGCTGGTTTTTGTCTCGCTTCCTCTGACATCATCCCCAGGCTCCAGAACAATTGTGTCCCCTGAACACTCACAGCACAAGTTGGCTGTTATCTTGTGGACTTCCCTGGAAGCTTTATCATCAGACTGGGACTGCCCTGCCACTGGAACATCTTCTGGACACACTTACCTGCTACATGCCTGTTTCATCCACCATCTTGTAAGTGATTTTAACCCCTTTAGGGGATATTAAAAGTTTTATACTTCTGCACGTAGAGACGCCTTGTTTGTTTTTCTAGTGTAGCGCCCCTTTACTTTAAGTGCGGGCATTAGTCTAAATTTAGCAAGAATGGGAGAGTTACTTTGCTCCCATTCACACAATTGTTAAGATGGTGACCCCTGTTATTTCAGAAGTGTTCTCTGGGCTAGTCTGCACTCTAGGGATGTGTCGTCATCCCTGGTCGGCAGTTGACGACAGAGGGGGTTCTGACAGATCAAGCTTTCCCCAGCAGCCAATCGGAGGAGTTTTCCCTTTGAGGGGCATGCTGGGGAGGGATATATCTGTGACAGGTGTCATGTGCTCAAGCAGTTCTGCGGGGTCCTGGTTCCAGGTGCGGCATCCACCTTCAGGGTGCGTGCATCCATGGACCCCGCCAGCGTGGCCCACCTGGCCAAACTCACAGGCTATGCTGGACCTTCAACCGGAGGTCAGAGGGGACCCCAGTACTCTACTGGGTTCCCAGTTCTTTTGAGGAGACCCCAGGCTGGGTGCCGTACGGTTGGGGGATCGGCTTGAGGAGAACCCGGAGGCAGGTTGTCCAACAGGGCTTGAACGAACCAATCAGGGGTCTGGTGACCGGGATGCTGACAGGTACACTTTGCTGTCACCCGGTGACCCATGCTAAAGGAAATTTACCAGGAAGATTCGCTCCATTCACCCATACAAACTAATTGAAGAAATTAGCTGGTTACAAGGGCCTTAGAGCCAGGTCTGAGATAGAGAGACCTGTTCCTCCCAGCGATCTGAAGTGACACCTCGGCCGCCAGGTTAGTGTAGGGAACCTGCCCGTGGACACTTTACACACTCCACTCGGGAGTGGAGACGAGTTCAACTATTGCTATTGTCAAGGGCAGGCCTGCCCTGTTCACATCCAGGCCTGATACCACAAGGTTCTCTTATCCTTCTTTCATCAACTTTCCTTTCCTTAAACTGAAGATGATGTTTGCCTTGTTGGCCGCAAAATAAAAAAAGGCATTGAAGGAAACTTTATTGACTGTCTGGACATTCGCTCATTGCTCCGCCACTGGCATTTCACCCTTAGACATCACCAGGGTAACTTGGTGTGCCAATCCCAGTAATTAACCAGCGGCTCCTTCGGGGGTAGCACTACACTAGATATAGAACATGTTCTATATTTTTCCAATGGCATTCTGTCGGAATTCTGATGTGATTTGGCCAGGCAAAAGCCCGATCATGTGTACGCGCTAGTACACTATTCATTGTGCCTGGAGTCTCTCACCTTGAGCAGCGTTTTTCCTTTGCTGCCTACTTTTGGCTAGTAGGAAGACAAGAGCCATAGAAGACAGATGCCTTATGCCGCGTACACACATTTTTTGGCATGAAAAAACTTTGTTTTTGAAAAACGTCATTTAAAATGATCGTATGTGAACTACACATCATTTTTCAGGTTCTGAAAAAAAAAAAAAAATTTAACATAATGCATTTTTTAACGTTGTTTTAACCACTTAAGGACCGCCTACTGCACATTTACGTCGGCAGAATGGCACGGCTGGGCACATCAACGTATATATACGTTGATTTTAGTACCCAGCCGTGGGTCGCGGGCGCGCGCCCGTGGGCGCGCGCCCGCGACCCGGTCCGAAGCTCCAGGACCGGGACCGCGGGATTCGCGGACCCGATCGCCGCTGCAGTGCGGCGATCCGTCCCTGGAGCGGAAGAACGAGGAGAGCCGTGTGTACACACGGCTTCCCCATGCTTCTCTGTGGCTGTAGCATCGATCGCGTCATCCCTGTGATAGGGGGACGCGATCGATGACGTCACACCTACAGCCACACCCCCCTACAGTAGTAAACAAAACACACAGGCACACATCCCTTACAGCGCCACCTGTGGTTAACTCCCAAACTGCAACTGTCATTTCCACAGTAAACAATGCAAATTTAAATGCATTTTTTTTCTGTGAAAATGACAATTGTCCCAAAAATGTGTCAAAATTGTCCGAAGTGTCCGCCATAATGTCGCAGTCACGAAAAAAATCGCTGATCGCCGCTATTAGTAGTAAAAAAAAAAAAAAAAAAAAAAAATGCAATAAAACTATTCCTTATTTTGTGAACGCTATAAATTTTGCGAAAACCAACCGATAAACGCTTATTGTGATTTTTTTTACCAAAAATAGGTAGAAGAATACGTATCGGCCTAAACTGAGGAAAAAAAATGTTTTTTTATATATTTTTGGGGGATTTTTATTATAGCAAAAAGTAAAAAATATTGCATTTTTTTTAAAATTGTCGCTCTATTTTTGTTTATAGCGCAAAAAATAAAAACCGCAGAGGTGATCAAATACCACCAAAAGAAAGCTCTATTTGTGGGGAAAAAAGGACGCCAATTTTGTTTGGGAGCCACGTCGCACGACCGCGCAATTGTCAGTTAAAGCGACGCAGTGCCGAATCGCAAAAAGGTGCAAGGTCCTTTGCCTGCATTTTGGTCCGGGTCTTAAGTGGTTAAACTATGTCGTTTTTCAGGTTGTTAAAAATGATCGTGTGTGGGCTAAAACTGCGTTTTTCAAAAGCAAGTTATGAGACGGGAGAACTCGTTCTGGTAAAACTACCATTTGTAATGGAGTAAGCACATTCATCACGCTGTAACAGACAGAAAAGCACAAATTGTCTTTTACTAACAAGGAATCAGCTAAAGCAGCCCAAAGGCGAATAGAACTTCCCCTTTAGAGTGCCGTCGTACGTGTTGTACGTCACCACGCTTTGTTCATCATTTTTTTTAAACGGTGTGTGGGCAAAGTCGTTTTTAATGAAGATACATTCCTTTACCTATACTCCCCGGATGGACACCCCTACATTGACCACACTAATGAACTATTAGAAAAAAACTGTTGATTGAACTAATAATTACAATGGTGGAGATGTGACTGATAGACTGATATGTTGAGAACTGCACCTCATGAAGTACTCACTTAGTGAAGAGGGAACCCTGTGTACACAACCATATGCAAATCTGGTTAGGTTGTGGGGTGATGAATAGGGGAATTGGAAGCCTGTCCTATATCATGTTTAAGAGTACAAGCCTGGCACATGAGCAATCCACACTCAGAGTGGTGTAAATGACAAGGAAGCGGTATGGTGAGAGTATGAAAGTTGTGAATAACACTTTGCACCATGTCTGAGGCACACCATACACACAGGCATAAAAGAGTAATGTTGAAAAACAGTACTTAGGGGGCAATGTATCGACCATGTAGCCAAAGCTAGGCCAGTATGTATAAGCCCCATGTTCTTTTGGTGGGCTCCCAGCAAGAAGTAAGGTGATGTAGATACCATCCTTGTAGAAGTTTGAAATCACAGTAGTAGACACCACTAGGCATGTGCAAAAGTGAAAAATTCGTTTCGTTTCGTTTCGTTTCAATTCGTCATTTAATAAATTTCGTTAAGTTAGGTTCGTTACATGTGTTGAATTCGTTTTCGGAATTCGTTCGTTTTCGACCGAATTTCGAAAAATACGGTCGAAATCGAAAATATTTCGACCGTTTTTCGAATTCGTTCGTTTTCGACCGAATTTCGAAAAAATCGGTCGAAATCGAAAATATTTCAACCAGATTAGAAAACAAATAGTCTCTTTTCTAATAGATTTTTTTTCGAATTAAATTCGAAAATATTTTTTTTTTTTTTTTTTTTTCGAATTCCGATCGAATTCGAAAAAAAAATTCGATTTCGACCTTTTTTTTTTTTTTTTTTTTTCGAAATTCGGTCGAAAATGAACGAATTCGGAAAACGGTCGAAATTTTTCGTTATTATAGCAATTCGGAAATTCGTATGCATCCGAATGTCCGAATAATGGAAAATTCGTCCGAATTTCGATTCGGAACGAAACGAAATGCACATGCCTAGACACCACTACTCCAGTGATCTCCATTAGCTTCTGGGTCCCAAGCCGAGTGGCTGCCCTGTTGCATTTTGAACACAGAAGGTCATCTGCTGGGCATGGGTGCCATTCAGAGGATGCTTTGCATTTTCACAATGATTGCAAAGCATTCACTGATTGGACAAGATGAAGACAGTGATGCCACCGCCCTGCCTATCCACCTTCTACAAGCAGAGAACTCTTTGCATTCATTAACTGAATGTAAACCATCCTTTGAATGACACCCATGCCCAGCGGCTGACCTCATGTGTTCACAATGCAACAGGGAGGTCACTTTAAGCTAGTTGAGATCACTGGAGTAGCTGTGTCTACTACAGTGATTTCCAGCTTCTAGTGGGATATCACAGGTGTTGAATGTGCAAAGTTACAGTACATTGGTCCAAGCTGAACCAATGGAACTCTGTAAAAATACGTAACTAAGTAAAAAATGTCCATACATAGAATTCTTTTTTAGACTAACTTTGTACAGATTTCGTCACACAATTACACAATCTGTGCTTTTTACTTACAGCTCAGTCTTCCCACTTCAAGGTTGCATTAGGAAGTAAATGACTAGAATTAAATGTGAGTGTTTTATGTGCTTGTTTAAGCAGTTGGAACAGTCATGAGAATTCCATTTTGTGGTGAGAAAGGACTAAAGGCGATATACTGATTGAATCTGTCAGAAAGCTTCAGGTGTGTGAGTAAGTACCCCAGTTATGTAGACAGAGTGTTGTCCTGATGATTTCCTGTCAAAGATCACTAATGCCAGTCCTTAAGATATTTCATACAGTAATATCTATATGAGATAAGACAGTGAGTGAAGAACTTGTATAGCGGTACAGTGGCGTAACCAGAGTTATGCGCCCGGGGCAAATTTTTTTTTTTCGCCCCCCCCCCCCCCCCTGAATCATCCACTCTGGTTATAAGGATCTGTAATGTATCTCTCAGGGCTTTCAGCATGTAAGGGGTAAATTATTGCAGGATAATCATTTAACCCCTTACTGTAAGGGATTAACAGACTGACCCCCCCCCCAAACCACAGATCCCCCATCATAGCTGAACCCCCCCCACAATCAGTCCCCCATCACAGACTGACCCCCCCACAATCACAGATCCCCCATCACAGCTGACCCCCTAAATAACAGATCATAAATGGACCCCCCAATCACAGTAGACCCCCACAATACAGACCCCCTATTTAACAGACCTCAGACAGTAACCCCCACCATTAGCCTCAGACAGTAACCCCCAGTAGTGCAGACCTCAGACATACCCCCATAATAGTGCAGACCTCAACAGTAACCCCCATAATAGCAACCTCACTAACCCCCAAATAGTGCAGACCTCAGACAGTAACCCCCACAATAGTGCAACCTCAGACAGTAACCCCCACAATTGCAGACCTCAGACAGTAACCCCCACAATAGCAGACCTCAACAGTAACCCCCAAATAGTGCAGACCTCAGACAGTAACCCCCACAATTCAGACCTGACAGTAACCCCCACAATAGTGCAGACCTCAGACAGTAACCCCCATAATAGCAGACCTCAGACAGTACCCCCATTTAACCTCAGACAGTAACCCCCATAATAGGCAGACCTCAGACAGTAACCCCCATAATAGTGCAATCAGACAGTAACCCCCATTGGCAGACTCAGACAGTAACCCCCATAATAGTGCACCTCACAGTAACCCCCATAATAGTGCAGACCTAGACAGTAACCCCCATAATAGGCAGACCTAGACATTAACCCCCAGTAGTGCAGACCTAGACAGTACCCCCAGTGTAACCTCAGACAGTAACCCCCACAATAGTGCAGACCTAGACAGTCACAATAGTGCAGACCTAACAGTAACCCCCACAATTCAGACCTCAGACAGTAACCCCCATAATAGGCAGACCTAGACAGACCCCCATAATAGTGCAGACCTCAGACAGTCCCCCATAATAGTGCAGACCTAACAGTAACCACCATAATAGGCAACTAGACAGTAACCCCCATAATAGTGCAGACCTCAGACATTAACCCCCAGTAGTGCACCTCAGACAGTCCCCCAGTAGTGCAGACCTAAAGTAACCCCCACAATAGTAGACCTCAGACAGTGCCCCCACAATAGTGCAGACCTAGCAGTCCCCCAGTTGAGACCTAACAGTAACCCCCAGAGTGCAGACCTAGACAGTAACCCCCATTTACTCAGACATAACCCCCAGTGTCAGACCTCAGACAGTAACCCCCAGTAGTGCAGACCACTAACCCCCACAATAGTGCAACCTCAGACAGTCCCCCACAATTACTCACTAACCCCACAATAGTGCAGCTGCAGTAACCCCCAGTAGTGCAGACCTCAGACAGTAACCCCCAGTTAGACCTAAAGTAACCCCCAGTTCAGACCTCAAATCCCCCAGTAGTGCGACCTCACAGTAACCCCCAGTATCAGACCTCAGACATGAGCAGACCTCAGACAATAACCCCCAGTAGTGCAGACCTCAGACAGTAACCCCCAGTAGTGCAGACCCGCTCAGACAGCGGCGTGTGTGGTTTCCCTCACGCGGGCTCCTCCTCCTCTGTGGGTGTGACAGAGAGGAGGGGCGCCGCCGGGTGTACCAAGATCGCCGCTCCGGAGTAGGCCGAAGCCGGGGACTTTCCTAGGCCGAGGCTCCGGACCCCCGGAGCCGGTATGGATTCCCCCCCCCATTTTTCGCTGGACAGCCCCCCCTTCCCCCCGCTGCCAGTGAGCTACAAATGGCTGAATTGCCTCAAGGCTAATGCTCAATGCTGTCAGTTTTGGCTTGATCATAAAACAATCTATGGGTATTAGAAGACAGCACCAGACATACCTAGATCAACAATCTTAGCAAACTAAAACATTTCAAATATTTTTAGCCAATCAACTCTCCCTTCTGATTCCATAAGCTTACTTCAAGTGGTTTCAATGAAAATTGGCAGACTCTGACACTTCTATACAGTAGGTAGACAGCTATACAGTGGAAGGCCTCTAGTCAGATAACACTTCTGTATAGGTAGGACCACTGTCTCTTATGGCAACTATTCTTGTAACAGTCACTAAGGGTAGTTGTACATAGCTCTTGATAACACAGAATAGTCCTTTTCTTATGTCACAGTATCCCACTGAAGATCTTCACTCACTGAGCTGCCAGTCTTTTAGTAAACTTCCAAATCTCGTCACTGTATCCCTTGAGCTCTTCCACAGCTACCCCGCTGTATACTCCTCCAGTGTCACCCCCGCTATCCTGCTGGTTCCCTGGCTTGGCACTTGCTCATGCTTTCCCACTTCTTCACTGCCCCTGGTTGGTGAGAAGACTGCTCAGGTACTTGCTTCAGCTTACTCAGTGTAGTCTCCGGTAATAAGGTGGATGGTCCCTTATTTGTGACAGCTTCCCCTCTACCTCTGACCACAACTGGATTCCCGTGGGGCAGACCCTTCACAACTCTGTTGGACTTCAATACTGCAGTCCCAACCCTACGCTGCTTCTGGATAGGCCTCAAGCAGCCTAGCAGTCGGGTGTCCCCGGGATAGGCCTCAGGCTTTAGACCTATCAACCCGGGGTGACATAACACATGTCCACCCAGACAGCCGTCCAGGTGACACAGAACCCCAATCACCTGACTTCACCCAAATAAATAGGCTCTCCTAGCAGGCCAAGGAGCTAAAAGAAACCCCCGTCAATTGACTGAGACACCCCATACATTCATGTTCTGACCTTGCTAAGCCCATGTCAATCTAATGTCACCATCTAGTGAAAGGGCAGCTGCAGCCAGATGAGTTGGCAGTGCCTGACGAGGTGGTGCTGGGATCAGTAGCCACAGGAGGAAAAGTACAAGCTGGTAACTGTCCTTTGCTACACAACAAGAGGCCCTGTAACATTGCGGACATTGCTAAAAATTCTGACTGAGAACCTGTTGAATCTACAAACAGTGACAGCTGGAGCCAGCAAGCACGTGTGTGCAGAAGGAAAGCCAAGAAGACTGAATATAGACTGTATATATAGGAAGATATCCCTGAAGTTGTTAACAAAGTTTTGCTGAAGTCAAATGGGCATACCGTAACCTCCAACCTCTATCCAAGTTATCAACCCTCAATAAATAACAAAAAAAAAAACAAAGACAAACAAATGACTTGATAAATGTCGTTCAAAAGTACTTCAACATTTTGTTTGCTTTTAATTTGATTTTGGAATTAATGGAAAAAACGGATTTTCCTGAATGAAAACTGCATACATTGTTAGAAACTCAATCATTTGAGAACAAAGTTCCAATTTTCTTGGTACTAACTAAGTCGAAAACTAACAACAATTTGACCAATTCTACTAGTGTATGGCTAGCGTTAAATTCCTTAAAAAAAAAAAAAACTTGTCTTAAAACAGCTCCCTCCCTACCTCCTAACCCCTATTCTGACTAACCTGTGTAAGAAAAACATGTATAATTAACAATTTTCAGGCCACTCCAGTCTGGACTCACGATCGCCCATGTGTCAGAGACAGAGACATGGAGCTGATAGGCATGGAGGAGGGGATGAGGAGGAGAGAGGAGAGCAGAGAGGAGAGCTGCGGATGACGGAGGAACGTATGCTGACCATGGTGGTCAGGGCTCAGCAGCCCTGAGGGACAGATTAGATTATACAGGACAAGCACTGTGCTGTTTAATCTGTTTTAAGGAAACAGGAGCACTTTTTATTCTGGTTAATAAGCACTTTAAGGAAATGACTGTAAGGATCATTAAAAGAACAGGCCAGAGATTAGACAGTAGGGAAGTATTCCTTTGGTTAACCACTTGTGTTCTTGAGTATATGGGTGAAAACAGAACAGGTATAGGAGGTTGCTAATAAAATATATTTTAACTGGACCTCTGGATGTCCTATTAAAGTTCATGCATGTGCTGAGTCCAGCCACAATGGGTGTACCATATCTGAGAAGAGCCTTTATTTTTATAGGAGACTTCTGATATTCTTTATGGCACCACATGCAAGACTTTTTATTGGGAGCCAGAACACAGCAGAGTGTAAACATTTCACTGCCCTGGGCAGTTTGCAGGCAGTGAGGAGTTCAACCTGTTTATAAAGAGGTGGTCGGGTGAAATGGAGGGGCAATATGATCTTTTTAATGAAAGTAAACTCATCATTTAAAATCTTAAAGGATCTGAGAAGCATTTTACTGCAGCAAAGTCCATCAAGCATTTCATCAATGTTATGTTGATACACTCATGCTGCTTTATATCACACACTTTCTGTATAGTTATATTCCAAGCCCCACTGAACAGCTATAAAGTCTCATGAAGCTGAACGTTCACAGTAAGTGACATACTGGTAGTGGTATATAATTTATATCTGAGCTGCCATGTGTGTGGGTATTTTCTGGAGTTTCTAATACATCTATCATATGAATTGTTATTCTATGCAATAACTTAGAAGAACAGTCTCCCGCCCGCCTGTCACTCTCTGAACGCAGAGCTCAGCCGCCGATGCCACTGTCATCTCCCCCGCAAAGGCTCCTCTGGTCCGGATCAAAGTCAGCACCAACCGTGGCACTGCAGGCAGTAAGAGCAGGTGAGGACCGGACGGTGACCGTAAGAGACTGTCACTGAGATGACAAGACATGTGTGGCAGTGTTTGGGACTGGGGGGGGGGGGGGGAGAGCGCCCTAGTCTAGGGCTGGGGATGGCAGTGGGCATGTGGAGGTGGAGTGTGGAATCAATCATCCACTCAGTAGTGCTGTGGATATATTCCTCACTGTCACTGAGACGACGAGACATGTGTGGCAGTGTCTGGGACTGGGGGGTTGGGAGCGGCCTAGTCTAGGGCTGGGGCTGGCAGTGGGCATGTAGAGGTGGAGTGTGGAATCAATCATCCACTCAGTAGTGCTGTGGATACATTCCTCACTGTCACTGAGACGACGAGACATGTGTGGCAGTGTCTGGGACTGGGGGGGGAGTGGCCTAGTCTAGGGCTGGGGCTGGCAGTGGGCATGTGGAGGTGGAGTGTGGAATCAATCATCCACTTAGTAGTGTGAATACATTCCTCAGTCCTGGCTTAGACGGTAGTGGCTTATTAACCACTTAAGCCCCGGACCAATATGCTGCTAAATGCCCAGAGACGTTTTTACAATTCGGCACTGCGTCGCTTTAACAGACAATTGCGCGATCGTGCGACGTGGCTCCCAAACAAAATTTGCGTCCTTTTCTTCCTACAAATAGAGCTTTCTTTTGATGGTATTTGGTTGCCTCTGCGATTTTTATTTTTTGCGTTATAAACATGACAGGGGGGTGATCACAAGGGGTTAAATGTGCCTATGTATACTGGTGTCAGTGTAGTGTTGATGCAACTTACTGTGAGAAGAGCTGCATCACTTCCTCTGCCAGTGTTTACATTTTACAGGCAGAGGAAGTGACACGGCGGAGGCTCACAGGATTGGCTGGGAGCGATCACGAGGGGGCGGACAGAATCGAGCAGCCGCCCCCTCAGCACGGATCGCTCCCCAAGGTAAGCCGCCCGCCGCACGCAACCGAGGCGGTCCCGATTGGACCCCCGACCCGCTAGAACGCGGGGACGTATATATACGCCCATCTGCCTGTACGTGTCATTCTGTGGACGTACATAGGCATGCGGCGGGCGTTAAATGGTTAAGTAATCAATGATATATAACTTATTATCATACCAAACCAAACCTGGAAATCTAGAAAGGATTTTAAGGTGGACCACATACAAAAAAAAAAAAAAGATATTGAGTACAGTGCTATAAGGCTCATGCCTTTCTTGTGCTAATGTTTGCTGCTAATTTTAATGCAAGCCTTTGGTAGAAGTTGCAGAATAGTTGCATCAACGGGAAAAGATAGGATCCCAGCTGTTGCACAGTGCTTAGAATATTGAGGTTTTGTCTTATATTATATTCTGCAACTTCTACCAAAGACATGCATTAAAATTAGCAGCAAACCTTAGCACAAGAAAGAGCCTCATAGCACTGTACTCAATATCTTTTTTTTATTTAATTTTTTTTGTATGTGGTCCACCTTTGAAATCCTTTCTAGATTTCTAGGTTTGGTATAGATTTAAAAAAAACATGCCCTGCAGTATAAAGGTCACACAAAGAAAAAAAGGCATATGATCAACCTTAAATTCTATATCATAGTTGCCATGGATTTTAAAGAAGGCACGCCCATTTATTTATTTTTTGCTTTTATTTAGGTGCCCCCCCAAAAAAGTGTTTTTTCATAAAAAATGTATTGCTCTTTACCACTATTAAAAATGTAATGCCCTTTACATGTGTTTTAATTATCCTTATAACCAGAGTGGATGTTTATATAAGGGGGGGGCGGAAAAAGAATTCTGCCCGGGCGCCCATAACTCTGGTTACGCCTCTGAATAGCTCCACCTTTCATTTTTTTAAATTCAGTCTTCAAGCTCCGGTCAGTGACTATGCCTAGGTTAAGTCATTAGTCTGCTGTAGGCAGAGTCGCCCTTCCTCTATTGATCAGACTGCAACATTTTAAATGTGTAGGAAGGCAAAAGGGGCTTATCTTTGTCAGACATTTGTGAACAAAAGCAAGAACTTCACAAGCACCAGGGCTGATATGACCAGGCCCGATCTTGCCATAGGGTTCACTGGGCATTTGCTTGGTGGGTTGGGGCCGCCAGACCGCATGTCCACAGGCCTTAACTTCAAGAGGCAAGAGTGAGCCCCACACGGATCTGTCCTTTTCCTTGGCTTTGGCAGCTGCATGGCTGAACACACAGTGAGGCTTCTCCTGTGTCTATTCTCTGCCGGGTGAAGAAACCTTCCTCCAGCAAGCAGCGCAGCAGCAGCACAAATACACATGGAAAGCACAATTTCAGCAGGTCAGTGAGTGTCGAGGTTCCCCCCTCCCTGCAAAGTAAAGGGTGACCTGGGCTCCCTGTAGAGGGGAATAGAGAGCAGTATAAACATAGGTCCCAACTGTCCCTTTTTTCGAGGGACTGTCCCTGATTTGGAGCAAAGTCCCTCTGTCCCTCTTTCCCCCTCATTTGTCCCTCATTTTGGTATATAAAATGCACTTTTTATATTTCAAAAAGTGTTTCCCAGTGCTAAACCTTTTATCCAATTTCTTAATTGCTGCATTTGTACATAAAAAAAACATACTTTGTGGATTTAATTAACCTTTTTTTGGGGTTAATTCTCCTTTAAGGGGGTGTGGCAGGGGGGCATGTCCTATTCCTACATATGTTTGTTAGTTGGTGTCCCTCATTCCCATCTCAAAATGTTGGGAGGTATGAGTATAAATATACAGTGCCTTCCAAAAGTATTCACACCCTTGGCATTTTTTCGTGTTTTGTTACCTCACAACT
Source organism: Rana kukunoris (assembly GCA_029574335.1). Classification (NCBI taxonomy): domain Eukaryota; kingdom Metazoa; phylum Chordata; class Amphibia; order Anura; family Ranidae; genus Rana; species Rana kukunoris. The sequence continues at coordinate 178,827,476 of CM056054.1, forward strand.
TGGAATTAACATGGATTGTTTGAGGATTTGCATCATTTAATCTACAGAACACATGCCCACAACGTTGAAGATGGTCTTTTTTTTTAATGTGAAGCAAACAACAAATAGGACAAAATAAATGAAAAAGTCAATGTGCATAACTATTCACCCCTCTAAAGTTAATACTTTGTAGAGACACATTTTGTGGCTATCACAGCTCCACGTCTCTTTGGATAAGTCTCTATAAGCTTACAACATCTTACCACTGGGATTTTTTTCCATTTCTCCTTGCAAAACAGCTCTAGCTCCTTCAAGTTGGATAGTTTGTGCTTTTGAACAGCAATCTTTAAGTCTAAGCACAGATTTTCGATTGGATTGAGGTCTGGGCTTTGACTAGGCCATGCTAACACATTTACATGTTCCCTTTAAACCACTCAAGTGTTGCTTTAGCAGTGTGTTTGGGGTCATTGTTCTGCTGCAAGGTGAACCTCCATCCTAGCCTCAAATTACACAGAGTGTTACAGGTTTTGCTCAAGAATATCCCTGTATTTAAGACCATCCATCTTTCCTTCAACTCTGACCAGTTTCCCAGTCCCGACTGCTGAAAAACATCCCCACAGCATGATGCTGCCACCACCATGTTTCACTTAACCACTTGACAACTGGGCACTTAAACTCCCTTAATAGCCAGACCAATTTTCAGCTTTCGGTGCTCTTACATTTTGAATGACAATTAATCAGTCATACAACACTGTACCCATATAAATTATTTGTCCTTTTTTTAACACTAATAAAGCTTACTTTTGGTGGTATTTTTTGCGCTAAGAGAGAAAAAAGACTGAAAATTCTGCAAAAAAAAAAAAAGAATTTTTCTTTGTTTCTATTATAAAATTTAGCAAATTAGTATTTTTTCTTTGTAAATTTTGGCTCACATTTATACTGCTACATACCTTTGCTAAAAATAAGTACAAATTGGTCCATAATATTTGATCTTTGTGAAAGTTTTAGAGTCCACAAGCTGTTCTTGAAAAAAAAAAAAATCTTCACTGCCAACCCTTCTATTAGAGGCTGGCATAGCACATTATGAAAGTTATTTTAAAAAACAAGCATTCTAAATACCAATTTTGAGCTGTCTTCAAGAAGGCCTGGCTTACAGTCTCCACTCTAATTTATCCCAAAGATATTCTATCAGGTTGAGGTCAGGACTTTGTGCAGGCCAGTCAAGTTCCTCCACACCAAAATCATTTATCCATGTCTTTATGGACCTTGTTTGTGCACTGATGTGCAGTCATGGGGGAACAGGAAGGGCCATCCCCAAACTGTTCTCACAAACTGAGGAGCATTAAATTGCCAAAAATGACTTGATATGCTGATGCCTTAAGAGTTCCCTTTACTGGAACAAAGGGACCAAGCCCAACTCATGAAAAACAACCCCACACCATAATCCCCCCTCCACCAAATGATTTGGACCAGTTCACAAAGCAAGGACCATAAAGACATGGATGAGCGAGTTTGGGGTGGAGGAACTTGACTGACCTGCACAAAGTCCTGACCTCAACCTGATATAACACCTTTGGGATGAATTAGAGCAGAGACTGCGAACCAAACCTTCTCGTCCACATCAGTGGGGTTCAGGAACTTGACTGGCCTGCACAGATTTCTGATCTCAACCTGATAGAACACCTTTGGGATGAATTAGAGCGGAGACTGCGAGCCAAGCCTTCTGGAAGAATGGTCAAACATTCCCATAGACGCACTCCTAAAACTTGTGGACAGCCTTCCGAGAAGAGTTGAAGCTGTTATGGCTGCAAATGGTGGGCCAGCTCAACAGTGAACACTACGGAATAAGACAGCAAAGCCATTAAACTTCATGTGCATGTAAAGGCAGGTGTCCCAATACTTTTGGTAAAATAGTGTCTGTGGAGTGCAAGGGGCACTGTGTAGTCCCCATTTTATCAAAGTGCGAAGGACCAACTCTGCAAATACCCCTATACCCCTCTATACCCCTCAGCATGCCTCTTTACCCCCTTTACCTCCAAAATATCCACTGTACCCTTAGCACACTTCTGTACCACCAGCACATTCCTGTACCCCTTTGCACATCGCTGCACCTCCTACATATACCTCCCAGCATCAATCCTCCATACCCCCCAGCACAGCTCTGTACCTCCTAGAATCCTCTTTATCCCTCAGTATGCTTCCATACGCCCATGCAAACGATTGTAACCCCGAGCAAACCTTCGCACCCCCTCTCCAACACACATACACTTATGCATTCCTCAGCACACCTCAACACCCCCCCAGCAGGTCTATGCATTCTTCTGCACATTTATTCCCCCCCCCCACACCGCTGTACCCACCCCCCCACACATACATCTGAACCTCTGTATGCCTCCAGCACACCATCTATTGGGGCAATGGAGATTTTCACTGTGACGACGTCTATTGAAACAAAATGTACATCGGGTTTGTTTGAGTATATTCACAGCGCAACACATTTTTTTGATTGTAATGAAATATAAAAGACCTTTCGATTTTGTTTGGCTACTGCTAAGTTGAAACCCATACTAGCCTCATATATGGATGCCTGTGATGAGAACTCTCCACCAGAATTCATGGTTCTGTCCAGCCGCAAACAGCCATTTCCAAGCCACATAATGGTGTCAAATGCCCACAAGGAGTTATCCATAGTGTAAAATAAATAACTGGAAAGCCAGCTAGGAGCAATGAACACTTTTAATATGGCCACTATGGGGGTTGAGGAGACACAAACTAATGTAGAGGAACCTCTAAGACATATTTCAAGCTGCCAGAAAATTCAACCCACCATTTCCTATCCAAAACCGAAATACTAGTTTTAGATCAAATTGGCAATTAACAATAAGAACTCAAAATTTGTGTTCCCTGGAATCGACCATAGTTTCCCTTTACTGGTGCTGTCATCTATGCTCTACAGATGCATTCTATGAGCAAATGAAAATGCATAGCAATAGAGAGCACAGGGAATGCACTGAAAAGGAAAAAATAGAATAGAAAGGCACCATTTATGCCTGCGGCACTTTGGAGAAAGGGATCACTGCATTCACTGGAGCTTGGAGGCTTCAGAGCTAAAATGAAGACTGTAAAAATGTCACATAAAGGAAGAATGCATTCCAGATTCATTTTGCAATACCTATAATTCAGTAATGTCTCTAAGTAGCTGGAAGAAATATAATAAATGTTTTTCCACAGCATTGATCATACTGTATCATAGGAAATATTAGTGGGCAGGGAGCCATGATTATATGGGCAGTAAGTCTCAAACCCCCAAAACAAGGAAAAAAAAGTTTGAAATGTTATAGGCTGCAATTATTTACATTAAGAATAACCTTAATTCAGCATCCAATGGCCTAATAGAACTGCTAACCTAACACTGGCAAATCAGAGCCTGTCTACGTTACATGGAATATTTTAAATACAGATGCTTCAATATGTATAGCCCTAATAAACTGAGACAATTCTGAACATAAAAATTATGGCACGCTCATAAAGCAAAATCTTCCGCTGTATTTTCATCTGGCTGGAGTATGTTTTATTAGATTTCTATATATATGGATTCAATAAAATTGAAAAAACATAGGAACTCTTCATAAATCTACAATATTAAACAGACTGATTTATTCAGTATGAAAGAGGAAATTTTCCTGAGTGAAAGACAATTATTCGGCCAAACTGTAATAGTTTAGAATAAAAAGCAATGCAAGACGTGCCGAGGAATTCAACACTGATAAAACTGAAGGCATTATTTCAGACTGGATATTATCATGGCAAGAAAAGTTAGTGGACAGATAAGAATGTTAGGGGCTTCTGATAAAATAAGGCACAGGGCTCAAGTAAAAATACTAGGGCGGCTGCAGCACACAGAAGGTTTTATATCTTAATGCATAGAATGCATTAAGATAAATTATTATTATTATTTAGGTACTTATACAGCGCTGTCAAATTACACAGCGCTTTACATATACATTGTACAGCCATGGCCAAAAGTTTTGAGAATTACACAAATACTAATTTTCACAAAGTCTGCTGCCTTAGTTTTTGAGATGGGAAATTGCATATATTCCAGAATGTTATGAAGAGTGATCAGACGAATTGCAATTAATTGCAAAGTTCCTCTTTGCCATGGAAATTAACTTAATCCCATAAAAAAAATTCCGCTGCATTTGTGAAGAAGGCTTCAGGGTGCCCAAGAAAGTCCAGCAAGTGGCAGGACCGTCTCCTAAAGAGGATTCAGCTGCGGGATCGGAGTGCCACCAGTGCAGAGCTTGCTCAGGAATGGCAGCAGGCAGGTGTGAGCGCATCTGCACACACAGTGAGGCGAAGACTTTTGGAAGATGGCCTGGTGTCAAGAAGGGCAGCAAAGAAGCCACTTTTCTCCAAAAAAACATCAGGGACAGATTGATCGTCTGCAGAAAATATGGTGAATGGACTGCTGAGGACTGGGGCAAAGTCATATTCTCCGATGGAGCCTCTTTCCGATTGTTTTGGGCATCAGGAAAAAGGCTTGTCCAGAGAAGAAAAGGTGAGCTCTAACATCAGTCCTGTGTCATTCAACAGTAAAGCATCCTGAGACCATTCATGTGTGGGGTTGCTTCTCACCCAAGGGAGTGGGCTCACTCACAATTTTTCCCAAAAACCCAGCCATGAATAAAGAATGGTACCAAAACACCCTCCAACAACAACTTCTTCCAACAATCCAAAAACAGTTTGGTGAAGAACACTGCATTTTCCAACACGATGGAGCACCGTGCCATAAGGCAAAAGTGATAACTAAGTGGCTCGGGGACCAAAATGTTGACATTTTGGGTCAATGGTGAACATATAAGTAGCGCTACAAAGACAATTGAAGTCAGTGGGAAATAATTAATAATAAAACCTCTGGATAATTGTGATTAAACCACAGTGAAATATGAATAAATGTCCACTGGTTGATGAAGGAAACATCAAAAAAGTCCATCAATCATGGGTGTGTGGCCACATCATCAGCATGAAAGGAACATTCTGCGGAGGGGCGTGGCCTGGACGGCATGGTGTGAGGAGTGTGATACGGGAGCTCCGCTTGCCTAAGATCCTTATTCTACTATCCTGGGGCTGTAATTGACTTTCAATCTATCACTGCTCGTGCGAGTGTGCACCCCACTGAGCAGGGAACATGTCGCCGCCGAAGCAGACCTCCAGTGCGGCAGCAAAACTTGCTAAATACCGGCTCACGGAGAAGGAGGCTGGGGGAGAAGATGGCGCCGGCTCCTCGACTCCTACAGACTCTGCAGCTGAGAACACGGCACGTGTGCTGGAGGCAATCTCAGACTGCAAAAGCTCTCTGACGGGCAAAATTGAGGAGGTAAAGGTGGATGTGTCACTTATTCGCCAGGACCTGCAGAAGCTCAGAGACCGTGTGACCGAGACAGAGACCAGGATTAGCCACGTGGAGGATGATATGCCACCGCTTCAGGTCGCGGTAGAACGTATGCAACACCAACTTACTATGGTCCTGGCGAAGCAGGACGACATGGAGAACCGCTTAAGGAGGTGTAATTTGCGGTTCGTGGGTCTGCCAGAAGGAGCGGAGGGTCAGGACCCCCCCTCATTCCTAGAAAACCTGCTGATTACCACCTTTGGGCGCGCTGAATTCTCAGATTCATTTGTGGTGGAGAGGGCCCACAGGTTGGCTGCCAAGCCTCCCCCCCAGGGCGCCCCGCCGCGGACATTTATCGCTAAGATGCTCAACTTCCGGGACCGGGATGCCGTGCTACGCCTGGCCAGGCTGAAGGGTAACATCCCTTTCCACAACACTGAGGTCAGAGTTTTCCCTGATTTTTCGGCGGATGTCCAAAAGAAGAGAGCCCAGTTCTCAGAAGCCAAACGCCAGCTACGGATTCGCCACTACTCTTACGCCATGCTATTCCCGGCCCGGCTCCGGGTAGCTGGTGAAGGCAGAGCATACTTCTTTGATACGCCAGAGGCGGTCCTCTCCTGGCTCGACAGAGAGGCGCCACCGGACCGGCGACCCGACTGACATCCCCGCCCTGACACCCTGGAATGCGCCGCTGACCGTGTTATGTTTTCTATTGGCTCCTGCTCGCTTGTGGAACTATGACCAGGTACTGTCCTATCTGAGCTGTGGCCCATGTCATCCGTCCTCTTGATTGTCCCACTGCTGAAATCCCCCTTGTTATACCTGATCCGTGACTTGGTCCTTCCCCCCCCCCACCACTGCCCCTTACTCCGTGTACATCTATCCATGCCCTCCGCGGTGCTCGGTATGTACTCCTCTGTTTGCTTCCCCCCCACCCCTGCACTCCCTGCTCTATGTGATGTACCACGGCCCCATACGATCGTTCATGATGGCGAGTGGCTACCCGTCATGGCACCTGTGACTTGGTCTCATGCTTTCATATCCTGGAACTCCCCCCCTGCATCCCATCCTGGGGACTCTAGCTCGGGTGCCTCACTCTTTATACTGTTGCTAGATTTGCAGCAGATAATCGTCCCACTAGCTGCGGGTGTCCCCTTGGACCCTGCTGTATTTTTCAATACCTGCAACGTTGTGTGCTATTATGTCTATGCCTGGTTTCCCTGGTCTGGTCGGGCCTGTGGGGGTGCCTTGGCTGTTTGCCTGGCGTCCCGCTGGCCCGGACATTCCGGAGTGTTTGTTCATTATTTCTGTTTGTTTTGTTCTTTTCTGTTGTATGTAGTTAATTGTTGGATTTTTGCTATGACTCAATGTGCTGTGCGGGAGGGACTGTGGTTTTGCTTTACGGGGAATGCTGTATGGAGTGGTGATGTAGATGCTAAATTACTATATAATGATATTGGTGTTGGGATTCTGTCCCTGGCGCTCTGCGGTTCGCGGGCGGCGGCTGCGCCCCTCCCTTGCTTGGGAGGTGGTCTGGCTGCTTGCGCGCGGAGCCGGGGCTCCCGGGCCAGTCACTGTCGATACATTTTATCATGCCTAACATAAAGTTGATGACCTGGAATGTGCGGGGGATAAGAGCTCGCCCGAAACGCAACGCAGTACTGTCCTTTTTAAAAATGCAAAGGGCCGACATCACGGTATTAGTGGAGACTCACTTAACTGGTCAGCTCATGATGACACTAAAGAAACCGTGGGTGGGGTGGGTCTATCAGGCCCCATATACTGTGAACTCTAGGGGGGTGGCTGTACTGGTAGCCAAAACTGTACAGTTTGTGCTGCTCCTGCTCCAGTCTGATCCCCAGGGCAGATTCCTATTTTTGCACGCTAGAATTAATGGACTAGAGGTACTGCTCCTGGCCATCTACATACCTCCCCCCTTTCAGTTTGCGGTGATGACGGAGGGCTTGGCATTTATGTCACGGTTCCCCAGTGTGCCTGCGATCTGGTTGGGGGACTTTAATAATATTACACATAGACATCTGGATAGGATGTCCACGACACCCTCACCGGACGCTGCACACGCACAGACCCGCTTTGGCAAACTCCTACTTGACCTTGACCTGGTAGATACGTGGCGCCACCGCCACCCGACTGATAGGACGTTTTCGTGTTTCTCAACGTCACACAACTCTATGTCACGTATCGACCTGATACTGACATCCCGGACCATCTTACCCTATTTGGACAATGTGGGATTCAATCCCCGCGTCTTATCAGATCATGCCTCTTATTGGATCGAACTCCGCATCGCCTCCCCACCCCCGACTTACCAGTGGAGACTTAACCCCTTCTGGCTCTCAGTTGTGCCTGATCTGGCGGAGGCCGAGACCGAATGGGATCACTTCTTCCGGACTAATAGGGGCTCTGCGTCGTTCGGGGCGGTGTGGGACTCCTTTAAAGCACATGCTCGGTTGTACCTGTCCCAAACTATCGCCAGATACCGCAAAAACTCGAACGTGGTGGTTGCGCAGGCAGAACGCTCCCTTGTGGAGGCGGAAAGGGCATTTGTCTCGGACCCCTCCTCTGACACGGCCGATGCTCTGAAGCTTCAAACCCGTGTCGTAAATGGCCTTCTCTTTGAAAAGGCCGAAAGGAAAATATTTTACAGCAAACAGAGGGTGTACGAATGCGGCGAACGAGCGGGTAGGCTCCTGGCCTACTTAGCCCATCTAGACCACAGGCCTCCCACGGTGGTCTCACTTCGGGACTCTGGGGGAATCTTGATCTCTGGTCCGGACGAGGAGTTAGCATTCCTCTGATGCTAACAACCCTAGGGGGGAGCTGGTGGATCTCCTGGCTGGGATTGACCTACCCACGCTGTCGGACTCTCAGGTGGAGACTCTTGAGTCCCCTATCACCATAGATGAAATAACGCTTGCACTCTCCACGCTAAAACCCTCTAAGGCGCCTGGCTCAGATGGTCTCCCCTTGGAGTTCTACACTGCCTATGGTGAGTCCCTGATCCCAAGACTCCAGGAGCTATTTTTGTTCATCTTTGAATCAGGCTCCCTGCCCGCCTCTCTACGAGAGGCGTACATAGTATTGATCCCTAAACCCGACAAAGACTTAGAACTCCCTGAATCCTACCGCCCAATATCCCTGCTACAGCTTGACATTAAGATCCTTGCCAAGGTCCTGGCGCTGCGGCTTAATGGTGTGATCCTTAAGTTAATCCACCCTGATCAGACCGGATTCATGCCCGCTAAAAACACAGCTCACAATCTGAGAAGGTTGCATATGAATTTGCAAGCGCGGCATGATCGGGTGGGGTCCCGGGTGGTGGTGTCTCTCGACGCCGCTAAGGCATTCGATTCTGTCGAGTGGGACTACCTCTGGGAATGCCTTGCACGATTTGGCTTTGGGCCCAAATTTATTAAGTGGATCCGTCTTCTGTATCAGGAGCCATGTGCCAGGATCTTGGTGAACGGTCGAGTTTCGGCCCCCTTCCCCCTGCAAAGGGGAACCAGACAGGGGTGCCCTCTGTCCCCACTTCTATACGCCCTGGCGGTGGAGCCCTTGGCGTCCTCCCTTAGAAGGCATCCGGGCATTAATGGCCTCTGTTGCGGTGGGCTGGAGGAGACGATCAGCCTTTATGCTGATGATATGCTCCTCTACTTGGCAGATGCTGGCCCATCCCTACAGACCGCTCTTGATGTTATCCGGACCTTTGGTCGATATTCCGGGCTTCGTATCAATTGGGACAAATCCCAGATTCTCCCTATAGATGTCAGCGTCCCCACAGAACTCCAGGCCTCTTTTCCTCTCCATAGGGTTAGTTCATTAAAGTACTTGGGGGTTCGGATCTCTAGATCTCCTGAAGATTACGTTGCTCTCAACCTTGAGCCGCTGGTGCGGTTTTTGAAGGCCAAGACGCAGACGTGGGCCAAGCTACCACTGGGGGTGATGGGCCGAATAAATCTCATCAAAATGATCCTACTCCCTAAGTTTTTATACGTACTCTGGCATGCCCCTGCCTATCTCCCCCTTAGAGTTTTCAAGTCCATTGAAGCAATCCTTAATTCCTTTGTATGGGGCTCGGCTCGCCACAAACTATCCTGGCAGGCGCTAAAAAACCCCACTGACCTCGGGGGGGCAGCTCTACCCGACTTTACCTTATACTACCTGGCGGCGCAGTTATCCCATTTCTTCTACATTGACAAGACTGACAAAGACCGTTACCTATCACTTGTGTGCCCCCCCTCTGCTCCTGGGGTCATTCACCCCTTTCAGGTTCTCTTTAGAGACCTGGGGGGTGCTTGGTCCCCGGGGTCTAACAGGGGCCTGCTCTACCATCACTGCAAAATTTGGGAGGTGGTGAGGCGCAGGCTCAAAGTCTTGCCCACCCACTCTCTTACCCCCCTGTGGGACAACCCTGGTCTACGCGAACTGTTGACTGTCCCGGATCAGGTCCTGTGGCTCCGGTGGGGGGTGCGATACCTTTCTGATATGTATCACGGCCCCGTCCTCAAATCATTCCAGCAACTTAAGGATGGGTTCGGCCTCCCCAATTCTATGCATTTTCGCTATCTCCAGCTCCGCCACGCTCTTCGGGCGCAATTTGGCGAAGCATCTCCCAGTGTAGACAGACTAGATATTGTACGCACCATACAGGGGATGGACTCCCGGAAACTTATCTCTTAGTTTTATGCAACGCTCCTTCGGCCCACGGCTGTTACTTTGGCCTACAGCCTCAAGGACCGCTGGGAAATAGATGTGGGGGAGCTGGAGGAGGACGAATGGGAGGATGCTCTGGAAACCAGCAAGAAAGTCTCAGCCAAGCTTTCTGACCGCCTTACACACCTCTATATGTTGCACAGGACATATCTGACCCCCGCTCGCCTGGCCAAATACAAACCTGATCAAAACCCATTGTGCCCTAGATGTGATAGCCCCACCAGCACTTTTTTCCACCTCCTCTGGTCCTGCCCAGCCATACAGGACTACTGGATGCACATAATACAGTTTATACATGATGAGATGGGGTCCCCTCTGACGCTATGCCCTAAGCAGTGTCTGCTGGGAATATTTCCGGACCCTGACTCGGATAAATACCACAAGATCTTTCTTCAGGAGTCGTTGTTCATTGCCAGGCTTCTCGTGGCGCGGAAGTGGCTCCGGGTTGAGCCGCCTTCTCTCCGGGAGTGGATCTCTGCGGTGAATGGCGTATTGCCATACAAGAAAGAAATATACGCACATAGAGGTTGCCCTGCTAAGTATGGGAAGATATGGGACGCATGGCTGGGTACCGCTGATACTTGCGATGACACCCCTGCTTGAGTTTGCTCCCCTCTGGTTTCACCTCCCCCCCTATGCAACTGCTGTTGTGCTCTGGTCATGACTCTGTGCGTCCTCCCGGCCGTCCCTGGACGACAAATTGGTCCCCTGTCATTCCGGGAATATACCTATGTGACAATTGCATATACTAGACCCTGTTTACCAATGTTCCCCACCCCCTTTGAAATATAGATATACTCTGTTTTTCGTATAACCATTCATTGTCTCTGTACCACATTTTTGATCTGGATCTCTTTTTGTACATCCTGTATATTTGCTCTCTGCACAATAAAGCACTATTTTGTAAAAAAAAAGAAAGGAACATTCTGCACGTAAACACGGGAGTAGATAAAATACTCTTACCAGATGGTGTTGATATACTCCACACAGGGTATCCAAACGATTGGCTGTGATCCTGGACTGGAATCTCACCGTAAAATCAGTTGGCAAAGGATGTGACAAAAGGCAGAAAACCATGGAGGTCTGCTTGCTTCAGAACGACAATGGATGATGGAGATAGGATGGGTATCCTCTCAAAGTTAAACACACTCGTGGAGTATGAAAAAAGGTATTCGAGCAGGTCATGCAAGGGAAACAAAACATGCTGCTAGCATCACCGGTCGAATCCTCTGATCCGAGGATTCGGACGGTGATTGGGACATCTCACTGAAGCTGCTAGCAGCATGTTTTTTGTTTCCCTTGCATGACCTGCTCGAATACCTTTTTTCATACTCCACGAGTGCGTTTAACTTTGAGAGGATACCCATCCTATCTCCATCATCCATTGTCGCTCTGAAGTAAGCAGACCTCCATGGTTTTCTGCCTTTTGTCACATCCTTTGCCAACTGATTTTACGGTGAGATTCCAGTCCAGGATCACAGCCAATCGTTTGGATACCCTGTGTGGAGTCTACTGTTGGGCGTTCCTTCAACTGAGCAGAGTGGAGTCCAGTCTATGCGCTTACGATCTATTGTCGCTGACAAGTAGATCAACACCATCTGGTAAGAGTATTTTATCTACTCCCGTGTTTACGTGCAGAATGTTCCTTTCATGCTGATGATGTGGCCACACACCCATGATTAATGGACTTGTGCTTTTTTGATGTTTCCTTCATCAACCAGTGGACATTTATTCATATTTCACTGTGGTTTAATCACAATTATCCAGAGTGTTTATTATTAATTATTTCCCACTGAGTTCAATTGTCTTTGTAGCGCTACTTATATATTCACCATTTCCTATCCAATTTTTGTCACATTGTTTTTGTAGCTGCTTATTTCTTATTCTTATTTTCACATTTCAGTTAGCGTAGTTTTTTCCCTTTTATTTATTCACATTTTGGGTCCATGGCCTGGAAACTCCCCAGATCTTAATCCCATCGAGAACTTGTGGTCAATCCTCAAGAGGCGGGTGGACAAACAAAAACCCACGAATTCTGACAAACTCCAAGAAGTGATTATGAAAGAATGGGTTGCTATCAGTCAGGAATTGGCCCAGAAGTTGATTGAGAGCATGCCCAGTCGAATTGCAGAGGTCCTGAAAAAGAAGGGCCAACACTGCAAATACTGACTCTTTGCATAAATGTCATGTAATTGTCGATAAAAGCCTTTGAAACGTATGAAGTGTAATTACCGTATTTTTCGCCATATAAGACGCACTTTTTCTTCCCCAAAACTGGGGGGGAAAAGTTGGTGCGTCTTATAAGGCGAATAGACAAATTTACCTGTCCGATCCGCGATCTGAACGGGAACAGAACGCCGCCGCGGCCTTAGGAAAGACCGCGGCTTTGGCCTAGCCCTGCAGCCCGTCTGCCATCTTGGTACACCCGGTGGCGGTGCGTGCTGACGTCATCACCCCTCTGCGCGCGGATCCTAACAGAGCGCGCACCGGCAGCAACAGGTGTGTTGGACTGGCTATTAGGGGGAGGGCAATGCAATGTTACTGGCTGTTATTACTATGTTGGAGGGCAATGTTACTGGCTGTTACTGACTATTATTACTATGTTGGGGGCAGTGTTACTGGCTATTATTACTATGTTGGGGGCAATGTTACTGGCTGTTACTGGCTATTAATACTATGTTGGGGACAATGTTACTGACTATTATTACTATGTTGGGGGCAGTGTTACTGGCTATTATTACTATGTTGGGGGCAATGTTACTGGCTGTTACTGGCTATTATTACTATGTTGGGGACAATGTTACTGGCTATTATTACTATGTTAGGGGCACTGTTACTGGCTGTTATTACTTCCGTATGTTGGGGGCAATGTTACTGGCTGTTACTGGCTATAATTACTATGTTGGGGGCAATGTTACTGGCTATTATTAATAATGTGGGGGCAATGTTACTGGCTATTATTACTAATGTGGGGGCAATGTTGATATAAAATATTTTACTACAATATTTGGTTCAGAATCTTTTTTTTCTAGATTTTCCTCCTTTAAAATTGGGTGCGTCTTATATGCCGGTGCGTCTTATACGGCGAAAAATACAGTATATTTCACTACATCACAGAAACAACTGAAACAAAGATCTAAAAGCAGTTTAGCAGAAAACTTTGTGAAAACTAATATTTGTGTCATTCTCAAAACTTTTGACCACAACTGTACATTAACATCAGTCCCTACCCTTAAGGAGCTTACAATCTAAGGTCCCTAACTCACATTCATATACTAGGGCCAATTTTAGACAGAAGCCAATTAACCTATCAGCATATCGTTGGAGCTTGGGAGGAAACCGGAGTACCCAGAGGAAACCTACACAGGCACAGGGAGAACATGCAAACTCCAGGCAGGTAGTGTCTTGGTCAGGATTTGAAACAGCGACCCTTTTTGCTGCTAGGGGAGAGTGCTCCCTACTACACCAGTGTGCCGCCCCGTAAATAAAAACCTTCTACTTTTACAACCCCCTTTTTCTAATCCTGGAGTTCAGCTTTAAATTTCCAAATTAAATAAAAATTTCCAAATTTTGAAAATGATGTTGCATTATTAGGCCTCGTAAACACTGGCCATTTTTCAGAGGCTCCTAGGGGTGTCTGGTGTATTTTTTTTTATTTTCCTCCCTCTAACGCCCCTACATGTTAGTTTATATGTCCATGAACGCAAATGCTTTTTAGAATAGTTTACAGCAGAGGCGTTTAGAGGCAGGGAAAAAACAACAATATTACAGGTGCATCCAGGAGCAGCTGAGATTTGACAGAAAAAAACACTTGAGCTTCTAAACATGTATAAGCGCTTCAAACGCGTCTAAATCTGCATTAACCCATTTAGTACTTCAGCATTTATTAATTTCACTGTCCAAAATAAATTATTTTTCTGCCCGATTAAATGAATTAACGCCCAAAGCACTTGATGCCTGTAAATGTGCCTAAAAGAGTTACACAATTTTACAAACATCAGGTGTTTTTCCTGCCAAAACCCTGCTGCCAGGAGGAAAGGCCTCTAGGAGAGTTGGCAAAACTTCCTGCGTTCATGAGCCCTTAAAGGTGTACTGCATTTAAAGTGGTTGTAAGTCCTAACATATATCCAGTGAAGTGTCTGGCCTCAGGTGATACACAGGGATGAAACAAATTCTCCTACATAAGTTATACCTATTTATCTGCTGCCCTCTCTTTTTTACATCTGTTTAAAAGGCCAGAATTTATAAAGCTTGTCAGAAAAATGGGGCTGAGAGCTGAGGTTACACTCAGCAGAGCTCAGTGAGGAGAGCTCTGAGAAAATGTGTCAGCAGTGATTCATGCTGATAGCAACGAAATGAAGCAGCAGACAGAAATTACACTTTGTGCTTCCAATTGAGACAAGTACACACTATAGAGCAGGCATGTCCAAAGTCTGGCCCGCTGGCCAATTGCGACGTGCATTCCGGTTTAATGTGGCCCCCCTGATAATTTGGATATAAATATATTTTTGGGGGCCCCAGGGCCACAAAAAATATACATTGTATTTATCTAAGCTGCCTCGGAGGGGACAGGGATGGGGCGGGATGAACACCATTATATTACATTTGTCTGTAATAGGAAGTCCTGTCTCCTGGGCTGCCATTGGATGACTGTTTTGTCTATCATAGGAGGCATAACTTTGTATTAAAGAGACCACTGTGTAAACAGGAGGAGATTCTCCTCTATGTAATCTGTTGGCCCTCGTTCTGCCCCCCTCCCTGTCCCCTCCAAGGCTGCAGATGGGCATCCATCAGTTTGCACCAATGGTAAAGCTGCACCCATGGCAATATTAAGGCTGCATTCATGGCAATGGTAAGGCTGCATTGATTGCAATGGTAAGGCTGCATTCATGGCAATGGTGAGGCTGCATTCATGGTAATGCTGAGGCTGCATTTGTGGCAAAGGTGAGGCTGCATTGATTGCAATGGTAAGGCTGCATTAATTGCAGTGGCAAGGCTGTATTCATGGCAATGGTAAGGCTGCACTCATGGCAATGGTAAGGCTGCATTCTTGGCAATGGTGAGGCTGAATTCATGGCAATGGTGAGGCTGCATTAATGGCAATGTTGAGGCTGCATTCATGGCAATGGTGAGGCTGCAGATGGGCACTGATTAGGCTGCATTGATGAGCACCTACCCTTATTTTGCTTCACAGTTCTTTATTTAAAACTTAATCTAAATAAAGGTGCGTGTTATACACTGATAAAAATATGTTATATCCAAAAAACACGCCCAGGCTCATCCTTAGTCCTGAGCGGCGCTTGGGGATTCGTTGGGGGCCATAAAAGATATATATATATATATATATATATATATATATATACACAAATAATACGCCTGAGCTCATCTCTTCACCACACACAGCCACAAGGGCAAGAGAATTATTGTTGGGCAGTGTATTAGTGCGCGGACAAACACACTTAGACCAAATTTTAATGGTTCTAAGAATGTCAGGCAAAGTGGTCGGCCTTCACTCATGTTCACTTCATCAAATCTGGTACTTTGTTCATATTTTATGTCTGTGGCTTACAACCACTTTAAGATGACTAGTAAACATATACAAGCTCAGGTTATGTGTTTTTCCTGCCTGCTTATTGATTGTTTTGCACATAGCAATTACTGCACATGAAAAATATTGAGAAAAAGACAAGAACAGAAAGCGCCTCCAGTCCCAGGATAGGGACTGGAGGAGCCGTCAGTAGATGTAATTCAGCTGATCGTAGCAATCGGGGGGAAGCCGACTCCCACCTCCGTGCCTAGGCGTTGCTGGGCTGTCAGCTCGTCCGCTGGTCCGTGACGTCACTGAGACGGTGGCCGAAGAGGCACACAACGTGTTTCAGAGCGTACGCTGGTTGTATGAGAGACATGCGCGCTTCTTTTGTCAAGACACTTGACAGCTGAATTACATCTACTCTAGGCTCCTCCAGTCCCTATCCTGGTTCCCGGACTTCACTAAAGAGCTTACGCCAGCGCCCTAGACTACATCAATGTGCTTTCCAGATGTAAGTGTTGGATATTTATTGTTGCCACTATTAAATGCAGACCACTCAGCGGCGCTTTCTGTTCTTGTCTTTTTCTCTGTTTATGGTTTGAGCTGACTTCGCTCTTGGAGAGAGCAGCCCTGAGCCTCTGCAATCATCTTCACACCTGATATCCTGATGGTCAAGTTCTTTGGATTTATTTCTGAAGGACCACTTCTTAAGACTATTCTTATGCCACTTTCTTGTATAAATTCAACTCTCATTTGATGTCATAATTTTATATTTATTTTTATATTGATTTACTTTTACATTATTAATATTATTTTTGATCGATTTAAATGGACACCAGAGCGCTGTAATCCTGTACTATGAAAAATATTGAAGGTACTAAGGAAATCCTATTTACATAACTCTATACGTGTCTTGTCTCACTCAACTCTCTGAAAGATGATGCTGCATTTAAACTGAAAGCCTTACTCTTTTGGGAATAGATAGCCTTCCCCTAGCATTCCTGCACATGTTGTATGTTGTATCCTGGGTTATCCAAAGTGACCTAACAAGTCCAATGAGTGGCAGCCTAGGAGCATTCAGTATATTGTGAAGTCAATCACTAACCCACCCTAGTTTTTAAAAATCCACCTTTATGGATTTCTTACATGCCATGGAGCGAAGAAGGGCATTAACAAGTGAGAAACTAAAAACAGAGTATACTGGAGGTATTGCAACAATTTAGGATGCTTTTAAGCGTGTGCATGTGTTGACGTATCTTTCTGGCACGTCAATGCTTGTTATGTTGAGTGGGATGTTACAGTTTTTTACAGTCCCTAAACAGACTTAACAATGAAATCTGACATGTTTATTTTCAGTGCACCACAAGGCGGCAACGGTTTTTATTGCATGCCTTGCAGGATGCTGAGCTTCAGATGCATTCGTTTGAGCATGCATATGCTTTGGGGTGCCATTGAAAATGAATGGTGAGGCACCCCGTATTGTTGTGCCATGTGTGAATGCACATTAGAACACACAATGCAGGTGCCCAATTGTGTAAATTGCGTTAAAGGGGAAAAAAAATCAAAACGTTTGGTACCCAGACTACAGGGGGCATTTTCTTTAAACCTGATAGTAGGATTAGCTGTAAAGGATGCTGATAAAGATGGCATGTGGACTCCAAAAATACATTTTCTGGGCCTTAAAGTCAAACTTTATCCATAACAACTTGATAAAAAATAATGTTCTTTAGCAAGGAACATACAGTGAGGGAAAAGGTACAGTATCTGATCCCCTGCTGATTTTACATTTGCTCACTGACAAAGAAATGATCAGTCTGTAATTTTAATGGGAGGTTTATTTTAACAGTGAGAGACCGAATAACAACAAAAATATCCAGGAAAATGCATTTAAAAAAAGTTATAAATTGATTTGCATTTTAATGAGTGAAATAAATATTTGATCCCCCCTATTAATCAGCAATATTTCTATACAGGTCATGAGCTGAGATTAGGAGCACTCTCCTAAAGGGAGTGCTCCTAATCTCAGCTTGTTACCTGTATAAAAGACACCTGTGCACAGAAGCAATCAATCAATCAGATTCCAATCTCTCCACCATGACCAAGATCAAAGAGTTGTCCAAAGATGTCAGGGACAAGATTGTAGACCTACACAAGGCTGGAATAGACTACACGTTCCTTGCCAATCAGCTTGGTGAGAGGGTGACAACAGTTGGTGTGATTATTTGCAAATGGAAGAAGCACAAAGCAACTGTGAATCTCCCTCGATGCAAGATCTCATCTCGTGGAGTTTTATTGATCATGAGAACGGTGAGGAATCAGCCCAAAACTACACAGGTGAATCTTGTCAATGATCTCATGGCAGCTGGGACTATGAAAACAAGAAAACAATTGGTAACACACCACGCCGTGAAGGACTGAAATCCTGCAGCCCCCATAAGGTCCCCCTGTTTGAGAAATCACAGGTACAGGCCCATCGGAAATTTGCTAATGAACATCTGAATGATTCAAAGGAGACCGTGTGAAAGTTTTGTGGTCAGATGAGACCAAAATCGAGTTCTTTGGCATTAACTCAACGCGCCGTGTTTGGAGGAGGATGAATGCTGCCTATGACCCCAAGAACACCATCCCCACCGTCAAACAAATTGGAAATATTATGCTTTGGGGGTGTTTTTCTGCTAAGGGGACAGGAAACTTCACTGCATCAAAGAGACATTGGCCGTGGCCAAGTACAGTCAAGTCTTGGGTGAGAACCTCCTTCTCTCAAAAAGGGTATTCCAGCATGACAATGACCCAAAACACACGACCAAGGCAAAAAAAGAGTGGCTAAAGAAGGAGCACATTAACCACTTAACTCCCGCCGCACGACTGTGTACGTCCACAGAATGGCACGTACAGGCAGATGGGTGTACATGTACGTCCCTGCCTTCTAGCAGGTCGGGGGTCCGATTGGGACCCCCTCCACTGCGTGCGGCGGGAGTCTTACCTTTGGGAGCGATCCGTGACGAGGGGGCAGCTGTTTGTTTCTGTCTGCCCCCTTGTGATCGCTCCCAGCCAATAACGTGAGCCTCCGCCGTGTCACTTCCTCTGCCTGTGTAATGTAAACACTGGCAGAGGAAGTGATGCAGCTCTCCTCTCGGCGGTATTTTCAATCCGCCGAGAGGAGAGAAGACTCACAGTAAGTTGCACAAACACTACACTGACACCAGTACACATAGGCACATTTAACCCCTTGCGATCACCCCCCCCCCCAAAAGCCCCCTGTCACAATGTCACTGATTGCAGTGATCATATATTTACTGATCACTGCATTTAGTGTCAGTGTGACAGTTAGTGTGACAGGCAGTTAGTGTTAGGTCCAGGGTAGCCCCGTACCCCCCCTAATAAAGTTTTAACCCCTTGATCACCGCTTTGGTTAACCCTTTTACCCCCTATTACCAGCGTCACTAAGCGATCATTTTTCTGATCGCTGTATTAGTGTCGCTGTATTAGTGGGCTCGGGTCACATAGAGTGTGCTCCGATCCCACCCAGGTGTGTTACAACAGCAAATAAATATTCGCTGTTGAAACACTGATCCTCAATCCGGCCAATCAGAAGCGGGTGTGAGATCCGTTTTCCGATTAACCAAAAAGAGAAGACTCCCGATTGCCTGCCGAGGAGGAAGGAGGAAATGGAGAACAGGAGGCCGCCGAGCAGGGGAAGCCACCGGTGCTGGAGAGCAGGGCACCGCGGAGAGAAGGGGAACGGGAGGCCGCCAAACAGGGGAAGCCGCTAGTGGTAGAGAGCTGGCCACCATGGAGAGCAGGAGAACGGGAGGCTACCGAACAGGGGAAGCCACAGGTGATGGGAAATGTGCTGCCGACTGACCGGGAGCGGTGGAATACTGTTTGCCGCCCCCCCAAAGAAAATTTCCACTGGCTGTCACTGCTTGAATGTGTATCTTTCAGCAAGTCGTTAAGGGGATGTTATTTTTCATTCTTAAAGTATATCTCAAGACAAAACTTTTTTTTTGTTTTGTATTATTTTATTTAGTATTAGTATTTTATTTTGTAGCACTTTGTCTAAAACAAAAATCGGTTTACTATTTTTTTTGTTACAGCCACTGATTTCTCACTCAGCCCACCAGGGCTATGTTCATGATTTATGTATATTATATAAATACATGCATAGTTGTGTGATTTTTGAGAGTGCCCACAGGATGTCAGTGTTGCATATGTGAGGTGGTTAAAGCAAATACATTGATTCTTTTCGGTAAAGAGGGGCGGAAAATATTATTTTTTGAAGTAGTCGCTCCAGCAGGGTAGGAAGAGGGAAAGATCAACACGGTGCAGGAAATAGGAAATATCTCCCCTGCTGATGACATCACACGGTTTTCATCACCTATCACACGCTGAAAGGAAAGTTTTGGAAAGTGGTAATTAGCACATTATAGTGTAACATTGCATTTCTTTCAAATACATAGGATTTTTTAATAAAAAGCTAATTTACACTTTCATTACCTTCAAATACCAAATTTTTATACCTTGTATTGCTTACTGTTTTATATAGTAGAAGTGGAAAAAGACACCAGCTCCAATAATGAAATCATTTGTTGAGGGATTTTTTTACTTTTACTGCCATGCCCAGAATTACAGTCATACTTCGAAACAAACTGGACCATTTTCAGAACATTTGAGTACATCTGAAAACCTAAATGTAACCTAAAAATGTGGAGTGCTTTCTGTTAGCTAATATTAGTAATGCGTCTGGAAATATACAATTCCTCTAAGCCTACTTGGTGCAAATTATTTTAAAGAGAACCTTTGCTTTTTCCATGTGGTTTAAAGCAACAGGTTAATTTTAATGGCAGCCCAAGTAGCAACCCTGTAATATTGCAAGGAGTGGACAAAAAAAAAACTGGACCTTCAAGGTATAGGGAGCATTAAGCCCTGTACATACGATCGGTTGTCCGATGAAAACGGACCAATGGACCGTTTTCATCGGACAAACCGATCGTGTGTGGGCCCCATCAGTTTGTTTTTCATCGGTGAAAAAAAAGAGAACACGTTTTAAAAATTTCCTATCGAAGAAAAAAATGATCGTCTGTGTGGAACTCCATTGGAGAAAAATCCACGCATGCTCAGAATCAAATGCTCGGAAGCATTGAACTTCATTTTTCTCAGCACGTCGTAGTGTTTTACGTCACCGCGTTGGTCAGATTTTTGACTGATTGTGTGTAGGCAAGACTGAGGAAAGTCAACTTCATCGGATATCTGACGAAAAAATCCATCAGATTAGATTCCATTAGATATCCGATCGTGTGTACCGGGCATGAGACTTACCTACCTCCGGTATGACAGAGCTGGTGCTTAGCCACTTGCCCCCCACTCAAGACCAGGACATTTTTGTTGCAATACAGCACTGCATTACTTTATCTGACAATTGCGACGCTGTACCCAAATAAAATGTACGCCCTTTTTTTACTACAAATAGAACTTTCTTTTGGTGGTATTTGATCACCTCTGCGTTTTGATTCGCAGTCTTCATTCTAATTCATCCCAAAGGTGTTCTATTGGACTCTGTTCAGGCCAGTCAAGTCACTCCACCCCAAATGATTTGAAGGGGTGGCCCAATACTTTTAACAATATACTGTGGATGAGCGAGTTTGGGGTGGAAGAACTTGACTGGCCTGCACTGGGATGAATTAGAGTGGAGACTGTGAGCCAGGCCTTCTCAATCAACATTAGTGCCTGACCTAACAAATGTGCTTCTGGAAGAATGGTCAAACATTCCTATAGACACTCTCCTAATCCTTGTGGTCAGCCTTCCCAGAAGAGTTGAAGCTGGTGTCCCAATACTTTTGGTTATATGGTGTATATGTTAACAGCATTGTCCTGCATTCGCCTGAACTAGGCGTGGTAAAAGTGCCTAAACAATGCTAAGCTACAAGTGTTCAAACCATGCAATATTACCAGCATCTGAGCGAGAAGAGAACCTAAAAGAGATGTTTCTTCCAGAATCACCTTTCTCCATCCACCCCAAGCAATCTCCAGTTCAAGTAGCTGAAAGCACTTACTTCTCAGTTCTTCTGGTCTGGGTTATACTGAATAGGTTAGCATGATGTGTATGCCCTCCTTACGCGCTTATTAAACAATGTGGTACCTGCGGTCAGTAAACAGTTAAAGGGGTTGTAAAGGTACTTTTCCTAAATAGCTTCCTTTACCTTGGTGCAGTCCTCCTTTACTAACCTCATCCTTCCATTTTGCTTTTAAATGTCCTTATTTCTTATGAGAAATCCTCACTTACTGTACTTCTGTCTGTAACTCCACACAGTAATGCAAGGCTTTCTCCCTGGTGTGGAGTGTTGTGCTCGCCCCTACCTTGGACTACAGGAGAGTCAGGACGCTCTCTACGTTGCAGATAGAGAAAGGAGTTGTGTGTTAGTGGGCGTCCTAACTCTTCTGTAGTCCAAGAGAGGGGGCGAGCATGACACTCCACACCAGGAAGAAAGGCTCACGTTACTGTGTGAAGTTACAGACAGAAGAACAGGAAGTGAGGATTTCTCAGAAGAAATAAGAACATTTAAAAGAAAAATCAAAGGATGAGGTAAGTGAAGGAGGACTGCAAGGTAAAGGAAGCTATTTAGGAAACAAAATTGTACCTTTACAACCCCTTTAAATACAATAATTTGAAGCATGAATAAAAATTTTATTGCAATATATACAACTTTGACAGGTACAAACAAATTATTTATACACATCTCTACAGTAGAGCCAAAAGAGAGACATAAAGGGAGGAATGAGGAACACAGGGACATGGTTCCCAAAAAGGGACAGTCCCTGGAAGTGAGGGATTGTTCAGGGGTACGAACTTACAATTTTTCAGAAAACCAACCAGGACCTTGCTTCATGACAGTATTAACCACTTAAGCCCCGGACCTTTAGGCAGCTAAAGGACCCGGCCAGGTTTCGCGATTTGGCACTGCTTCGCTTTAACAGACAATTGTGCGGTCGTGCGACGTGGCTCCCAAACAAAATTGGCGTCCTTTTTTTCCCACAAATAGAGCTTTCTTTTGGTGGCATTTGATCACCTCTGGTGTTTTTAATTTTTGCGCTATAAATAAAAATAGAGCGACAATTTTGAAAAAAATACAATATTTTTAACTGTTTGCAATAAAAAATATCCCCCCTCAAAAAAAAAAAAAAAATATATATATATATATATATATATATATATATATAAAAAAAAATCCTTAGTTTAGGCCAATACGTATTATTTTACGCCATAAGCGTTTATCGGTTGGTTTGTGCAAAATTTATAGGCCCAGATTCATAGAGCAATTACGCCTGTCTAACTGGTGTTAGACAGGAGTAATTTCAAATTTGAATCCTCAAACCATGATACGGCAGCTTTGGGCTTCGATCCGAGAGGCTTACGTCTTCGTAAGCCTTCGGCTCTACGCTGCGATATTTTTGCGGCCACTGGGAGGAGTTCGCGTCGTTTTGATGCGTCGGGATATGCAAATGCTTTTTGCTGGTCTAACGGTGCGTAGCCCATGTTAAGTATGGCCGTCGTTCCCGCGTCGAATTAAATTTTTTTTTTTTTTTTTACGTAAGTCGTTCGGGAATAGAAATGTCCGTAAACGACGCTACTCAAACAACGAATGACGTAACGACGTGATTTCGCGCAATGCACGGCGGGAAATTTGCGAACGGTGCATGCGCAGTTCGATCGCCGCGGGAACGCGCCTATTTTAAATGCTTCACGCCCCCTACTCGCGTAGATGGATTGCGACGGGAGAAATACACTACGCCGCCGTCGTTTACTGGACAAAATCTACCTGGATTCCACGTAGAGCCAGGTAAAAAACGGCGGCGTAGTGTATTTCTGATACGCTACGATAATCTAATTCTCTCTGAATCTGGGCCATAGCGTTTACAAAATAGTGGATAGTTTTATTGCATTTTTATTATTTTTTTTTTACTACTAATGGCGAAGATCGGCGATTTTTTTCATGACTGCGACATTATGGCGGACACTTCGGACAATTTTGGATTATGTAATTCCCGCGCTAGGACTGGGTACAAGAGCTGCTTCCCCCTGTGTGATCTCGCTTGGAGATAGTGAAAAGGTGATAGTGATTTTTTAGCAGGTGTTGGCGCTGCTGATGTAGTGATGGTTGCTGTTTGTGTAGGTAATAGTGTCGGGTGCCTGTGGGCGATAGACCTATAGAAGCCTCTGCTTGGCCAGGTACCCTTTTTAATAGAAGTTATAGATAGGGCTAGATAACCAACCCTATGATAACCATGGTTATGTGTCCGTGTGAACTGGCTCTATTCCTGAGCTTAGTGTGTTCCAAATGTGTGTATCCTCCTTGCCCGGTGACTGTGTATTGTATCAGAGTGCCAGATATCTATTTGGTCCAATTTACACCTTATAAGTGAAATATGTGAGTAAAAAACATATAAGTAAAAATCATGGTAATAAAAATCAAATATGTAAATTATACAAAATAAAGAAATAATAGATAGTCTCTTATATGTGAAGGAGATAAGTGCTACAAGATACACTTAATAAATTAAATGCCTCAAATAAGGAAACAACTCTCAAGGTGTATCCTGTATGGTATTACACAATGGTAGAGTGTATATGCAAATCAATCATCCAAGGCAGGCCGTTCTTAATTACTTGCTTCATACAACATCTGAACATCCGTGTTCCCCCCACTTGTATCCCTACTCACCAGATTGTAGTCCCCTGGAAGGGGTGTAGAGCCTTAGGGATCAGTGGATGATGTAGTTAGCTTACCACAGGTCTTCTCTTGGAGTCAGTAGGTGTTATATAAGGACCCACAGGTCCTTTCTTGGGGTCCGCTGGTGTTGTCTGGGGGTCCTGTGCGTTTCCACTCGATCTTCCCAGTTGCCGTGGGTCACAGTGATATGTTGTAAGGAAAAAGAAAGAGGAATCCTCATAGGGTAGTAAACCCTGTATCCCAGGTGGGTTTATTTAAAAAATATAGTAAGCCGTGTCCAATACATAGGTATTAGTAACCTTGTGGAAATACAGCGATTTAAAATCAATAAAAATGAAAAAATAAAAACTGAAATGAATAAATTGGCAGCTAGGCTAAAAAACAATAATATAACTAGTTAACATTGAATCCATAGAAAGCTTTCCAAACATATGTCTATCCTCAGGTGTTCCCCTTCTCCCCCTTCTTCTCTTCCCCTGACCATTCCTCCTTTTCATCTGCCTCCCTCTCTTTTCTCCCTTCGTTCACCTTTTCGTTTTGTTGTTTTTACAGTTCGTCTCTATTATTCTGTTGTTTGATGTTATAACCCTGGTTCATTTCTCGAGTGCTTTGAATCTTTGCAACTGTAATACTGGGTGGAAACATTGTGTTACGCTACTCATGTTACTGTACATTTGAGTTTGTTGAGATGTGTGGTAGTAACAAGCCACATTAATGTTCTGGAGTTCATGTCAATTCCCATCGGGGAGCTCTCGGTGGGGAGGTGATGTCCACATTTAGCAGTAGGACGTGCTTCCCTGTTACCTGATAACCTACGTTGGGAGTCTCCGTGACCCTATGGTTAATGCCTTAAATGTTTTATTGTACCTGCTACTGGTTTTCGCTAAAATTCACTGGTTCCGCATTGATAAATGTCAAAATGATATGCACTTGTTATGATATATGCAATATTGTAATGTTACTTTCTTTTAAGAACCAATAAAAACCAATTGAAAATAAAAAAAATAAAACAAGTGCTTCCTACGTGACAGCAATAGCTTCAGCTGTGGATGCGGGCTGGTATGCCAACCAGGTCCCGGGGATAGTTGGTGGCCGTATCACCATAGAGTTTATCAAAGGTGCACCTTTGATAACGTCCTACGACGAAACCGGTCAGGTGATCACCGCTCATAGGTCACACGCTCACGCACAGCTTCCGCCACTCACAGCTTCCGGGAGGGACGCGGTTTGGAACGCAAACGAACGGCACGTTTTAAACTCTATGGTGATACGGCCACCAACTATCCCCGGGACCTGGTTGGCATACCAGCCTGCATCCACAGCTGAAGCTATTGCTGTCACGTAGGAAGCACTTGTTTTATTTTTTTTCATTTTTATTGATTTTAAATCGCTGTATTTCCACAAGGTTACTAATACCTATGTATTGGACACGGCTTACTATATTTTTTAAATAAACCCACCTGGGATACAGGGTTTACTACCCTATGAGGATTCCTCTTTCTTTTTCCTTACAACATATCACTGTGACCCACGGCAACTGGGAAGATCGAGTAGAAACGCACAGGACCCCCAGACAACATTAGCGGACCCCAAGAAAGGACCTGTGGGTCCTTATATAACACCTACTGACTCCAAGAGAAGACCTGTGGTAAGCTAACTGCATCATCCACTGATCCCTAAGGCTCTACACCCCTTCCAGGGGACTACAATCTGGTGAGTAGGGATACAAGTGGGGGGAACATGGATGTTCAGATGTTGTATGAAGCAAGAAATTAAGAACGGCCTGCCTTGGATAATTGATTTGCATATACACTCTACCATTGTGTAATACCATAGAGGATACACCTTGAGAGTTGTTTCCTTATTTGAGGCATTTAATTTATTAAGTGTATCTTGTAGCACTTATCTCCTTTACATATAAGAGACTATCTATTATTTCTTTATTTTGTATAATTTACATATTTGATTTTTATTACCATGATTTTTACTTATATGTTTTTTACTCACATATTTCACTTATAAGGTGTAAATTGGACCAAATAGATATCTGGCACTCTGATACTATACACAGTCACCGGGCAAGGAGGATACACACATTTGGAACACACTAAGCTCAGGAATAGAGCCAGTTCACACGGACACATAACCATGGTTATCATAGGGTTGGTTATCTAGCCCTATCTATAACTTCTATTAAAAAGGGTACCTGGCCAAGCAGAGGCTTTTATAGGTCTATCGCCCACAGGCACCCGACACTATTACCTACACAAACAGCAACCATCACTACATCAGCAGCGCCAACACCTGCTAAAAAATCACTATCAACTTCGGACAATTTTGACACATTTTTGGGACCATTGTCATTTTCACAGCAAAAAATGCATTTAAAATGCATTGTTTATTGTGAAAATGATTATTGCAGTTTGGGAGTTAACAAGGGGGCGCTGAAGGGGTTATGTATGACCTAATATGTGTTTCTAACTGTAGGGGTTTGTGGCTGTAGGTGTGAAGTCATCAATTGTGTATCCCTATAAAAGGGATCACACGATCGATCACGGCGCCACAGTGAAGAATGGGGAAGCCGTGTTTACACACAGCTCTCCCCATTCTTCAGCTCCGGGGACCGACTCGGCGATCGGGTCCGCGGGTCCCGGTCACGGAGCTTCGGACCGGGTCACGGGCGCGCGCCCGCGACCCATGGCTGGGCACTTGCAGAGGATGTACCTGTACGTGCATGTGCCCAGCCGTGCCATTCTGCCGACGTAAATGTGCAGGAGGCGGTCCTTAAGCGGTTAAAATATAACTTTTAAAAGTTTTCTTTAAGGGTACTTTATAAACTCACCAATTTAATATTATAAACCAGACATTTGTTAGTTATATTTGACCTATGTATTTACTTATAAAAGGATGATTTACGCTTTTACAGTTTAAAATGGCCTGTATCTTGGAATAACAGCTAATAAAATTGTCATAAGTGAATGACTTACATGTTACCTAATTCACAATAAAACACATTTGTTCCGATAACAGTGCTTCATTGCTCAAAATCCCATTGCATGCTAAAGATGAAGGGGAAAGTCAGAATAGCTCACAAAGGATTCCTGGCCTAGATTTTAGCTGTGGGATTGCTGTTTTCAAACAATGTTACAGAAGTAGGTTGCTGCCATCAATGGGAAGCTATGCTTTAAAGTGTAACTTATTGTTTTCCTATCCAATGCTGGCAGCTGAATCAAAGA
Organism: Rana kukunoris; assembly: GCA_029574335.1. NCBI lineage: Eukaryota > Metazoa > Chordata > Amphibia > Anura > Ranidae > Rana > Rana kukunoris. Next base: position 178,855,079 of record CM056054.1, read on the forward strand.
GAAGGCTGTGCGCATTTTTGTTTCGTGCATGCCAAAGCAATACAAAAACACTGGAAGGATACAAGCAAACCCCAGTGGAGATCTGTGCTGCCAATTTTTGCACATGATAGAAGTTGTACAATGACAGAAGATCTTTGACAACTGCTGAATTGTCTACATGCCAAGGGAAGGAACTAGCAGCCTGGAAGGAGAATACATGAGGTGGCAACAATTCACTAGAATTACACATTTCCTTCGTCTGCTGCAGATAAACAGGGAGGAAAAATAATATATATATATATAGACTTTGTAAAAAAACGAAACAAATAGAAAACTAAAAACATTTTAATGTTTTTTAGGCATACTTATTCAACCATTAGGCTTAACCACTTAAGGACCGGACCAATATGCTGCTAAATGACCCTAGGGGTTTTTACAATTCGGCACTTTAACAGACAATTGCGCGGTCGTGCGACGTGGCTCCCAAACAAATTTGCGTCCTTTTCTTCCCACAAATAGAGCTTTCTTTTGGTGGTATTTGATAGCCTCTGCGATTTTTATTTTTTGCGCTATATACAAAAATAGAGCGACATTTTTGAAAAAAAATCAATATTTTTTACTTTTTGTTATAAGAAAAATCAAATAAACTAAGTTTCAGTCAAACGTTTAGGCCAAAATGTATTCAGCCACATGTCTTTAGTAAAAAAAAAAAACGCAAAAAAAAATAGCTACCTAGCAGGAACAATGACACTAATACAGCGATCAGAAAAATTATCGCTTAGTGACACTGGCAAAAGGGAGTGAAAGGGTTAACTAGGGCGGTGATCAAGGGGTTAAAACTTTATTAGGGGGGTTACGGGGCTACCCTGAACCTTACACTAACTGGCTGTCACACTACCTGTCACACTGACACTAAATGCAGTGATCAGTACATATATGATCACTGCATTCAGTGACACTGTGACAGGGGGGTGGGGGGGGTGATCACAAGGGGTTAATGTGCCTGTGTGTTACTGTGTCAGTGTAGTGTTGTGCAGACTTACTATGTGATGTAATCTCTCATCAGCGGTGGTTGAAAATACCGCCGAGATCAGAGATTACATCACTTCCCCCTTCCTGTGTTTACACAGGAGGAGGAAGGTGCAGAGCAGGGGGAGCACGCGGATTGGCTGGGAGCGATCCGGGTGGGGTGGACAAAAACCAACAGCCGCCCCCCATTCGCTTCTGCATCGCATCCGGGGGGGGTGATCAGACCGACCCACGTAAGGCAGGGACGTATAAGTGTGCCTGTACTTGCCATTCTGCGACGCATGGGCGGTCCACAAGTGGTTAAAGGGGAGTTCCAGCCAATATTTGTGTTTATTAAAAGTCAGCAGCTACAAAAAGTGTAGCTGCTGACTTTTAATAAACAATCACTTACCTGCTCCAGCATTCCAGCGACGCACCGGCCGGGGGTTCCGCTCCTCTCCCCCCCTCCCCGGCCGGCGTCCTCATCGCAACTGTGGGCACCAGGCCATGACAGCCTTCGGCTTCACGGCCGGGCACCCACTGCGCATGCGCGAGCGGCACTGCGCATGCACGAGCAGTGCGGCCCGCCACTGATTGGACAGGCGATCGCATGGGACATGTCATGTGTCCCATGCGATCGTCTACAGGGAGGGGCTGCTGTAGGCAATTGAGCTTAATCGCCTAACCAGCCCCTCGGCGGAAGGAGAAAGTGGACAGGAAGTCCCACTCCTCCTGAAGCCCCCACTCCCCCCCAAAAAAAAATTACATGCCAAATGTGGCATGTAAGGGGGTGAGGAGTGGGATAAGCAGAAGTTCAATTTTTGGGTGGAACTCCACTTTAAAGTGTATCTATGGTTGGTGGTATGTGCAGCGCTAATCTCATGTAAAATGGGTTTATTACAACAAAATGAACTTTGATGCTGTGTACACATGATCGTTTTTTCTGACTTTTCTCCTTCGGTGTAAAAAAATAGAGCGTTTTAAATTTTTCCGAGGGAAAAAAATACAATGGGAAATTCCGATCGTCTGTGTGGATTTCATTGGAGAAAAATCCACGCATGCTTAGAATCAAGTCGACGCATTCTTGGAAGCATTGAACCTAATTTTTCTCGGCTCGTCGTAGTGTTTTACGTCACCGCGTTTTGGGTGGTCGGAATTTAGTCTGACCGTGTGTAGGCAAGACTGAAGTCAGCTTCATCGGAATTCCGATGGAAAATTACATCGGATTTTTATACCATCGGTGTACGCGGCATGAGTGTTCAATTCAGTGCCAGCTGAACGTAATAAAGTCAGTTCTAAGCCTGGTACAAAGGATCAGATTTTCCACAGACAAAGCGTAGGACTTTTGTCCAAAGGTCGTTGGCCAGAAATGTGTCTTGCGTACACAGGCACACAACAGCACACAATTGTTGGCCAACAAACACAATGCGACGTGGTTTTTCAGCTCTTTAGCACCACCCTTTGTGCAACTTTTGCTAATATTGTGTTATGGTTAGCATTGCTTGTGAGCATGCATGTTTAAACTTTTGAATTTTGTCCGATGGACTTCTGTACACACAATCGGTTAATCTGACAACACACATTTGTTGTCGGAAAATTTTAAAGCATGCTATCCAACATTTGTATTGTATTGTATTTGTATATTTTCCGACAACAGCCTGCCATCACACAATTCCCGTCTGAAAATCTGATCATGTGTATGAGGCTTAACGGTGTATATTTAGTGTATCCGTGTTAGGTGATGGATACAAATACTATAAATGATGCACAACATGGAATTACATACAATCACACCATTACATGATCCTAGATTTAAAAAAATAACCTCTATCCATAATGCATTGTGTAAATATTGAAAAAAAATTATGAAAGAAAATAGTGCAAGAAAAGAGAGAAAAAAGTCCAAATAAAAACGTGAAAAGACAAATGTCCAAAAATAGTGATCCAAAGTAACTAGATAAGTCCAAACGTCAACAATAAAGGTCACCCCCGTAAAGGTTTGCACCTCCACCGATTGTGAGGGGGCTTACCGGAATGTGTGTGGACCCAGTAAAACTTTTTAATAGTGAGTCTACACAAGCAGGGGGTGTATTTACACCACTAAGGATGAAATCTCCACACCTCAGCTTCAACCGTCCCGTCCACTTTTCAATGCAGGGTGAATGTTCAAGACCTGCAACACCAAAGTGAGGGGGTAGTATCTTCTCTCTACCGCCCAATCAGTGCATCCAAAAAAAAGACGAAATAGCTCCACTGTCAGAGAGTTAACAGAAACTGGACTTGCCAATATCGGCACTTTCCCACGCGCAAGCACAGTAGAATAGCTTTGACGCATTCGGGTGCGCGATACAGCAGAATGGAGCGTGCGCATTGGAGGGCGCAAAACGTGAATTTCCTTGCTGGCCAGTAAATGGCTGCCCAGTCCCATGTTTAGTTGCTGGTTTGTCTTTCAGCTTCCTGTGCTTCCTGCTTCAGTACCCTGTGATTACCCGTTGTGACCCGGATTGACGCTGACCTGCTCTGATTCTCTCCAGTACTTTCACCACGGCATGCCTAAGGACTTCTCTACTCTGTCTGCCTCCTGTGTTTGACCCCCGGCTTGCCTAAGGACGTCTCTATCTTCCAGACCTGCTGGGTATGAACCCCAGCTGAGCCTTTGACCCCAGACTGGGGTCAAGCCGACCACAGCATGGTGAACCAGCTTCCCAGTGATCGTCACACAAGACCTACCTAGCCTGCTGGTGACCCATGCCTCTTTGTGCCCTTCACCCTCTGTATCATCTCCAGGGGTGGAGCATGCTTAGATGCAAGGGGAGCCACTCTCAGCATCTCGGCCTTGGTGAGTACCTCTGATATCCACATAGTGTAAAACCATATGATGAAAAAAAAAATTATCGCATTTCCATGGATAAAAAAGCGCTTAACAGTTATTTGTGACAGCTTGTAGAACACAATGACACCAACAGGGCTCGACTCTGTTTTGACATTTGGAAAATTGTTTTTTAAAGCAGGCCTTCACTGAAAAAAAATCGTAAAATTTAAAATGCTCAGTGGGGAGCCTTGCGGCTTCACAGCTGGCTTCCCACACTATGGTGGGTACTGGGGACATGAAGACTGGTGAGTACAGCCCTGGATCCCTAGACAGGTAAGTGACTTATTTCTAAGGCCCCATACACACGTTAAATGCATTTAAGATCTATTTTGGTTTGCTCGCGTGTACACACGAGCAAACCAAAATCCCCGCCAGCAGACGGCGCGCTGACGTGTCGGTGACGTGACGCGTACGTTCGCGGAATTGGCGTATCTCGCTGATTTACATATTGTCGGTGTACAATCAGCGGGAACGCCAGCCTAGAGGCCATTTTAAAAATGCATTTAAGTCGGTGTAAATCTGGAGGCCATTTTAAAAATGCATTTAAGATCTGACGTCGTAATATAATTAGGCTTGTCGGATCTTTCCTGCAAACCGACGTATTTTCTTTACAGAAAACAGATACGCCGGCGCAAAGTCAGAGTTATTCCGGCGTATCACTGATATGCCGGCATAACTCTACCTGAATCTGGCCCAAAGTATTTAAATATTTAAGAGCTTAAAAAGCTTAAAAAGTCATCCCTGACCTCTCTAGCTGCTTGCATTGTGAAGTAAGATTGCAAATATTCTAAAATCAGGGTTCAGTTAGTTTCAGGCAGCTTAGAAACACTTGCTGTGTATTTACATTAAAGATGCTCCTGTGAACTCTAAAAATGAATTTCTTCACAATATGAGCACATACAGTATAGCAACAAAAGTTTTTATGGCTTGTTCAGAATATATAAATATTTTACTGTGCATAATGTGGGCACAACAAGTGCCTTTAAAATCCCTTTAAGTGGATTTTCCACATGGTTAAACTAGTTACTATTTGAGGTACCCAGTAACAACATTTGTGGACTGGAGATACAAAATGAAAAGGAGAAATATGACCTCCAGAGACCCCAACACATCTTAGGATGCATTAAGGTAAAAAAACACAAGGGTTTTCAACCCCTATAACCCCTAAAATTTTACAAGCCCACATATTACTCTTGTAATATAAATGTTTACCGCACAAACCAATAGGAGGCTCAGGACAGGACCATTTGCTTGTTAATTTTGTTAAAGTAGAGCTCCACCCTCATCGGAACCCCCCTCCGGTGTCACATTTGAGAGGGGGTGCAGATACCTGCCTAAGAGGTATTTGCACCCACTCCTGGGAGTTCTCTCTGCGGGGAGTCTGCGGGTAGTTAGTCACTTCCCGCCCCCGCCCGTTGTGTTCTGGGAAACACTCGGCTCCCAGAATACAACAGGGACCAGTGAGGACGGCGCTGCGTGACTCGCGCAAGCGCCGCAAGGAATCGGGCAGTAAAGCCGGAGAGCTTCGCTTCCTGATTCCCTCACCGAGGATGGCGGTGGGGGCAGCAGATAGACGAGCAATTGTTCATCTTCTGCTGCAGATGTCGCTGGACTCCAGGACAGGTAAGTGTCCATATATTAAAAGTCAGCAGCTGCAGTATTTGTAGCTGCTGGCTTTTAATATTTTGTTTACATGTGATTTTATAGCATCCCCAGTTTGCTCTTCCTGAGGCTGACTTATTTTTCATGTCCTGCACTACAAGGTATGTCACTGTTTGCTAATCTATATTGTAAATAGAAGTTTTCTGTAGAGTGTGCCCAAAGTCTTTTTAATATTTGATGATTCACTGCAGGCCTGGTCAGTGTTTTAAAAAGTTCCTGTATTTTACACATGGCATGGCATGGGGTCACAGCACCATCTGTCCATTCTGCTTTAGAACCATGGGACCCCATGCCATGCCATGTGTAAAATAGAGGAACTCTTTAAATCACAGACCAGACCTGCAGTCCAGGCTGAGTAAGGCCTCAGAGCACATGGCATTACTGTCTGTATTTAACTGCTTGATGGGCTTATTTTGGGCCTGGCTGGTTCACATGTATATGTTTTGGTGGCCCACATTTGCGCAGGCACAGCAGCCCATTCATTTGAATAGGCCGCCATGCCTGCGTTTCCTGCAAAAAAAAAAGCACATGCTTCATGTAATAGGCTGCACACACGACACACCTATGCCCATCAAGCAATGAAATACACCGCCGTCTGTCCATTCTGCTGTCTGCTGTGACTTATCTGCAGTTCCTGCAATGTCAAACTTGCTGCATTTTTAGACGTTTAGGTCACGCTTTTATAAACACAGTGCATTTGTGTGTGCAAGAACTGCAGGTAAGTAGCATGGTGCAAAATAGATTTCAAGGCAACTGTATTTTTAAAATGCTGAATGCACCTTTTTTCTGCTGTGCCTGCACAAATGAGGGCCGCCAAAACAGATACATGTGAACCAGCCAGGCCCAAAATAGGCTGGAGGGGGGGCCAAAAAAAAAAAGTTTGCCCAGGGCCAAAACCATATTAAAGACGGCCCTGCTGGTAACCATAGTGTTTATTTAGATAAACTGTGTTCTCAGAGTTATTTTTAAAAATCTACATTTCAAGTGTACTTAGAATTTACTTGACTCTGATAGTGATATAGTCAGGCTGGTAAAAAATTAGAAAAAATGTGTGTCTTCGTCACTGGACATGCTGACCACATTATTTGCATAGTCACTTTTTCCCATTAAAGAACGTGGTGCATAAGCTAATGCAATAAGCAAAGACTGAAAGTGATGACTTTGCATTTTGTTCTTCACACAGAGCTGAATAAATATAATCTGACAATTCTTGGCAGAATCCACAAGTACTTTAGATAATGGTATGAATACATTTGCACTGCCTCTCCAATTTCAAAGAACTGGGCTCCTCGAGCAAAGCCAGGTGACAGTTCACCTGTGTTCATATAATAGAGAACATATGTCCAAATAACTGTTATTATCTTCATGTGTACTTGATGTATAGCTAATATCTTAGGATCAGTTCAGACATTTTTTGGTAAAAGGCCAAAGCCTAATCAGTGGTTCAGAAAATGTGTTTGTGGACAGTAAGCAGAATACAAATAGTATTTATTGGTAACATGTTCCTTAGCATAGCTAGCTGTATTGTTCCATCTGGAATAACTGCAGGCTCATTAGTCTAGTTTGATAAAGTAACTTTCTCAGAGAACGAATTGAAATATTCACTTACAAGCCTTCAATGCAAAAATGGCAAATTAACTCTAAAGTCCCCTTGCTTTGGTAATGTAAAGTATCATTAAACCCACATCATTAAAAATTATCAATAAATGCTGTATTACATGTTGTTCATACTCACACTATGGGATTAATTTCTCGTATTCTGCGAAAAAAATAGTTGATCCTGCTGTTCTCTGTCCCCTCCTTTTCATATGTCCACTGCTGTTGGGGATTTTGCAGAGCACTGTTGGCAGCTAGTACATATGCTTGGTTTTAGTAAATTTTCTACCCTGAGCATTTCCTTCCTATCACATCTGAGCAGCCCATGTGACTATAAAGTCACACATGTGGGTATACACAGTGGTTGATGACAGCCCACTCCCTATCTGCTCGATTCCCATTAACCAACTAAACACAATATAGGCAGGATATTACATCTTGATTGATGGAGGCTTCACCTCCCTGTTATTCTAAGACACAGACTGGAGGGTTGTGAATGGAAGAAATCCACCAACACCATGTTATTGCCAAACAATAATAAAGATTTGATTACAAATATATATTTTAATGACCATGTAAAACAGTTTATCCAGTTGCAGACTCTGGGCATACAAGGCACGTCCAAAAACATGGCACCATTGTACATAGGAGGTGTCTGGTATGTCCAGTCCTTCTTCCCTGCAGCCAGGGATCCTTCCCTGTCCCAGTACCCATCAGCTTTAATTAATCACAGCTGCATTGTCGAGTACACAGAGAAGGTCGGCAGCAGGAGCTGTAAAAAAAAAATGCAGTCTGGTAATGTTTATCAACAACATTGCTCAGCCACGAATACAGAATGTTACATTAAAACATTGTATCAATTGTAATTTTCTGTGTTTCTAATCTACAGATCAAAGATATTGAACCTTGATCTGTAAACGGTCAAGTTAAAGCAACCTTGACCATTTTCATCGGACAAACCGATCATGTGTGGGTCCCATCGTATTTTTTCCCATCGGTGAAAAAACGTATAACCTGTTTTAAAAATATCTGATGGTTAAAAAAACAATAGAAAAAAACGATCGTCTGTGGGCAAGTCCATTGGTTAAAAATCCATGCATTCTCAGAATCAAGTCGACGCATGCTCGGAAGCATTGAACTTCATTTCTCTCTGCATGTCATTGTGTTTTACGTCACAGCGTTGGACACGATCAGATTTTTAACTGATGGTGTGTAGGCAAGACTAATGAAAGTCAGCTTCATCGAATATCTAATGAAAAATCCATCAGTCCGTTTTCATCGGATGAACCGATCGTGTGTACGTGGCATTAGTTTACTTTAATCAGCACTAGTTAACACTGCAATCTTCTTCTCCATTCAATTGTACATTTTTCTGGTGATTTTTTTTCTATTTTATTAACTGATAGTTAAACTTTTTTCGGTTTGCTTTGTTCATTAATATTTTTTACATCTTTTACATATGTGTGCATGTATTACACTGAAAAAGGGCAACATTGGAATAATGTAACTTAATCAGCGTGTGTTTCTTATCACTTTAAGCAATGGAAGTTACGGTACATGTATACCTACAGTCGTTAACATTTTACAGTTAATTGCTTTAGGTGGACTATCACTACCTTCTGAGTATCCATAGTTTTCATATGTCTTTCCCTTGTAGCTACAGCCCTTGCTAAAACGCTCTGGTGGCCAGTTTCTTCATTCTTTGAATGACCCTGAATATGAGTCTACAAAGAGACAGCTTGTTCCATTTTATAGGAACCTTTCTTTTACTGACCACATGGATTCCAATGGGTTATGGGACTTAACAGGTGATATCATGATGGGAGCTTTACTGAGTGGTAGGGGGAACCTGTAACTGCAACATGTGGGAAAAGTGTCATCTTCTACTAACTTCAGATGTGCTCCTTGAGGCCGCGTACACGCGATCGGTCCAAAACGGACCGTTTTCATCGGTTCACAGACTGATGGTCTGATGTGCGTACACACCATCAGTTCAAAAACCGATCGTGTCAGTACGCGGTGACGTAAAACACAACGACGTGCTGAAAAAAATGAAGTTCAATGCTTCCAAGCATGCGTCGACTTGATTCTGAGCATCCGCAGGTTTTTGGACCGATGCTTTTGCGTACTAACCATCAGTTTGGACCGATGGTCAGACGTCCATCGGTCCGATTTTAAAGCAAGTTTTAAAACTTTGGTCCGACGGACGACGGACCAATGGGCTGTACACACGGTCGGTTTTTGACCGATGAAACTGGACTTAAGTCCATTTTCATCGGTTTGGACCGATCGTGTGTACGCGGCCTGAAAGTGAGGTTCCGTCTCAAATGTACGCAGTACACACTGTAAGTCTGAAACCCAATATGCACAGAGGATATGGCAATTTGCTAACTAGACAGGATTCATAGATATTATAAGTTAAAAAAAGTGTAGTGTTCCTAGATAAACCGCACACTACTACATAAAGTGCAATCTAACCAGTAAGTATTTTGACATAGTAGGAGAAGCAGTAAGTCAGGCATAAGCAAGACAATTGCTTTCACCTGGTATGACACATCTTCTGCCAACAAATTACCCTCTGCTAGACCCACTGGTTTTGCAAAGATTGCTTTTATTTTATAATTTTTTTCTGTAAATTGTAAAGCTGGTGTCTGGACTGTTATCCCTTTGGAGTGGAGGGCAGTATAAAAGAACTGTCAATGTACCTCTGTATTCATATGGATGTTTTCTATATTCAATATATATATATATATATATATATATATATATATATATATATACTTATATTACTTAAAGTGGTTGTAAAGTCTATAGAGAATTTCCTGTAATCCGCTCTTTCACAGGATAATACAATGTAAAGTGTGTGTATTTGTTTAAAATACCTTATTTACAGTGTCGCTGGGCACTCACGTGACCTGCCAGAGCACTCCTCCGCTCTGAGCACTACAGTGGGAGGAGCCAAGATTTCACACTGACATCAGCTGGGAGTAGAGGAGGAGAGCAGCAGGAGGTCACGTGAGCACCCAGCGGCACTGTAAATTAGGTATTTTCTGCAATTATTTTAAACAAATGCTTACACTTCACATTGTATTATCCTGTGACAGAACGCATTATGTTATCTTACATACTCTCAATCTGACAGGCAGGGAGGGAGGGGGAGTGAAGAGAGCAGCCGTCTGACAGAGGCTCATAAACTGACCACAGCAATCAGAGATCAGATGCCATGATTACCATGGTCAGCACATACAGGGGGACACAGGGACTGACAGAATCAACTATGTTTTTTATAGCGTAGAGGGGGTAAATGACACAGCACAAGCACTGTGCTGTGTATCATGCTTTAAAGAATTAGGATAATTAATTTTTTTCATCTGGCGTGTGATGACATGTGATGACACGAAACGCGTCGGCACGACTCCACTGCCGCCACATTTATTCTACATGCGCTGTAAACTTCATTCAATTTTGGAGAGTCAGCCATTGATCCTTTGTTCCTGGAGTGATCCCCTTGAAGATCCCCTGATTAACAAGCCTGTCTGACTCATGAAACATATGTTTCCCTGAGTCCACACCATCTGGTAAGCCTGCATCGTTACTGGTGGAGGGTCCCATTGCACATAAGAAGTCACTTCTAAATTGATTCTGTGTTGTCATCATTTCAACATTGGAATTATTACTTTTTTTGCCACTCACGGTGGACGTTTTTGTCACTTCAGTCTTTTCTGGACATTTTAACAATGGGTGTATCATTGTACAATATTCATCATATTGCATTATTATTTGTGCTATGATTATGTTTGCTCTTTATTTTTGCATTCATGTGGCATTGAACTTTATCACTGTCTATTTGGTCTAGCGCTACACTAATACCCACATTCTTTACTTTTTATTTTTTTCAATTAGCCGTGCTAGCAGCTTTAACCACTTCCCGACGGCAGTACGACTATATACGGCCGCAGGGTGGTTCTACTTCTCTGAGGCGCGTGTTTTTACGGCCGCCCCTTTCCTCGTTCCCCGCGCGCGCGAGCGGGGAACTTCTGCGCTGGCCAATCACAGATCGCCGTGAACGGCCAATCGGAGTGGCCGTTTGGTAGGCGATCTGTGCGGCCAATGAGAGATGATCTCATATGTAAACATATGAGATCATTTCTCATTGCCGGCTCTCACAATGACAGTGTCCTGTCAGGGAGAGAGGAGACCGATCTGTGTCTCTTATACATAGGGACACAGATCGGTCACCCCCCAGTCACCCCCCCTCCCCCCACAGTTAGAACACTATATAGGGTACACATTTAACCCCTTCCTCACCCCCTAGTGTTAACCCCTTCCCTGCCAGTCACATTTATACAGTAATTAGTGCATATTTATAGCAATGATTGCAGTATAAATGTGAATGGTGCCAAAAATGTGTCAAAAGTGTCCGATGTGTCTGCCATAATGTCGCAGTCGCAATAAAAATCGCAGATCGCCGCCATTACTAGTAAAAATAAAAAATAATAAAAAATAATAATTCTGTCCCTTATTTTGTAGGCGCTATAACTTTTGCGCAAACCAGTCGCTTATTGCAATTTTTTTTTTTTACCAAAAATATGTAGAAGAATACGTATCGGCCTAGACTGATTTTTTTTTTTTTAATTGGGCTATTTATTATAGCAACAAGTAAAAAATATTGTATTTCTTTTTCAAACTGTCGTTCTTTTTTGTTTATAGCGCAAAAAATAAAAACCGCAGAGGTGATCAAATACCACCAAAAGAAAGTTCTATTTGTCGGGGAAAAAAAAACGTAAATTTTGTTTGAGAGCCACGTCGCACAACCGCGCAATTGTCAGTTAAAGTGGCGCATTGCCGGAAGCTGAAATTTCACCTGGGCAGGAGGGGGGTATATGTGCCCAGTAAGCAAATGGTTACATTTTGTTGCACTTATTAGCAGCGCAGAGTTATCCACTACACTATGATTATATATTGTTACCGTGGTTGTATTGGCATCATTTTCTTTATTATTCTAGATCTGTAAACCTAAATACAGAATAATAGGATGATTATTGATTCAACTGCACTATCACTATGTTTATCTGCATCATGTCACCTGTATATAGCAAGGAATGCATTTCTCAGGTTCTGTTTTGTAAGTGTGGGAAAAAATATCTTTTGTAAATTTCATAAAAATGTACCTAAAAGATTAGGTGGTTTCTGAAAATCCATTTCTATAGGGAGGCTGATAACATTCTATTTCTTGCTGTTCTCCTACACAGAATTAAAAGTTTTGCTTTCACACATGACTGGCCTACTGTTTCAGCACAGCACCCACTCCTCAGCTGGCTATTAGTCAACAATTGGATTACACCAAGGGTGTCTTTGAGCTAGTTCCCCTCCAACGATTTCAGATGGCCGTTTGATGCAATTTAATATGGTCAGATCAGGCAACTTATGTCTATGTCTTAATGGCATATGGGAAAGATCAGTTTACATTAGAAAATAAACTTAGTAGTCAGTATTCAATCAGTAGCTACTAATTGCTCTGAATCCTAACACAAACTAGCCTATTACCATGTGAGCTGGTAGAGTAAATGAAGCAATAACAGAAGAACTCTTCAGTATGAATTTTAGCTTGAGCATAGCTGCATTTGTAGGGGCTTATGGCAAAACCTGAACTGGGCACCCTTACCGACCCCCCCCCCCCCTTATTGCACCCATCCTCTATACAATTCTGAGGTGTAACTTACTCTTTACGAAACAATGCCTTGCTAGAGTGAGAAGATCCTGAGTGCAACAATGGTCCCCATGCATAGCCTTTGCTCAGGCATGTGATTTGAGACATCATAACTAAGCGGAAAGGATACAGTAGAAACATCACTGTGCTACAATCACTTATGATAAGGATCTATGTATAAAGCAGCGACCATGATAAAAAGCAATCTATTTCCACTCTTTTAAATGTCGTCATTTAACATAGTGTAGCGAGGTGGGTGGGCTTGGACCCATAGCTTAATGTGGTGTCAAGTGCTGAACTCTATATTAACTGCCCTTCCATTTCAAAGAAAGTGTTAAAGGCTTATATTTAGTGATTTCAACAGCTTCTTGATTTAAAACTCTACCTTTGTTTTTTAAATACACTGGGATTCACACAAATTGTCTGAGCCTGTTCTATGTTATATTCTAATTCAGAAGTCTGTTTCTAAAATATATACATTTCCTAATGTCTTGGGACACAAAGCTATATAAATTTTTTATTGGACTTGTAATAATAGTTCTGCTTATGGAATCAGTCTCTGTGTCTGACTGTCTCCATTATTTGTTTAACGCTGGCTGCCCAGTAATTTATGACCTGGAATGTTATCCAAACCTAATACCAACTGCAGCATAACCCAAGCATAGCCTAGCGTGAGAGCAGAACACTCTGGATATGGACAGGAAAATGACCACACCGAAACCAGCACATTTATATGGAATCACTATGAAATACGTAACTGTTCAGTGACTTTGTGTTTGATGGGAGAAATTTGCTGGAATGCAGAAATCATTATGATAGGCTGTTTTCTGTTCTAGTCTCTCTCTCTTATCTCAAGCTGAAAGGAGGTGAACAAGAGGTGTTTCATCTTGTTTTTGGTCAGGGAAAGAAAATATTATATACTTGTACTGAGATGCAACTCTTGTACATTTCTGCCTAACATACATTTGTATTTTTACTCTTGTGTATGCTTCACTAGATATTTAAAACAATATAAAACTCCATGTCTGAATAAAAATGATAATAATAATAATAATAATATTAATAATAATAATAATAATCAAACCTTCCTATACATTCTAGACAAAAGATCCATTGTAACAAAATAAACTTTTTTTTACATTTATATTTTCTTTCTAATAATATGCATAAATATAAGACAATAAAAGATTACACTTGAAACTGATTATTTTTATTTACAATACCATAAAAACCAGAATAGCAGCATTGTATAAGACAAATTAGTCGCTAGCACAGAATATCAAGCAAAGCTCCAGTGGCACTGGTACCCAAAAAACACTATCTGCCCCTTATTTCTATCATCCATGGTGACTTGTTCCAAAATCCACAAAAAAACCTAGGAAGTTATAAGGATGGTTTTCTGGCATTGTGTTTCTTTTTTGAGCTTCTACTCCAGCCTCTGGTTCCTGTTGCAAAAACCCACTGGTAAGTATGGTAGGTAGGTGGTGCTATATTCTCAGACTCAGTCTAATTCCCCAGGATACAATGGATTGGATGAATTAAGATGCATTCACACTGAGCAGACAGAGGAGGGCTTTTTGAAGGGAGAACACTTAAACTTGCAACCGTAATGGATAGTACTTTAACAATTTTGTATGTGTGTGAATGGTATTGACTAAAAAGCAGTGCCAATGGAGGGTCTCATCCCTAAGCTTGATCAACACTATACAAATACGTGGTAGGATTTCACGGGTGTTTAAAATCCTACTATGTATTGAGGGGTGTTGAAAATCCTACCATGTATGAGGGGTATTTAAAAACCTAATATATAATAGGGGTATTTAAATTCTAACAATGTATTTGTACTTGTAATGGATAGTAGTAGTATCCGGTTCAAATCCAAAACAACTTTAGTTCATTATATGTATCCACTAATACAGTGGTCTCCAAACTGCGGTCCAAGGGCCGGATGTGGCCCTCTGCTTGCCTTTTTCTGGCAATTTGGGCACTATTCCTCCCACTGATACAAGACACTATTCTGCCACCAACAATGGGGCATCATTTCTCCCACTGATACCAAAAATGGGGTAATATTCCTCCCTATGATACCAAGGACAGGGCACTGTTCCTGCCCCTAATACCAAATGTGGCAATGCTTACCCTTACTGACGCCAGGAAAATTTCCACTCCCGCTGGCCATAGTCCGGCCCTCCTAGAGTCTGAAGGACAATAAACCGGCCCTTTGTTTACAATGTTTGGAGACCCCTGCACTAATATATAGAAAAATGATCAAGCATGCTTCAGGTGCTCAAACCTTTGATCAGGGTTTGCAAAGTTTATTGTAGTTGAAAATGGGCTCTTGATGGTTAGAAAAAGACACCAAACTTCTAAGTAGGATGCCGAACACAAATACTTCTTGGAATCTTTCTAAACTCTGTAGAGACGACTTTCAACTTTAAAGTGGTTCCAAAGGTCAATTGTGTTTTTCACCTTAATACATTCCCTGCACTCAGGTAAAAAATGTTTTGCTCCTTACTTTGCCCTTCCCCCTTTCCAAACACTTACCCGAGTCCTGTATCGATCCAGCGCTGTGCCCAGCATTAATTCTCCTTTCCTCTCTCTCTGCTCTCATGCGCAAGGCAGACACAGAAAAGGGCCGAGCCAAGATCGTCCGTGGGGGACTCTAGAAGTGGACTTTTGGGTCTGCTCTGCGCAGATGAGTATAACATGTTTTTTATATTCATAAAAAAAAAAAAAGCCTTTACAAACGCTTTGACAAATAATGCAAGTCCTGATAAATGGGAAGGGAAATCCCCAAAACGCATTGGATATTTTTGCAATATCTCAGTGAAATTCTGCAATGAAATAAACTTATTTTAGATTCAGATCTTTAAATATAGCAATCCGTCTTTTCCCGGTTCCTTCAAATGAATAGGCAGCTTTGATCCCTGCCCCACCTCGTTGCCAAGTGGCTGCCCCATGAACAACAGTCTGTTGCTGGGCAATTAGAACCAAGAAGCTAGGAAGCAAAGCCAATATTTAAGGAGCTTCACTGGACACCAAGCAAGGCAAAATTGATTACTCCTCTTCTGTACACATAAAATTATAGTGACACTGAAATATATTGTTCGAAAAGCAGCAGCTTCTTACCTTAAACTTTGATTATCCAATCATTTAGTAGTACTGGCCCAGTCTTTACAGAACAATAATTTCAGAATTCATAAATAATGAAGCCCCAACAATAGGTCATAATGTCTGTAGGACAAGATCTTAGTTTTATACAAAATAGCCGGATTACTTGGCGTAGTAATCTCACATCCCCAAACACCCATATTTATATAGCGACCTGAATACCACCACCTCTCTTTAATGAGATATGTTGTAATCTTGATCTATTGTGTGTATACGAGCTGCCATCTTCCAGTCACTGCAAAGCAATTTCAATTTTAGTTTAAATGTTACTAGTTCCCCTGTGGAAAGTGTGTAATAGCTGCTTGTAACATTGATATGTTGCCTCTTCCTAAGTCCTACACCTGGCTTGTCATGTGATAATTGGTTGATTGCCTTTTACCAAGAGAAGGTGCGCTTCCCTCATCGTGTAAAAATGGCACACTTCTGAAGCTGAAATGATGTTTAGGAATTGAGATTTAAAAGTAATGAGCGTGTTTTGATTACATTTTGTTTGGACATAAATCACTTAGTAGCAGACATCGTTATTGGCAAACATTTCCATAAAAACTAATTTTATTTGTGCAAGCTATTGAGAAATGTTTATAAAATCAACCACCACATAATGAGCCTAATTTGTGGATTGTTAATAACACCCATATGGTGTCATATTCTGCCAAATAAATCCTCTTAGGATATGATCAGCTGTTTGCCAAAGGAGAGATACTAGCAGAACAGTAAAGAGGACAATAAGAAAAAATAAGTCAAAGGGGCTAGGTCTTATGAAATATAGTGTTTCTCCAATAATAGATTTACAGTAAAACCTTAGTTTGAGAGTAACTTGGTTTGAGAGCGTTTTGCAAGACAAGCAAAATGTTGTAATACATTTTGCCTTGATATACAAGCGATGTCTTGATATAAGAGTAGTGTCATGTCACAACTGAGTATAAAAAAAAGAGAGGAGCCTCTAAGTGTAGCAATATGGTTACATTTAATGAAGGTACAACATTTAGCAACATATTGCTACACTTATGTCACGTACACACGATCGGTTCATCCGATGAAAACGGACCGATGGATTTTTTCAGATATCCGATGATGCTGACTTTCATCAGACTTGCCAACACACCATCAGTTAAAAATCTGTTTGTGTCAGAACGTGGTGACATAAAACACTACGATGTGCTGAGAAAAATGAAGTTCAATGCTTCCGAGCATGCGTCGACTTGATTCTGAGCATGCATGGATTTTTAACCGATGGACAGACGATCATTTTTTTCTATCGTTTTTTTAACCATCAAATAATTTTAAAACTGGTTCAAAGTTTATTGACCGATGGGAAAAAAAAAAACTATGGGGCCCACACACGATCGGTTCGTCCGATGAAAACGGTCCATCGGACCGTTTTCATCAGACAAACTGATCGTGTGTACAGGGCATTAGAGGTGTCTCTCTTCTCTTTTATACCCTGTAAAAAATGCTTTGATATACAAGTGCTTTAGATTAGAAGCATGTTTCTGGAACCAATTATGCTCGCAAACCAAGGCCCCCTGCGTATAACACGCAGGCACAGTTTACCCTCTATTTTCAGGGGAAAAAGTGAGTGTTATACACCAATAAATACAGTAGAAATGAAAGGTACAGCGGGGGGGGGGGGGGGTCAGGGCAAGTCAGGTCACTGGAGGAGAATGCACTGAGTTCCCAGCATAGCTAGAGAAATGACCACGGTGTGCCCTCCTGCGTAGTGTGGTAATTTTTTAATTAGAAAGTAGAGGGGATGGCAGGAACACTAGAGATTTTACATAAAGGGAGCAATACAAAGAGAACAGGATACATTTTCATACAAATACATGGCACGGAAGCCACAAATCATGACCAAAAAATTAGTAAAAACTGATATTAACCAATTTTCTATACAAATTAATTTTGTTATATAAATCCCTATAGTAGATCCTGCATAACAATTGACAGGTGTCATGGGGGGGACCCTTTTCACTGAAACCCTAGAGCAGAGGAGGGTTTCTTTTTTGCCATCGGTCTCATTAGTGAGATTTCCCTTCACGTCTTATCCTGTACATAGGAAGTGAGAGGATAAATTTCCAAAATACCCAGTACAGGTTTGAAAAAGTAAGTGCTATATCTGGCACCCCAAAACCTGGCCCAAAAAATCCCATATTGTTTACATTCCTATTACAAGGCCCCTCCATATGTTAAGTGCTCATCCACACCATTTCAGGAGCGAGCACTCTACCTCATTCAAAAACTGTGGGCTCTCTCTCATTGAAGCAGCAGCAGCTGAGCAGTGTTGCTGCTATCTGGGGAGAGAGCCCACTGTGCAGGTGTGGATTTTCAACCAAGAAAATCACTCTCTTCTGTGATACAGTTCGACACATGGAGAAACTAGGTAGGACCGGGAATGCAATCAATGTGGGAGTTTTTCAGCAAAGCATCGGAGGTGCCATGGAAATTATACTAAGGCCTCGTACACACGAGGGGATATGTCCGCTGAAAACGGTCCGATGGACCGTTTCAGCAGACATCTCCGCTCGTGTGTATGGGCTAGCGGACAGATTTCTCCACCCGACAGATTTCAAAGCATGCTTTGAAATCTATCCAGTGGAATCTGTCCGCCCGACATGTCTGCTGGTTAGTACACTTACCAGCAGACATGTCGTCCCCCACCACCGCCGCGCCGCCGCCGAATGGATTCGGCGCATGCGCGGAAGTGTTTAACTTCCTGGTGCGGTGACGTGGCGGTGACGTGGCGGCGTCAACATCACCGCCGCGTCACCGCCACGTCACCGCGCCGTCCGGCGGCGGGGAATTTGATCCGATGGTGTGTACACGCCATCGGATCAAACTCCCGATCGGACATATCCGATGGAAATGGTCCGCGGACCGTTTTCATCGGATATGTCCGATCGTGTGTACGAGGCCTAAGCAATATTGTTCAGAGTCATACAATGTATTATAACCTACTAGGAACCCTTGACTGGACAGTCAATTTTCCTTTAAAAATTTAGTTTAGCCTTTAAAGAGGAACTTTACACTTATCTATTAATTGTAGATAGTTGCAGGCTTTTTATTGTTATCATTCTTTATGTAGTGCTTACCCCCGAAGGAGACATTGATGTATGGGTTCCCAAATTCCAGATGGCAACAACCCCTTCCGGCAATGCTACACCCTCTGACACACCAAGGCTGAAGAAGGAAAATGTATTTGGTCTACACATGCAATAAGGCAACATCAATGGCAACAGCAGTAGAAAATCACAACGTAAAGCAGATTTGTAACGAACAACAATAACAATGCGTAATCAAAATATTTCTGGATCGAAACCCCACCAGTACCTAAATCCTGACTCTAGGGGAACTCTAAAAATAGGTTGTTACTCATCTAGTGGCCAAAGGGCTCGTTTACATGGGGTGAATGAAAGTGTGTGCCGATGGAGGGCCCTGTTATCTCCATACAGGCAGTCCAAATGATGTCAATTGTAAACATTGGCTACATGGACATAGACACTGTTCTCAATCTAACATCTGTGCAGGTACATGGTACGGGTCTTATATAAATGTTTGCAATCAAAAACACACTAGAGCTTATTTTCGGGGTAGGGCTTGCAATTTAATCCCCAGTGTGAACAGCATAAAAGTGCTTGCAAACTGCCAGAATCCTCACCGCCACAGCAGAATATAATGCAAAAGGTTATGTGTCGCTGCAATCTAACAGTGTCACATACCTTTCCACAGCACTTGGCGCTTCTGTGACCCATCTGATCAGTCTTCCCTGGCACAAGCACTGCAGAGGGAGGGGGCCCGAGATTCCCTGATGACAGCTGGCAAAAGAGAAGAGCAGCGGAGATCAGCTTGGCACTTCCGTGACCCGCCTGAGCTCTTCTACCTGCTCTGAGCCTTGCAGAAGGGGGGCCGAAATCCCCTGCCTACAGCTGGAAGAAGGGGAGGACTCCAGCAGTAATAGAGAGGACTCCAGCAGCCTACAACCAGCCAAAACTAGGTTTTATTTTCGGTGTAGGTCTTTCTTTCAGGGAAACACAGTACTATACAATCCGCTGTGAATAATTCTCCCTTTTTCTGTATCCGAACCCAGGACACTTAAGGGCTGTTTCCTGCAAAATTTGAGGTGATGGCAGCAATTCTAGATTCTGTAGTGATGATCTCTTTGTTTTGACGATCTGGAGTTTCACTTGGTTGATTAAACTGCCCTCCATAGGATAGTCAGTGTTCTGTAAATTTTCTTGTAGTCATACCAGGGTTTTCAACTTTTAGTAAATTTAGGAACAGTTTGTAAAATCTGTATTTTTGCATCTGTCCATGAATGTCTGTCACAGACATGCTCTGCTCTCTAGCAGGCAAGTCTTAAATCAATCTGTGAAAATTATGAAGAGTGTCATATATTAGAAATTTGTCTCATGGTAGTGTGACAAATGGCACAACCTGTGACAGATTCCTGTTACTTCTGACTACATACATTTCATTAGAAATGTGTTGCAAATAAATATCCCCCATTTTGTTTAGATTAAATTATCTAAAGCCCAAGTGTTTTTTTTTTTTCATTTTGAAAAAAGGGTTTAACCAGGATTTGCTTTTCTCCTTTGTTCCTTAACTTCCTGTACTGTAATGTAAATACAACACGTGAAAGTAAATCAGTGTTAAATTTGTTGACAAAAATATTTTTGTTGACTTAATTAACACTAAAATATAACTAGAACTAAAACAATTCCAATGACTAAAATATGACTAAAAATAAAATGGAATTTTAATCAAAAGATAATCGAAATTTGATGTCAAAATGAACACTGGTTATATATCACAACAGTTAAATTTGTGTCTGTAGTGCATATTCAAACTTTAAAGTGGTTGTAAACCCCATTCATGAAAATTGCATTAAGCACATATATCTGTAGTGTTTACTTATCTCTCTCCAAAGCTCTAAGTGCCATTTCTCTCTGATGCTTTGTTTTTCTGTTATGAGCATTGACAAGTTCTCAGACACATGAAATAACAGTAGCTACAAGTTTGTGTGGGGGAGGGAGCTTAGAGGGACATAAGCAGGGAGCTTGTCTATTCAGAGTACAGCTCTGTTTCTTTTGTTCCTCTGCCTATGTGGTGGGGGGTGTGTCTCTTCCCTCCAATCAGCTCTCACACAGTGCAAATACAGTCTCTCCACCCACCCCTACGTACTGCTGAATAATAAAGAAACATTTTTAACACGATCTGTACTTTCCAAAGAGTGTAGAAAGGGGAAGACAGAAGATATACAAGTAAAACTTATGTAGGGGGATTTGTTTAAACTCTGTGTATCATCTGAGGCTATTCACTTCATTGGATATATGTGAGGGTTTACCATAAATAATAACATGTTATTAGATTTTTACATAAGGTATATATTGAGTTTGGAAATTCTAGAGAAATGCTTAAATAATATATTACAATTCAACTAAGCTCATTAGGTTTTAGTCAACTAAAATAATTTTAGTCAACTAAAATGTACTGGAAATTTTAGTAGACTAAAATGTAGGAGATTTTAGTACACTAAATGGACTAGAGAATTCAGTTGACTAAAATAAAATAATTCAGATGACTAAAATATGACTAAAATAAAACAATTCAGATGACTAAAACACAACTAAAACTAAAACAATTCAGATGACTAAAATACGACTAAAACAAAACAATTCAGATGACTAAAACACAACTAAAACTAAAACAATTCAGATGACTAAAATACGACTAAAACTAAAATGGCATTTTAGTCAAAAGATTATGACTTAAACTAAATTGAAATTTGACATGAAGATTAACAAATTCCTCCTGTCACTGTTTGAACTTTTGGATTTTCAGTACTGGTGATAGGACAGATAGCAATCAATACCTGACAGCACAAATTTAAAAATCCATTTTTTTTGCTTTAGATACACATTAAACTGATGTTGGTAAATTTTCTTGATAATGGGGGCCTCAAGTTTGGTCCTTTATATCATCGAAGGCCATGGATACTATTCAGTGACTGTATTAATACAGAAACTATAGGATATGCAGACATGGAACAGGAGATGGTCAGAGACTGTGAACCCGATATAGGAGTTGAGTTGTGGAAGACTGAAGGCATGCTTCCATAGACCAGTGTTTTTCAACTCCAGTCCTCAAGGCACACCAACAGGTCAAGTTTTCAGGATTTCCCTCAGATGAAATGGCTGTGGTGATTACTAAGGCAGTAAAACTGATCAAATCACCTGTGCAAAATAATGGAAAGCCTGAAAACATGACCTGTTGGTGTGCCTTGAGGACTGGAGTTGAAAAACACTGCCATAGACAGTCATTTGCTGGAAGCACATTATATGAGACTGATAGAGATTACTGCTATTACAGCTCCATTGATTTGTGTGAAAGAAACAAACCAAACTTTTTTACTACTAAATGCCAGTCTAAAGAATATTTTTTCCCCTCACCGTCATGAGTAAACAGGTAAGGGAAACACATACTGTATTGCAGGAGCTCTGAGGGATGCACAATAAGTGTCAGTGAGCCCTAGGTTGGGTACCAAGGCTGTAAACCTTGTGCATGGGACAAATGAATCAAAGTTGTAAGTAGTTGGGCTTATAATTCCTTTCTAAAATGACATATCTACAGAGTAGTATTTTTATGTTTTTAGATGCAAATGTGAACATACAACTTAGGAAACCCCAACCTAACTACAGATTGTGAAAATCAGAATATTGAGGACAGTGAACAAGCTTCACGTTTAACAACTCTCCCATGGTTTAGAAATGTCTTTGTCAGCAATGCTGCAAGCACATGCAGACAGGGAAGACTGTGTTTCAGTGTCTCTCAGATTCCCAGATGAAGACATTTTTATTATCTCTAGTATTTAAGTAATATAATACAGTAGGATTTTCCCATCATAAATAAAGTACATAAATTGAGTTCTCATATTTTGCAGCTGGGGGACATTAAAGATATGTCTCCAACCGTAAACCCGTGGTGTCTATGAGCTACTGTGGAATTATTGCTGTATTTTGAAGATTTGTAGACTATTATTCTGGTCAAGAGTGTAACAATTGTCCTGACAGTCTGCACAGCTGCTCTGAAGTCTAACATACCTTTTACCTAGAAAAAAAGGCTATATATACATAAAACTATTTCAGTGGTGCAGCAAAAAGAACACTGGTGATGAGCAGTATACCATAACAACCAATCAGAAATTGTAAAATTAATTTGTAACTTAGGACATCTAGTTTGTTAAAGCACTGTGCATAATAAAATTTTCATACTTTTTTCTTCTGCCTCTTCTGAAGCCACTTCCTGTCTACATGCACTCCATCAATTGTTAAACCAACCTACAAAGCTGAGGAAGAGGAAGGTCCCTCAAAATGCATCCTGTGACCCTGGACTTCAGGTGGACATCACCACCCATTAAATACAACAATGTAGCGCTAAATCTACAGTGTGTGGTACTATATAAATAGCACCACTCACAGTGCACATGTACAAATGTGAACTGAAAATACAAATATCAAACACTCATGCTTGATATATGGGTGAAAAAATAAAGTCTCTAAATGAAAGACATAGGCATCAATAGGATGATTGGTGCAAGCAGTGGAATAAACTGGTGTCCAAACAAATGTAACTCAAAGGGATATAATGTTGTCTGTAGGGATCTGTAGCATCAACATCAAATCAAAAGGTGTGGGTAAGAAAGAGTACGCTTACCAGATATGTTGGACTAGTACTGTATAGCATAGAGTCAATCGAGCCTTGTGGTCATTGGGACCCGGGGCCACTACCACACCGTGTCACCGGATGGACCTCATAGTAATTCCCCTATATGGGGACACTGACAGTGCAAGGTGAGTCTTGTGATATTAGCAGCAATCTAGGGATAGTTAAGAAGGAATTGGCTAGCTCATGTTGTTATATGTAAAGGGATATGTTAAACCAATGATCGGTGCAGCATGCTTACACTAGCATACACTGATCGAGTACAGCATATAGCCACGACGTGATCCACAGTAGGTCCTCGGCGTCCGTCATATCACTGTATTCCTTGACATGATGCGCTGCACGGCGTCTACCAATCAGAAAAGAGGGGGTGTATCCTGCAAGCATGTCCGTCTTGTCTTTGGATCACGCCGATAGCTGCTGGTAGGCCATGTGACTGTAACAGCCAATGGATGTGAAACTGAAAGACCTCCTACGGGACAAATGGAAAAACTAGCCTAGTAGGAAACATTCATGTGCGACCAATATATGAACCGAGACAACATGATGTACACCATGACATCCAGATCACATTTTTTCTCCATATCACCACCCATTGGCCATTAGCATTGGGAATTAGGAAGCCGTGGCACTACACATGCTTGCTGGGCTATCAGAGCCATTTCTCTAATAATAGTCAGCAGCACAGAGATCTAGACTTTATGTCTGCAGCAGCTCATCATCCATCCATCCATCCCCTGCACCCTTTTAGGACTGTGCCTTCACCTCAGGCTCATCCTCTCCCATAGACCCCCATATATATATGTTTGTATACTTTTGTGAGTATTGATTGTTAACTTTTCTTTGTAATTAAGCCTTGTTGACGTGGCAAGTGACAATTCTGCAACGTGTGGCAGGTGACGTGGCACGTGACAATCCGCAACATGTGGCAGGTGACAATCTGCATCTGGTGGCAGGCAAGTGACAATCTGATGAGTTGAACTATTTCATTTTATATAACAATGTAATAATAGAAATAATGCACTTCAATCATCCTGACATTATAACAACCATGGTGTTGGGATGATTAAAGCGCTAACACCAGCCATTTCCCCGATAAATTGCCCACAAAAAAAACTTTTTCCTGGCAGTGCTTCTCCCGAAACAAGACTCTGTTTCCACCCCTGAGCTCAAATGGGCGACTGTGTCATCCTTTGACAGGAAGAGACTAGCAAGGACCTGCAACCTGGATCACTGATTATTATTTTAGTAAAAAGTACAGATTTAAGAATATTACAATTAAATCAGCGTGATAATGCTTATATGTGATTTTAGTGGCTGTTTTACATATATTTTAAGTGAAATCTGCAATGTATTTACATTCTTTTTCAGCGGTATCAGCCCTGTTGGTTCTGGATTCTGGATCCTTGGTATGAAAAACCAGTGCAAATAGAGAAGATTTGTTTTTTTGAAAAAAAACACCCCTACATGTGACACCCCACACCGTTTGCATTGGAATGCTGCCCAGAGCAGTCCCAATGCAAAGACTAGACAATTTGCCTTGTTTTCTATGGTATCAGTTCACATTATTGCATACAGTACCTCTTTACCCCTAAACTATATCTCCAGACAAAATGTATTTATTTTTTTGGTTTGGAGCAATTTTTTTTGTTGTCTGCATCCCCCTTTGAAGACCTATCTTCTAACTTTCTATTTGACAGGGGTAATTCAAAACAGAACATGAGGAATGTGCCCCACTGAGAATATTTCCTCATGCTTCCTGTCCAGAAAGAGAATTGAAAGCTATCTCCTAAACAAATACACAGGTAACATTTAAGCCTGGCTAATTTTACACGGGCTGCTTTTAAAATATGCTTAATTATTATTATTTTTTTAATAAATGTATACCTGCATGAACTGTTTTATTTTATCTAGCTGGAGTTCAGCTTCAGCATGTTATTTTTAAACAAAGTTTTGCATTTTCCTTTTTTATATGATTTTATTTGTTATATTGTTGTTGTGCAACAAATAAATATGCAGCAATTTATTATGAATATTATAATATTGCCAGTATAATAGTGTCTGGCAGGCATCCAGGGGGTGCTACTGCCACCTCCTCACTCCTTTTTTTTTTTACTTTTTTCTTTAATTGCCAAACAGAAATTTTACATTGCAGGATCTTGCTGCAACTGTGAGCCAAGTGTTTGTCCCACTGTTGCAGTACAATCACATACTGTAGATCTCAGTGGGCAAGTTTGACAAGTGCTGCTACCTGTCAAAGGCTGCAGCCTGAGTTAAAAATGCTGTAGCATGTTTACAGCCCTGTTCTGCTGTAATGTTAGATTTCCAGTGGGAAACTTGGGTGGGGCAGTGAAACTGAGATTTAGCCATCTGTTTTACCACCCCCTGGCTGCTAGTGAGAAAGAGGCCTAACACAGTAGTTTGTTCTTTTGAAGTCTTTAAGCGGGGCTTGTCTCTTTTTCACAGTTTGACATATTTGTACTCTTTGATTCCAGGCTGGGGTAGTATAACAGTCAACAGTCGGAGCCGCTGTACTAACTATCCAAAGTTAGTATAGCGATCTCCCTTGTTGAGCAGCCCCCTGCCAGAACACTCCAATCAGCACTATCTGCCAATGTCTGAAAGCGCTGATTGGAGGTCGATTGGCCACTTGTTTTCCAGCATGCTAGTCCAGCCAAACCGACATACACTTGAATGTTGGCCAGGTTTTTTTTAACCAGCCGGTGTCTCCTGACATTCAGCCCATGTGTTCAGGGCTTAATTATTTTTTTCCCATACATATGTTACATCCAAGCAGGAGATGAGCCTTTATAAAGAGTAAAAAAAAGAGCTATAAAAAGAAAGCAGTCCCTGTACATAGAGCTCACACAGAGAGAAGAAAAAGCAGCACAAGGAGCAGTGTTGCCAACCGTCAGTATTTTTACTGGCAGACAGTAAAAGATGGGCACTTTTTTTCTGCCAGTAAATGCCAGTGAGGCGGCGTACACACGACCGAGGTTCTCGCTGGAAACCAGCGAGAACCTCGCTGGAAGCTGCATTCCAGCGAGGACCTCGGCCGTGTGTACGCTTCTGGCTCGCCCCGCCCGTCGGGAATCCCGTCGAGCGAAAAGAGAGCACGCTTTCTTTTTGCTCGACGGCCCGCCTGGATTAATGGCTGGTTGCCATTCCCGACGGGCGGATCGCCGATTTCGACGGCCGGCAGAGAACCTCGACGGGCGGAACGATGTGTTCTGCCCGTCGAGGTTCTCTGCCGTGTGTACACGGCCTAAGATGAAAAGTTTCCAGTAAAAAATATGTCTGCAACACTCGAGACCGTCCAAGTGCCTTCTACAGTATGTTAAGTCATTCTCGACAAGCGACGGGACTGGTGGAGGTGGTGCCTGAGAGTGTCGTGTGATGTCATGGTGCAAGGGAGCCAAGTGGAGTGGCCGGAGCCTCGTGTACAGATCTGAAGGACGGGAGCAAGGCAAGTCAGGAACAGGACTGTCAATGCTGTTTGGAGTGGAGGGACCACCTGGTGTGGAAAGAGACTGTCACTGTGACTCCGGAGGGGACATGTTGTGTTGGGATCTTTGCTTCTGCACACTGCTGTCAGTATCACTGTGAGGCCCTGTACACACGAGGGGACATGTCCGATGAAAACGGTCTGCGGACCGTTTTCATCGGACATGTCTCCTGCAGGATTTTGGTCCGGCGGTGTGTACACACCATCGGGCGAAAATCCCCTGAGACAGAGAACGCGGTGACGTGGCGGTGACGTTAACCCTGCCACGTCACCAAACCCAGAAATAAAATGCTTCTGCGCATGCGTCGAATCCATTCGACGCATGCGGGGGATTTCTGTCCGCTGGTTAGTCTTACTAACCAGCGGACATGTCCGACGGACAGGTTTCCAGCGGACAAGTTTTAAAGCATGCTTTAAAACTTTTGTCCACTGGAAACCTGTCCGCTATGCCGTACACACGATCGAATCTGTCCGCTGGAACTGGTCCGCGGACCAGTTTTATCAGACTTGTTCGATCGTGTGTACGCGGCCTGAGAGTCAATTTAATGTTTGTGTGTTGCCCGTTCTAATTCCTTGCCCTCCTGAGTCCTGTCCCTGAGCTACCTACTTACTATATCGAAAAAATAATAAGAAATATGTTTTTTGCCTTATTATGTACCTTAAATCATGCATATTGTACTTATTTGTAGTCTAAATACTGAAATGTGTACTTTTGTAACTTTTGGAAATGCCAGTAAAAACTTGGCTGTGCCAGTAAATTCTGGATGTCATGTCAGTACATTTCAATCTGGTAGGTTGGCAACACTGACAAGGAGTCTATCAGTGCTGCAATGCTGTTATAACAATTGACATGTCAATACATGGAGAGAGCAGAGATAGAGAGATGAGCTTATCAGTTTGCTGCTTCTCCTTTCATGGTCCAATCACAGTCTGGGGGAGGGACAAGACCTGTAAGTAAATTGCCACAGAGAAAAATTAGGTCAGTCAAGATTGTGCTGTGAGGCAGAGCTGTGTAAATTTCAAGATTGAAGATTGGGTAGACATAAATTCAAATTCTTTTGGTCAGACAGCCCTCTTATATGTATTTGGCTTGTGCGTTTAGCTGTTTGCCTGGAGTTAAAGCGGGGGTTCACCCTATACAAAATATATATCATTAGATCCAGCATACTGCTGACATCTGCAGTATGCTGGTGTTTCCCCCCCCCCCGCTGTACTTACCGTATAATCGTAGTTTTAACCCAGCTTCCGGGTTCTCTCTGCCCCGGGGAATAGGCGTTCCTAAAACCAGGCATAGATGATTGACGTGTGCATACAGCGCGTCACGCCTTCCGAAAATACCCGAAGTGGGACACGGCTTTTTACGGCGCCTGCGCAGTCAGCTCTACACTGCAGGCGCAGGCACCATATAGCGCCGTAAACAGCTGAGTCTCAGGTCGGCTATTTTCGGAAGGCGTGATGCGCTGTACACGCATGTCAATAATCCCGCGGGGGAATCAGGTCGGGGCCGGATTAGAACTATGGATAACACGGTAAATACAGCAAAAAAAAAAAAACTATGGATAACACGGTAAATACAGCAAAAAAAAAAACAGCATACTGCACATGTCAGCAGTATGCTGGATCTAATGGTAAATAGTTGACTTTGAAGGTGAACCTCCGCTTTAAGCTTTAAACTATAGCAACAGTTTTTTTTTTTTTTAATGACCCAGAAGAAGTATGATGGCCTCTATTGCTGACCTTCTTCGGGGTGAGCAAAGTCCTGTGTGCTTAATCTAGATTTGCCTCAAATAGTTTTGAAGCCAGGACCGTCAGGTAATTAGCATTGTAAAAGGGTGATGCCAGTAATGTCAGCCTCAATAACTACCCTTACAGGTTCACTTTAAGACATGGTTAATTGGCTTAAAAGTATGCACTTATGTAAATTTAAACCCCCCCAACCCCCCCCCCCCCCATAGTGCTAGATAGATCAGAAGCTATGTGTTATTGTCCTTAGAGCAGGCAGATTTTAAAGTGAACTTAATTTTTATACTGAGAAGTGTTATATGCTTATTTGGCTGTTCTACGACTCTTCTATTAGAGGCTTCATACGAAAGAGAAATGAGAAATAATATCTTGGTCAATTAAACTCAAAATGCAGATTTCTTGGCTCATCAAAAACTACAAATTATAAAGCTCAATATATCAGATCTTTTATTTCCAATCAGACATGCACGTACTGTACATGGGCATTCGGACTCGCCATAAATCTATTTTTAAGGTAAATCTTCATGGAGACATAAGCTCCATTTCCTCGCCACCATCCCCCAATGAGTGTAACGCTAATAACATTCGCGAGAAATGAAGTTCTCAATTTCACCTCTCATTCAGTTTTATGATACCAAGATATCTAAAGAGAAATTCAGATTATAGGCTTTCTTTGTCTTCATACTGTAATTCGTGGAACAGTATAAATTAATGACATTTTTTACCAGTATTTGGAAGATATTTTTTTCTGCGAGGTCATACTTGGGACGATAGATATAAAATTTTCTGATATGAATTTGCTAAGAAATAAAAAATGAAGACAGTTATTTTTATCAGAAAAAAAAATCCTTAAGGCAGAAAGTATGGAGTGGTTAAAAACACAATACATTTTAATATGAATTAATATGAATAATTAACATCTGTACACGGGTATATCTTTGCCCAGAATTTCAAATCACTATTAACAAAGGTATTTAAGTTTAAAAGTCTTCATATAACAGTAATAGGGTGACAGATATATATATACTTGATTGGTGGGAATCTAGAATTGTGAAGCTCAGTGTTGCCAACTGTCAGTATTTTTACTGACAGCCATAAAAAATTGGCACTTTTCATCTGCCAGTTAGGCTCGATTCACATCTATGCATGTAGCTTTTGAGCATTTCTGCAGTTTTTTGCAGCGCTTGCCGCTTTTTTTGAGATTCGTTTTTACCACGATTTCGCCACAGCATTTTTTCA
The DNA here is from genome assembly GCA_029574335.1 of Rana kukunoris. NCBI lineage: Eukaryota > Metazoa > Chordata > Amphibia > Anura > Ranidae > Rana > Rana kukunoris. The sequence goes on from CM056054.1 coordinate 178,885,283, forward strand.
CTGTATACAACTGGTTGCTAAGGAGGGGGCCAGGAAGTCGTCAGCCACGTTCTTAACAACCGATGAGTCATCAGCTGTACGTGGGCTTTCCCGCTGATTGTAAAAAAAAAAGAATTGCCGGTAAAAAAAAAGTTTTGAAAAAAAAACAGTGTGGGTCCCCCAGGTCCATACAAGACCCTTGGGTCTAGTATGGATTCATGCAGTCCGGCAGGCCAGGAAAAGGAGGGGACGAACAAGCAGACACCCACCCTGAACCCTACAAGGCTGCATGCTCTCAACATGGGGGGATGGGTGCTTCGGGGCAGGGGGCTCTGCGCCCCCACCCCGAAGCACCTTGTCCCCATGTTGTTAGGGACAAGGGCCTCTTCCCGACAACCCATGTCCGGTGGTTTTGTTAGTGTTAAAAAATGGAGTAGACAGTTTTTGACAAATCTTTTCTTAAAAATATCTTCTTCTTCCCCCGCTTCTTCCTCCAGTTTTCCTCCATCTTCTCCCACATCTTCATCCTCTGGGCTTCTCCTTCTCCCGCTGCTTCTTCTTCCGCTCTTCTTTCTTCTGTCTTCTTTGTTTGGTGTTCTTCTTCCTCTGCCGCCACTTACGCCGACGACCCTCCTCCAATGCTGCGTTCCTCTGATTTGTCTGCCAAGGGAATGCTTGGTCCGTGATGTCACAAGGGGTGGGGCCCCCAAGTGATGTAATCCAGCGGCCACACCCTCATCGTTATCTAAGAAATGCTTGACATCACCGTGGACAGATCAGCAGGACACAGCAACGAAGGAGGATTGCCGACGGAGCAGAGGAAGAAGAAGGACACTGGACAAAGGAGACAGAAGAAAGAAGAAAGAGAGGGAGAAGGAGAACACTGGAGGATGAAGATGCAGGAAAAGATGAAGGAAGACAGGAGGAAGAAGCGGGGAAGAAGACAATATTTTTAATAAAAGACATGTCAAAAACTGTCTTCTTTATTATTTAACACTACATAACTTTTTTTGGTGAATGGGTACCCCCATACTTATTCACATAGGTGGGAGGCTGGGATCTGGGGATCCCCTTGTTAAAGGGGGCTTCCAGATTCTGATAAGCCCCCCGCCCACAGACCCCGACAACCACCGAGCAAGGGTTGTCAGGAAGAGGCCCTTGTCGCCATCAACATGGGGGCAAGGTGCTTTGGAGTGGGGGGGCAGAGACCCCCTGCCCCAAAGCACCCATCCTCCCATGTTATGGGCATGTGGCCTGGTATGGTCCAGGAGGGGGCGCTTGTTCGTCCCCTCCCTTTTTTGGCCTGCCAGGTTGCATGCTTGGATAAGGGTCTGGTATGGACTTTTTTTACTTTTTGGCGTAGGGGGTCCCCTCTGAATCCATACTAGACACAATGGCCTGGTATGGACCTGGCCATTCAGCGGGGAAGCACGCTGAAAGCTGATGACTCATTGGTTTTTAAAGGACACGGCGGTCAGCTTCTGGCCCCCTCCTTAGCAACCAGCTAAAAAAATAGCCAGTGTAAAAAAAAATGTGAACTGAAAATCGCGGCAAAACATTTAGTCAAAATCGCTGTAAAAACTGAGTACTTGCATTTTGGATGCAGGTCCTTTGAAGTCTATTAAATGCAAAATGCTGCATTTTGCGGGAGGAAAAATGCAGAGGCACAAAAATGCATTGATTTCAACATGTACCATAGGAACCCATGTTAAAAAATGTCCCTGCATTTCTGCAAAATTATAAATGCATCAAAAAATGCATTAGTGTGAATAGAGCCTAAATGCCAGTGACAGGAAAAGGTTGCCCGTAAAAAATATGGCTGTGACGCTCGAGACCATCAATGGTTGAGGTCACCAGAGTCCATGGTACAGTGTGTTCAGGCGGCAGAAGTTGGGGGCGGGTCTGCCAAAAGGGCTGCCTGAGTGTGTCGTGTGATGTCACAGTGCAAGGGAGTCGGGCGGAGCACACGGGTCTGCAGGAAGGTAGCAAGGCAAGTCGGGAGTGGGACTGTCAGTGCTGTTTGGACTGGAGTGGACTGGCATGCAGATCTACTGTCACTGTGACTTAAAAGCACAATTCGTCTCTCACCAAACTTCTACTAACACGACTGGTATTAAACTTCTCTTTAATAGTGCCTTTGTTTGTGTTGTACGTGACCGTGTTCTTGGTGTTTGTGATTTCCGACAACATTTGTGCTACCGTGTGTGTATGCAAGACAAGTTTGAGCCAACATCCGTTGGAAAAAAATCCACGGGTTTTGTATTCGGAATGTCCGATCGTCTTTACGCTGCAATAGGGTAACAATTGCAAACATGACAATATATTAGAATACTATCACCTAAAAGTTCCAAAAATTCTGGCAAAAAAAATTATCACATTGGGGTATCAGCTTTTTGAAAAGGGATAATTTTTAGGAATTTTGTTTAGTCCTAACATTTTAATTTTAATCAGAAAGTAGAGAAACGGGTTATTTATTTATATTATTCCTATATACTGTATAGTAAAAAATAAAATATATAAAAACTGTGGTTATATACAATCAAAAGAAAGCTCTATGTGTCTCAAAAAGTATATAAAGTGAATTTGGGTAAAGTGATGTATAACAGAGTAATTGTCAGTAAAATTATCACAGCACTGGAAACGGAAAAATGGCCTGGCAACGAAAGGGTATTATCGTCTGGTACTCAATTGATGAAGGCGTTACTATAAAAATGGACATTTGCTTTGATATTAGCAGCTTCATCCAGTCTTGTAAAATGGTGCATAAAGGAAAATGGAACAGCTGTAACACAAGATGAGTGATTTTAATGCTATGCAAACTCTGTTAACTTAGAAGAGGATGGCTTTCCCATGCTTTGTGCCTGCTGTGATTACCGAAATTTGCTATTCATTAGCTTAACTCACAAACTTTTTTGTGCCTGACTAATGAAGATGTTTCTATTTCTGTTTGCATTCAGGGGATATGCCAGCTCACCCTTTAACAATCAGGAGTGCTTTATTGAAGGAAAATATACAGTACAAAAAAAAAGAAAATCGAGAAGACAAAAGGGAAGATCCCATGGTACAGCCAATTCGACAGATAGACACAGCACAGTTGCATTGTACAAAGCAGTAAAACACCAAAACATCCTCCCGGAATATAGTCTCAGATTCAATAAAGGATTCTATGCGGACTGTGGTCAGGAGCTACAAGGAGGGGGAAAAAAAAAAAAAAGGGGGGGGGGGGAATGGAAAGGGATGAGAGAGAGAGAGATGGGGGGGGGAAAGTAGAGGGGGAAGGGAAGGACAAGGGAGAAGAGGGGAGGGGGAGGGGAAGGGCGGCTGAAGAAAGGGAGAAAAAAAATAAGAAAAAAAAAAAAAGGAGGAAGGGAGAGCAGGGTCCCAGTCCGCCAAAAACAAGGTTAGATAGCCGTCCACGGTGACCACACCTTATCAAATTTCCAGGGGCAACCACGGTTAATGTATGTCAGTTTATAGAGTGGAAGGGCAGCATTAATTTTATTTTCCCAAGTAGACACCCTAGGGGGATCAGGAGCGGTCCATCTGCATAAAATTTCTTTTTTGGCATAAAAGAGGAGGTAAAAGATTAACAGCTTACTATGGTGGGACCGCTGCTCATCATCAATTACACCCAGCAGGGCCAGTTCGGGAGACATGGGGACAGAAAGCTCCAGGCGGACATTTAACTGTTCAAACACTCCTGACCAGAAGGGTGCCAGAGCCGGGCAGGACCAAAACATGTGAATATAGGTTCCCTGCTGTGTCCTACACCTTGGGCAGCATGGGTCCTTATCAGGGTAAATTCTAGACAGTCGTGTTGGCGTAAAATAGACCCTATGTAGAAACTTAATCTGTATCAGCTTATCCCCTGCAGATATAACCAGCTTCGGGCCCCGCTCCAGGCAGTCCTCCCAGTCCTCCCTATCCAGTCCCGGCACATCCGCCCTCCACGCCTCCCACAGTCTATCCAGTTTAACAGAGTCAATAGGGAGCAGAGTGCCGTACAAGGCAGAGAGAGGCTTCTGCAAGTCCACACCCGACAATAATTCCTCAACCGGGTCCAACTGGACACATGGGGGGACGGGGAACTGCGCCCTAACCGCATGGCGAAGCTGGGCATATCGGAAATACATCCAACCAGGCAGGCCGTATTTCACACTCAGCTGAGGGAATGACAACAGTATGCCAGCCGGCATAATGTCTCTCAGCGTCTTGATACCAAACCTCGCCCAGACCTGTGGGTCTGGTATACATCTAATGTGAGGCAGCCAGCTCACCCTTGGCGTATTTTCTATCTATTACTGCAACTGCTTCCAAATTCAATAGACATTGTATAGGCATGGGTGTCCGCTGAAATTTTTTCAGACGGGGGCGCTTCGGCAGTGGCGATACACAGTCGCATTTTACCCTTTCTTTGAAACTGCTAGTAAGGGTTAAAAACACCCTACTGTGCCCCCTGCATCTTTCAGAATCTCTTTGTCACTATTGTGTACCCCCTCTCCACAACTGCACCTCTGAATCCCTTTACATTACACAGCACCCTGCATCACTGGACCCCTTTACATTACACAGCAACCTGCATCACTGGACCCCTTTACATTACACATCACCCTGCATCACTGGACCCCTTTACATTACACATCACCCTGCATCACTGGCCCCCTTTACATTACACAGCACCCTGCATCACTGGACTCCTTTACATTACACAGCACCCTGCATCACTGGACCTCTTTACATTACACAGCACCCTGCATCACTGGACCTCTTTACATTACACAGCACTCTGCATCACTGGACCCCTTTACATTACACAGCACCCTGCATCACTGGCCCCCTTTACATTACACACCACTCTGCATCACTGGACCCCTTTACATTACACAGCACCCTGCATCACTGGACCCTTTTACATTACACAGCAACCTGCATCACTGGACCCCTTTACATTACACATCACCCTGCATCACTGGACCCCTTTACATTACACATCACCCTGCATCACTGGCCCCCTTTACATTACACAGCACCCTGCATCACTGGACTCCTTTACATTACACAGCACCCTGCATCACTGGACCTCTTTACATTACACAGCACCCTGCATCACTGGACCTCTTTACATTACACAGCACTCTGCATCACTGGACCCCTTTACATTACACAGCACCCTGCATCACTGGCCCCCTTTACATTACACACCACTCTGCATCACTGGACCCCTTTACATTACACAGCACCCTGCATCACTGGACCCTTTTACATTACACAGCACCCCTTTCCCTTGACTGAAACGCTACACTATATTGACAGTATATTTATTTCAGGTCTAAAAGAGGAACCTTTTGGAATGAGGGACAAATGGATTTGATTCCAGAAGAGGGACAGGCACTCTAAATAAGAGACAACTAGAGGGGAGCGCTGCAGTCATCGCTTAAATCGGCCCCTGGGCCAGTTCGGCCCTGCTCCTGGCTCTCCCTGGCGATCCCAGGGGGGGGGGGGGCAAACGACCCCCCTTGCCCTATGGAGCGGATACCCATGTGTATAGGTGAAGTTCCGAACCAGACTGCAAACTCATCAACATTGTAGATGACAGATTACAATTACACATTTTAAGGTAATTTTTTATGTAAAATAGATTGAGTAGGGCTCTTTAATATATTATTTTTGTTGAATTGATAGGGTAATGTTTAGAATAAAAGGCATACAGTTTATTGATATTACATTTCAGGTTATCCATTTTTGCAAGACCTAAACTCTAGAATCTTACCATAAAGTATTAAAATGAATGAATGTTGATATACCGAGCACAGCTGCTTGGCAATGGTTTTTGGTGATTTCTGCAATATATGTCTACATTTTACATCCAGTTTACGGGAATCAACAAATGTTCAACAATTGCTGCTATAACATCATAGTGTATAATGAATTTTAATTGGATGAATTCAGCGGATGATTGTGTGTTATTAGATTACCAGACATAATTATCAGCTGTCTTCTGCTTTGAAAGAGGTAGAAAAACATGTTACCGCCTATAAACTTGAAAGGACTGTGACAGATATATACCAGCACTGGAAGGGCCATATGGCAGGAGACAGCTTACTAAATGAGAAGTTTTATGAGGCATTTTAACCCAGTCGTGTTGTCACTTTATTCTGGTTATATAACCTCTGAGCATACTGTGCTGCCAATCTGATGTTGTAATATGGCATCATTTTAATGGGCAATGGTAAGAAAGGCTATACAAGGGGTGCACGATAAGGTAAATCACATCTAATTGGTGATACATAAAGTCCATACAAAAAAATCTAGAGAGCTAACAATTAGGCAATAAAGATGCAACAAATAGCAACTAATTAGAGGTCACCACTCACTGATCTCATTGCCATATCCTGAAATGCGATTGGTTAATGAAGCGTTAATTCTCTTTGCACTGATCTTTGTCAAAACAACTCAATCAAAACTTTAGTGGCTTATATAAAATTACTGTAGAGCAAAAATTCATACAATTAAAATAACTAAAGATTTCAAGCTGAATTCCAGGCTTGGCAATTTAGAGTGAAATGAAGAGGTCAGGCAGGAAGATCATAATCTCCACCTTTTCCAATCAGAGAATGCTTTGCATTCTTGGAGAAAATGTGTTTTATGAATGGTGCCTATGCTGAGCAAGTAATTTCCTGTGTTCACAATGCAGCATAGCAGCCTCTTGGCACAGGACCAGAAGCTAGTGGAGATCACTGTGGTCTCACTTTGCAAGATTCCATGGAGATCCCACCAGCATTGTACATACATATGGACATTGTCAAAGCTAGACCTATTGTAACTATGGATACATTCCAGTTCAGTTTTAACAACCACCAAAAAAAATTGGAGTCCCCAATGTGCTCATGTAACCCCTTTAAATAAAAATTTCGACTTTATGGGGTTGATTTACTAAAACTGGGAGAATGCAAAATCTGGTGCAGCTCTGCAAAGAAACCAATCAGCTTCCAGGTTCTGTTGTCAAAGCTTAATTGAACAAACTGAAGTTAGAAGCTGATTGGCTACCATGCACAGTTCGACCAGGTTTTGTAAATCAACCCCAAAGTGTGACTTCAGCTCTTTTCATTATTCTTAAATATGGAATTGTAAGCTGGGACAGATAAATACAGGGAAAAAAACATTGCAATTAATTAACGCCTATAGACTTTAACTTATGTGCTTCCACCGCAAATAAGTCACAATCCCCTAAGGAAAATATATATGTGTATGTGTTCTTCTAAAAAACTACATATGTGCATATAGAACGCACATCAATACGTGCGTATGTTAAACATGCTCTTACCCCCTACCAAGTGTTCAAAATTTAAATTCTTTAAAACAAAAAACATAAAAGACAAACAGGTGTATATTATAGTATCACCAGACCAAAATTGATATGTGAGAAAAATATAAATATATACGTGCAAGAGAGTTCCTGCGTGGAACCTCTTTCCTTTACTGAAGAAAGAAAACAGTCCCAATATGGTAACCAGGTGCTCTTAATCAATATTCGTTCTGTGAAATATGCAAATGCCACGTGATTTCACCACTTCCATGATCTCCCCATTACCGTAAAAAATGGCCACTCACCAGATCCCATTCAATCAATGCCTTTGGTTTATTCCCAGGATAACCAATCCTATTTCGTATCACCACAGTTGTTAAGTATCTTAGATGTTTGGGTGCTGTCTCTTTCTCTATAAAAGCTCACAGAGAAGTTTTATACGAAATATGATTGGTTATCCCGGGAATGAACCAAAGGCATTCATTGAATGGGATCTGGTGAGTGGCCATTTCCATTCCATTTTTTCCATTTGCGCCAGTAACATCTACACTATAAAAAAACATTGCAAACTGCTACAGAAATACAAACATATGTACACACAAATGCTGAAATGCTTTTATTATTTAATGACTACTTTTATGATAACCATACCTATAGCTATGGTAAGGGGTGGCACGTACACTGGAGGACACTCCAAAAAAAAAGTCTTGAAGGGACTTTATGCCGCGTACACACAACCATTTTTCATGACGAGAAAAATGCAATTTTTTAAAATGGTCATTAAAAACGATCGTGTGTAGGCTCCAAATGAAGTGAAAAGTGGGCATTAAAAATTTAGAACATGCTCTAATTTTTCTCGTCGTTTTTGATGTTGTGAAAAATGGTTGTGTGTGCTCAGAAGCAAGTTATGAGACGGGAGCACTCGTTCTGGTAAAACTAGCGCTTGTAATGGAGATAGCAAATTCATCACGCTGTAACAAAGCAAGAATCGTCTCTCACCAAACTTTTACTAACACGAAATCAGCAAAAGCAGCCCAAAGGGTGGCGCCATCCGAATGGTACTTCCCCTTCACCGCGCTTTGCTCAAGCATTTTTTTTTCACAATCGTGTGTATGCCAGGCAGGCTTGACAAGAATCACGTCGAGAAAAACATTGTTTTTTCCATGATATTAAAAACGGTCGTGTGTAGGCGGCATTAACATTTAACTACTAATACAGATTTTTGCAAGCCTAGGGCCTCATGCACACTGGACGTTTTTACAGCTGCTGTTTTTGGCTTCATATATTTTTTTCTACAGGCACTAAAGTCTCCAGCATGTTATCCTATGTGTCCATGCACACATAGGCTGTCATCAGCGTTTTTTGGCAGGGGCGTTTTCTGGCTGGAAAAAAACAGAACTAGTAGGGTTTTAGGAGGAGTTTTTTTTAGCTGTAACAACTCTAACTTTGATAAAAGCTGAAAAATGCTGAAAAACATGGCTGTTCTGCATTTATCAGCATTTTTGAGCCATAAACATTTGAGGGAGTATAGTTTTGCTAAAACAAAAAAAAGTTGATAAACACTACAGCTAAAAAACACTGAAAAACGCTGAAAAATGCTACTGCTAAAACACTGCAAAACTCATTCTATAGCTACAACTTTCTACAGCTAATGCTACTGCCATTTTAACATCCAGTATGCATGATACCTAAATAGTTTGGTCTTGAAGTAAACCTGCCATAAGTTAAGCATGGGGTTTACCATTTAGAAAAAGGATAGTTGCTTGACAGTCATGCTAAACCTTAAGTGCACATGTTGGCATAGTGCCCTTTAAGTGGTGCCACTCCGCTGGTGCTTTAATCGGTGGAGTCGGTGCCATTTTTATAAGCTGCTGTGGGTGGGGCCAGTGAGTTCATGTATAGGAATAGGACACCACTGACCAACACCATGTGTAGGTCTATGTCCTGTATACAAGAGTGGGAGAGCCCTTTGCAGGGCAGGGGTTCCAGGAGGATTCTAAAGAGACTCACAAGGGAGAAGGTGGAAGAACCTTGCTACCCCTGACCTTTACTTAGCAGGTCTGTAGCTTGGTTTTAGGGCCTCAGGCCAGCAGATTGGTGGACTGTCTCCCAAAGGACAGGTATGTAATGCTTTGTTTCCACTGAGCGGATCGGTTCGGTACAGTTCGGTACGGTTCGCTATTTTGGGTGTTTCCATTATGAAAACGTGCCATAAAAGCGAACCGTACCGGACCACTCTGGGTCCTGCTTCAGATGAGGGGCCATAGAAAATGGAATGGTTCCATTAGGGCGGACCTACAATACATCTCACTGATTGGAGGATGTGCTAGGCTTTTTTTCTAAACCCTGAATGGTCCCGGATGGTCCGATTTGCAGTGGAATATACCGGACCATTCTAACCCGTTCCATTCTAAGCGACCCGAACCGATCCGCTCAGTGGAAACGAGGCATAAGTGTCCCATCTGGAGAAGAAGCGGGAGGGGATAGTTCAGCTTGACTTAAAACACTATCCAATCCAGGTCCTTTGCACACTAACCATTTGCCGAATATGTATATGGTCTATTATAACTGGAGTATTTGTTTATTGTAATGCTCTAGGTTTTTAAAAGGAACTCTTCAAGAGAGAGCAACTTGGATTCCGTCACTGTTTACCTCTCTATTTGAAAATGCTATTTGCCTAGTTTCGGAGCCTCTTTCGTTATATGTTATATGTTCAGTCACTAATTCAAAACAAGTATATACTGTATTTATTATTACTATATACAGCATATATATTTGTATATACAGTATATACACAGTATATATTGTCCCAAGGGTAGCCTCTGTACTCTATGTATGAGGGGAATGTCCAGCTGCTCACCCACAAATCCAAAGCAAATCCAAAACAGGTATAGAGGCACTCATGAGTCTTGCAGCATAGATAACTCAAAACAGCAGCATTTTATCATCAATGCCTCAATAGAGCTTAGCCTATCAGCCTATATATATATATATATCTAGATTGATATATATATACATACATACAGCATATATCATGTATTTATTATTTTTTAAGTTTGACTTAAATAATCACATTTGGCACCTTTTAGGGGGAGAGGGGAGCAGACACCTGTACAATACAGGTATTTGCGCCCACTTCCGGGCATAGATCGTTGCAGTATCTGCGGTAATCTACGCCAAGACTGGTCCCTCCGCTGCCCCCTGCTGTCTTCTCGGAGACACACAGGTCACAGAAGACAGCAAGGACCAGTGAGGATGCGTGGCACGACTTGTGCATGCGCAGTAGGGAACCAGGCTGTGAAATCGCAAGGCTTCCCTTACTGAAGATGCCAGCACCTCCACCCGGGAGCCGTGAGACAGATCGACTTTGGGTGAGGACATCGCGAGTGCCCATGACAGGTAAGTGTCCTAATATTAAAAGTCAGAAGCTGCAGTATTTGTAGCTGCTGACTTAAAAAAAAAAAAAATTGGCGGAACTCCACTTAAAGCATTTGTTCAACTTTTCTCACCTGCATACTTATTCCAGGACAGTCTTTGATTAAGTACTGATGCTTTTGAGTCTGCATAATAGCCAAGCAACTTGCATTTTCAGCAGGAGATCAGCAATAGCAGCCTCCGATGCCTCTCATGACTGGTTTAGAATATGCGCCAAATTATCATTCCCAGATGTTGCGAAGCATGTTATCACAATATAAACATTAAGCCATATGCTTATCTCACACTGAAATGTTTCTATATATTTATTACAAACGGGATCACCTCTCCTTTTTTTACGACTACATAGAGCATCTAATATTATGCATGGGGAAGGCCAGCACAGAAAAACTGCCCATTGGGGGAGGAAAAAACAAATCCGGTCCTGAAAATTCACAAGCAGGTTGTAAAGGTGTAACTTTATCACCTGGACGTCTAGGACCTGATATACAGTATCAAGGAAAAAAAAAACACGCTCTTGATTGGACCACCTCATATGCTTCCAGGGGAACCCTCTACTTTTTTATAAAGCTGTCTGAAAGTGGGACTCGTTAGAGCACTATGGCAAGAAGTTGTTTAAAACACAATTTGCAGATTACAGCACCTTTTAAACTGAGGCAGAGTGAATGCCAAGCCAGGTAAAATGTCATTGGGAGACCAAGGTCTGAACTTGGACGGGGCGCTTTATGGCTTTCTAGTGTGTGATAAAATCTGTTCACCAGATGTACTATCTGTCTCCTGTGTAGCATACTAGAACGTCAGCTAGGCCGTGGGCCCATTTGTTTCATGTAATTGCCTTTCCTATGCACACCTTAGGGCACCTTAATTCTCTGTTTTATTCCATGCACTGCACAGAGTACCATCTGCTGGTTTTAAACACTTTCCATTTTATAGCGGTACTGCAGTGAAAGGCTATGTTCTTTCCTCAACAACACTGATTGGCAAGAGCCGGAGCGGTTCCTGCCAGATGATTGTTTTATATTTATCTAAATGAGGCATGTTTGTCTAGAAAGGCTGCCTGTCAGTACACAGCCTATTAGTCAACTAGGTAACTTATGACTTTACCAACTAAAGTTGGTAGGATTTCTTAAAAACTTGTGTAAAAGGCAAAATATGCAAAATATAAAATGAACACCAACACCATTACAAACGCAGATACATTTGTAGCAAGGGCCCCAACCCCTAGAGGCCTAATGGTGACCTCCAGAGGCAGAGGGAGCTGACATCCTTCTCTGTAGTGGGTTACAAGGCATGGTGGGTGTAATACAAGCTGAAGTGATGGGCGCCAGACACTATTTGAATGCAAAGAGATTTATTGTCTCTTGAACAAGAACTTTGGGAGAGAGGCTTAGGGCCAGGACACCCTTAGGGCCCTTTCACACGAGCGGACGAACGGTCCGCTTTTCATAAGTCCGTTTACGGACTCACAATGCTTCCCTATGGGATCGTCGACGTTAGCGGATGAGCATTCGCTAACGTCCGTAAACATCCGCCTCCGTCAAGATCCAGTTTTTCGGATGGAAGAAAATCCTATTTTTCTTCCGTCTGGCGGAACGGATCGGATGAATACGGACACACGGTCCGTATTCATCTAATTCCCCATAGGGGAGAGCAGAGGAAAGACAGGGCGGTCCCTGCATAGTGTGCGGGGACTGCCCTGTCAGCCGACAGCTCAGCGGGGATTTTACGGAGGTATCCCCGCTGAGCAAACGGGCTAACGGAGCGGATCAATACTGATCCGCTCTGTGTGAAAGAGCCCTTAAGTAGATGCAATGACAATTGGCAGACTCTAAAACTTCTATAAGTAGAAAGCTATACAGTGGAAGGCCTCCAGCCGGATACTACTTCTGTTTAGGTAGGACCGTTGTCTCCTATGGCAGCAAATCTTGTAACAGTCACTAACGGTACACATTAGTGTTTACTTTTTTGATTGTAAAAATACAATACTGAAGGTGTTCAAAAGAGTTTTCCTAAGTGGGAGATCCACCATATATCACAACGCGTGTTCTGGGTACCATGAACCCCACTTCTTCAGGTGCTGTGAAACTACAAACTGTAAATCAATATTTACTTCCAACAATCAAATTTGTATGCACTTTACTAATACAAATTTGCACATACAAATATTATAAATACCTTTCTTTCTTTCTTAATTATCAAGCATAGGATTCAGGGCCTGGGAACCACCAAACTGTACCATAGCTCCCCTGGAGGGAAAACCATGCATGGACCAGAAAACAAAAATTTGAAAAAAAAAATGATATCAAAGCAATGGAGACAAAAGCAGAGGAATTACTTCCGAACTAACTGCTAATAAATAGGGCGTATTTCAAATAATACATACATACCTTAAAATTATAGTAAAACTCCCAAAAAGAGGAAAGCAAAGAGAAAAAATGAGTCTATGCCCAGGTGAAAGCATCCAATATGATTTTGTTATTAAAACTTTTCTTCATTAAAGGAGTTCTATAATCAGAACATATACTTTCATTTTATAACACCAGAATTGTAATAGCAATATAAACAATAGTTGTTTTTGACAATTCAACATAAGTCTGCTTAGAAAATCTAATTTCATTTTGTTAGTGCCGCCTCTCTGCTGGCCATCTCTTTCCACAACTTCCCTGCATGCTTTCAGCTTTTCCTCCGCTTACTTTCAATCACAGAAAGCAGACTCTGTGAAATGTGTGACACAGCAGTTCCTACTCACTGGGCATAGTGAATACATGTCACAGAAAATGTGTGGGGATCTTCACAAAGTAAGTTTACAAATTCCAATCACGTTATTATTATTATTATACAGGATTATTATATCGCCAACAGTTTTACAACATGAGGGCAGACAGTACATTTGCAATATAGTCCAATACAGGAGGAGTCAGGCGGCCTTGCTCATTAGAGCTTACAATCTAGGAGGAAGGGTCAAGTGATACAAAAAGTAATAGCTGTGGGGAATGAACTGATAGAGAAAATAAAAGTACAGTTGTTAGGTGGGGCAGAATAGGCTTCTACGAAGAATAGAATAGGAGATAATTGGACAGGTTGGGGTAGAGAGTTACATAGAATGGGAGAGGCTCGGAAAAAGTCCTGGAGGAGAGCATGGGAGGAGGTGATGAGGGAGCTAGAGAGGCTTTGGGAGAAAAAAGGAGAATGATTAGGTTAGTATTTTGAGACTAGGTTAGTGATGTAGCTGGGGGCCAAATTGTAGATGCCTTTGTAAGTTATTGTTAATATTTTGAATTTAATTTGTTGGGTGAGTGGCAGCCAATGGGGGGGATTGGCAGAGAGGAGTATCAGACACTGAGTGGTTGGTAAGGTGGATGAGTCTGGCTACAGCAATCATGATGGACTGAAGCAGGGACAGCCTATGTAAAGGTAAGCCAATGAGAAGGGAATTGCAATAATCAAGGCGGGAGATGACCAGGGAGTGAACTAGGAGCTTTGTGGTGTCATTGGTTAGAAAGTGGAGTATTTTGGAGATGTTGTGGAGGTTGAGACGGAAAGATTTGGTCAGTGATTGGATATTGAGGTGAAAGTATAGATCAGAATCCAGGATTACACCTAATGCTTTGTGCACACAAGCGGAATTTCCGATGGAAAAAGTCAAACGGAAGCTTTTCATCGGATATTCCATCTGTGTGTGTATGCCCCATCAGACTTTTTCCATCACTAATTCAGACGGAATTAGATAGAGAACGCGTTTTAAATTTTTCTGTTCGGCTGCATGCAATTCCGACGGACTAAAAACCATTCATACTCAGAATCAAGTCGACGCATGATCGAAAGCATTGAACTTAATTTTTCTCGGCTCGTCGTAGTGTTGTAAAATCTTGGAGGTCGGAATTTGGTGTGACCATGTGTATGTAAGACAGCTTGAACGAAATTCCATCGGAAAAACCGCCAGAGTTTATTCCGACGGGAAAACCGGTCATGTGGGGATGGGTTGATAGCTGTGCCATCGATTTTGACAGAGAGGTCAGTGGAAAGGCACGTGGGGGAGGAAACATTATGAGCTCTGTTTTGGATAGATTGAGTTTGTGGAAGTGGGATGACATCCAGGCCGATATGTCTGTTAGTAAATTTGTGATATGTGAGGAGACTGAGGGAGTGAGCTAAGATAAATAGAGGTAGCGGTAGAGAGATAAATTTGGGTGTCGTTGGCGTAGAGATGGTATTGGAAGCTGTGGAAGGCAATCATCTGACCCAGGGAGGAGGTGTCGATCGAGAATGGGAGAGGTCCAAGAACAGAACCTTGAGGGACCCCGACAGAGAAAGGAAGAGGAGAGGAGGAAGTAGAATTTTAAGTAGCGCTAAAGGTGCGGGTTGGATAGGTAGGATGAGAACCAATGAAGAGTACAGTCAAAGAGACCAAAGGCGTGGAGTTTTTACGTTCAGATTAATAGAAGTAGGCTAGAAATAAATTAGGTGAATTAAGTGAATATATGATTTTAGAATTTGACAATACATATGCTTTAATGGACAAGATTGGTGTATTTTCTTTTTTTGTCTCTTCATATCACTTCACATTCTCAGCAGACTAAATTCTGAGCTATAATTATGTTTACAGAGCAAACATTTACCTAAATCATGTATTTGCATTTTCTTATTACACCCAAAGCAGACATTGCAAGAAAAAACTGACTTTACCATTTCCAACAACAGTCGAAGGTAGGACTTCTTT
Organism: Rana kukunoris; assembly: GCA_029574335.1. Classification (NCBI taxonomy): domain Eukaryota; kingdom Metazoa; phylum Chordata; class Amphibia; order Anura; family Ranidae; genus Rana; species Rana kukunoris. Next base: position 178,900,723 of record CM056054.1, read on the forward strand.
TTATGAAAGGGTCAGAAGCTCCCACCTAATACATTGTATTTATAAGGGCTGGCAATCCAGTTTAAAGTTTAACTTAAGGAAGACACTAAATAAAAAAACAATGAATTAAGAGATGAAAAACATATTTGTAAATACCATTAATAAAGGGACATCAGTATCACTTAAAAAAGTTAGTTAATCTTTACCAAAAAAAACTGACTATATATATAAAATTTGACCAAAGTTAAATATTGTCCTTGCTATAGGTGTAGGCCATTTCCATACCTCCCAAAGCCTTGCCGAAAAACTTGCCAAAATGGCCTTCCCCCTTGTTGCTAGGATGTTTCCAAGACATTCCCAGCTGATTCATATATCCTCACATGTAATCTTTCTCTCTCCTGTCACAGTAGCTCTGATCTCAACAATTCTGCCACAGAGGAGTAGATCACACATGTGTGAGGGTTTAAGAGTTTGTTCTTGTGATGGAGATGAGCAGTAACGGCTGGGACTGTCTGAGCAATATCCTAGCAACAAGGCTGGAAAGGATGATGCTATCGCTGGGATTTTTTTAGACAGGTTTTAGACCCGGAACATTTTGCGATTCGGCACTGCATCGATTTAACTGACAATTGCGTGGTCACGCTACGTGGCTCCCAAACAAAATTGGTGTCCTTTTTTTCCCCACAAATAAAGCTTTCTTTGGTGGTATTTTTGCGCTATAAACAAAAATAGAGCGACAATTTTGTAAAAAATGAAATATTTTTTACTTTTTGCTATAATAAATATCCCCAAAAAATATATAAAAAAACATTTTTTTCCCCTCAGTTTAGGCCGATATATTCTACATTTTTTTGGTAAAAAAAAAATGCAATAAGCGTTTACTGAAAATAGGGGATATTTTTTTTTTTATAAATATTTTTATTTACTAGTAATGGTAGCGATCAGCGATTTTTTTCGTGACTGCAACATTATGGCGGACAGATTGGACACTTTTGACACATTTTTGGGACCATTGTCATTTTCTCTGCGAAAAATGCTATAAAAATTAACTGATTACTGTGAAAATGACAATGGTAGTGAAGGGGTTAACCACTAGGGGGCGCAAAGGGGTTAAGTGTTCCCTAAGGGAGTGATTCTTACTGTAGGGGGGCATGGCTGGACATGTGACGTCACTGATTGTCGTTTGGCTATAACAGGGAACAGACGATCAGTGACAAGCCACAGAGAAGAACAGGGAAAGTTTGTTTACATTCACCTCTACCCGTTCTTCAGCTCCTGTGACCTGATCGCGGGACACCAGCGGCGATCGGGTCCGCCGGTCACGGAGCTTTGGCCGGGTCGTGCCATTCTGCCGACGTATATCCATGTTAGGCGGTCCACAAGTGTTTAAATAGCCTACACATATAGCAAGCTTATGATACAACTTTAGTCAAAGCTGCACAGTTTACGTTTATTTACAGACACCCCCTTACCTGCATAGGCAGTTTTTTTTGTAAAGATTAACTATTCTTTTAAAGTGTATGTTACCCCCTGCTTGCCTGGGATCCTGGCAGCCTCCCTTCTTCACTGTTGCAATCTGACCATGACAAGCACTGAAGGAGATCAGTGCTAAGTTTGCCTCCCTGGGACAGATACAGGCACTCCATGCAGTTTAGCTGCCATGCCCCTAGTCATGCTGTGTTGATTGACAACACCACTAGAAGCTTTGCTGTCAATGCCAACATGGAGGCCAGTCAAAGAGGTCTAGAACAGGGGTCTCAAACTGGTGGCCCTCCAGCTGTTGCAAAACTACAAGTCCCATCATGCCTCTGCCTTTGGGAGTCATGCTTGTAACTGTCAGCCTTGCAATGCCTTATGGGACTTGGTCTAGAGTGTAATGACATGGTACCCAGCCAGTGAGGACCCAGGTGTACCAACATGGTGGGTTTGTGATTTACCCAGCAGTCAAGGTCACGTGACTCTCTTCTGCCAAACACAACTCCTTATCACCAACAAAAATAAAAATCCCAGCGGTGATCGAAAATCCCAGAGGTGATCAAAAATCCCAGAGGTGATCGAAAATCCCAGAGGTGACCAAAAGAAATCTCTATTTGTGGGAAAAAAGGACGCAAATGTTGTTTGGGTACAGCATTGCATGACCGCGCAATTACCAGTTAAAGACGCACAGTGCCAAATTGTAAAAAATGTCTGGTCATTAAGGGGGTATATCCTTCTGGGGGTAAAGTGCTTAATATCAGCCTCTGTACAAAAATGTAAAATCACCAATTTGATGTGCTGAGTGGCTGAGCTATGCAAATCTCAGTACTGGATGAACAGAAATATAAATATTTCTGCAGGTGACTTTGCAGTTGCTTTAACATCAACTGAATGAAAAATTTTTTTATAAGGTTTGCAAATTGGCTGGTAATATTGTGCTATTAGTGGATGCAAATTATAATAAATACATTTCTAAGGAAATAACATTTATTGATCTAAGGTACCTCTGATAAATTTAGCAGAATAATGACCTGGGAAACAATACAAATGCTAAGAAATCGGAGAAGTGAAATAATGAGATTTTGCTGAAATGCATTTAGGATGATTTGTATGTGCCTCTATTAAAATGTTACGACCTATAAATGCAGCTCACAAGAAGGTAATACTTTATATATCCACACATTATTCTTTTATCAGCACAGCTAATTGCAACTTGATACATTTCTACTAGAGATGACAATCGGGGTCGGTGATACCAAGACAAATCCTGTGGGTTTTTGCAGTCCTAGCACATGTATGTGTTGATTTGCCCTGTAGTCAGCAGGATTTGAAGGTACCGTATTTAGCGGCATATACCGTGCACTTTTTCCCCCTTAAAATAAGGGGAAAATCGTAGGTGTGCGATATACGCCGATACCCGCTTCCCGCGCTTAGTTTGAATGCCTCCGCCGACATATACCGAGCGCAGTACACTCGGGTACATTCGGCCAGGCTCGGCTTCACTCGCGGTCACGCTCCTAGCCTCTATGCATGAGAAGCCGAGCGTGGCCGAGCGTGCCCGAGTGTACTGCGATCTGTATATGTTGGCGGCGGCGTTCAAACTAAGCGCGGGAAGCGAGGACACCACCGAGGCCGCAGACGGACGCCGGACCAGACAAGGCCGCTGATGGACGCCGGGCAAGACACAGATGAGGGGCATCTAAACTGTAAGTATATTCTTTTTTTGTCAGGATTTTCTCTTCTAGGTTGGGGGTGTGCGCTATACCCCGATAAATACCTAACGTGTGTGAAAGAATTACATGAAAAAGATAGGAAAGAAATGATAATGGATGTTTATTAGGAGCATAATATGATACAATGGTTACAGCAACATCAGAAATTTATCCAATAAGAATGAGGTAGCACCCCTCAAGATCTTTCATTTCAGATAAAAATACAAATGGGGTTGTGCAGTGAGTAGCTATAAGAACACCTCGTTGTTTAGTGGCTGCTGAGGATGTATATACCTGTGGATAAGTGGAGCTGAAAAACGCCTTGTACACACAATTGGAACTTCCGATTGAAAAAATCAGATGGAATTTTTTCATCGGATATTCCTACCGTGTGTGTGCCCCATCAGAGTTTTTCCATCGGAAATTCCGACGGACTTAGAAAGAGAACATCTTTTTGCCCGATGAAAAAAAATGATATCCGTTCTTCTGTATAGAACTGAACGGAGAAAAAAACACGCATGCTCAGAATCAAGTCGATGAATGCTCGGAAGCATTGAATTTAATTGTTCTTGACTCGCGTAGTGTTGTACCTTACTGCGTTTTGGACGGTCAGAATTTGGTGCGACAGTGTGTATGCAAGACAGCTTGAACAGAAATCCATCAGAAAAATCTGTCAGGGTTTATCCAGAGGGAAATTCTGATCGTGTGTAGGGGGCACTAGGAGTAGATTGTTCAGTAATATTGGTCTGTACTCTCCTGTATGGAAAAAAAATTGGATTTTAGCTGCGGCAAATGAACGGAATGCTTTAGTGTGTTTTTGTGGTATAGTAAGACCTTGGACATTTCAAAATGTTTAAGGGGGCCATATTGGTAATATAAGGAGTTGCATAATAAAAACGTTAGGTTCTGACAGTAGGATTGCTTATAATTCAGTATAGGGGGTAGGAAAAGGGAAAGGCTGGAAGAAAAGGAAAGGAATTGTCTCTCGTTGAGAAGATATTACTAAGATTTGTAAAATAATAAAGAGAGCTAATAGCTCAACAGAACGGCGTACTGGGGAGGGACAAGCTGTCCGCCAGAGGCCAAAAAGCTATCTTCAGAAGCCCACATAATAATAATGGGGATCCAAGTGTAAGCAAATTGGAGGTGCAAAAACACCACCAAAGGGGGCACTGACAACAAAAAAAAGTAAGGCCGCGTACACACGACCGAGGAACTCGACGGGCGAAACACATCGTTTTCCCCGTGGAGTTCCTTGTTTGGCTTTTAAGGAACTCGCTGAGCCAAATTTTCCCATTCCCGTCGAGGAAAAAGAAGCCATGCTCTCTTTTTGGCTCGACGAGTTTCTCGACAGTTTTCTCTGCGAAAAGTGTACACACGACCAGTTTTCTCGGCAGAATACGTCTCCTCGTTTCTTGATGGATTCTGCCGAGAAAACCGGCCTTATACATACAGTATATCATCAAAAGTAAGTACACACATTTTTTGTAAATATTTTATTATATCTTTTCAACACTGAATAAATAACACTTTGCTAAAATGTAAAGTAGTGAGTGTACAGCTTGTATAACAGTGTAAATTTGCTGTCCCCTCAAAATAACTCAACACACAACAAAAGTGAGTACACCCTTAAGTGAAAATGTCCAAATTGGGCACAATTAGCCATTTTACCTCATGTGACTCGTTAGTGTTACAAGGTCTCAGGTGTGAATGGGGAGCAGCTTGTTAAAGTGGATGTAAACCCACTCTCATCCTTTCTAAACTACTGCCATAGTGCTGATCTATAAGGATATAGATGCCTCCTATCCTTACCTGTCAAATGTCTCCCCTCCACTACACCCCCCTTGTCAACATGCATTTTTTCCTGTGCATTTCTTACACTAAATTCTGCTATGATCACTAACATCCATTCAAAATCCAGAAAAGTAACCACATGACTTCAGAAAAGGAGTGGGGGTGGGATTTGAAAAATAATGCCTGTCTTCAGGCTAGTGATTGAGATATGTAAATAACCTGTCATTCACAGCAAGGGGGCGGAACAGACTAAGGTTTTTCTCTGTTTTATTTAACTGAACAATAAAAGAGGATTTCTCAGAGCTGGATTAACTCTGTGTGTCCAGACTGGGCACAGATGATAGGAAATATTATACTGTACATGGTGACAATAAAATAAAAAAATCGGGTTAACATTCACTTTAAATTTGGTGTTATCGCCATCACTCTATCATACTGTTCACTGGAAGTTCAACATGGCACCTCATGGCAAAGAACTCTCTGAGGATCTGAAAAAAAAGAATTGTTGTTCTACATAAAGATGGTCTAGGCTATAAGAAGATTGCCAAGACCCTAAAACTGAGCTGCAGCACAATGGCCAAGACCATACAGCGGTTTAACAGGACAGGTTCCACTCAGAATAGGCCTTGCCAAAGTCTACCAAAGAGGTTGAGTGTATGTGCTCAGCGTCATATCCAGAAGTTGTCTTTGAGAAATAGGTGTATGAGGGCTGCCACAATTGCTGCAGAGGTTGAAAGGGTGGGGGGTCAGCCTTTCAGTGATCAGACCATATGCCGCACACTGCATCAAATTGGTCTGCATGGCTGTCATCCCAGAAAAAAATGCAGTAGTGATTAAATAACACCAAAAGAAAGCTCTATTTGTGTGAAAAAAAATATAAAAATGTCTTTTGTGTGTAGTGTTGCATGACTGCGCAATTGTCATTCAAAGTGCGACAGCACTGAAAGCTGAAAATTGGCCTGGACAGGAAGGGTATAAGAGTGCCCAGTAAGCAAGTGGTTAAAATAATAAAAGGCTGACAGCGGCTGTTGCTGTCCACATGTATTCTTACTGCTGGAATGGCCGGGTCATGTGAACAGCAGCGGCCAATGTCAGCCTGCTATTAGTATAAAACATCTGAGCTCCTGCCGCTGATCACATAACTCAACAACAAGAATCCCCAGATTCTTGCTGTGGAAATCCTAAGGTCACATCAGCCCAGCCATGTGAATGGAGCCTAATTGGTATGGCAGTGATCCCCTGATCCAGATCTGGTCTGAATTTTAAGGGGAATCACACGCCACAATATTAAAAAAATGGTGTGGGGTTACCCCCAAAAATCCTTATCAGACCTTTATTCGAGCACGCAACTTGGCAGGCCGCACTAGGCCACATGCCCTCAACTTGGGGAGGATGCTTCGAGGTCCAAAGGGCCTCCTCCCCACAACCCTTCCCGTGGTTGTGGGGGTCTGCGGGCAGGGGGCTTATCAGAATCTGGAAGCCCCCTTTAACAAGGGGAACTCCAGATCCTGACCCCCTTATGTGAATTGGTAACGGGGTACATTGTACACCTACCATTTCACAAAAAAAGTGTCAAAAATTTTAAAAAACACAAGACACAGCTTGGCACAAGTCCTTTATTAAAAAAAGAAAAAAATCCAGCAACGTAACTCATTCTTGACCCAAGGATATGGAAAACAAATTGAAAAAGGGTCGCCACTCTCCGTCTCAAAGGGAGGTTCACATGGAATTACGCTACACCCGCCAATACAGCTCTTAAATAGCTGGGGCCACCCGTGATGTACTAGGGTGACCCCGCCCCCGTGATGCCACAGGGGTTTCCAATGGCGTCAAAGGGGGGCGGGGTCACCCATGACCACACAGGGAAACTGCAGGAAACCCCTGTGGCATCAGAGGGGGCGGGGTCACCGATGTATGTCATGGGTGGCCCCGCCCTCAGCTATTTAAGAGCTGTCACAGCAGGTGTAGCTTCATTAGGCAGCCGCCTCCCATGGAGGCGGAATTGTATCGTTTTTCGTCAGACCAGCACCCTGCTAGAGATTTTTATTTTTAATAAAGGACTTGTCCCAAGTTGTCTCCTGTATTTTTTACCATTTCTGACACTTTTTTGGTGAAATGGTAGGCTGTTACCAATTCACATGGGGGGGCGGGATCTGGGGGTCCCCTTTGTTAAAGGGGGCTTCCAGATTACGATAAGCTCCCTGCCCACAGATCCCCACAACCACCAGGCAATGGTTGTGAGGATGAGGCCCTTGTCCCTATCAACATGGGGACACGGTGCTTTGTTCTAGTATGGTTCAGGGGGGGGGGGCGTTCCCTCTTTTTTTTGTTTTTGTTTAGTTTTGGCGCAGGGTTCCCTTTAAAATTGGGTCTGGATATTGGTCTGGATATTGCAGGTGTTCTGCAGCTTTCGAATTTTCCAGCGAACACCCCAAATTGTTTGCCACTCGGCGAACAGATGAACTTCCGATGTTCATGTCAAACTTATGTTCGACACGAACATCGGGCTCATCCCTAGTCAGGATATAAATAAATGTCAGAAGTCATGGCCATCAGTTCAAGGTATTTATGCATCTGAGGAGGGGGCTAGTTTAGGTCTAAATAAAGTATTAAAAGAACAGAAAACCTTTGCAGCAATTTCTTGTGTGTGACATGGTTAACCTTTAACTGAAAAGGAAATAGCATAAATATCAACATTTCAATCTCTTCCATTCCATTGTGAAATGACACCCTCTATTCCTTCATAGTTGTATCTCTAGCTTTTGTAGACATATTTGTCTGGCCAATTGCAGCCTGCTAATATAGTTCAGTGAGCACACAGTTTTCCAACTTTGAGCTGTAAATCAATCATCCATTAAAACACAATTTCCTACTCTAGAAAGTCCGATTCATTTACATGAGAGGTTAAAAAAAAATTCTTGGACGTGGTGCAAAAATTATGCAATGTCATGAACATATTAACATTTCGATCAAAATTTTACATCTTGTCAGATAGTAAATATTATAAATGGTTGAGATTTGCAATAAATAATTGTCTATTAATACCCTGGCATGGTGCAGCAAATTAAAGTCACACTTCAACAATCACAGCTGTAGGCACAAGACTGAAAAAAGGCAGATTCCGTGAAAAGACAATCCGATCATATTTCTGTATCTCTTGCTTGCTTTTCAGCTTCATTTATTTCATTTAAAGTGTCAGTTCACCATTGAAACATTTTTTACTTGTAATTAATTTGCTGTGCATTCTTCCAATTTCCATTTACATTTTCTAACCTATTTTTCCCCTGTGCTTGATTCTGCACTTTGCTTAATCTCAATGACTAGCCACCTGCCCATTGACACGGGTCATCTCTTTACAACTAGAACCTCTATGTGAGAAGAACAAAATGGTTTCTGGTATTATTCTTACCTGAGTGTAAATGCCACTCAAACGAAGCAGTGCAGCCCACACCAGTTGCAAGAAAGAAGCAGCACATGTAGATAGGACTGAATTCACACACATCGGCGCATATTTATGCAGCTGCAGAGTATCTCTTTTACGCTACGCCGGTGCAGCTCAGAGAGGCAAGCATGGAATTCACAAAGCAAATGCTCCCAACTCTGCGCTGGCGTAGCATATATTTCATAGGCGTAAGCCGGCGTAAGTGGAAGTAGGTGGAAGTGAGCTGGAAGTGGGCGTGATCCATGTTAATGAAACGTGACCCAATGCAAATGATGGGCCGGGCGCCAGACAAGTACTTAAAATGAACTGCGCATGTGTCGGGACGTATCCCCGTGTGCATGCGTACAAACCACATCGGAACAACTGCCTAAGATACGCCCGATCACTGTGTACGCCGTAAACGTAACCTACGCCCAGCCAGACCCACGTCGGCCCATATTCACAGACTTCCAACGTAAAATACGTAGGCTTGTGTTCCCTGATCCATACCTTTGCATGGGTTGCGCCTCATCTATGGGGAATAATTTTACGCTGAACGTAAAACTTACGCAAACTGCTTAAATCATGCGCCGGGCGTAAGTACGTTTGTGAATCGGCGTATCTCCCTCATTTGCATATTTTAATAGAAAATCAATGGGAAAGCCACATGCGTCCAGCGTAAATATGCGAGTTACGTCGGTGGGGTGAAGTCTGTTTTAAGGTGTATCTACGTTTGTGGGTCCGGCGCACAGATACGAGGGCTCATATTTGTACTTACGCGGCGTATCTGGAGATACGCCGTCGTAAGTCCTTTCTGAATCTGGCCCATAGTATATGATTTATTTGTGCTTTTTATGAAGCCCTAATTAGGTGTCAACAAGACAATAATAATTGCTATCACTGGATTTCAGGACATTATGTGCAATCTTGTGGTCCCCTCCACCATTTCCATCTAGCAATCATACTACCATAAAATAGGATGCGCAAACTGATTTCAGCTAAATTGATTTTCCTTAAAAATTTGTGATTTTTCCACTGGTGACTGAGCTTCTTTACTAATCTTTTCTTTATTTAAAGGAAATCGTTTTTATTTTTATAGTGTTTTTCCCCTTTTTTTGTATGTGGTCTCTATTTGTGTACTGTCACTTTAATCTTTTTCACTGTGTTTTGTTTTCCTTTTGTGAAAAAATGTGTTTTTAATAATAAGTTTATTTTAACAGTGTAATATTGAGACTAATTGGAGTATGTTGTTGGCACAAAAACATGTCCAGAATAGTTGAAAGGAGCGTCTTTAAAGGGGTAATTCCCCCAAAAACCTTTTTTTAACATTGATTGAGGCTCGTTATGTCAAGGGGAATCGGGTGTTTTTTTATTAGAAACGAAGCAGTACTTACCGTTTTACAGATGCATCGTCTCTGTCGCTTCCGGGTATGATCGTCTGGTCTGGGCGTGCCTATTTGATTGACAGGCTTCTGACGGTCGCATACATCGCGTCACGAGTAGCCGAAAGTAGCCGAGCGCCGGTGCGGCTCTATACTGCGCCTGCGCACCGTCGTTCGGCTACTTTCGGAAAATCGTGACGCGATGTATCCGACCGTCGGAAGCCTGTCAATCAAATAGGAACGCCTAGACCCGAAGACCATACCCGGAAGCATCGGAGACGATGCATCTCTAAAACGGTAAGTACTGCTTCGTTTCTAAAAAAAAAACACCCGATTCCCCTTGACAAAACGAGCCTCAATCAATGTTAAAAAAAAGGTTTTTGGGGGAACTACCCCTTTAACACTCAGAAATTATTTGGAGCCTGTAGAACAATTAAATAAAATAAAAAACACTCTTATTTTACCTTCCATGTTTATTTCAACACATTTTGCCAAAATCTTAGAATTGTTGTATTCACCATGAAAATCCTTTTTTTGGAGTCCACTGAGGGACACTGAAACTCCTAAGCAAAGGATAACCCCACAACCAGCAGGCCTCAGTTTTGTAGAAAAGTAGAGTCAAGAGATTGATGAGGGTTGGCCCCATGTCCTTTAATGTTCCCCAAGCAAAGAACTTTAAGGTTAGTAAAAAAAAAAAAAAATCATCTATTAAGTGACAAAAGAAGTCTAAAACCTTTGGGATGACCAAAAGTGTTCCAGGGGTGGCAAGTATAAGCCAATAGACCCAAGGAAATATCTTAATACAAAGAATGAAAAAAGAAGAACAGGTGGTAACTTTGCAAATTTGGGAAAAGTTGCTTAATTCCAAAAAGTAAAAGAAGCATGCACATAACTAGTAAAGTGGGCCTAGATGGGATAGGGTGCAAACTTATACTTCAAATTATAAGACTGAGTGATGGCCAGTCTGAGCCACCTAGAGATGGTGGTGGATCCAAAAGCTTACATAACCATACAGGATCCATCTGGAATTAAGAAAAGGAATCAGGCTTCTTGAAAGAAGCAGTGGCTGAGAAATAGGCTAACACAGCCCAAACCAGGTCTGGCCAATGGGAGAAAACAACCTTTTGATGTACTGGGATGGAGGGAGATTATCCCAGTTAAAGCGAAAAGCAGAAACTATCTTAATCAAGAAAAAAGAGAGAACCAGATTTAGATCCCACAAATGGGGGTCTACAGAGGAGACTCCCTATATAGATGCCAAACACTAGTCCAGACCAAAATTTTGGAAGTAGAGGATCCCCCAGAGAAACACCTAGTGTGGAAGTTCTGAGATTCACACCAAGTGACATATGCCTTCCACTTTCAGTGAAAGACCTTTTAGTAAATAGCTGTACTTTGAACAAAATTGAAGAATGACCTTGGAGTGAAACCTGGACTTCAACAGTGTCCAAGAAAAAGGTTGACGAATCAGTTTCTGTGAGAGAAGATTCTGATGAGCATATAGAGCAACCTGCTAAGGTCTTAATAGGTTGGTGGGTTGGTGTACCACAACCTCCTGGGCCATTTAGGAATAATAAGAAATGCCTCTGAGGCCCCATACACACGATCGGATATATCCGATGAAAACGGTCCGCGGACCATTTCCATCGGATATGTCCGATCGGGAGTTTGATCCGATGGCGTGTACACACCATCGGATCAAATTCCCCGCCGCCGGACGGCGCGGTGACGTAGTGGTGACGCGGCGGTGACGTTGACGCCGCCGCGTCACCGCCACGTCACCGCACCAGGAAGTAAAACACTTCCGCGCATGCGCCGAATCCATTCGGCAGCGGCGCGGCGGTGGTGGGAGCCGACATGTCTGCTGGTAAGTGTACTAACCAGCAGACATGTCGGGCGGACAGATTCCCACCGGATAGATTTCAAAGCTTGCTTTGAAATCTGTCGGGTGGAGAAATCTGTCCGCTAGCCCATACGGACCGTTTTCAGCGGACATATCCCCTCGTGTGTACGCGGCCTGAAAGAAGTTTCAGAGGAAGGTGTGAGGTAGTCTACCTGCCAATTGTCTTTGCCTGGCATATACACAAAGAACAAGACTGGGATGACAAATTTTGCCCAGCACAGTTTCCCCTCTACCTCTTTTGCCATGGAGAAGCTTCTAATTCCTTCCTGATGGTTAATGTATGCCACCTTTGTTTTTCCTAAGGGCTACGCTTCTGGAGACTGTTTGAAACCGATAACAAAAGATAAAGAGAATGCAGCACGCATGCGTATGATAGTTCTGCCCCCAGTGTGACACAGGAAGATTGGAGATATGCTAATTCATCATTAGTGTGCAGACTTTCCTGCCCTAGGAAATAGAGAAGGGGTACGAAAATTAAAGTGGTAACATTTCTTACCACTAGTAGAAATTAACGAGGACAGCTCTCCCATGTGGGCAGCTTGCAAAATTACCTAAAATATAAAACAAGCCCAGAATAAAAGGAGAATTTTAACTCACCACACAAAAGGCCAGACCGCTACATTTGCTTTGATAGCCTCAATATCAAACAGAGAAAACCTTAACCCAGCACAAGCCTATTATGTTAAGTAAGTTACAGAGACAGGGACACAAACACTTCAGAAGAAAAGTTAAATGTAAATGATAGAGACTATATAACATAGGTGAACACACACTTAGAAGACAAAATAAATATTTAGGGGAAAATATACTTTAAAATTCTTCTAAGGGCTGATTTTTTTTTTTTTTACGTTAATGCATTCTCTGCGTTATTGCAGCTTTCCTAGGGCTGCTCTGTGCAAAACAAAAGCAGATGAGTGTAACACGTTTGTTATTCTAAAAAACAATGGCTTATGATCACTTTAAGGAGATTTTTTTTTCTTTTAGATTAGGTGGGGTAGAGGTAATATTTCTGTCTGGTCTGATGCCCATACAAAATTGGACAAAAGGGCAGAGATCGCAATTAAACCATTTACCTAGTTCTAACCCTTCTTCATTCTAATAAATGTGTGGTTCTGTTTTTATGTTTTACTGGTGGAGAAATTTCCTATCACATCTGCCAATAGAGAAACATATATACATGTTTCGCTACCATTACTTTTTCTGGTTGACGAATCAGTTTTTGTGAGAGAAGATTCTGATGAGCATATAGAGCAACCTGCTAAGGTCTTAATAGGTTGGTGGGTTGGTGTACCACAACCTCCTGGGCCATTTAGGAATAATAAGAAATGCCTCTGAAAGAGGTTTCAGAGGAAGGTGTGAGGTAGTCTACCTGCCAATTGTCTTTGCCTGGCATATACACAAAGAACAAGACTGGGATGACAAATTTTGCCCAGAACAGTTTCCCCTCTACCTCTTTTGCCATGGAGAAACTTCTAATTCCTTCCTGATGGTTAATGTATGCCACCTTTGTTTTAACTAAGGGCTAAGCTTCTGGAGACTGTTTGAAACCGATAACAGAAGATAAAGAGAATGCAGCACGCATGCGTATGATAGTTCTGCCCCCAGTGTGACACAGGAAGATTGGAGATATGCTAATTCATCATTAGTGTGCAGACTTTCCTGCCCTAGGAAATAGAGAAGGGGTACGAAAATTAAAGTGGTAACATTTCTTACCACTAGTAGAAATTAACGAGGACAGCTCTCCCATGTGGGCAGCTTGCAAAATTACCTAAAATATAAAACAAGCCCAGAATAAAAGGAGAATTTTAACTCACCACACAAAAGGCCAGACCGCTACATTTGCTTTGATAGCCTCAATATCAAACAGAGAAAACCTTAACCCAGCACAAGCCTGTTATGTTAAATAAAATAATATTAGTTATTAGATTATAATTCATGATTTTGTGTTTCATCTTTTATCACATCTGGGATGTCTACTAGAGTCTTGTTTGGTCAGGTTTAAGTAAGTACTTACTAAGAATTGCAGGCCTATAATACATAACACCACATTTCCTTGCAAAACAATTGCAACGCTTTTGGTACAAAATTCCAGACAGAATCATAACGCCAGGGAGGTTAAGTAAGTTACAGAGACAGGGACACAAACACTTCCCCAGCTCCTAACTGGTTAAGGAGGATGAACATTATACCCAAAACAGGCATTCTGTGTGTCTGCACAGTGCCCCGTACCTCTGAATGCTCAGCTAAATGATGAAAACAGACTATACAAAAACAGATCAGCTTGTTTGCTTTGTGTGGTCAATTTAGAACAAAAACGAAATGTGACTGTCTGGCAGGATCAACCAGGTACTTCAGAAGAAAAGTTAAATGTAAATGATAGAGACTATATAACATAGGTGAACACACACTTAGAAGACAAAATAAATATTTAGGGGAAAATATACTTTAAAATTCTTCTAAAGGCTGAATTTTTTTTTTTTTACGTTAATGCATTCTCTGCGTTATTGCAGCTTTCCTAGGGCTGCTCTGTGCAAAACAAAAGCAGATGAGTGTAACACGTTTGTTATTCTAATAAACAATGGCTTATGATCACTTTAAGGAGATTTTTTTTTCTTTTAGATTAGGTGGGGTAGAGGTAATATTTCTGTCTGGTCTGATGCCCATACAAAATTGGACAAAAGGGCAGAGATCGCAATTAAACCATTTACCTAGTTCTAACTATTCTTCATTCTAATAAATGTGTGGTTCTGTTTTTATGTTTTACTGGTGGAGAAATTTCTTATCACATCTGCCAATAGAGAAACATATATACATGTTTCGCTACCATTACTTTTTCTGGCTCTGACACATACTTATCTAGTGCCTTATTATGATTTTTCTTCCCATTGAGACAGTAGAATCCTGTGCCTAGGTGCAGGCTTAATAATATTGTATTTTCTATCTCCTCAAATTACCGGATACCAGACCTCAATTGTATCAAAATATTGACTGTTGATTTTTAGTTGCCAAATGTTTTACAAAGATGATCATCACCCAACTCCTGCATCATCTCCCTAGTTTAATCCAAAACAATCAAGTAGGCTTTATACTAATTTGAAAAGCTAGAGACAACACCTCTCAGGTAGTTGACCTAATTTCCCATGCTCAATCTAAGTTAATCTCCCACTGTCTCTTCACAGTTGACTCTGAGAACAAGTTCGACCAAGGTTAGTAGATCCTTCCTAGAAGCCTCTTTACATGACATTGGGATAGGCAACTTCCTCCTCCACAAGATCTTGGTATTATACGACAAGCTGTCAAGCATGGATTAGATCAAATGGCATCCTCTCTGACCCATATAGAAGTGAACAAAAGAAGATTACATGCTACGGTATGGTATGGTATGGTTTTACCACTGTTTACAAATTGGTATATAATTGAAGGCTTCCATTGTATACCTTTCAATAGCTTTCAGATCGTCGGTGTGTGCTACTTTCAATGCTCAGTTTTGGCCTATTACTGCTAGATCAAAAGCCCAGGTGTTACATCAAAAACTTGTTTCAGATGGAGTGCTGATGCTGTATGTAAGTCATAATATAATGTAAAAGTAAAACAAAATATGCAAATTATGTGATGCCAGAGTACGCTTTCAATAGGAATTGGACTGTACAGATTAACGCCATCTCCCAAGTATGTAATCTGAAGGATTGATGTTTTTCTCATGTCTCCCTTAAAGTTGTTTAAAACAGAGGGCCCCCTCCCTGCAGAACAATATTTCCTAAAATTCGTTGCTTTGCGTTTGCATTGTATGTTGGTGCAATCAGTTGTATTCTGCATTACGAGCGTGAAAGACAGGATCACAACAGAAGAACAGAATTGGAAAACAGTTGCCACTCCTAAATAGAAGTACCTGAAAAAATAACTTTAAGGCAGTATCACAAGATATAGAAAGCAAAAAGGGTGCAATCAGCGCAAAAAAATAAATAAACATCCCCCTTCACAAATGCAAGCTGAACACTGACAGGACAATCACAAAATCCAGACGATGCAAAAAATGTATAAAAAATAGTGCAACGCAATATAAATACAATTAAACTAAAGTGCAAAACACAGTATTAATACCGATAACAAATTAATCATGAAAGGTGCATAAGTAATGCAAAAATCAGTTCAAAAAGTGAAAAATTCCAAAAGAATGAGGTGACAACCACTCCAAATCTTCACCGGTGACTGTAACTTTAAATATGTGATCCCTCCCCTGGCTACTCTCACCTTAAGGTATGGACCCCTGTTTTACCAGGCAGTCATACCAGCAGAAATCGATAAACAACTTGGTGCAATATGTGGATAGCAAACTTCTTGAGCTTGGCAGCATTGGGATCAAGGATAAGAAAAAAGGCAGATCTAATGCACACGATCACTTTTTGTGATGAAAAAAAATGACGTTTTCAAAAACGTCATTTAAAATGATCGTGTGTGGGCAAAATGTTGTTTTATGTCTTCAAAAAACGACCAAAAAAAAATTCGAACATGCTTGAATTTTTTGTGTCGTTTTTCAAAATGTAATTTTTTGTGTCATAAAAAGTGATCGTGTGTGGGCAAAACGATGTTGAAAACGTCATTTTTAAACCCGCGCATGCTCAGAAGCAAGTTATGAGACGGAGCTTCAATGGAACAGAGTGCCGTCGAACGTGGTGTACGTCACCATGCTTTGCTAGAGCATTTTGGAAAAACGATGGTGTGTATGCAACGTCGTTTTGGAAAATGAAGTTTGAAAAACGTTGTTTTGCTTCGTCACATAAAACATAGTTTTTTTTTCATCACAAAAAGTGATCGTGTGTACGCGGCATTAGTGCTCTCTGCTTTAAGCCCCGAGCCTGTTTTTCAGATTCAGTGTTTTTTTGCTATACAATTACTTAAAACCCCCAAACATTATATATATATTTTTTCTAACACCCTAGAGCATGGGTCTTCAAACTACGGCCCTCCAGTTGTTCAGGAACTACAATTCCCATAATGCCTAGTCATGTCTGTGAATGTCAGTGTGTTACAATGCCTCATGGGATGTGTAGTTCTACAACATCTGGAGGGCCGTAGTTTGAGGATCCCTGCCCTAGAGAATAAAATGGCAGTCATTGCAATACTTTTTGTCACACCGTATTTGCGTAGCGGTCTTACAAGCGCACTTTTTTTGGAAAAAAAACACTTTTTTTTACATATTGTGAAAGATAATGTTACGCCGAGTAAAATGATACCCAACATGTCACGCTTAAAAATTGCGCCCGCTCGTGGCATGGCGTCAAACTTTTACCCTTAAAAATCTCGATAGGCGACGTTTAAAAAATTCTATAGGTTGCTTTTTTTTCTAACGATTGCGGCGATACCTCACTTGTGTGGTTTGAAAACCTTTTTTATATGCGGGCGCTACTCGCGTATGCGTTTGCTTCTGCGCGCAAGCTCGTTGGGACGGGGCGCTTTAAAAAAAAAATGTATTTATATTTATTTTACAATTTTTAACACTGAAATAAAAATATTAATAAAAAATTATCACTTTTATTCCTATTACAAGGAATGTAAGCATCCCTTGTAATGGAAAAAAGCATGACAGGTCCTCTTAAATATGAGATCTGGGGTCAAAAAGACCTCAGATCTCATATTTAGGCTTAAATGAAAAAAAAAAAAATTACCTTTTGAAATTGTCTCTTTAAGACGCTGTGCAGGACTGACGTTTTGACGTCACTTCCGCCCAGCAGAACTATGGGGACGGGTGGGTGCCATGTTGGCCTCACTCGCATCCCCACACAGCAGCCTAGCGGACCCGATCGCCTCCGCCGCTACCGACGGCTACGGTAAGCGGCGGAAGGCGCGGGAGAGCGGCGGGAGCGGGGGCCCTCTCCCGCCACCGATAACGGCGATCTCGCGGCGAATCCGCCACGGAGACTGCCGTTATCGTTGACAGGACCGTCCACTGAAGAGATGGATATATCGGTTGTGGCAGCAGCTGCTGCCGTTCCCGAGATATCCATCTTTAAAAACAGGACGTAAATATACAGTGGGCGGTCATTAAGTGGTTAAAAAGCTTATGTTTACTAAAAAGACATTAACAGGCTACTCACATTAGCCCAAAAGGCAAAACGGCAGAATGGAAGTACACACAACATGTGTCTTTTCAGAGATGGCAGCAAGGGACTTCAGGCTCCTTCCCCCGTACCCGTTACGTTGTAGCAACTTCCTCACAAGATATATTTTTAAAGCACAACTGTATATTTTGGTACATGTTGTCCTTTAAATTATGCCCTTGTCCACTTGGTCCAATACTTACTTGTCTCAGTTCCAGCAAACTTGAGCTGCACAGCTTTTTTTTTAAATAGCATCCCAGCTGGATCCTCCTCATCCTTCTCACGCACCCCATGGACCCATTCATTCTTATGGGGAACTATACTCATTGTTATTTTGGCAGTCCTGAAGAGTATGGGATAATGAGGATCTGGCAGAATTCTTTAAGAAAAAGAGCTTTGCATCTCTGGGCAGGGCTGCGCAGTGAAGATGATTGGAACCGGGACAAAGGTATTAGGCATGTGCAAAAGTGAAAAATGTGTTTAGTTTTAATTTGTCATTTAAATAATTTTGTTAAGTTAGGTTTCGTTACATGTGTTGAATTCGTTTTCGGAATTCGTTCGTTTTCGACCGAATTTCGAAAAATCCGATCGAAATCGAAAATATTTCGACCGTTTTCGGAATTCGTTTGTTTTCGACCGAATTTCGAAAAAATCCGGTCGAAATCGAAAATATTTCGTCTGGATTAGAAAACAAATAGTCTCTTTTCGAATAGAATTTTTTTCGAATTCAATTTGAATAGAATTTTTTTTCGAATTACGATCGAATTTCGTCCGCGGGTTTTCGATTCGGGAATCGAAAACGTTCGTTCGGAATCGGTAAATTCGTTAATATTGCAATTCGGGAATTCGTATGAATTCCTATGCATTTCGGAACGAAACGAGATGCACATGCCTAAAAGGTATGGACTGGACCAGATGGGCTGCAATCAGGGTGTAGTTGCATGCCTTAAAGGGCAACTTGTACAAAAGGTTCAGTTGTACCTTAATGAAAACTATAGATTTAAAGAATCAAAATAGCCTTCAGAAGTACGTTGACCTGGTAAAGATTACATGAATTTGCGATTATTGGCTTTAGATCTACTTTAATATATAGAAATAAGTGCATTGTATTGCAATAGATTTACAGTATAGATGATCTTGCTTTATATGTTATGGATTCAGTAACACTAAAATTCACTTACACTAAAAAATAGACAAGGCTCGGAAAATAACTATTGATATGTTACAAAAAAAGAAAAAAGCTTTTGGCACAATATTCTTCATAAGAATTATTTTATCTATTGACTTGCTACACTGTTTGCACATAGATCTTTAGCTTACACAATGGTAAATTTAAATCTTGGGGTAGTAATGTGGCAGAAACAAATGTACTGAATTACTGGAAAGATTAATACCTTTAGCAAGGTCAGGAGCGACAGCAAGGTTGAAACAAGTGTTTAATTATGAAAATGCTTGATATCAATCATATGGTGAGATGCACATGAGTTCAGCGCTGCTGTATTTCTTCTATTCTTGTGTCAGACTTGTGCATCATTTGAATATTTGGATGAATCATGTCTAGTTATTAGTGCACAAGGCTCAAGTTCACGTTGGGGAGACCCAGCAGATATGACAATTTTTCTGTGTATATTTGTCAGTAGAAAGCTGTGTTCCTAGATGCATCCCTAAATTTTAAAATCTGAATTAACAAAATTATCTGTCTACTGTATATGTATACATTTATTATTTTTATATATTCTGTATGAACTTTAGATTCATTCTCCAAGACTGTATTGACAGAGGTGATTTTAGATACTAGGGTTTATTGTAGCCTCTTTGCAGCTCCTTCTTGTCTGCATGTGCTCAATAGACATGTGCAGACTGGAATATTTAGTTTTGTTTTTTCGTTTTCGTTTGGAAAATAAATTTATTTAGTTACTCCCGAAAATCGTTTTGATTCATTTAGTTTTTCGTTGGGGAATAGCTTTCGTCCGAAAATCCAATAATACTTGGTTTCTGTCGAATGGGCAAAAAAAAAAAAAATGGTAAATGGCCAAAGAATATTCGACGGAACGTCGAATCTTTACGCCTCATAAATCGAAATCTATTATTTCTATAGTGTCGAATCTTTTCTCTATGATGTCAAATCTTTTCCCGAAAATAAAGCATTTTTTATGTCGGATCTTTTGGTTTTCGTTTCTTGCACTTTCTTTATCGTTTGTTAATACCCGATTTTCGGACGAAAATGCATTCTAACGAAAACGAATGCACATGTCTAGTGCTCAATAATGGCTGCATGGCATTGCTCAGGGCTTCCTTATAGTGACAACTGAGTGTGTACTATGCCTGTGTTATGTGTGCTAAAATCACCATTTATAGTTACAATTGAAAGCCCTTCTGACAACTCAAATATAAAGGGACAGAGCATTGTCACCATATAATGCGCAGAATTACAAGTACAATTTATATAAATGATGCAGGTTTAAAAATATTAAATATTGCTTTTGAAATTACCTTAAATAGTATAGCTTAGATGAGGTTTTATGATTCAGTATACAAATAATTTCATTAAATCCAATCAAGAAGCATGAGCTTTACTGACTGCCTAGCTCTAACTTTGGCTTATGCCGCATACACACGATCGGTCCATCCGATGAGAACGGTCTGATGGACCGTTTTCATCGGTTAACCGATGGTCCGTCGTGCCTACACACCATCGGTTGAAAAACCGATCGTGTCAGAACGCGGTGACGTAAAACACAACGACGTGCTGAGAAAAATGAAGTTCAATGCTTCCAAGCATGCGTCGACTTGATTCTGAGCATGCATGGATTTTTAACCGATGGCCGTGCCTACTAACGATCGGTTTTGACCTATCGTAAGGAATCTATCGGTTAAATTTAAAACAAATTCCCTTTTTTTTAACCGATGGTTAACTAACCAATGGTGCCCACCCACGATCGGTTTGGTCCGATGAAAACGCTTCATCAGACCGTTCTCATCGGTTTAACCTATCATGTGTATGCGGCCTTAGTGAGGAGCACACAGGACCACTGCAGAGAGACCACTG
Organism: Rana kukunoris; assembly: GCA_029574335.1. Taxonomy (NCBI): domain Eukaryota; kingdom Metazoa; phylum Chordata; class Amphibia; order Anura; family Ranidae; genus Rana; species Rana kukunoris. Next base: position 178,921,537 of record CM056054.1, read on the forward strand.
TTCACACTAGACATGTGCACACTGAAATATTTTGTTTCGGAATTTCATTTTCGTCCGAAAAATACATTTATTTAGTTACTCCCGAAATTTGTTTTTACTTATTTTGTTTCGTTATAGAATGCATTTGTCTGAAAATCCGAATTAATTGAGGTCGATTCTGTCAATTGAAGGCTTATGGTGTCTGTCGAATGTTCTAAGAAGATTTGACGGAGCAGCTAAACTGTACGACACCGCAAAATCGTGTACCCCAATGCCGTCTCTTTAATGTCGAATCTTTTCTCTCTATGTCAAATCTTTCCAATCTATATGGAATAATCTTGGACTAATAGAGTCAAAGGATCACTAAAGGAATTTTTTTTTTTTTTAGCTAAATAGCTTCCTTTACCTTACTGCAGTACTGGTTTTATGTCCTTATTGTTCGTTTTTGCTTTGAAGTTGCTGTAATCCTGCTCTGATCTCCACACTTCTTGCTTGTCTGTTTCCTTATAACCACAGTGCTGGGAGCTTTCTCACGGTGGTTTAAGCTGTCATTACTGTGTGTCCAAAACTTCCCAGAACCAATCAGATTCATTTTAAAAACAAAACACTGCCCTGGATTTGTTTGTTTTTGTTCTGTGTGTCTATTTCTACTTCACAGAAACATGAAGCCAGTTCAAATGTGAAACTAACCTGCAGGCACATTATATGATTGATTTTTATCTATTTTTAATCATTTTGAAAAGGAATCAGTTAACTTTTATGTCTCTATACCCTGTAAACAGTCATTTCAGCAAAAACATTTTTTTTCCTTTAGTGACCCTTTAAGGTTAGGCACCTTCGACCACAGATTCAGTAGACACAGATTGTCACGATCATGTCGAATCTCCTATCTATATCGAACTGTTGTAGCAACAAAAACAACAATACAGCGTTTTTTTATGTCGGATCTTTCGGATTTTGGATTCTGCGCATTCGTTTTGGTTTGTTAAAATGATAACGAAAATACTTGAAATTCGAACAAAAATGCATTTGGACAAAAACAAATGCACATGTCTAGTTCACACACAGATAGCAGCATTCTTTCTGAGATTACCCAATAGCAGTTTTTCCAAAATGCTCTAGCAAAGCGTGGTGACATACACCACGTTCGACGGCACTCTGTTCCATTGAAGCTCCGTCTCAAAAATTGCCTCTGAGCATGCGCGGGTTTAAAAACGTCGTTTTCAACATTGTTTTGCCCACACACCATCACTTTTTATGACACAAAAAAGGACGTTTTGAAAAACTACACAAAAAATTCAAGCATGTTCGAATTTTTTTTGGTCGTTTTTTTGAAGACATAAAACAACGTTTTGCCCACACACTGTGATTTTAAATGACGTTTTTGAAAACATCGTTTTTTTTTCATCACAAAAAGTGATCGCGTGTACGCGGCATAAGACTAAAACCAAATTGGTCTGTAGTGCATGTTTATAAATAATAACATATTCGATTTTTCACTCCAGCAGTATATAATGAGTTTGGAAATTGTAGAGAAATGTTAAATAATTAGTTTTAGTCGACTAAAATGTACTGGAGTTTTTAGTTGACTAAAATTGACTGGAGATTTAGTCGACTAAATACGACTAAAACTAAAACAATTGCAGAAGACTAAAATGGGACTTAACCCCTTAACCACTTGCCCACGGTGTCATAGTAAAAAGACGTCATGATTTTAAAGATGGATATCTCGGTAACGGCAGCAGCTGCTGCCACAACCGAGATATCCATCTTTTCCGTGGGCAGTGCTGTACATGATAATGGCGGTCCCAGCGGCGGATTCGCCACAAGATCGCCGTTATCGGTGGCGGGAGAGGGCCCCCCCCCCTCCCGCCGCTCTCCCGCGCTCTCCGCCGCTTACCGGAGCCGTCGGTAACGGCGGAGGCGATCGGGTCCTCTTGCTGGCTGTGTTGGGATACGAGTGAGGGAAAAATCGCCCCCACCCGTCCCCCACAGCTCTGCTGGGCGGAAGTGACGTCAAAACGTCAGTCCCGCCCAGCGTCTTAAAGAAACATTTTTTTTTTCTGAAATTTGAAAAATTACATTTTTTTTTTTTTTCTTTTTTTGCATTTAAGCCTAAATATGAGATCTGAGGTCTTTTTGACCCCAGATCTCATATTTAAGAGGACCTGTCATGCTTTTTTCTATTACAAGGGATGTTTACATTCCTTGTAATAGGAATAAAAGTGATAATTTTTTTTTTTTTATTTATTTCGATGTATAAAATTATAAACTAATTAAAAATAAATAAGAAAACAAAAAAAAAAATGTAAAACGCCCCGTCCCGACGAGCTCGCGCACAGAAGCGAACGCATACGCGAGTAGCGCCCGCATATGAAAACGGTGTTCAAACCACACAAGTGAGGTATCGCCGCGATCGTTAGAGCGAGAGCAATAATTCTAGCCCTAGACCTCCTCTGTATCTCAAAAAATGCAACCTGTAGAATTTTTTAAACGTTGCCTATCGAGATTTTTAAGGATAAAAGTTTGACGCCATGCCACGAGCGGGCGCAATTTTCAAGTGTGACATGTTGGGTATCATTTTACTCGGTGTAACATTATCTATCACAATATATAAAAAAATTGGGCCAAATTTATTGTTGTCTTATTTTTTTATTCAAAAAAGTGTTTTTTTTTCAAAAAAAGTGCGCTTGTAACACCGCTGCGCAAATACGGTGTGACAAAAAGTATTGCAATGACTGCCATTTTATTCTCTAGGGTGTTAGAAAAAAAAATATATAATGTTTGGGGGGTTTAAGTAATTTTCTAGCAAAAAAAACTGTTTTAGTCTCGTAAACACCGAATCTGAAAAACAAGCCCGGTGGGCAAGTGGTTAAGGACCGCCTCCTGCACATTTACGTCGGCAGAATGGCACGGCTGGGAACATGCACGTACAGGTACGTCCTCTGTTAGTGCCCAGCGACCCGGTCCGAAGCTCCGTGACCGGGACCGAGGGACTCGCGGGACCGATCGCCGCTGGAGTCCTGCGATCGGTCACCAGAGCTGAAAAACAGGGAGAGCTGTGTGTAAACACGGCTTCCCCGTTCTTCACTGTGGCGCCGTGATCGATCGTGTGATCCCTTTTATAGGGATACACAATCAATGACGTCACATCTACAGCCACACCCCCCTACAGTTAGAAACACAGATGAGGTCATACATAACTCCTTCAGCGCCCCACTTGTGGTTAACTCCCAAACTGCAATTGTCATTTTCACAGTAAACAATGCATTTTAATGCATTTTTTGCTGTAAAAATGACAATGGTCCCAAAAACGTGTCAAAATTGTCCGAAGTGTCTGCCATAATGTCGCAGTCACGAAAAAAATCACTGATTGCCGCCATTAGTAGTAAAAAAAATTTTTTTTTATAAAAATGCAATGAAACTATCCCCTATTTTGTAAACGCTATAAATTTTGCGCAAACCAACCGATAAACGCTTATTGCGATTTTTTTACAGAAGAATACGTATCGGTCTAAACTGAGGAAAAAATATGTTTTTTTTTATAGATTTTTAGGGGATATTTATTATAGCAAAAAGTAAAAAATATTGCATTTTTTTCAAAATTGTCGCTCTATTTTTGTTTATAGCGCAAAAAATAAAAACCGCAGAGGTGATTAAATACCACCAAAAGAAAGCTCTATTTGTGGGAAACAAAGAACACCAATTTTGTTTGGTAGCCACGTTGCACTACCGGGCAATTGTCTGTTAAAGCGACGCAGTGCCAAATCGCAAAACCTGGCCGGGTCCTTTAGCTGCCTAAAGGTTCGGGTCTTAAGTGGTTAAACTAAAATGCCATTTTAGTACTAAGACTAAAACTAAATCGAAATTTGCTGCCAAAATTAACACTGCCCAATAGTACTATAGGCAGTGGCGTATCTAGGGTATGGCAGCCATGGAAAGTGCCATGGGCGCCATATGAAGGGGGCGCTGTTGAGTGGCTGGGCAGAAAGTTACTTACCAGGGTCTGAGGGTCTCTTCTTCCCTCCTCTCGAGCATAGGCAGGATCTCCTTTTCAGCACCTTTGCTAATGGACAATGGCAGGGCTATCCCTGCTGCGTTCAGCCACAGCCCTCCCCTGTTCTCCCAGGCTCTCTCATTCCATCTGGTTGGATTGGCAGCGCACAAAGAAGAAGGAGGAACATCAGTTTCTCCCTCTCCTCTGTGAAAACTGAGGCCTTGAGTGATGAAGATTTCATCACTTCCAGTATTGGTTCTGCATTTACCTGGCCTTGGAGGGCAGAGGAGGGATCAGGGGTCTAATAAACCCCAGATTTCTCCATAAAGAGGATATGTCACTACCCAAGGTATTACATGTTAGCTGTTTTTTTGTCAAGGTTATCTGAAAGATGGGTTTCAAATGTTTTGAGAGGGGTGCAGTTTCAGTGCTTGCCATAGGCGCTATTTTCACTAGATACGCCTCTGACTATAGGACCAATGTCATTTGAGTGTCCCTGTGTTTTTTAACCTAGTTATTGATAATAAGTCAATTACACTATGGAAAGCCTCTAGCACACCTATATGCTGGTACAAGAATGTGCTAATCGGTGAGTTGATTATCTATCTTTACAGAGTCCAATACCATAGAGGGAAGTGTGATTCCAAGAAAAGAGATTTTAAAGTGCATGTGACTAACCTTACAGACTCTCGTTCTATGATTTATAGTGCTTCATTTACACATTGTTAATACAGGGAGTGCAGAATTATTAGGCAAGTTGTATTTTTGAGGATTAATTTTATTATTGAACAACAACCATGTTCTCAATGAACCCAAAAAACTCATTAATATCAAAGCTGAATATTTTTGGAAGTAGCTTTTAGTTTGTTTTTAGTTTTAGCTATTTTAGGGGGATATCTGTGTGTGCAGGTGACTATTACTGTGCATGATTATTAGGCAACTTAACAAAAAACAAATATATACCCATTTCAATTATTTATTTTTACCAGTGAAACCAATATAACATCTCAACATTCACAAATATACATTTCTGACATTCAAAAACAAAACAAAAACAAATCAGTGACCAATATAGCCACCTTTCTTTGCAAGGACACTCATGCAGCCTGCCATCCATGGATTCTGTCAGTGTTTTGATCTGTTCACCATCAACATTGCGTGCAGCAGCAACCACAGCCTCCCAGACACTGTTCAGAGAGGTGTACTGTTTTCCCTCCTTGTAAATCTCACATTTGATGATGGACCACAGGTTCTCAATGGGGTTCAGATCAGGTGAACAAGGAGGCCATGTCATTAGTTTTTCTTCTTTTATACCCTTTCTTGCCAGCCACGCTGTGGAGTACTTGGACGCGTGTGATGGAGCATTGTCCTGCATGAAAATCATGTTTTTCTTGAAGGATGCAGACTTCTTCCTGTACCACTGCTTGAAGAAGGTGTCTTCCAGAAACTGGCAGTAGGACTGGGAGTTGAGCTTGACTCCATCCTCAACCCGAAAAGGCCCCACAAGCTCATCTTTGATGATACCAGCCCAAACCAGTACTCCACCTCCACCTTGCTGGCGTCTGAGTCGGACTGGAGCTCTCTGCCCTTTACCAATCCAGCCACGGGCCCATCCATCTGGCCCATCAAGACTCACTCTCATTTCATCAGTCCATAAAACCTTAGAAAAATCATTCTTGAGATATTTCTTGGCCCAGTCTTGACGTTTCAGCTTGTGTGTCTTGTTCAGTGGTGGTCGTCTTTTAGCCTTTCTTACCTTGGCCATGTCTCTGAGTATTGCACACCTTGTGCTTTTGGGCACTCCAGTGATGTTGCAGCTCTGAAATATGGCCAAACTGGTGGCAAGTGGCATCTTGGCAGCTGCACGCTTGACTTTTCTCAGTTCATGGGCAGTTATTTTGCGCCTTGGTTTTTCCGCACGCTTCTTGCGACCCTGTTGACTATTTTGAATGAAACGCTTGATTGTTCGATGATCACGCTTCAGAAGCTTTGCAATTTTAAGAGTGCTGCATCCCTCTGCAACATATCTCACTATTTTTGACTTTTCTGAGCCTGTCAAGTCCTTCTTTTGACCCATTTTGCCAAAGGAAAGGAAGTTGCCCAATAATTATGCACACCTGATATAGGGTGTTGATGTCATTAGACCACACCCCTTCTCATTACAGAGATGCACATCACCTAATATGCTTAATTTGTAGTAGGCTTTCAAACCTATACAGCTTGGAGTAAGACAACATCCATAAAGAGGATGATGTGGTCAAAATACTCATTTACCTAATAATTGTGCACTCCCTGTATTTGCTCTAAGAGCCGGTTCACTCTGGGGCGACTCATTGAATGCAATGGAACCGTTCTAATAGGAGCGACTCAAGTCACTCCGACTTAGAAAGAGGTTCCTGTATGTCTTTGGGGGCGGCTCGGGGCGACCTGCGCTGACTTCTATACAGAAGTCGTTTTGCAGGTCGCCTCTGAAGTCATCCACAGAACGACTTGCACAGTTGCCCCCAAAGTTGTGCCGCGGCTGTGTGAACCGGCTCTGACAATTATTATTTGTTTTTTGTAATTTACCACTTCCATATCCGGCCTATTTTGGCACTTCTCTCCTACATGCATAAATCATAATTTTTTTGTTAGAAAATTACTCAGAACCCCCAAACACTATATATATATATATATATATATATATATATATGTTTTTTTAGCAGACACCATAGGGAATAAAATGCCGGCCATTGCAACTTTTTATCTCGCACAGTATTTGCGCAATCATTTTCCAAACGCCTTTTTTTGGGGAAAAAAAACGGTTTTGTGAATGAAAAAATAGCAAAACAGTAAAGTTAGCCCTATTTGTTTGAATAATGTGAAAGATGAAGTTATGCAGAGTAAATAAATACCTAATACACTTTAAAATTGCGCACACTCATGGAATGGCGCCAAACGTCAGTACTTAAAAATCTCCATAGGCGAGGCTTATTTTTTTTTTTATTACAAGTTAAGCCCCATACACACTATCAGTTTTCCTGATGGACGTAAAAAAGGACGTAAATTTTGTTTGGAAGCCACATCGCAGGACCGCGCAATTGTCAGTTAAAGCGACGCAGTGCCGAATGGCAAAAAGTGGCCTGGTCTTTGACCACCCAAATGGTCAGGACTGAAGTGGTTAACTACCACAGGTTTTATACTTTATTAAATCTTTTTTATCTAACCTTTATATTATTGCATTGATTGTTAAAACCCATTGCCAATTAAAAGTAGTTTTGAAAAAAAGCCCTTGTGGATTTAACCAATAATTTTTAGTGCATTAATTCTTTGTGGTCCACTTAATTGGGAGTGTGACAGGGGTGTGTTCTTCACATTCTTTGTGCTAAAAAGAGTCACTTTCTCATTTCAGAAAATTGGGAAGTATGGTATAAGCCTGCGTTCAACTAATTTTCTGAGAGTGTACGACATCTAAAGTGTACTGGAACCTGGAAAGCATCAAATGTAGAATCAGCTGTGTAAGTTTATTCACCAACATTTCTCCTAGGTGGGATCAGTTAAAACCAAACTAACAATGAAACAGGGCATGTCTGTCTATGTTTATTGTAGCACAGAAAAAAGAGTCGATGTTGCCCTGAGGTTCTGTGAGTAGTTCTTTTTTTATTTTTCCTGGAGCTGGAGCTGGGGTAGTAAATGCTACTTTTTTGCTGATTCCTTGTACATGGTTTTATAAACTCCTTATGATCTGCACTTCACTATTTATATTAAAGGCTCATGTACATTACTATCATTCCTAAGATTTAGTGGAAGTTCTTTGTAATGCTGATTTAGAATTATTTAGCGAGAAGTGAGTAAATTTAATTACAGATATTTTAAAACCAGTTGGAATACATACTGTATGCACAACCAACTTTCAATAAGCATGTACATGATATTTGTTCATTAATTTACATTAATTTACAATACAGTATATAGTAAAAAATATGAATTTGTTGATGCTTATAAAAATCCTGGCATAGGGCCTTGAGCATATTGCATGGAAAGTCATAGATTACTTACTTAAATTAGCAAGTTTTGCAAGTTAATTCATCTGGTGGAAAGTAAGACACGGGACAATGCTTTTTAATAATTGACATTCCACATGAAATGCAATGTTCTCAAGGAGGAAATTGAGCTCTGGGTTGCTATTAGAGGCAGCAGAGCAGCAAGACTTGGAGAAAAATGGCATCTCACATTATTTGAGTTACTGCTTCTGCATAACAACTATCTGCCATTCTGATGATCTTTGTAAAATAGGCAGCCACAAAAAAATATATGAGTATTGAAAGGTAGCTAGTACATTAGAAAGGAAGTGCTTAGTTCAGGCTAAAGCTGAAAATACTTTTAAATTTAGATGCTGACCATAAAATAAAAAAATAAAAAAGTAGCATTACTCAATTAGTAACTGAAAAGCTGGCTAAACACTAGAAGATTTATCAATGAACATATGACTATTTATATGACCATTTGTATGAAAATTCTTTGTACATTTGATGACTCAATGAATATCTTTTGAAAGTACTAACATACACTGTTAGAAATTGTTCTAGAAACATTTTCCACCCTTCTCTTTTGAATTTTCTCCTCACTGTGTTAAAAAAAAAGTAAATGATTAGAAAAACATTCTGGAAACGAAAGATTTGGAAAAAAAATCTACTATTGTATAGCTAGCTTTTCTTGTAGTTTACTTAAAGCGGAGCTCCACCCTAAAGTGAACTCCTGCTGATCGGAACCCTCCCCCCCTCCGGTTTCGCATTTGACACCTTTCAGGGGGGAGGGGGTGCGAATACCTGTCTAAAGACAGGTATTTGCACCCACTTCCAGCCCAGCATTCTCAGGCAGAATACGGGCATGTCGTCACATCCCGTCGCCCCCCCCCTGTTGTTTGCTGGGAACACTCGGCTCCCAGCACACAGCGGGAGCCAATCGGCAGGCGCAGCGCGACTCGCGCATGCGCCGTAGGGAACCGGGCAGTGAAGCCGGAGCGCTTCACTTCCTGGTTCCCTCACCGTGGATGGAGGGGGGAGCAGCAGAGTGATGTGTCCTAATATTAAAAGTCAGCAGCTGCAGTATTTGTAGCTGCTGGCTTTTAATATTTTTTTTGGAGCGGACATCCGCTTTAACAGATAAAACTTTAGAACCAATATTGCAAAACATGTTCAGATTATTACCAAACAAATTATGAAAGCTATACAAACATGGACTTCACCGCAATGTCCCTGTGGCTCAATAAGGGTACCATGTGACTACATATTCAAGCTGAGAATCACTTCTTTAGTAAAAAGGTAAAAAAACATTGTTACTTGTGAATATTCACATAAAAGGCATCCCTTACAGTGAAATTCAGGCTATCTCTGGTAACACAGGTTAATCGCTGGAGGAATCCAACGCCTAAACATGAAGTATCACTGTACCCATTTTGGTGAATGGGTAGGGGTACAATGTACCCAATGCTCAATCACATGGGGGGCTTCCATATTATGATAAGCTGCCCGCAAACCATGACAGCCACCTGCCAGGGTTGTCGGGAAGGGGCACCCCAAAGCAACCTGCCCATGTTGAGGGCAAGTGGCCTTGTATGGTTCAGGAGGTGGGCGCGCTCGCTCGTCTCCTCCCTTTCTTGGCCTGCCAGGCTGCATGCTCGGATAAGGGTATGGTATGGATCTTGGAGGGACCCCAGGTCAATTGTTTTTTAAATGTTGGCATGGATTGCCCATTAAAATCTATGCCAGGCCCAAAGGGCCTAGTATGGATTTTGTGTGGACCCCACTCTGTTTGTTTTTTTATTTTGATCTGGAGTTCCTCTTAAAATCTATACCACACCCAAAGGGTGTGGTGTGTATTTTGGGGGGATCCCACGTAATTTTTTTCTTAATTCTGTCATTGGTTTCCCCTTAACCACTTAATACATTGTATTATTTACCCTGCACTGCACTATATATTCTCCACTGTATTATATATACTACACCGACTGCACTATATATTCTCCACTGCATTATATATACAACAATGACTGCACTATATACTCTGCAATGTATTATATATACTACATGGACTGCACTATATACTCTGCACTGTATTTTATATACTACATGGACTTAGCCCCTGAGCCATTATTGGCCAAAGGCTCCCTGAATTTGGCCAATCATGGCTCTCACAGCACATCGTGCTATGATTGGCCAAAGCATGCCAGTCAGGTGCATGCTTTGGCCAATAATTTGCCATCAATGCACTGCGATCTTGCAATGCATTACGGGGAGTTCCGTGGTGGCGAACTTGCCGCGAACGCCCCATATGTTCATTTGTTCTACGGACAAAACGAACAGCTGATGTTCAAGCCCATCCCTAGTCATCGTCAACCTGTTTTTCATTATTCTGCAGGGTATGCGTGTATTTGCAACCCCAAGGCCCCGTACACACGGCAGAGAACCTCGACAGTCGGAATACATCGTTCCGCCCGTCGAGGTTCTCGGCCGGCCGTCAGATTCGGCGACCAGCCCGTCGGGAAAGGCGACCAGCCATTCATCCCGACGGGCCGTCGAGCAAATAGAGAACCTGCTCTCTATTTCGACTCGACGACATTCCCGACGGGATGCTTGCCGAATCCGTACACACGGCCGAGGTTCTCGGCAGAATCAGGATGCCAGTGAGATTCTCGCTGGTTTCTGCCGAGAACCTCGGCCGTGTGTACGGGGCTTCAACCTGTTTTGCATTATTGCTTCTAATTTTGAACCTGTTTAGTAAATGCAAGAAACATTTACTCCCTGTTTGATAATTCGGCTGATTACCACAGCCACTAAAAAAGATATAACAATTTATTATACTTGCAAGATTACACATGTTATAAGCAACTCTCTGTTCTTTACTTTTCCCATTTTAAAAATATTGTGTTGCAGGTTGTGTCTCCACTGTTTCCTCATCACTTCCTGTGCTGACTTGTCCAAGTGTCAGATAGGTGAAAGCATACTCATACTCTGAGCTCTCCACTTTCAACTGCAAGCTCCTACATAGTGTTTGACTGGAGCAGGAGGAGGATAGAATGTAACCAAATCCACAGAGGTAACTGCCTATTTCGCCCAAGCAAAAAAAATTCCCTTGACGTTTTCCCTTAACAAAGTATTAGGAGTGGTTCCTGCTCACTAAAGCCCTTTTTGCACTTTCTTCAAAGAACTCAGTCCAAGCCAACTTCAGCAGGCTTACATTCCCTCTTATGTTCAGTATGCAGATTACAAGCGCTTTACATATCTACATTCTTGTAAGAGTGAACAGCATAAATTATCCTAATTCTTGATTTTGTGATGAAGCAGCCATCTGTTCTAATACTGCTGTGACAGTGATATAAGACTGAACAATCTGCGTTTAGTCGGCAGAACAGAAAAGGACATATTTTAAAATGTCAGGATATATCAGAAATGTATCCTAGAAAGTTTGCATGTATTAGAATTGATAGCTGCGAGTATATATCATGAAGCCCATCTGATCATGCTGCCTTGTCTGCTTAGACAAAATGGGGGTTTAAATAGTTTTTAATTAAAATCATATTACTCTTGTAAACAGTACATATTCATTTGCCATCAAGGAACTGTGTGTGATAGTAATGAGGGACTGAAAGGAGTCATTTATATGTAAACAGGGACAGATTTGTTTTCTTATCTGTAAAGAAAGAAGGAATGATAAAGCAGTTTCTAATCTGGATCAAATCTTCGGTTTTCATTGGACCACTTCTCTGTGTATTAACCACTTGACAACCGGGCCTATTTTGGCACTTTTCTCCTTCATGTAAAAATCACATTTTTTTGCTAGAAAATTAATCAGAACCCCCAAACATTATATTTTTTTTAGCAGACACCCTAGGGAACAAAATGGCGGTCATTGCAATTTTTTTCTCACACAGTATTTGCACAATAGTTTTTCAAACGCCTTTTTTTGGGGAAAAAACGGTTTCATGGATTAAAAAATAACAAAACAGAAAAGTTAGAAGAGTTAGCCCAATTTTTTTGTATAATGTGAAAGATGATGTTACACCGAGTAAATAGATACCTAACATGTCACACTTTAAAATTGCGCACACTCGTGGAATGGCGCCAAACTTCGGTACTTAAAAATCTCATGCATGCAGGGACATGCAAAAAAGAAAATTTCGAACACCGTTAAAGTCTATGGGACACGGACATGAAAAATCAAAAGTGCTGATTTTAAAGGTTAATATGCAAGTTATTGTCATAAAAAGTGTTTAGGGGGCTGGGTCCTGCCCCAGGGGACATGTATCAATGCAAATTTTTTTTTTATAAACTGAAGTTTTTTCGGAAGCAGTGATTTTAATAATGCTTAAATTGAAACAATTAAAGTGAAATATTCCTTTACATTTTGTACCTGGGGGTGTCTATAGTATGCCTGTAAAGGTTTCAGGTTTGGCATGGATATTAAGGTGAACACTGCGCCAAATTTCTAAAAAAAATGCTGTGGGTTTCCCCACAAAAATCCATACCAGACCCTTCAGGTCTGGTATGAATTTTAAAGGGGAACTCTCTGCCAAAAAAAAAATGGCGTGGTGTTCCCCCCAAAAATCCATACCAGACCCATATCCAAGCACGCAACCTGATGGACATGTTCGATCGTGTGTACGCGGCCTTACAAGCATTAGACCGATGAAAAAAATTCACAGATCTATGCCGACAGCCGCGATTGTGGCTGTGTTTACCTCCGGGTACCGGGCGTGATGTCATAACGTCGCGCCCGGACCTCCGACGGTCATAGAGATGACTGGTGACCATCTGGTCACTAGTCATCTCTATGCTTTCCCAGCAAGCGCCGGCCGATTCGCTCTCCGGGCCCCCGATGGCACGGAAGAACCCGGAGAAGCAACGGATGGCGGTGGGAGGGGGGACGTCCCCTCCACCGCCTATGAGAATGATCAAGCAGTGGAACTGCCGCTTTGATTGTTCTTTTCCTGCACAGAATCGGTGGCTGAAGATGGTGATATCTGAATGATGCCTGTAACTGCAGGAAGTAGAGAGGAGACGTTGCTGGGACAGACGAGGAGATATCTGCTGATCCCTTTCCTGAGGAACACCTTATATCAAGATCTGAGCATATACCAAGCCTGACTGACTCTAGAAATATAAGTTTCTCAGAGTCCTTTTCATCTGGTAAGCCTGCATCTTCACCGGTGGTGGGATTTTTTCTTTTTCACTTCTGATACATCAAGCATCATTTGTGTCACTGGAATTTATGAACTTTATTTCATGAACTTTATTTCAATTTTATTAGTCATGTTATTATTCTCATGTTGATGCACAGATCACTTTTTGTGTTTCACACTTTATGTATATGTATAGCCTTACAGTTATATTTTGTTATTCTGAGCGCTACACTACCACGTTTCCATATCATTCAGATATCACCGCCCAAAGCCAAATTGGTTAAAGGCAGGGCTTTTTTTCTGGGGGAACTTGGTGGAACTCAGTTCCACCACCTTTGGCTCAGACCCTTTGGTGCCCGCTCACCACAATCACTTGTGAACACAGAAGTCTGGTTTCTGTGTTTACAAGTGACTGCTTTGTAACCCCCTGAACTCTGCACACTGTATGTAATGTAATTCTGGTATTTAATGCCCCTTTAAGACCCTTCTACTGTTTGTGAAATCTGAACGGGTCGTGGTTGAGTTCCTGCACCTATTTTCGGAGAAAAAAAGCTCTGGTTAAAGGGTATCTAAACCCAAAATCGAATATATATTGCAACTTACCCATGCTTAGGTGCGATGGCTGCACTTATTTTTTATTTTATTTGCTGTAAAAAGTTTTGTTGATGTAATACAAAACATCAACAAACACATCTATACACGCAGCTTGCACACTGAACAAAATACATTTAAGAGGTCCTTCCATCTATGCAAAGCAGTTCTCTGCCCATACATCTCAATACTGTCCTCTGCATACACCTCAATTCTGTCCTCTGTCCATACACCTCCATACTGTTCTCTATACATGCACCTCCATACCGTCCTCTGTTATATTAACCGGACCTTCATGTAAATGGAGAAATATGTTTTTTGCCTTTTGTTACACCTTGCTAATCGCACTAGCTACATGTTTGTAGCTTAAATCATGATATTTGCACTCTTTTGCATCAAAAATTGTCATTTTATGTATGTTTTTTGAAGTGTTAGTATTAAATGTGGCTCTGTCAGTAAATTTCATGATTTTTGCCAGCAAACAATTGGTGCTGTTTGTAAATTTTGGCCATCTTGTCAGTGAATTTCACTTTCGGGGGTTGGCAACACTGCATACAATATGTATATTAAAGCTATGATTTAGACAACAGAGAGTTTGAAACACACTAAAGAAGGTCAATGTTTTTTTCTTGATGATTCATTTTTATTCGAATTATGAATCTAATATATATTTAGCCCGAACGATGATTCATTTGAAAAGGATTTACATGGCTGGAGATCAAAAACTTCACTGTTCGGTTCAAATACATTTAAAAAGTTCAGTTCTTCCCTGAAAAGTGGTGGTGCTACAAAGACACTTGAACTTGCAAATGTGTTACAATGTGGTTGTAAAAATAAGATGATGAAGAAGCCTGTTTAGTTTTGAAAGCTTATGCTGTGGAATACATCGTAAGATTGATATACTGGGCCGTTAAATAGCATAACGACCCACAAAGCAATTTACGGGAACTATGAAACAAAAGTTTGGAAGTGTTTTCAGACTTTTATTACGTATTTATTTCCAGTAAGTATGCCATACAAATGAAGTCTATCATGGTATGTTTTTCAGATGAAAACTCAGAAGAGGAACACATGTTTAAATGTATTACATTTTAGGAGTCACAAGCAGTGAACTTCATTGCCTTCTGGTGAACTGTAAGGTTTGAAAATAAATCAGACTGTAAAGTTTAAGTGGATGTTCATATGAAGGGATCACCAATTTACAATGTTTATTTGTACTGGAATGTTTGCCTAAAGGGACTGAGATACCATTTTCACCAAAGAAGCTATTTCATTTCCTTAAAGGGAAAGAGTCAAGGGCATGTTTTATTACTCCTACGCATAAGAAGATTTACCTCCAGTAACTGTTTGTTCAGTATCAGATTCACTGCCTTATATGTTTGCCTCTTATGCTGCGTACACACGATAGGTTAGTCTGATGAAAACGGTCTGTTGGACCTAACGTGTGTGGGCCCCATCGGTTTTTTATCCATCAGTCAAAAAACTAGGATTTTTTTTTAAATTATCTGATGGATAAAAAACATATAGAAAAAAAACGATCGTCTGTGGGTACATCCATCGGTTAAAAATCCACGCATGCTCAGAATCAAGTCGACGCATGCTTGGAAGCATTGAACTACACCGCATTCTCATACGATCAGTTTTTGAACTGATGGTGTGTGGGCACATCAGACCATCAGTTAGCTTCATCGGTTAACCTATGACAACGGTCCTTCAGACCGTTCTCATCGGATGAACTGATCGTGTGTACAAGGCTTTAGAAGAACTTTATGTTCTGCCAAAAGGTTTGTATATATAGCAGACTATGGTCATACATACTTGTATATACAGCAGTTATGGTCATACTTGCGTCAACTTGATTCTGAGCATTTGTGGATTTTTAACGGATGGTTGTGCCTACTAACGATCATTGTGTTTTACGTCACCGCGTTCTGACTCAATAGTTTTTTTAACTGATGGTGTGTAGGCACGACTGACCATCAGTCAGCTTCATTGGATAACTCATAGAAAAATCCATCAGACCGTTTTCATCAGACTAACCTATCGTGTGTACAGGGCATAAGTGTATTTAGTGTATTTGATAGAATAATGTAATTCCGTTGATAAAGAATAAACATCCTTATGTAACCTTTTAACTAAATGTTCCAGAAGATGTTTTAAAGCTGGTGATCTCTTCTTCTGTCCAATGCCCCAAAATGTGGTCTGGCCCTCATTATCCTTCCATACAAATGCAGGATTGTTGGCACTGCATTGTAAATGATGACACCAGAGAGCTGTAAGGTTCCATGCACACTGGCATAAAAAACGTGGCTTCTACAGGAGTTTTGTGTTCTGCCTTCAGAAGCAGCCAAATGTTATCCTATGTGTCCATGCACATTAGGATGTTGAGAGGCATATTTTAAGTTTAACATTTAGAGGCAGACAAAAAAACCTTCTGGGTCATGTTTTTGATTGGAGCTTGAGGCAGAAAAAACGTAAAACTCTCCTAAACTCGTCTAAACTTTGTACAAATATGCTCTACATGAGTGTTTTTTACTCCTGAGAGAACAGACTTTTTTTTAAGCCCAGTATGCACAGAGCCTAACCTGATAGACAATGAAGTGAAACCTTTGGGAACCATTCACATTCAGAGAAGAAAGCATTTGAGAGCAAGGAATAAGGTAAGTATTTGTACTAATTTGGTTCCCACTAGCAATACAAACATTTACCAATGGAGTAAGGTTTTGGCCAGTGCATGGATAAATTTAACGACAACCTGAATTGGGTCATTTTGTACATTGCAATTATAATTTTCCACTGTTTCACTTGAGTTTAACATGTCTGATTTAAAGGTTTTCTATAAGGCTACATCAATTTAAAGGGAAATGCTATCTGAGAACAAGAACCAACATAATGCCTAGTGAATAGGAAGTACAAAAGACTCCAGGCAGAAATGTATTAAAAAAAATACTTCTTTAGGGGAAATATGGAAACTGCCCTTGTTAACCTTCTAAAAGTGCTAGTTCGCTCTCTCTAGCCTTAGTATTTTGGAATACTGACCTGGAACACACTGGCAGATGAGGAAAGCTAGAGTGAAGAGAGATAGTATTTTTAAGAAAAGTCATCAATGACAGCTTCTACACTTACTCACTACATGCTTCGACTAACTTGGTGTTCTTCCTGATAAATGATACTCTAAGGCCGCGTACGTATGATCAAACATATCTGCTGAAACTGGTCCGCAGACCAGTTCCAGCGGACAAATTCCATCGTGTGTACGGGCTAGCAGACAGGTTTCCAGCAGACAAAAGTTTTAAAGCATGCTTTAAAACTTGTCTGCTGGAAACCCGTCTGTCCGACATGTCCGCTGGTTAGTACGCCTAACCAGCGGACATAAATCCCCCGCATGCGCCGAATGGATTCGACGCATGCGTGGAAGTATTTTACTTCCTGGTTCGGTGACGTGGCGGCGTCAATGTCACCGCGACGTCACCGCGCTGTCCGTCCGCGGGGATTTTGGTTTGATCGTGTGTACACATATCAGACCAAAATCTCCAGGAGACATGTCCGATGAAATCGGTCTGTCGGACGGTTTTCATTGGATAAATCTCCTCGTGTGTACGCAGCCTGAGGAGGCACATGGAGGTCCTAGATCGCTCAAACACATTTGTTTGTTTTTAAGTCTTTGGTTATACAAAGTTTTCCACTTGAAGGGTAAATATACTAATTTGAACATAAAGCCATGTCTAATTCTCACATGATAATATAATATGAAGCAGATTTTCTGTTGTATGAAATCATACAATGTAAAAATATGTTGAAAATGTGTCTTTGATGTATTTTAAGAATGAATATAAAAAGCCTTCTGAAGAAGACCGCTATTGTAGGGGTCGAAATGCATCGGGGTATTCTTATGCATCGTATGGTGTAAATATAATCTGCAGACACATTGTTTTATGATGTATATTGTTACCATCAACTTTGGCTACCTCACTGTATATGTAGTATTTTAACTGTTTTTACAACTGTTTTTTCTATAAAAGAACTTGTTGCTTTAAAAATTAAATACTTATAATTTTTTTGCTGCTAAAAAACCCTGCAGGGATCTTTTTCATTAGTTTTTTTTTTGATACAGTGAAATCCTTCCTTTTTCCACCATTGAAAAGTGATAGGAATTGGCCATGTTGCAAGTAGGGTGTTGAAACAAGCCAGTTCAGTCTGTTGGGTAAGTATCACAATAAGCAGCAGAAAGACCATGTCCCACAGACACTCAGTAGATGTTTCCCTGAATATTGATATTGACATCTAGTCCTTCATAGTTAGTTTTCATGTGTGCAGGTGTATACCTGTATGACTATGTTAGTCTATAAGCTCACCTAGGTAAGAAAATGATGTAAAAAAGTTCAGTATACTCATTCAAAAGGCCTGTACCCTGCCTATTTAGGGCAAAGTCACAGTCTGTATGGAGCCATCTACCAGACAACTTTGTATTCACCTCTTCAGTGGTCCCTTGTTTCTCCTTCTTTTGACGCCACCACTGTAAAATGCTTCAATGTATGGGGGAGGAATGCTCCTCCCATAATGCAATGATTAAGACTAGGGGCCAATCCCTAAGACAAAAAAACTGTCACATGATAGAGTCGTGATGTTGCAGTTCCCTTTGAGATTTGACACCAGCAATTAATGGACAGAGGAAAGAGCAGCGGGAGAGAGCTGGACAAGTGACTATAAAGTTGTCAGGGGTGGGCATTACAGAGACGCTGTTACTTTGTCCTGAATGGGCAAGGTGACGGGATCTCTTTAAAATTGTTGTGCAATTTGTCACAAGGAATGAGCTTTATGTTCAGGTACATCGAACATGAGTTCGACTCAAACATTAACTGTTCGCCCATTCGGCGAACAGCGAACAATTTGGGGTGATCACGGCAAATTTGAAAAGCTGAACACCCTTTAAAAGTCTATGGGAGAAATCTAAAGTGGTAATTTTAAAAGTTAATATGCAAGTTAGTGTCATAAAAAGTGTTTGAGGACCTGGGTCCTGCACCAGGAGACATTTATCAATATAAAAAAAGTTTTAAAACTGCATTTTTTTTTCTCGGGAGAAGTGATTTTAATAATGCTTAAAGTGAAACAATAAAAGTGAAATATTCCTTTAAATTTCATACCTGGGGGATGTCTATAGTATGCCTGTAAAGTAACGCATGTTTCCCGTGTTTATAACAGTCTCTGCACAAAATGAAATTTCTAAAGAAAAAAAGGTAATTTAAAACTATTCGCGGCTATAATTAATTGATGGGTCCCGGCAATACAGATAAAAGTAATTGAAAAAAAAAGCATGTGGGTCTCCAAAATTCCATTTGTGGAAAAGTGTAGCGCTAACAGTGAGTAAATTGTAATAAAACGATCTATATACTTAATATACAACACCACATGTGACTGATAGTGATAGGTTGTATTAACCACTTAAGACCCGGACCAAAATGCAGGTAAAGGACCTTGCCCCTTTTTGCGATTCGGCACTGTGTCGTTTTAACTGACAATTGCGCGGTCGTGCGACGTGGCTCCCAACAAAATTGGCGTCCTTTTTTCCCCACAAATAGAGCTTTCTTTTGGTGGTATTTGATCACCTCTGCGGTTTTTATTTTTTGCGCTATAAACAAAAATAGAGCGACAATTTAAAAAAAAATGCAATATTTTTTACTTTTTGCTATAATAAATATCCCCCAAAAATATATATAAAAAAAAAAAATTCCTCAGTTTAGGCCGATACGTATTCTTCTACGTATTTTTGGTAAAAAAAATCGCAATAAGCGTTTATCGGTTGGTTTTCGCAAAATTTATAGCGTTTACAAAATAAGGGATAGTTTTATTGCATTTTTATTAATTATTTTTTTTTTACTACTAATAGCGGCGATCAGCGATTTTTTTCGTGACTGCGACAATATGGCGGACACTTCGGACAATTTTGACACATTTTTGGGACAATTGTTATTTTCACAGCAAAAAATGCATTTAAATTGCATTTTTTACTGTGGAAATGACAGTTGCAGTTTGGGAGTTAACCACAGGTGGCGCTGTAGGGGATGTGTGACCTATGTGTTGTGTTTACAACTGTAGGGGGGTGTGGCTGTAGGTGTGACGTCATCGATCGCGTCCCCCTATTACAGGGATGACGTGATCAATGCTACGGCCACAGAGAAGCACGGGGAAGCCGTGTGTACACACGGCTCTCCCCGTTCTTCCGCTCCAGGGACGGATCGCCGCACTGCAGCGGCGATCGGGTCCGCGAATCCCGCGGTCCCGGTCCTGGAGCTTCGGACTGGGTCGCGCCCGCGACCCACGGCTGGGTACTAAAATCAACGTATATATACGTTGATGTGCCCAGCTGTGCCATTCTGCCGACGTAAATGTGCAGTAGGCGGTCCTTAAGTGGTTAAACTTAGTCCATAATTCTTTAAATGGATGAGTAATAAATAAATGATAAGATCCGACCAACGTCAGAAATAATTAATTAACAAAAGAAAAAGTCCAGTGATTGGATGAGTGAACAGAATCCAACGGTGAGAAAATAGAAGATCCACCACCACTTATGAAAAGGGGCTTACCGGATGAATTGGACCCAGAAGGGCATATACCCACTAGGCCAATAAAGCTTGTATAGATGATACACTGGGATAGATGTCTCACGATCTGGTATTTTTGATAAAGACCTCAGACAGGCAATTCACCATAGATGTCTCAAGGTTGTTTTTGATACCTCTTGTTTTTGGGTTTGTGGACTGCGTGTGAGGACCTCAGATGAATAGGCGAGATTCCTGTGGAAGATCAAGACAGCTGGTTAATCCCATCCCCCCACACACCCAGTTGATCCCCCTTTGCATTCATCCTACTATACAACAAAGAGATTTCTTCACACGCAGTCCACAAACCCAAAAACAAGAGGAATCAACAAAACAATCGTGAGACATCTATGGTAAATTGCCTGTCTGAGATCTTTATCAAAAATACCAGATCATGAGACATCTATGGTGTACCCTTCCCAGTGTATCATATATACAAGCTTTATTGGCCTAGTGGGTATATACCCTTCTCGGTCTAATCCATCCGGTAAGCCCCTTTTCATAAGTGGTGGTGGATCTTCTATTTTCTCACCATTGGATTCTGTTCACTCATCCAATCACTGGACTTTTTCTTTTGTTAATTAATTATTTCTGACGTTGGTTGGATCTTATCATTCATTTATTACTCATCCATTTAAAGAATTATGGACTAAGTTTAATACAACCTATCACTATCAGTCACATGTGGCGTTGTATATTAAGTATATAGATTGTTTTATTACAATTTACTCACTGTTAGCGCTACACTTTTCCACACATGTTTTTTTTAGCAATTTTGATCTCTCTTGCTGTGTTAGCTGCTCCATTTATCATTAGATAGCGCGGTATTTTTTCTTTCCCAAATTCCATTACCAGGCCCTTCAGATCTGGTATGGATATTAAGGGGAACCCTGTGCCAAATAAAACAAATGGTGTGGGGTTCCCCCCAAAAATCCATACCAGACCCTTATCTGAGCACGCAACCTGGCAGGCCACAGGAAAAGAGGGGGAAAGAGAGAATCCCCCTCTCCTGAACTGTACCAAGCCACATGCCCTCAACATGGGGAGGATATCCCCATGTCGATGGGGACAAGGGCCTCATCCCCACAACCTTTGCCCGGTGGTTGTGGGGGTCTGTGGGTGGGGGGCTTATTAGAATCTGGAAGCCTGGTATGGTTCAGGAGGGGCGCCCTCTTTTCCTGCTGCCCACCAGGTTGCGTGCTCGGATACAGGTCTGGTATGGATTTTTGAGGGGAACACCACGCCATTTTTTTTTATTTCGGCGTAGAGTTCCACTTAAAATTCATACCAGACCTAAAGGGTCTGGTATGGATTTTTGGGGGGAACCCCACGCCATTTTTAAAAAAAAATTGGCGCAGTTTTCACCTTAATATCCATGCCAAACCTGAAGAACCCCACACATTTTTTTTTCAATGACTTTCAATGACTTTTATCTGTATTGCCGGGATCCAAGAATTTATTATAGCCGCGAGTAGTTTTAAATTACTTTTTTTTCCTTTCGAAATGTCATTTTATGCAGAGACTGTTATAAACACGAGAAACATGTGCTACATTACATGCATACTATAGACACCCCCAGTTACAAAATTTTAAGGAATATTTCACTTTTATTGTTTCACTTTAAGCATTATTAACATCACTGCTCCCGGGGGGCGGAGCTAGCCAGGGACCGTGATGGACGCCTGAGAGCTGAGCTCCGTGACTAGCAATCACTAAACGGCTATCAGCAACCCATCTGAGCGGCAGACAGAGCACCCTGAACAGAGGTTCATTGCGGAACAAGTGTTCTACACAGCGGGCATGACTAGACCAAAGAAGCAGGGGAATCGCCCCCAGAAGCTGACGGAGTTCTATCCCCTCGATGCCAAGCATCATGGCGCCGGAGCTACGTCCACGCCGTCAGCGGGATCGCGCGGCCAGCCTTCCTCCTCTGGAAGACAAAACAAAAGGAGCCTACCTCACCCCCAACTACACCCTCCTCGGGAAGTCCTGAGAAGTTCAGATTCAGGCCAGATCCAACGGATGGAGAGATGAGCACATTGCATGTATCAGGGGAGGACTCTAGGGAGGATACAAGGGAGCTGCCTGACTCGATTGATATATTCCCCACTGCCAATCAGCCAGTAATGGACACTGTCCTGAAGGAGATGCTAGTCTCCCTGCCTGCGAAGCTCCCTACATTCTGACATGGTATCATGTCTTCATAAATTCAGCAAGGAACTGGGCTCAGTTGCAGAGAGAGTGTCACATGTAGAAAACAAAATGGGGGAATTCGCTGATACAATAAATGACCTGGTCGATGCCAATGATGGTAGGGAGGATGAGCTGGAGGCTCAACCCTCATACCTGTCAGATAATGTGCCTAGAGACGTTATACTAAGGCTCCACTTTTACCATACCAAAGAAAGGCTAATGGCAGCTTCCAGGGTGAAAGATAAGATTCCTGTGCCATATGATTATCTGCAGTTTTACGCAGACTTGTCGAGGTTCACACGGCAGAAGCGTAGAAATCTGAATACAATCACAAAAGGCCCTGAGGAACCATAATCTCAGCTACAAGTGGGGCTTTCCTACAAAGTTAATTGTTACCAAGGATGTTGTGAATTATATAATGGACTCTATGGCAAAAAGGTCTATCTTTCCTTCAAGCATGGGGGATTACGCCTGATCCCCAAAGCCAAAACCCATTGAAACCCAACCATCCCACGGCATCTCAGGACTAGCACACTGCGAACTCAAAGAATGCCCGTACTCACTAATAGCCCGGATGGGCATACTATGTTACTTGCCTGCCTGCTGCGGCGGGAATCCATACGGTCCACACTACCCTATAGCTCGGACTTTCTTACCCTAATACATCTGAGTGGCCATGGGCCATGGGCCACACTCTTGTTTTGTTTCCATCAGTTAGGTGGTTCGCCTATGTTGGACTTTGTTTTCTTTTACTATTCTGTAGTTTTTCTCCCTAGCCGGATCAGATCAACTCCATCTGCTATGTTACAAGCTCCTTCCAGCCGATGCCCTGACTTCCCAGCGGCTGTTCCTAGAAATACCAACCGCACAGCTTTGGTCACGTACTCTTCCAACACTGAGTAGAAAATGTCCACCATATGCTGCCCACATGCCTTACACCTCCACATGGAGCTGAAATTTCTGTCAATAAATCCCAAAGGCCTTAACCATCCGGCTAAACGGCGATCCCTATGGAAGGAAGCCAACATTGTGTTGTACTGTGAGTTCAGGAGACCCACTTTCAGTCACGATCTCCCCCTAAGTGCTCTCACCCAAAATTCCCACATATTTTTCACGCTGACGCGAAAAAAAGAGGGGTAATGGTGGCCGTCAAAGACTCAGTAGCCTTCAAGCTTAATTCGATGGTAGCAGACCCCCAGGGTCGCTTTTTGATTTTGATTTGTGACATTGACTTTGCTACATACACGTTGGCAAACGCACCCAATGGGGGCCAGGTTAGATTTTTTAACAAGATTATGAAAAAAATACAGTCCGTGGAGAAAGGCAGAGTACTGTTGTGTGGGGACTTTAACGTCACACCAGACCCATCGGTGGACTCCACGGCTACTCCTAAAAGATTTCCACCATCCTTGGGGGGTTTCTTGAGAGTGCACAAACTGTTTGAATCCTGGAGGTGCCTCAACGCAAATGAGAGGGACTACTCATTTTTTTCAAATAGTCATAGAATGTACAGCAGAATTGATTTGTTTCTAGTCGATAAATGCTTATTGTTTGAATGCAAAGCAGCTACTATTATTACCATAACCTGGTCGGACCATGTCTTGATCACGCTTTCTGTAGGAAACACTGCCAGTGGCGGAAATAGACATATTTGGAGGGCAAACTCCAGGCTGTTACAGGATGGTCCGACCAGGTCTAGGATTGATGTACAATTGAAAGGCCTCGTACACACGATCGGACATATCCGATGAAAACGGTCCGCGGACCATTTCCATCGGATATGTCCGATCGGGAGTTAGATCCGATGGCGTGTACACACCATCGGATCAAATTCCCCGCCGCCGGACGGCGCGGTGACGTGGCGGTGACGCGGCGGTGACGTTGACGCCGCCACGTCACCGCCACGTCACTGCACCAGGAAGTTAAACACTTCATCCATTCGGCGGCGGCGCGGCAGCGGTGGGGGACGATATGTCTGCTGGTAAGTGTACTAACCAGCAGACATGTCGGGCGGACAGATTCCCACCGGATAGATTTCAAAGCATGCTTTGAAATCTGTCGGGTAGAGAAATCTGTCCGCTAGCCCATACACACGAGCAGAGATGTCTGCTGAAACGGTCCATCGGACCGTTTTCAGCGGACATATCCCCTCGTGTGTACGAGGCCAAAGAGTTCTTTACATTTAATAGTCAGTATCAGACTGTTGTGTGCTATGGAATGCCCATAAGGCGTTTGCGAGAGGGATTTTGATACAACAAGGGCAAGAAGTAAAATCACTGCTCCCGAAAAAAACTTCAGTTTTTAAAACTTTTTTTTTGCATTGATACATGTCCCCTGGGGCAGGACCCAGACCCCTAAACACTTTTTATGACAATAACTTGCATAATAACCTTTAAAATTAGCACTTTTGATTTTTCATGTTCATGTCCTATAGACTTTAACGGTGTCGAAAAGATTTTTTTTGCATGTTTTGCTGCAAACCGTACCAGGGGGTGTTTGGCTCATCCCTATTTGTCACACCATGAATTAATAGATAATATCATGTTTTGTGCTAATGCATAGTATTACTGAAATGCAGGAGCTTAGCAACCATCTCTTATCCCCAAACAATAGCCTGCTATATAGGCTAGCCATTCTTAGAAGGTAACTTGCAGTTTTGTTCTTTATAATGGCATTGTCAAAGTGAGTATAATAATTCATCTTTACTTCAACTTTAAGGCCCCGTACACACGAGAAAATAGATTTGTTCAAATCGGTCTGCTGTGATGTATTGGTTTGATCGTGTACACACGATCAAACCAAAATCCCCGCCGGCAGACAGCGCGCTGACGTGTCAGTGACGCGGCGGGGGCGTTGACGCCGCCACGTCACCGCACCAGGAAGTAAAACACTTCCGCGCATGCGTCGAATACATTTGACGCATTAGCGAGAAGATATGTCTGCTGGTTAGCGTACTAACCAGCAGACATGTCGGGTGGACGGATTCCCAGCCGACAGATTTTAAAGCATGCTTTAAAATCTGTTGGCTGTCCAAATCCGTGTGCTCGCCCGTACACACGATCGAATCTGTCTGCTGGAACGGTTTCCAGCAGATAGATTTGATCGTGTGTACGCGGCCTAACACACACCTACTGTATGTAAAACTGAGGCTATACAAGATGACCAGTGAAGAACATCATAATAAACATGCAATCATATTAGTATGTATCTCTAATTTTACATAGAAATGTTTATTTAATTGTATATATTTACTTTATAATTACTTTAAAAACAGAATAAAAAAATGAATATTTTCAGTTGAAGACTTGCAATAACACAGGCAACAATTATATTCATGTCATGGTTTAAAGGCTTTTGCATGAAAATACAGTCAGTATGTTCATTGACTGGTAGTGATGAAATATATCTTTCATTAAGGGCTTTGCAATCCTGTGTGTACTCACATAGCCAAAGTAGTTTTTTCTGTCTGGATGAATGTTATTTATTTCCAATGTCGAGTATAAAGTAGAGAATTGCATAAGAAATACCTCCACTAAACTTATATGTTTTAAATTAGCATTGTCTCTCTCCAATTATGGCCTGGCAGTATATTTTTACTTGCTGTCAGGAAAAGACGGGTGAACTGTAGTATCATGTCTATCACTGCATTATACACATCATTATTTGTGTAAGCTGTTAAGTCATTTAGTCTTATGATGTTTTAGAAGATATAATTCAACTACAAATTATCTGGAGAGTGATAGAGTATGATAAAGGCATCCTTAATGCTATATAATACCTGTTTTAGTCCTAAGAAAATAAGATTTGGAACAGTAACATAAGGGTTCACACCACCCAGTAGTAGAGTCAAAGAATGAGTTTAATGTTATAGTGGACCTAAGAAATAAAAGTGAATAAAAAATCTAAATTCATTTAAAATTTTGGATAGACCTGGGAAGAGTACATTTCATATTTTAATTGCTGTCCATGAACTGTTAAAAAGATTTCAATTCACTTCCTTTTCTTTGTGACAGTCTTTGACTACAGGGCACAAAATGAGGGAAGCTGTTGTAATCGGAACAAGAAGCCATGATAGTAGTCAAAACCTAAGAAAGGTTCACACCCTTCCCCAACATACAAAGAAAGAATATTTTTTTTTACCCTGGAGAGCAACACTCCTTTTAGTAATTTTATTTAAATTAAACCATTGATTTCAGGTGTTGGGGAATAACCAAGGGTGGTGCTATCCTCGAGATACAAGTAGATGTCATCCACACCAAGACATCATTATTATAACTACTTTTGTTTTTATTACAACAATGTATGCAATAGACATGTGCATTCGTTTTCGTCCGAATGCATTTTCGTCCGAATTTCAGGTATTTTCGTTATCGTTTTAACAAACGATAACGAAAGCACAGAAAACAAAAAACGAAAGATCCGACATAAACAAATGTTTTATTTTCGTTGAGGTCGAATGTGCCTAACCTTAACCCTATTAGTCCAATATTATTCTACATAAAGAGAAAAGCTTCGACATAGAGAGAAAAGATTTGACATAGAGAGAAAAGATTCGACATAGAGAGAAAAGATTCGACATAGAGAGACATGAAGATTCGACATAGAGAGACATGAAGATTCGACACAGGGAGACATGAAAAGTCGATTATTATTTTTTTTACAGATTCTGTCAAATCTTTTTTTTCAAAAAAATTCGACAGACACCATAAGCCTTCAATGACAGATTTGACACAGAGAGACATGAAGATTTAACATAGAGAGACATGAAGATTCGACATAGAGGGACATGAAGATTCGACATAGAGGGACATGAAGAGTCAATTTTTTTTTTTTTTATGATTCTGTCGAATCTTTTTTTTTTTTTTTTTTAATTCGACAGACACCATTAGCCTTCAATGACAGATTTGGCACAGATAGACATGAAGATTCGACATAGAGCGACATGAAGATTAGACATAGGGAGACATGAAAAGTCGATTTTTTTTAATTTTTTTTTAAGATTCTATCGAATCTTCTTTTTTTTTTTCTTAGAACATTCGACAGACACCATAAGCCTTCAATGACAGAATCAACCTTAATTTTGATTTTCGGACTAATGCATTTTTTTTAACGAAAAACTAAATAAATAAAAACAAATTTCGGGAGTAACTAAATAAATGTATATTTTGGACGAAAACGAAATTACGAACCAAAATATTTCAGTGTGCACATGTCTAGTATGCAACCATTTTGGAGTCCTCTTCATCTGGAAACTGTGTGAAACTTTATACTTGTGATATTTCCACAATGTATTAAAATACGATACATGGTGCTGGTGGAGGAATTCTTTAAAGTATTTACAACACTTTTCTGGTGGTAGAGTTCATCTAAAAAGTTGTGCACTTATTTCATTTAGGCCCCTTTCACATTGGGGCTGGAGCCGCGCTGGCGGTATAGCGCCGCTAAAAATAGCAGCGCTATACCGTCGGATTTGCAGCGAGTTGCAGCCGCTAGCGGTGCTGTATAGAGGCGCATTGCGGGCCGTATTGCCACGGTTTCCCATTCTTTTCAATGGAAAGGATCGGTGAAGGAGCGGTATACACGCCACTCCCCTCACCGCTCCAAAGATGCTGCTGACAGGAGATTTTTTTCTCTCCCACCAGCGCATCGCCTCAGTGTGAAAACCCTCGAGGTTTCACATTGAGGTTGCTTGGCAGGAGTTTTTCAGGCGGTATAGCAGCGCTATTTTTAGCGCTGTACCGGCTGAAAAACTCCTCAATGTGAAAGGGGCTTAAAGCTTTGTTTTGGTAAGTTCCAACAAATTCGAGAGATTCATGTATGTGCTTATACAATTTGTTGTTATAGCTGTCAAAAATTAAAAAAGAATTAGTGCTACAGTTGTATGCAAAAGTTAAGGAACCCCTGACAATAATGAACAATCTTTGTTTTCAGATCATTTGAGAGTTGTTTTGAGGTCCCCATGTTGCCACTCTTCAGAGGAAAATCAAAGAGAACAACAACTTGCAATTGGCCACCTTAACTTATTTTTCTCATGATTGGATGCACCTGTTTATGAAGTTTAAGGCCGCGTACACACAATCAAATCTGTCTGCTGAAAACGGTCTGCCATCGTGGGATCAAGTCTATTCCAATGTTTAAAACAGCCAATTGAGGCGTGATTGTGTGATTTAGTTGCGTAATGCATGCTAAAAGGTTAGATACGTCTGACCAGAGCCTATTCAGGCGTGGACAGGACCAGAATACATGGAGTAGGGTACTATTCTACCCACAACGCCTCCAACAAGAAGGAGAGTAAATGCGACTGAATGAAGCTAGCTTCTGGGGTGTTAGATACCACCTCAGGGTTAATTTTTGTGTCAATTCCCAAAGTGATGCACATTTCGTGGATTTATAAATGGAGTTAAAGGCACTCTGCCATTGTTGGGCTGTAAAATGTTGTTGTAAGTCATCCTCCCATTTCACAAAGGGCAGAGACTTGGTAAACACTGTTTTGCCGTGTAAAGCTGCATAGATTAGGGATACACCTTTACATTTACGATAATTGGAGAAGTAGAAATTCCAAATGTCGGTAGGGATTGTCCCCTCCAAATGTGGACTAGAAGCCACGCACTGAGAGATTCTATGATAAATCAAAAAATCTTTGGTTGGCGCCTGATACAGTTCCTGTATTTGCGCAAATGATTTGTGTGCTAGTTTGTCGCGTAGTTCTGAGGTCCCAGTGAATTGGTTCGATAGCCACCTGGGTATATGGAGGTCCGGAGTTAGTAGGCATAGTGTTTCGAGTGGAACTGGAAGTGCTTTAGTGGCAGTGTGAGGCCATTTCGAGCGACACAGTGACCTCCAAGCAGAAACTGATGCTTGGATCGTGGGGGCTAGGAATTTAAGATTGGTGGGATTTACAACTATACTAAACAACCAGTGCTTAAGATTGCCACCCGGGATCAGAGATGCTTCCATTTGGCTCCACAAAGACGAAGGGTTTGCGATTAGCCAGTCTTTTAGCTGTGCTAATATCGTGGCATTATAGTAGTCTTTTACGTCAACATAACCGGATCCCCCTACCATTTTATGTTTAATGAGTTTGTCATGTCCACTCCTAGCTTTTTTCCCTTGCCAAACGTAGCTCTGGATGATTGTTTGCAGGGATTTCAGATACGAGTTTGGTAAAGGTATGGGTAACGTACGAAACATGTAAAGTAATTTGGGCAGGACCATCATCTTGAAGGCCGCCAGCCTACCAGACCAGGTAAATTCATGTTTGGCTAAGTTGTACAGGTCATGGTTGAGTTTACGTTTAAGATCAATATAGTTATTGTTGAAGAGTTGTCTCACCGAACTGGTAAGTGTGATGCCCAGATATGAAATGCCTGAGTCAGCCCAAGTGTAGGAATAATTATTCCTAAGGATATTACTAGTAATACCATCCAACCCAAGATCTAGGATATGTGACTTGCTTACATTTGCTTTGTAATAAGATACAGCGCTAAACCTAATCAATGCATTTTCATAGCAGGGATCGCTGTATAAATGTGAATGGTCCCAAAAATGTGTCAACAGTGTCTGATGTGTTCGCCGCAATATCTCATGTGATCGCCGCTGTTGCTAGTAAAAAAATAATAAGAATAAAAATGCTATAAATCTATCCCCTATTTTGTAGATCCTATGACTTTTGCGCAAACCAATCAATATACGCTTATTGCAATTTTTTTACCAAAAATATGTAGAAGGATACGTATCGGCCTAAACCGAGAAAAGATTTGTTTAAAGAAATAAAAATTATATTTATTATAGCAAAAAGTATAAAATATTGTGTTTTTTTTTTTCAAACTTGTCCCTATTCTTTTGTTTATAGCGTAAGAAATAAAAAATGCAGAGGTG
This sequence comes from Rana kukunoris, assembly GCA_029574335.1. Lineage (NCBI taxonomy): Eukaryota > Metazoa > Chordata > Amphibia > Anura > Ranidae > Rana > Rana kukunoris. The sequence goes on from CM056054.1 coordinate 178,951,934, forward strand.
ATCAAATACTACCAAAAGAAAACTCTTTTTGTGGTGAAAAAATTATAAAAATTTCCTTTGGGTACAGTGTTGCATGACTGTGCAATTGTCATTCAAAGTGTGACAGCGATGAAAGCTGAAAAATGGCCTGGGCAGGAAGGGGGTGAAAGTGTCCTGTAGGCAAGTGGTTAAAGTGAAACAATAAAAGTGAAATATTCCTTTAAATTTTGTAACTGGGGGTGTCTATAGTATGCCTGTTAAGTGGCACATTTTTCCTGTGTTTAGAACAGTCCCACAGTAAAATTACATTTCTAAAGGAAAATAAGTAATTTAATACTACTCGTGGCGGTAATGAGTTGTCAGGTCTCGGCAATACAGATAAAAGTCATTGATAAAAATGACATGGGTTCCCCCCCAGTCCATTGCCGGGCCCTTTGGATGAATAATAAGGGATACCCGAACCAAAATGTAAAAAAAATTGCCTGGGAGTCCCCCCAAATTCTATACCAGGCCCTTCAGGTTTGGTATGGATATTAAGGGGAACCCTGCGATAATGTTTTTTTTTTTTATGGCGTAGGGGTTCCCCCAAAAATCCATACCAGACCCCTATTCAAGCATTCCATCTGGCAGGCTGCAGGAAAAGAGGGGGGACAAGAGAGTGCCCCCCCTGAACCGTACCAGGTCAATTGCCCTCAACATGGAGGGATGGGTGCTTTGGGGCGGGGGGGGGGGGGTCCGCTCGAATTCATCCCAAAGGTGTTCTATCAGGTTGAGGCCAGTCGAGTTCCTCCACCACAAACTCGCTCATTCAGTTTCAACGGACATATCCGATCGTGTGTACGGGCTAGCAGACAGGTTTTTTCAGCAGACAAGTTTTAAAGCATGCTTTAAAACTTGTCTGTTGGAAACCCATCTGTCCGACATGTCCGCTGGTTAGTACGCCTAAACAGCGGACATAAATCCCCCACATGCGCCGAATGGATTCGACGCATGCATGGAAGTATTTCACTTCCTGGTTCGGTGACGTGGCGGCGTCAACGTCACCGCCACGTCACCGCGCTGTCCGTCCGCGGGGATTTTGGTTTGATCATGTGTACACACATCAGACCAAAATCTCCAGGAGACATATCCGATTAATTCGTCTGTCAGACCGTTTCCATTGGATAAATCTCCTCGTGTGTACGCGGCCTAAGGTGTGTGTTAGCATCCAGGCATCCTGCTATGCAGATTAGTATTTATGGTAGTGAACCAGCTACCTGTAACCCACATTATTCACTGTTTGTTTTTCAGCGCACAGTAAACATGTAATATTTATATACAACATTTAAAATTTACCTTACCAATATTTGAAACTTACGGCCTTTGCTTCCACGAACAAATTGCTCTGTTGATTAAGAAAAAAATGCGCTAAATGCCCCTCTCACTGACCTAAATTTGTGGTGATGTGACACACTGCGTTCATGTCACTGTCTATTGGCTGACCAGTGGTTGGGTCGTCCTAGGCTTCAGACAACTGTAAAGCCCTGTACACACGATTGGATATCTGATAGATTTTTTCATCGGATATCCAATAAGGTTGTCTTTCATCAGTCTTGTATACACACTATCAGAGTAAATTCCAACTGTGCCAAAACGGGGTGACGTAAAACACTACGACGAGCTGAAAAAAAAAGAAGTTCAATGCTTCTGAGCATGCGTGGATTTTTTTTTGATGGAGTTCCACACAGACGATCTGATTTTTCTATAAGTTTTTTACCCATAGGAAAAATGTAAAACATGTTCTATTTTTTAACACCGATGGAAAAAATGACCGATGGGGCCCACACATGGTTTGTACGATAAAAACGATAAAAACAGTCCATCGGTCTGTTTTCATTGGACAAACTGATCGTGTGTACACGGCTTTACAGTGTGATGTTATGATTCAGCAACTGGTCAGTGCAGGCAAATTGCTGGACAATCGGCTTCTAATTACAGAAGTGGCACAGGCAAGGGATATAGATGAAGGTCAGTAAAAAAGCATATTTAGAAGGAAATGTTTTTCTTACAGGATAAGTTCACCTTTAGGAACATGTTACAATATTTATTATTATATTATTTATTACAGGGGTCTTCAAAGTATGGCCCTCTAGTTGTTCAGGAACTACAATTCCCATCATGCCTAGTCATATTTGTGAATGTCAGAGCTTTACAATGCCTCATGGGATGTGTAGTTCCGCAACAGCTGGAGGGCCATAGTTTGATGATCCCTGATTTATTATAATAAATATACAGTACTAATAATATAATAATATTATATATACAGTATTATAGTATTTAGGGTTTAACATATTCCTAATCAACTGCTCCCCCCCCCCCAGAGCCCCCTCATGGGTGGGGGTTCCTCTCCCCTGCAGCCGCTGACACATTTAGGATGTTTGCACACATTTATTTTCTGCAGCCAGTTAACTCCCCAGCATGTTATTCTATGTGTCCATGCACACATAGGCTGTTATCACCATTTTTTGGCAGGGGCGTTTTCTGGCTGGAAAAAAAAACAGAACTAGTGAGTTTTAACCACTTCCCACCTGCCATATAGAAAAATGACAGCCGGAAAGTGGTTATCCTGACTGGATGTCATATGATGTCCAACAGGATAAGCCGCGATCACTGGTGTGGTGTGTATGTCTGACACACCGCATCACAGATCTCAGTAAAGAGCCTTTGATGTAGGCTCTTTACCATGTGATCAGCTGTGTTTAATCACAGCTGATCACAGTGTAAACAAAAAGAGCCATTTATCGTCTTTTCCTCCACTCACACTGACAAACGTGAGTAGAGGAGAGTCGATCGGCATCTCTCCTGACCTGACCTAATTGATTATCAGTGCAGCCCCCCCAGGATGGCCACCGTGCCCACCCAGGACCACCAGGAATGCCCACCTATGACCACTGGGGTTGCCAATCGGTGCCCATTAGAGGTGCAAATCAGTGCCCATCAGTAATGCCTGACAGTGACTCCTCATCAGTGCTATCTGTGCCGCCTATCAGTGCCCATCAGTGTCGCCTATCAGTGCCCATCAGTGCCACCTATGAGTACCCATCAGTGCTGCCTATCAGTGCCCAAAAGTGCTGCATATTAGTGCCTCATCAGTGCCCATCAGTGCCACCTCATTAGTGCCACTTCATTAGTGCCACCTCATCAGTGCCCATCAGTGCAGCCCCATGAGTGCTCAATAGTGAAGGAAAAAATTTACTTATTTACACAATTTCATAACAGAAAAAAAAAGAAAACTTTTTTTGACAAATGTTATCTTTTTTTATTTGTTTAGCAAAAAATAAAAACCCCAATGGGCAAAAAAATTGCTCTATTTGTAGGAACCAAATGATGAAAAAATGTGTTTGGGTACAGTGTTGCATGACCATGCAATTGTCATTTAACCACTTAAGGACCCCCGCACGCACATATACGGCCACAGAATGGCACGTACAGGCACAAGGGCGTAAATTTACGTCCCCGCCTGAGTGCGGTTCGGGGGTCCCATCGGGACCCCCTCCGCGGCGTGCGGGGGTCCCCCTACCTCTGGGAGCGATCCGGGATCTGCGGGCGGATGTCCGTGATATCCGCCCCCCCCGCGATCGCTCCCAGCCAATGGGAGCGCGCTCCCAGCCTGTCACTTCCTCCTCCTGTGTTTACACAGGAAGGAGGAAATGATGTATTCTCTCATTGCAGCGCTGTTTCCCAGCGCTGCTGATGAGAGAAGACATCACAAGTAAGTGTGCACCAACACAACACTGACACACACTCACATAGGCATATTAACCCCTTGTGATCGCCCCCCCCCCCACCCCCCTGTCACAGTGTCACTGAATGCAGTGATTTAATCACTGCATTTAGTGTCAGTGTGACAGACAGTGTAAAAAACAGTTAGTGTTAGGTTCAGGATAGCCCCCCCCCACCCCCCCTAATAAAGTTTTAACCCCCTGATCACCGCCCTAGTTAACCCTTTCACTCCCTATTGCCGGCGTCACTAAGCGATCATTTTTCTGATCGCTGTATTAGTGCCGCTGTTCCCGCTAGGTAGCTATTTTTTTTTATTGCGATTTTTTTTTTTTACTAAAGACATGTGGCTAAATAAATTTTGGCCTAAATGTTTGACTAAAATTTAGTTTATTTGATTTTTTTTTTAACAAAAAGTAAAAAATAGTGTTTTTTTTTCAAAAATGTCGCTCTATTTTTGTATATAGCGCAAAAAATAAAAATCGCAGAGGTGATCAAATACCACCAAAAGAAAGCTCTATTTGTGGGAAGAAAAGGACGCAAATTTTGTTTGGGAGCCACGTCGCACGACCGCGCAATTGTCTGTTAAAGCGACGCAGTGCCGAATCGCAAAAACACCTTGGGTCATTTACCAGCGTATTGGTCCGGGTCTTAAGTGGTTAAAATGCTACAGAGCTGAAAGCTAAAAATTGGCCTGGGCAGGAAAGGGGGAAAGTGCTCGGTATTGAAGTTTTTAAGAGGAGTTTTTCAGCTGTAAAATGCTCTAACCTTAATAAGAGCTTAAAAACACTAAAAAAAAACGGCAATTCTGCATTAATGAGCCATAAGCTTTTGTGGGAGTATAGATTTGCAAAAGAAAAAGGTAAATAAAATGCAGAGATTCAGATACACCCGAATCTCCGCGGGCGTCCGCGGTAAAACGCAGCAATTTTTAACAGCGATTTACTGTTGTTTTTGCAGCGCTTTTCGACCACTAGAGGGGCACTTTTAAACCCTGCTAGCGGACCAAAGAAGCTGTTGGTAGGACTTTTTCTGATGCCTTGCCAGCGCACCGCTCCAGTGTGAAAGCCAGAGGAGTGAATGGAGCGGCTCTTTCAGGGTGCTTTGCAAGCGCTATTTTCAGCGCTATAGTGCCTGCAAAGTGCCTTGGTGTGAAAGGGGGTCTAGCCAAAAGTTTATCCTAATTAACATTCAGGCCACAACAAGTCCACTATTCTGCTAATAACTGCAAAAGCTTTGGATAATTCATCACTTTCTGTCTTGGAGACAATGGTCATCTGGACAAATCAAGTGGTTGAACCTCCACAGCAGGGGCACAGAAAGCAATACAAAAACTGAAAGAGATTCAAACCCTTGCCTGCTCTAAAAATGTTTTAAAAAAATTAGGTCAAAGATTTAATTTATTGCAATAATTTTCAAAAATGTATTTATGTTTAACTGTGAAAAAAACATAAACAGCAACCAGAATTGATTGATGCATCTGCTTTAGGGCATTTAGGTTGGAGCTACAAAATAATTTGAATACCTTGCTCTAATTTAAACATTGTTCACAGCACAGAACAGCTTTCGACTTTGTCCCATCACATATTTTTTTCAGCTGGTTTCAATCATTTTTACATGAAAAAAAAAAAATCTACATCCAAAGGGAATAACCATTAAAATGCATTAAAGAAGTGAATATTAAGTGCTGACTGATTCAAATGCTATTTTAATCTGTAACCAATGTTGCCCATTTAATAATCGTGTAGCTCTAGAATCAGAAGACAGAGTGAAACATTAAGGTCTTTGTGGATTTCACAGATTTGGGAGCCGGTGCAATGTTTTTTCATCTCCAGTACTTTGACGACTAATTATGTGGCAAAGGTATAAGTTGGGCTTTGCAAATCATTATTTCCATTAGGAAGGTGTTGGAAACAACCCTTGTGAGGTTTTTCCCTCCTATTTTTGCAGCTGCTATTCCCATCGGAGGTGGACCATTGCCTCCTGGCTGAAGCTGGGGCTTCTGTTCTCTTTCCACGGCACTTGGAAGAAAAACAAGACCAGGCTAATGAAAAACACACACGGGAAATACTTTATTATGTCATCATCCTCACCTACTGAGATCTGGCACTGCTCAACATAGAGGAAGGACCTTTATTCCTCCCTCTCTCCTGATTTCTCTTCCCCTTTCCAACAGAATGCTGTTATATAAGGCCGGCTTGTCATTTCCTGTCACATCATTTAGGAAAGAGTCCCATTTCCCGTATGTCCCTTTCCTCTTATTAGTGTTTAACTCTGGATGCTTGATTGTGTCATTTGTGCCCAGAGAACAATAGAAATTAGAGGGCCATAGGGTGTCACTCCTTTACACTATCTAATCAGCAAATCCAATTCACAGGTCAATGACTCATGAAATGGAAAAAATGTTTAGTTACAGGGAATTTATTTTAGATCACATGTTGGTGCTCAGTTAGGCAGAGCAGTAACCTATGAAAAGGAATCCAAACTCAGCTTACTGTAGTCAGATACGCTAAAAGATTCTTAAAGGTTGCTATGGGTCACTGCATTTCATTCATCGCCATTGCTCTACTGAATAAGCCTCATAGAGTTTCTGTTTGTTACAACCTGTTGTCCAAAATGCCCCAGATGTTAGTGATTGTCCAGAAATAAAAGTGGTTGTACTGTCTCCACAACGTATTCTGCTACACAGAGGTCAAAGGCACTGGGAAGACCAATGATGATGTACAGGAGAACAAACTGACAGGAAGAGCAGTAGGTCAGCATAAATGATCCTCTTTATGATTATTATTATACAGTATTTATATAGCGCCAACAGTTTACACAGTGATTTACAACATGAAGGCAGACAGTACAGTTACAATACAATTCAATACAGGAGGGATCAGAGGGTCGGGGGGCAAGTGATACAAAAGGTAATAACCGTGGGAACTGATCTGCTAGAGAAAATAAAATAAAAGTACAGTTGTTAGGTGAAGGCAGAATAGCCTTCTCTGAAGAGAAGGGTTTTCAGGGATAATTTAAAAGCAAGCAGAGTAGGAGACAGTCGGATGGGGGGAGGAATAATTCACGCTGGGATCAAGAATCAACTACGGGAGGAGTCTAGGATGGCGCGAGTCTCATCTCAGGCTGGTTAGGGAAGGAGCCCTGGGAAGGTCCCGCAACGCTGCAACGGTTGAGATGGCCGAGAATCAAGCCGTTCAACTAGCTGCCTAGCTGCCTGTCTTACCCGTCTGCTGAAAACCATGCTGATCCTAAAGCATCCCCGCTGAGTGCCTCCTCTCCCTCGCTCTTTCTCCCTCCCAGGCTCTCTCAAATCTTACATATGCAAAATTCCCATAGAAAAGGATTTCCTTACTGTGCCGCGCTCGCCCGCCTACCCGTCGTCCGGATCTGGCTTTGGGCTTTGAGTTTCGAGCCTCACAGGACTCCGTAGCGCAGCCGTGGATCCCGGCACCTCCTCACCCCCCGCGTCTGCGAGATTGTGATTGTGATTTCGATCTGTTGGGGGATTGAGGCTGTAGCTGGTTCTTGCCCGTCCTTGCCCGTCAGCAGCGTCCCCGTGACCGCTGCGTCTCCCGTTGAGCTCTGGTGCCCCGCCGCGGACCGCTCCCGGATCGCGTGGCCGCAGTGTGCGGCGGAGGTTCTGGTTTGCGGGGTTTGCGATGCTGGGGAGGCGGGGGAGCACGAGAGGGTGACGGTGAGGTGTCGGGTACCGACGAGATCAGGTCAACCGGCAATGGTGGCGGGGGGGACTGGAGGCTTTGATTTACTACATACCATGAAAACAAGAACACAGGAGCTCAGCAAACATGTAAGTCAGTAAGTCTGCAGAGGATCTGAAGTCTCATATGGTCCTGTAACCCACTGGTCTGGATACTTTGGAATCTCCAACACTTAAGCTTCTAGCCTGGTACTAAGTCCCATAATTCAGCCATAGCTATAGCTACAGCTAACCTGTAAAATTGCAAGTAAAACGAAACAGTAAGTATTAAAATCAAAGGAACTCAGAACAATGAAGCCGGTCTAGGATACGGGGTTCCGCAGGACTGTGAGTAATTCTTTATCTTTCAACTTTAATGTGTACTTTCTTATGAAATCGATAGCTATAGTATCTACAGTATAATTGTGAGCTGGCTGAGAATAGTAGATGTGCCTGAATATGAGAATAAGAAAAGAAGTTTGTGCACCTTTAAAGTGAATACATCAATCCTTCTTTCTCTCTGCTACATCACATGTTATCTCGGGGCAGCGAAAATAGCCTACTACTACTTACTTACTAAACTCAACGGCAGACTCTCTCTCAATATAACTACCACACTTTAACTGGTCTACTCCACTGTACGGTGATATAAGGCGAAATAAAGGGTCATACGGTTAGGAGCACGAGAACTGTGGCCTAGAGACACTAAGATACTATACTACAATAAATACATGGAAGAGGCCCATAGAAGAGAGTCCTGTATGGTAAAACCTTAGATCAATAAATATAGTCACCATTATTAGATGGTAAACATATGATTGGGAGGAAGAAGTGAATTAAAATACTTTGTAAACACGCCAGGTACCCAGTTCCTGCCTCCTATGAAATACATAGCGGAACACGGGACATTAATCTGAAAGGGTCTGTTCCCTTCCTCCTCCTTCCCCCCTCCCCTCCAACACTTTTCCACTTGATTGAAACATGGATAAACACGGTCCCTCAAATAGGAAGAGAACCGATACTCAATTATAAGAAAAAGGGAGAAAGGAAAAGAGAGGAATAAAAGAAAAAAATCCCCCTAACCTAAATTCATTTCCTCACAGTTAATAACTCCCCCTAAGGATACAACAACAACTTCCCTCGGGAGTTAGACAGTATCAGAATAATTCGGTCTTCAGTGGGATTAACCTATAAATATGAGTACCAGGGCGAGGGGCGCCAGAGGGGGTCCCTCCTGGACCCCCCGCTTGAGTCAAAGTCCTGGCCCAATGAGCAAGTACGTAACGCAGGGACTGAATGGAAGGGAGAGGGAGAAAAAAAAAGACAAGACAAAACCAGCCCTAATCAATCCAAACAGCTCAGCAAATCCAGAACCTCAATCAGAGTCAGCGATTGATTGCGAATATGAAACAGCCACAATAACCGATGTAGAAGATCAATTAACAGTGCTGGCATTACCAACAAAAACTGAAATGCAGGAAATGTTTACAGCCTTAGAAAAAGTACTCTCATCGCAAATGGAGAGAATGGAAAGAAATATGGGATTTATGCTAGAAAGATTGGAGGAAGTTGAAAAAAACCCAGACCACAACCTCAATACCATTAGAAAATTGGAGGAGGAGCTATCATAAATAAAAAAAGAGCAAAGGGAATATGCATATAAAGCAGAAGATCAGGAAAACAGAGACAGACGAAAAAATATCAGGATACGCGGAGTTCCCGACTCCTCGCAGCCAGAAAATCTCCCAGAAATTATACGGAAAATATGTAATCCAATACTCGACAGAGAAGTCACATCCTCATTAAAGATAGAACGTGCTCATAGGATAAGGAGGCCCCGTGAAATCCCTCAGGATAAACCTCGAGATATTATAATACGATTTGAAAGTTGGGAGGAAAAAAACCAACTATGGAAAAACCTGAGAGGGAAGTCCCCAATTAAATTTGAGGAACACAGTATACAAATATACCAAGACCTATCACAAGAGACACTTAGAAGAAGAAGGAACCTGAAGCCACTACTGCGGGTGCTACAAGAATTAGACATACAGTATAATTGGGGATTCCCGTCATGCCTAATAGCCAGAAAAGAGGGGGTCACGGCAAAGTTAAGATTCCTAGACGAAATTCCTGAGTTCTGTCAAAGGTTGGGAATCCCAACCCCAAGTAAATGAATAAGTAGAGAGGCGCCATAATCACAGGGGGGGGGAGAGGGAGGGAGGGGAGGGTAATCAATTAAAGATACCCACATAAAGAAAATATTGCGTGGTGGCTGGGTACAGCGTTGTGGAGACACCAGGGCTCAGGAGTCCTTGATCGCCTGAGGAAATTCCCCCGGGACCGGGGGGAGAAGAGGAGGCGTCGAATTGTACTCCGCCTCAATACAGAGGGAGCACCCTTGCACAAGAAGTGTAAGAGAACATGCTCTGGGGTCTGGGGGAGGGGTCGGGGGGGAAGGGGGGGAGGGAAACGGGGGGGGAGGAGGGTGGGGAAGGGAGGGGTAGGGAAATGAGACGAAAGATCTTTGGTCCGGGAGATATTCAGAACATAAGGAGAAGACGAAATAGGGAGGGAAAGATCGTAAGCAATCAGAACTACCTATATGTCTAAAGTAACCCTAATTACCTATAATGTAAGAGGCCTTAGCTCTCCGCGTAAAAGACACATGATCCTAAAAGAAATCGAGAGACTTTCCGCCGACGTAGTTTTCCTCCAGGAGACACACATAACCCTTGATTCTAGAGTAAGGCTTAATTCCCGGGCAGTCCCAACATGGTACTATGGAGACTCGCCGCAGAGAGGATCAAGAGGAGTTGCTATAGGTATAGGGAATAAATTAAGTTTTTCTGTAGAAGACAGGATAGTTGACCCTGATGGCCGATATTTGTTCCTAAGAGGTCTTCTACACGGTAAACGATATACGTTGGCCAATGTCTACGGTCCAAATAAACTTCCTCAGAGGTATCTAACATCGATTTTGAACAAACTCATGGAATTTAAAAAAGGAAAAGTGGTCCTAGCTGGGGACTTTAACTTTACCCTAGACTCACAACTAGATAGAACATCAACCGTTAATATAGGAAACACAAAGCAACAACAAATAGTTAAAAAGAAACTTTTTTCGTGCCAACTAATAGACCCCTGGAGGGTTTTTAACCCAACCAAAAAGGATTACACATTTTACTCTACAGTTCATAATATGTATTCGAGACTAGACTACATAATGGTAGATCATGAAACCCTAGAATTTGTGGATAAAGCCGCAATAGAGGTAGTGACAATTTCGGACCATGCCCCAGTTACACTGAACATATATTTTCCAGAAATCGAAGAGAGAAGGGGATCCTGGAGATTAAATGAGGAGTTAATAGAAGATACGGAAGTTGTAGACATAATAAGAACAGATATAGAGGAATACTTTAGGCTAAACCACACCCCTAATGTAAACATAGCTACCATTTGGGAAGCCCATAAGGCTAATATTCGAGGGAAATTAATTTCCTTAGGAGCAAAAAAAAAAAAGGAAAGAGATGCAAACAGAAATAAGATAATTAAAGAGTTACAAGACTTAGAAATTAAACATAAAAATCAAAAAAATAACAAAAAAGTATATCAGGAAATGTCAATAAAGAGGATTCATTTAAGAGAACTAATGGAGATTGAATCCAGAAATACATTTAAAAACGTCATGAAAGATAGGTATCTTTGGGGAAATAAACCAGGAAAATACCTCGCCAGGATCTCAAATGAAAAAAAAAACTTAAACTATATAGAAAAAATAAAAGATCAGTCAGGACACATGCGGTTCAGGACGACTGAGATAGCGGAAGCTTTCCGGACGTTCTACGCCTCACTATACTCAATTAGAAAAGGTGAGACACATGAGGAAAAAGCAAATAGAGAAGAAAAAATACGAGATTATCTGCGGGAATCTAATTTACCTAAACTTACAAACGAAATAGTAGAAACTTTAGAAGAACCAATAACACACGAAGAAATCAGTCAAGCGATCCAAGGAACCCCAGGGGGGAAAAGCCCAGGCCCAGACGGTTTGTCAATAAAATACTATAAAAAATTCAGTGAGCTATTGATTCCAGAAATGTGTATATATTTTAATAAACTAGGAAGCACAGAAGAGGTGAGGAAGGAATCCCTTCTGGCTAATATCGCTATCATTGCCAAATCAGGAAAAGATAAGACGCTTTGTTCTAACTACCGCCCAATTGCATTGTTAAATGCTGACATAAAAATTTTTGCTAAGATATTGGCAACAAGGATAAAACCGTATATGCCTGATCTGATAAATCTAGACCAGACGGGATTTGTAAGAGGTAGAGAAGGGAGGGACAATAGTTTAAGAACACTTTTGTTGTTACAGGATGATAAAAGGGACGGACCCCCAGCCGTGCTCATGTCATTAGATGCTGAAAAAGCGTTTGACAGAGTCGACTGGGGGTTCATGATGGAGACTTTAAGAAATATAGGATTGGGTCCCATATTCATGAAATGGGTAGGAAACTTATATAAGTCCCCCACGGCAAAAGTCAAGGTAAATGGGAGGGAATCTCAGGTGATCGAAATGATGAATGGAACTAGGCAGGGATGCCCGCTCTCCCCCCTTCTATATGTATTAGCTTTGGAACCACTGCTGTGCATGATTAGGAATAATCCAGAGATAGGGGGGGTGAGACTGGGAGAAGGGGAACAGAAGTTGGCAGCATATGCCGATGATGTCCTCCTGTATGTGACCAATCCCAAAATATCAATACCTAATATATTAGTGGAAATAGGAAGATACGGTAGACTCTCTAACTTTAAAATAAATCCAGTAAAAACTGTAATTATGAACATAGGGATTGAACAAAAGGAAGAGGCGGCCCTACGTAGCGCATTCCCCTTTATGTGGGAACAAAAATCACTTACTTACCTGGGAATAAAAATAACCCCCAAAGTGGCGGGCCTCTTTGAGGCAAACTACATCCCCTTACTTAAAGAAATAAGACGGGATCTTAAAAATCTCTCCCATAAACAGATTACCTGGATGGGGATGATTAACCTATTTAAAATGACAGTTCTACCTAAGATTATTTATAAATTTCAAATGCTTCCAATAAATATCCCACAAAGTTTCTTTAAGGTAATAAAAAAGATAATTTCAAATTTTATATGGCAAGATAAAAAAACAAGAATCAGTTATGCAACTCTAACTAGAGCAAAAAAAAGAGGGGGACTGGCTCTCCCAGATATAAAAAGATATTATCAAGCTGTAATTTTAGCGAGATTAGTTGAATGGTCAAATAAGAAATCACTAAAAAAATGGGCTCACATAGAAAATGAGATAAGTAAACAGCACTTAAACACAAACATATGGATACCACCCAAATTCAGAACAATTCACTCAAATACACATAGTTTAACAAAACAGGTCTATAGGATATGGGATCTGGTACATAAGCGGGAAAAATGGGAATATAATTCCCCACTAATCCCATTAGTAAACACAAATCTATTTGCACCGGGAAATAGGACTAAATTAGGAAAAAAATTAGGTACTAAAAGACTTGGGGATATAGTAGCACAGGGAAAAATAAAAAACAAAGACGAGATACACGTAGAAGAGGGGACACAAAAGATAACGGATTGGGAATACTTACAACTAAAGCACTTTGTAACTACACTCCCTGCACCTATAAGAGATAACACAGCACAAAACCCAATAGAAAAACTTTGCACCAGGGGAGAACCATAACAACATGGAATCGCGACGACTTACAAAATCCTTACAGAAATAGGGACAAAAGATATACTACAAAGCATAGATGCTTGGGAGAAAGAAATCGGAGAAAGAATAGACGAGACACAAATGGTTAGAGCGACATTCTCCTATGCAAAAGACATATCAACAATAGAAGCCAACTATAAATGCATGATGCGATGGCACTTGACACCTGCCAGACTTAATAAAATATCACCAGCTAACTCCCCCCTTTGCTGGAGGAACTGTAATCAAGTAGGAACTGCTCTACATATATGGTGGGATTGCCCGATAATTTGGGAATTTTGGACTGAAGTCCTTAAAACGATAGAGGAGATTTCAGGAGAAAAGATCTCATTAGATTTCTTGACCTGTCTCTTTCATGGACAGGGTACACAAAAAGGGAAAAAAAATATATATACGCCTCAACATTGGTCCCAGTGCTGCTAAACGCAGCAAAGGGACTAATCCCGAAATTCTGGCTCCACCCACAAAAACCTCCTCTGAAAGAACTTATACACAGGGTCGACCACATCGCAGAGATGGAGTATCTAAGAAGGGTTGACCTGGGGGAGGAGGCGGGAGGAAGGGACGGAAAAATTTGGGATCAGTGGAGAACTTATAAAGCATCGGAAAAAGCCACCGAAATATTACTAGAAACAAATTAGTAAATGATACGACCCGAACCAATATGGAAAAGAGGGAAAGAAGGGGGGGGGGGCTTTAATAATAGGGGGGGGGGGATAAAATATATACAGAGAGATCCAGGGAGGGGGGCGCCGGGGGGAGTAATGGTAGTGCTATCTATAATGAGCACGGGTAGTTATTTGTAACCACATTTTTAATATATTGGAAAAAAAAACAAAAAAATACATATCAACATTAATACAATAAAAGAAACAAGTGGAAAAAAAAAAAAAAAAAAAAAAAAAACAAAAAAAAAAAAAACACGCAGAGAACTCCCCACAAATGATGCAAATCCGAGGTGGAAACATGACGGGCGAAAAAACAAAAAGATGAACCCCTCTAACACCTCTTAACCCTGGGTTAAGCCTGATGTGGGAAAAAAAAAAAAAAAGAGTAGGAGACAGTCGGACAGATTGGGGTAGGGAGTTCCATAGGATAGGAGAGGCTTAGGAAAAGTTCATGGGAGGAGGTGACGAGGTAACTAGAGAGCAGGAGGTCTTGGGAGGACCAAAGGGAATGAGTAGGTTGGTATTTTGAGACTAGGCGAGTGATGTAGCTGGGGGTCAAGTTGTGGATGTAAGTTGTTGTTAGAATTTTGAATTTAATTTGTTGGGTAAGTGGAAGCCAGTGGAGAGATTGACAGAGGGAGGTAGCAGACACTGAGTGGTTGGTAAGGTGGATGAGCCTGGCGGCAGCATTCATGATAGACTGAAGGGGGATAGCCTATGTAGATAATCCCATGAGGAGGGAATTGCTGTAGTCGAGATGACCAGGGAGTGAACTAGGAGCTTTGTGGTGTCATTGGTTAGACTGCAGTAATGCAATGCTTGGCTCAGTGTTTCGGTATGCCTAATCCAAGCTCTATGCTGCCACAGACTAACATGCATTATAATTTATCAATCTTCTGTGCCTGCAGCATCAGTCTCTTCTATACCTCCTTCCATCTCTGTCCATTTCTACCTGCCATGCTTAATCCATGCTTGCCTCCAGCTTTTAGTGTGTTCCATCGTGCTTCCTTAGCTGCGAGCATCTGCAGTACCTCTGACCACATTGCACTCTGAGACTCCTGTTCACTCCAGACCATCCTATGTCCTATGTCCTCTAGTTACCCCAGTGCTCTTGTGTGCTCCCCAGGACTCCCGGTCACCCCAGAGAATCCTGTGTCATCTTATGACTCCAGTATGCCCTCTGGGCACTTTTCGACAGCGGGGAAATATTGACAGAACAGGGGCTCTAGGCTTTAAGAAAAACAAATCAATTGTCAATTGTTTTTCCCATTATGGGCATGGGTGGGGCCTCGTGTCTACGTTTTGCCTTAGGCCTCACAAAGCCTAGAGCCCCTGTTCTGTCAATATGTACCCGTGACAGAACACATGCGCAGAACAGAACGGCACTCCAGCTGATTTCCCGATCAGCTGCAGTGACATCACCATAGTGCATGCGCACATCGCAGGAGCCTTCTTTCAACAGGATATACCATTTCTAGGGCACAATTTAATGCTATGCAAACAGAGGAGGGACACCATATTTGTCATATTGTGCCTCGCTGTGCAGTGGGTTTACAGTGAGGCACAATCTGACAACTACAATGTCCCTCCACTTTTTGTATAGCTTTCAATTGTGCCTGTGAAATGGTATCTCCCGTCGAAAAAAAAAACTCCCATGATGTGTGCATGAGCTATGGTGACGTCACTCCAGCAGATCGGCAAATCAGCTGGAGTGCCGTTTCGTTCTACGCATGCACGGGCACTTTTCGAACGGAGGGCACAAATCGATAGAACACCGCCTCTGCTTACATATACAGTAATTATACTAACCTTTTTAGGTGGTCCGTCCACAGACAACCTATTTAAAAAAAAATGTGGAGATGGCATTTTAGCACATTATTATTATTATTATTATACAGGATTTATATAGCGCCAACAGTTTACGCAGCGCTTTACATTAGGGAAGACAGTACATTCACAATACAAATCAATACAGGAGGGATCAGAGGGCCCTGCTCGTAAGAGCTTACAATCTAGAAGGGAGAGTCAAGTGGAACAAAGGGTAGTTAGCTGTGGGGGATGGTCAGATGGACTCTAGGTGTGGGAAGGGTAGGCTTCTCTGAAGAGGAGGGTTTTCAGGGATCCTCTAAAAGCTAATAGAGAGGGAGATAGACGGATAGATTGGGGTAAGGAGTTCCATAGGCTTAGAGAGGCTTGGATCATACAAAAAAAGCAGAGCCAGTTCTCCACTTTTAGGATAACTGCAGTGTTTTACTTATTGCTCAGAGTTGCTCTTTAAAAACTGTTGCATATTTCATGCAAAGTAGTGATAGATAAATGTTGAACTTTTATAAAGCAGATCATCTCCTCTGCTGAGATACCATTTATATTTCTGCTTGTTTGAAAAAGCACAGATATCTCTGTAAGCCCTCATCACTGAGACACTAATTCACAGGCTCTAAACAAGTGTATTTCATCAAAGCAAGTGAGCATTGCCAGCATGATCTCTTATTATAATCATATCTCTCAGTAGAATAAATCGGGCAGGCTCTCATTAACAGATATACAGTACTTGCTTAACCCATTTGCCTCTAACATTTCCCTCTCTTTGCAGCTATGAAACATACAACACATACTGTAGATGGCATGTGGGTTATCGCAAACGTGAATAAGTAAAAAAAAAAGGATAATATGTCATTCCAATTCATGTATTAAGCAATGAATGATGACATTCACCAGACATTCACTGCTGGTGAATCTTCCTGGCTTCCTGGTACATTTGTTTCAATTTACAGTAAATAATTCACCACTCGTGAATGTTTGGAAAAAAGTATTTTTTTTACTGAACTTTGGTGTGCTTTGGGTATTTATTTCCTATTCCTAGCCACTTCTAGCTGTATATCAGCAGATCTAATGCCACGTACACACAATCGTTTTTTTGCATGAAAAAAAACGACGTTTTCAGCACGTAGAAAAAAACAAAGTTTTTTCCAACTTCATCATTAAAACAACGTTGCCCACACATGTCGTTTTCAAAAAATGCTCTAGCAAAGCGTGGTGACGTACAACACGTACGACGGCACTACAAAGGGGAAGTTCCATGCGGATGGCGCCACCCTTTGGGCTGCTTTAGCTGATTTAGTGTTAGTAAAAGTCGATTTGCGCTTTTCAGTCTGTTAAAGCGTGATGAATGTGCTTACTCCATTACGAAAGCTAGTTTTACCAGAACGAGCGCTCCGTCTCATAACTTGCTTCTGAGCATGCCCTGGTTTTTAACGTCGTTTTAGCCCACACACAATCATTTTACAACCTGAAAAACGACATAGTTTAAAACGTTGTTAAAAAATGCAGCATGTTCGGAAAAAAAAATTGTCGTTTTTCAGAACCCGAAAAATGATGTGAAGCCCACACCCGATCATTTTAAATGACATTTTTTTTAAACGTTGTTTTTTTCATGCCAAAAAACGATCGTGTGTATGCGGCATAAGGCTTTGTCATCTCTAACTGCTAGTCTGCTATTATGCTGCTCGCTGTTGTCTTTGCTGGATACTGTGACATGAGGAAGCAAAGCCCTGCCTCTATCTAGTTGTCTACACCTACACAGAGACACAGAACACATTTTTTTTTATGACAAGGCAGGTTTTAAACAGGAAGGGATGTGTCTTTGACAGGAAGGGGTGGGTCAGATTTAAATTAGGGGGTGCACAAGTTTAATCGGGCCTAGGGCAGCACAAAACCTAAATACACCACTGCCTTCCCTTCTGTCATAAAGGCAATCTGCCTTGTTTACATGGGCAGATCACAGTTCTGTCTCTCTGCCTGACGATTGGCGGGTGCCAGGGGACATCGGGGACCATGTACCCGCTAATCAGCTTCTGCTGTGAATACACCGGCAGCACGCATGTGTGCCCCCTACCCAGAAGTGTTGGATTATGTATATATTTCTGATTTGGTGCACAGATGCTAACCTGTAGCAGGAAACTGTTATAGGGCGGTTACTATTCAAAGCAAAGTCCTCCATCCAGCCATGTCTTCATGGTTTATTTTGTTGAGAAATCACTTTTAAAAATAACCCCATCTTGAGTAAGGGCAAATGATTCATATAGCATTTACTTCCTGATATTCATCTGCCCTTAGCTAAAGCATGCATGCATGCAAGAGAGTGTGATTAGCTGAGAAAACTCATTCCCCTCTGCTGCTGACGACTCCTGGAATGTATGACATAATTTGCCTAGGCAAACCAGGAAGTATCTATTTTCTAATGTTATCAGCAATCATTCAATGTTGATTGGAAGAGTGAAGTTCCACTTTAATACTAAAACTATTACTAACCCTAACACATGAGCTAACCGTTGAATTGAGCCCAAACTACCTGACAACTATTCCAAACCCTAACCACAAATTTTCTGCATACTCACCTTATTTTGCACTGTATTCTATGCATGCACATGATAATTTTACAAAAGTTTAATGAAAGTTGCTCATTTCTTTGAGTTAGGTTACATGCGCACGGCCCATTTACCTGTGAAACGCGTAAAGACATTGTTTATTTTTGTTTTGCCAGATGTCCTAGAGCAGTGGTCATCAACCCTGTCCTCAGGGCCCACTAAAAGGCCAGGTTTGCAAGAAAACTGAAATACATCACAGGTGATATAATTTGCTGTTCAGTGATTGCAGTATTCTAGTCTGCATCCCCAAGGTAATACATAAACCTGGCCTGTTAGTGGGCACTGAGGACAGGATGACCACTGTCCTAGAGCTACGCACAGCCACCCATAGATATGAATGGGTGAAGGTGGCTGTATGCAGCTATTTGCGTAAAGTAGTGTATGCGAATAGACATATTGCACCAAACACACTAGAGGTGCATTCGGTGCATTCTCTTTTCATGCATGCATTACTTTAAGAAAATAGCTGTGTACAGCCGCCTTCACTCATACTGTACATGTATATGGGTGGCTGTAGGACATCTGGCAAAACAAAAACAATAAACAGTGTCTTTACACTGCACTGGCAAATGCGCCCATGTGTGTGTAACCTAAATTTCAGAAGCTTAGAATGGAGAAGCCATGCCACTGTTTTAACTGGTACACTGTTATTCAATAGCGTTTATAAGAAGTAACTTAATCTCTACTTACACTCAAATGTTTTCTTGTTTTCACAATGAATGAATCGAGTCAATCAAAAATGACTTGGTACAGTGACGTTGACAATTATTTAAGATACACTGTGTCTGCAAAATTAGCCTCTAGCTGTAGGGCTAGTCCGTCCTTTCCTCTAGTGTGGTTAATACTAACATAAGATATTCAGGACTGAGATCTGTATAGTTATAGCTATCCTCAAATGATCTTCCACAAATGAAATCTAGACACAAGAGTGCTTTGTGCCTTTAATAAACATGTTCTCAGGCACAATGGAGTCAAGGTCCCATGGTTCAGTTCTCAGGGTGTTCTATGATATTAGGAAAAATGTTTTAATTTTTCATGTTTGAGGCAAAGCCTATGTTGGTCATGTGGATTCAAGAGATGTACATCTGTGCCTTGAGAGGCTTGATCAAAATTAAGCTCAGACTGTATTACAGTGTAAACGTTTTAGGTAGGTGTCCAGAAATGCTGTAAACTTTTTATGAAAAAATAAAATGATATACATTGTATCATTTTTAGTTTTGGACAGTCTAAAACAGGTTCCAAATTAGCAGAGACCAATATCTTCATTTAAATTTGATTTTCCTATCAGATACATTTTGTTTTTCTCAATTAGAACAATTTAGTCTACAAACAAGTTGGGGGATAAGTTATCTAAAAGCCAAGGTTTTACAAGGATTCCAGGCCTCATAACTTTGTACAGTATTGTGAAGACACATTGGGGATTATTTACTAAAAGCAAATCCACTTTGCACTACAAGCAGAGGCGTATCTAGTCAAAATGGCGCCTATGGCAAGCACTGAAACTGCGCCCTTGTCAAAACATTCAAAACCCATCTTTCAAATAACCGTTACCTTAACAAAAAACAGCTAACAATGGCCCGCGGGCACACACTGATACAAAAATCACTGACGATGCCAACACACTGGCACGCCTCACACTCATCAAAATATATTGGTGCACACAGTAACTCATACAAAATCAATGACACACTAAGGCCACGTACACACGATCAGACTGGTCCGATGAAACTGGTCCGACGGACCGTTTTCATCAGACCAGGCTGAAGTGGTCTGATGTGTGTACACACCATCGGACCAAAAATCCGATCAGACCAGAGCACGGTGACGTTGAACATACTGATGTGCTAAAAAAAGAAAGTTCAATGCTTCCAAACATGCGCCGACTTGATTCTGAGCATGCGCAGGTTTTTGGTCCGATGCTTTGGCGTACTAACCATCGAATCTGTCCGACGGACAGATTTTAAAGCAAGTTTTAAAACTGCAGACCAGTTTCATCGGACCGGTCTGATCGTGTGTATGCGGCCTAACACACAATCAAGGGACAGGGAGGGGCACTGGGGACAGTGAAAGTGCACTTGCAAGTGCAGTCACTGTAGGTCCGAGGGGGACATGCAAGGAAAATAAAAAACAGTATTTTAGCTTGCACATGACTGAATGATAAAATCAGCAGAGCTTCCCCTCATTTCAGATCTACGCCTCAGATTTACAGCGACTGCACTTCAAAGTGCACTTTGCCTTTCGTAAATAACCCCCATTGTGTGTTTACCTGCATTATAATGGGGATTGAACATCTGGGCAAGATGGAATTGTCTCATGTTTGCAAAGCCCCAACACAGCCAGAAGAACAATAAAAAAAAAAAATTACATTTTAATTTTCCCAAAACTTGTGGCAAAATATAAAATATTCCATGGACTCAACATGCATCTCAGCAAATAGCTTGGTGTGTCTACCTTCCAAAATTGGGTCTTGGGGGGGGGGGGGGTTGTGTGCTATCTTGGCATTTCATGGCCTCCGAAACTGTGATAGGTAGTGAGGAGTGAAATCAACAATTTATGCCCTTAGAAAACCTGAAGGCAGTGATTGGTTTTTGGGGTCCTGCATGTGGCTAGGCTCCCAAAAATCCTCACACGCGTGGCATCCCCATACTCAGGAGAAGCAGCAGAATGTATTTTGGGGTGTACTTCCACATATACCCATGGCGTGTGAGCAATATATCATTTAGTGACAACTTTGTGTAGAAAATAAATAAATAAATACAATTCTTTATTTTCCCAAAACTTGTGGCAAATATAAAATATTCCATGGACTCAACATGCATCTCAGCAAATAGCTTGGGGTGTCTAATTTCCCAAAAAGGGGTCATTGGGGGGGGGGGTTGTTTGAACTGTCCTGGAATTTTATGCCCAACATCAGAAGCTTATACCACACATCATCCACGCTTGAAGACCGAGTCCTTTCTGACACTTTGTTTACATTAAAAAAATATGATTTTTTTAAACTGTGGTGGTGAAATGACCTCCTACAGTTCTGGAGTCACAGATTTAGTTATCATAAGAACAAACCCTTTTGCTGTCAAAATAAACAAATCAGTGCTGCAGCTAAACGGCATACCTGCAAAGCAAACAATGGTTAACAATAAATCATAGTAACAGTACAGTAAAACAGTAGAATGGCATACCTCCACGTCCCTTTTGGTTCCTGATCTTGTCTGCTGCCTCAAACTACACTGAACTCTGACTTTCTGTTTCTTTGGCGTGTTCTGACTACCCGGTTTGGCTACCGAATCCTGGCTATGTTTTAATAACATTTACCAGTTGTACCATTTTCACCATTTTATTTAAAGGTGTGATTTTTACTGCATTTTCTGGCCCTGTCAAAATGACAAAACCACTGGGAGCTGTCATTTTGCCAGCAGTTAAAAAATGTTGTTTTCTTAGTAGATGTTAATTTTCTTTTAGTAGGTTGTATACATTGCATAAATGTACCACCTAACGGGCAGGGTTTGGGCACCCCCAAGCATATTATTTGGAGGAGTTTTACATTTTCGATCGCCGCTAAATTGAATTTTTGCTTTGATACATGTCCCACAGGGCAATGCCCAGCCCTCCATGTCAATTGTTTGACAATCCCTTAT
Source organism: Rana kukunoris (assembly GCA_029574335.1). Classification (NCBI taxonomy): domain Eukaryota; kingdom Metazoa; phylum Chordata; class Amphibia; order Anura; family Ranidae; genus Rana; species Rana kukunoris. Next base: position 178,973,884 of record CM056054.1, read on the forward strand.
TATTATCTATTAGCCCAGAAAATAGGCAGAACTTTTTTTAAACATACAGCTCCCATTGACTTCACTGGATTTCGAATTCAGCATTTTAGTATTGTTTGTCGAACCCTGCTCAAACCAAACCCAGGTAAGTTTGGCTCATTCTAGAATATACAGTTCAGTTTGGATGTCAGCTCACGAAAAGTATTCTGGGGAACTGGATAAAGTGCAGAGAGGAGAAACCAAACTGGCATGTGGGACGTAGGCTATGAGGAATGATCAATTGAACTGAATTTGATCGATCTTGAGAAGAGGCGATTAAGGTTTTTTTTTCTTTCTTCTAGATCAACTGTGGTTATAGGATTTTGTATATAGAGATTTTCTATCTATTTATTTACCTTTTTCTTTTGGCTAAGCTAGATGGACTTTTTCAGCCAAATAACTATGTAACTGTAACCTCCATAACAAGATCCAAAAAGTTTGAATGGGGTGGGACTGTGCACAAAAAGGAGAATGGCAGTTGAAACAGTAAACATTCAAACATGTAATTAAAGTAATTCTAAAGCCGCGTACACACGATCAAAACGGTCTGATGAAACTGGTCTGAAGACCAGTTTCATCGGACCAAATTGATCGTGTGTACGGCCCATCGGACCGTTGTCCGTCGGACCAAAGTTTTAAAACTTCAGCGTGGTCCGATGAAAACGGTCCATCGGACCAGTCTCATCGGACCGGTCTGATTGCGTGTACGTGGCCTCAGGAAAATAATAAAAAAAAACAATAACAAACATGTTATACTTATCTGCGCTGTGCAATGGTTTTGCACAAAGCAGCTTATATCCACCTCTTTTTGGGTCCTCACCAGCGGTCCTGGCTCATCCCCCTCTGTCGAGTGCCCCAATAACAAGCCTCTTGCAATGGGGCACTCAAGCAGGCTCACACCCGAGCTGCACTCTGTGTGTCAATTCACATATGGAGAGTGGTTTTTGCCCCCCCCCCCCGCAGTCTCTCCTCATTGGCTCACTAACTGTCACTGCTGCTGTATTAGCCAATGAGGAGAGAGCCCTCTGCTTGCTGAGGCCATCATTCTGGATCCTCTGTAAAGAACCTACGAGTCTCATATATCAGTCCTGGTGTTATTACATCTTTCTTGGTCTCTCACCTACCGTATGAGGAGTTGATTTATACTCAAAACTCATCCCTGTTTTCCAATGGAAGGTTGATGTCCGGATATCATCATTATAAGCCTGATTGACTCATTAAGTGTATACTTAGTTGAGTCCACGCTTTCTGGTAAGCCTCCTATTTTCTCTGGTGGTGGACCTGCTATCAAAATTTTCTTCACCTATTGTCACGTTTTTTGGACACTTTGAATCAAATCATTTTTTTAGACTTATCTCTTTTCATATCCAATTGATATGATCATTTTGATTACTTGGTGATTAGTTGCTCCACGTATTATATATATTATTTAATTCCAAGTCTATATGATGCTTTGCAGTGTTATATTGTTATTTCTTACATACTTTCAGCGCTACACTTTTTGTTTTTCTATTTGTTTTCTGTTGCAGAACTAATCCAGTTCTGTTGTGTTGGCAGCTATTTTATGTTTAGTTAGGTAGCGCGGTGTTATATGCACTTTTGTATATATATTTTTACTTTGTTTAATGAGGAGAGAGTAAACTGGGAGATTCGCTGCTCTCATGCACATCACTGGATCAAGATGGGGCACATGTAATTATAGGGGGGAGGGTTGGGGAGCTGCACCCAAAGGGTTTCTTACCTTAAAGGGGTTGTAAACCCTCAAGGTTTTTCACCTTAACCTCCCTGGCGGTATGATTCTTTCAGATTTTAGGTGCTGAAAGCAGTACCATTATTTGCAAGGGAATTTGGCGTGTTATACTGTAGGCTTGTAATTCTTAGGAATAACTCACTTAAATCTATCCAAACAAGAGTCTAAGGCCGCGTACACACGATCGAATTTGTCCGCTGAAAACGGTCCGATGGACCGTTTCAGCAGACATATCCGATCGTGTGTACGGGCTAGCGGACAGGTTTGTCCATCGGACAAATTTCAAAGCATGCTTTGAAATTTGTCCGCTACAAACCTGTCCATCGGATATGTCCGCTGGTTAGTACGGGAAACCAGCGGACATATCCTCCCGCACATGCGTCGTATCCTGTGAATGGATCCGACGCATGCGCGCGGAAGTGTTTACTTCCTGGTAGCGGTGACGTGGCGGCGTCAACGTCACCGCCGCGTCACCACGCTGTCTGCCGGCGGGGATTTTGATCAGATGGTGTGTACACGCCATCGGACCGAAATCCGATGAGGCATGTCCGCTCTAAACTGTCCGTCGGACAAGTTTGAGCGGACATATCTCATCGTGTGTACGAGGCCTAATAGGCATCCCGGGTATGATTTTTTATTTTTTTTTATTAAAAATTATAATATAATAAATAATTATAAAAAATTATAACAAATAATAATATAATTATAGTAAAAATTATTCAATAATGTAATCAAATCAAAATCACTGAAATTTGCTCAGTTGCAGAATTTTTGCTGTCATTATTTTTTTTTTTTATGACAAATTTCCCCACAAATCGCTATCGCTAAATTCTGCAAGTGATTCTGATTTATTATCGCTGTTTTTTAGCTGCTCTAAAACAATTTTTGCCATAAAGGGACACTTTTGGTTGCTATGGGCAATCTACAGTTTGCAGGGAGAAAGAACAGTTTTTATTATATAAAAGAACATGTAGTGTACAGGGCAGACCACTAGGGACATGGGGGATGTGTATTTTTTACATACAGTACTGTAATCTATAAGCGCGGATGCATCGCTGGATCCACGGAGAAGGTAAGTAAACAGTCTCTGTGGATGCTGCGAGGCGAGCCCGAGTCTGACTCGGGGTTACCGATCGTAGCACAGAAATCTAACCCAGAGTCAGACTCGGGAACACCGCCAGGGAGGTTAATGCATTCTATGCATTAAGGTGAAAAACCTTCTGTAGTGCAGCAGCCCCTCAGACCCCCCTTTTACTTACCTGAACCTGATCTGTCCAATGATTTGGACCAGTGAACAAAGCAAAGTCCATAAAGACATGGATGAGCAAGCTTGGGGTGGAGGAACTTGACTGGCCTCAACCGGATAGAACACATTTGGGATGAATTAGAGCAGAGACTGCAAGCCCTGACCTCACAAATCAGCTTCTGGAAGAAAGGTCAGACATTCCCATAGGCACACTCCTAAACCTTGTGGACAGCCTTCCAAAAAGGGTTGAAGCTGTTCTAGCTGCAAAGTGCGGGCCAACTCTATATTGAACCCTACGGACTAAGACTGGGATGCCATTAAAGTTCATGTGCGTGCAAGGGCAAATGTCCCAATACTTTTGGTAATATAGTTTATCTAGCAGCCAGCTGCAGGAGACTGAAGATTAGTTACTCAGCACTAGGGTGTGACTTCAGAGCCTAAAGCCTTATGTACACTGGATTTTTTTTTCTTTCTGCTGCTTCTAGGGGATTCTGACATTCTTTTTCTTTCTGCCTCTAAACACTCCTGCGTATTAGCCTATGTGTCCACACACACATAGGCTGAGGAATTTAGAGGAAGAGGCATTTAGAGGATAATAAATTATACTGGCCAATTAAATTATTTAATGCCCAACCACTTGACGTACCTAAACATGTGGCACGTGTTTACAAGCATCAACTATTTATGCTGCCAAAACTTTGCTATGGGGAATAGGACAGTGATGACGAACCCTTTTGAGCCCGAGTGCCCAAACCGCGATGCAGAACCAACGTATTTTTTCCAAAGTGCCAACACAGAATTAAACCTACCAGTGGCTCTGTACAGAGGATGAGACTTAACATCCCTCTCTGAATGAGCCCTAAGAGACCAAAAACGTAAGATTCTGCCAGATTCGCTCAGAATGCAGGGTTCGGGAATGCATTGTGCTCAGAATGCACTGTGCAACATACACTGACCTACCTGACACATGCACTCACCTACCTGACCATTACACTGACCTACCTGACACATGCACTCACCTACCTGACACATGCAATGACACCATTATTGAGGCACAATGTTTCCCAAAGACACTAATAATGAGGCCAAATAACAGCAATGATGGGGCACAAGGTTTCCAAATGAGGCACAATGACACCAATGAGGGGGGTGCAATGTTTCCCAATTACACTAATAATGAGGCCAAATAACAGCAATGATGGGGCACAATTACACCATTGAGGGGGGTAAAAGGTTTCTCAATGACACTAATAATGAGGCCAAATAACAGCAATGATGGAGCACATAGTTTCCAAATGACACCTATATTTAGGCCCAATACCAGCAATGATGGGGTGCAATATTTCCCAATGACACCTATATTTAGGCCCAATAACAACAATGATGGGGTGCAATGTTTCCCAATGACACCTATAATTACGGCCTAATTATAGGTGTCATTGGGAAACATTGTGCCCCATCATTGTTGTTATTGGGCCTAATTATAGGTGTCATTGGGAAACATTGCTGTTCATGTGCCTCATTAAATATAGGTGTCATTGGGAAACATATTACCCACCTCATTAGTGTTCGTGTGCCTCATTATTGGTATCATTGGGAAACATTGCGCCCCATCATTGCTGTTATTGGGCCTAATTATTAGGCCCAATAACAGCAATGATGGGGCACAATGTTTCCCAATGACACCTATAATGAGGCTTAGAACACTAATGAGGGGGGCAATATGTTTCCCAATCACGCCTATATTTAATGAGGCACATGAACAGCAATGTTTAGTGTGAGGTCTTCATAAATGAAAAATGTTTTGGCCATTGTACATCCCCAATATCGGTTAGTGGCAGAATATTCTGTCTAGCACAGTGAAAAGAATCTGAGGCTTCAATACACAAACATCATGATATCATGCAGCCAAAAACACCCAGTTATCCCATGTCTAAGTAGTATTCTTACCTTATCTCATCTGCAGCTGAATCAAGCTTCAATTTTTCACTTTCCCAAATTGCAATCCAGTCTGGTTCAAGAACGATGGCTTCACGAGTCCTGCAGCTCTTTCCCGCCGCGCATCTTCTCCTCATGCTCTCTCCCAGTCACGCCCAGCATGTCAGCAAGCGCTGATATATTTTTGAGCAGTGTGTATGTCTCAGCCGCTTTGATTGGTTAGCAATCTAGCACGTGACCTCCGGGCGCTCATTCTATGTCACTCCCACTCGGACACGTCACCGCTAGCATAGAGAAGTGTGGGAAATGTAGTTTGTCTGTGCTGTGCGACGATTTCATTATTTTTTATGTGACATTTCTACAGTGTCACGGCGTGCCCACCGAAACAGCTTGCCGTGCCGGGAGCGCCACGCTTGCCACGCGTTCGCCATCACTGGTCTAGGAGATTTAGCCAAATGTCGTGTGTGCATGAGGCCTAAATGTATAATATTTTTGTCTGACAGAAGCCTTCCTTTATACTGATTTTTAAAGTGGTTATAAACCCACTTTTTTGACTTTTACTTACAGGTAAGCCTATCATAAGGCTTACCTGTAGGTATAAAGAATATCTCCTAAACCTGTACAGTTTAGGAGATATTCCCCTCGCAATGCGTTGCTGATTGCAGCGGCGCATGCTCAGGGGATATCCACGGCGAAAGGACCGGCAGCCGCCGACCCACTGCCGATTTAAAATCTCCCGCGCGCACGCACGGGAGTGACGTCATCGCCGCTCCAGCCAATCACAGCGCTGGAGCAGCGATACCCGGAAGACACGCCGGAGCAAGATGACATCTCGCTCGGCGTGGACCAGGTAAGTGTTCTTCACCTCGTTCTGAGGTAAGTATTTCATAATCAGCTAGTATGCGGTGCATACTAGCTGATTATGCCTTTTGCCTTGCAGGTTCAAAAAAAAAAATTGTATATGCGGTTTACAACCACTTTAAATTATGCTAGAGTTTTGTTTTTATATAATTTCAGTTTGATCTCAACCAAATCTTGTTCCAGCTGATGCAATAATTTTAAAGGGACACTTTTACAACATAAATAAAATTTATGCTTGGAATTTGGCTTTGATTCTTACAATATGCCTTACTTTTTAGTACACACGATCATTTTTCGGCATGAAAAAAACAAAGTTTTTCGGCATGTAGAAAAAACATTGTTTTTTCCAACTTCATCATTAAAACGAAGTTGCCCACGATTGTTTTAAAAAAATGCTCTAGCAAAGCGTGGTGACATACAAAACATCCCAGAGGAAGCTACGCCGCAGAGCACGGTGAAACGCGTCGACGTCACAACCCGACGCCTGTCACGTGACGTTTCCTACGGTGTGGTGTGGACTAAGATGGAGACGCTGCTACCAGCACATGTAGCTATGGAAGGCTGATCCTATCATGGATACCGAGGAACACGCTATGTAACAACAAGCGCACTAAGAAAACTACGGATGCAAAGAAAAATCCATTCTGGAGTCACAGAGCATATGGTATATCCATCTATGACAGCTGTAACCCGCATATAAGGTCGGTAACATATTACTCAGTACGATCGGATGATCAGAAGTTGTTGCCTGGATGTTTACCAAAAATGGGGTAATGTACCTATAACTTACCATTGGCATTACCGGTCACGCACTAATAGACTCTGTGATATATGGTCTAATATGCGCTCATCAAATGCCATTAACATAGTGAATTCACTGTGATCATTACAATCCCCATTATATATAAAGGGACCATTTTTGAATGGCTATCGACCATATTGAGTGCATAACTCTCACAAACATCCTCACCGACTTATATTGAAGAAATCTATACGGTCATTTATACAGCCACTTTATCCCTCGGTATTAACCACTTAAGACCCGGACCAAAATGCAGGTAAAGGACCTTGCCCCTTTTTGCGATTTGGCACTGCGTCGTTTTAACTGACAATTGCGCGGTCGTGCGACGTGGCTCCCAAACAAAATTGGCGACCTTTTTTCCCCACAAATAGAGCTTTCTTTTGGTGGTATTTGATCACCTCTGCGGTTTTTATTTTTTGCGCTATAAACAAAAATAGAGCGACAATTTAAAAAAAAAATCAATATTTTTTACTTTTTGCTATAATAAATATCCCCCAAAAATATATAAAAAAAACATTTTTTTTCCTCAGTTTAGGCCGATACGTATTCTTCTACGTATTTTTGGTAAAAAAAATCGCAATAAGCGTTTATCGGTTGGTTTTCGCAAAATTTATAGCGTTTACAATATAAGGGATAGTTTTATTGCATTTTTATTAATTATTATTTTTTTACTACCAATAGCGGCGATCAGTGATTTTTTTCGTCACTGCGACAATATGGCGGACACTTCGGACAATTTTGACACATTTTTGGGGCAATTGTCATTTTCACAGCAAAAAATGCATTTAAATTGCATTGTTTACTGTTGAAATGACAGTTGCAGTTTGGGAGTTAACCACAAGTGGCGCTGTAGGGGATGTGTGACCTATGTGTTGTGTTTACAACTGTAGGGGGGTGTGGCTGTAGGTGTGACGTCATCGATCGCGTCCCCCTATTACAGGGATGACGCGATCGATGCTACGGCCACAGAGAAGCACGGGGAAGCCGTGTTTACACACGGCTCTCCCCGTTCTTCCGCTCCAGGGACGGATCGCCGCACTGCAGTGGCGATCGGGTCAGCGAATCCCGCGGTCCCGGTCCTGGGTACTAAAATCAATGTATATATACGTTGATGTGCCCAGCCGTGCCATTCTGCCTACGTAAATGTGCAGTAGGCGGTCCTTAAGTGGTTAAACAACTACAACGGATGTCCTAAAATCTTGGAATTTCCATCACGATTCAAATCCTCAATGAATTTAAACATAGTATTTCCTCATGAAAAGTGAATTCTAATTATCATCACTGTACTGATAATACTCCTCACCTTCCAACCTACCCCCCCCCCCCCCACACACCAGACTCAGTCACCAGTTATTGCATCAATTGGTCTAACTAGATTGGCTAATCTGGTATGATACCATTGATCTACCAAAACTTGCCATTAAATTTTTGCTGTAATTACAGACATGACATTACATTAATCAAATGTTGATGATGCATGTCACTGGTGCCTGAGCTCTTATAACGTCCGGACAGGTGTTGTTGTTCAATGTTGTCTTATGTGAGTTTTGTCTGTAACTACTAGTGTTAAGTAGTTCTTTTCGTATTCATTGGAATTTTTATACACATTTTATTCAATCTAAGATAGTACCTTTCTATTTTTGATACTCATATAAAACTATTTGTATCCTAATATCTATAGATCATTTCTTGCTGCCCAAAGTAACCCCTTATCTCATTTTTTCGATCTTCACCCCCCACGCTCTTCATTTTTTATACTTTTTGCTATGGTACTATGGTTACGGCAACAAACCATTATTTGATGAGTGATCAATTATAGATATCTTAAGACCTACTGATATCTATACATTAGTGATATAACTTGCGCCTCCCCTCCCCCAGTTCACTTTAGTTTTTGGCACTATAAAGGGGAAGTTCCATACGGATGACGCCACCCTTGGGGCTGCTTTAGCTGATTTCCTGTTAGTAAAAGACGATTCGCGCTTTTCTTTCTGTTACAGCGTGATGAATGTGCTTACTCCATTATGAATGGTAGTTTTACCAGAACGAGCGCTCCCGTCTCATAACTTGCTTCTGAGCATGCGCGGGTTTTTAACGTAGTTTTAGCCCACACACAATCATTTTTTACAATCCGAAAAACGACATTGTTTAAAACGTTGTTAAAAAATGCAGCATGTTCGAAAACATTTTTTGTCATTTTCAGAACCCGAAAAATTATGTGAAGCCCACACACGATAATTTTAAATGAATTTTTTTTAAAACTTCTGGCTTTTTTTCATGCCGAAAAATTATCGCGTGTACGCGGCATTACTGCTTGAGTTTACTCAGTTTGAATAAGGATAAAACAACTGCAATACTCGCTTTTTTACAATAACCCTTCAAGACCATCTTTGTGCAAACTTTCACCTAAACTACAACAGATGGTGTAGAGCCAAGTGAGGGAAGTACCCCAGCTGTTAAATTTAAATGCTAGGTAAATGGCACCATTTCACTGCACAAGAAATGAAAGAGAAAGATGATACTAGATGAAAATGCAAATACTAATCAAATACTATTGTCTAAGTGCACAAATTATGACAAATTACATTGACATAAAGAAAACACACATTACCTTAATGGCAACAGAAACAAGGGGAGGGAAACACAACATATCAATATTGCACATTCGTCTAGGTTTGTGTATAACCTTTGTATGGCTACGCTTTCACCTTAGAGTATAATTATAATACTACTATAACAAATACAGATGAGCGCACATGATATTATCATCATCAGTCACAAATAGTAAAGCCTTTGCCTACTATGATGATGATAATGATGAAAAAAAGCCATGCACTGATATTCTGGCTCAATACTATCTTGGAGCCCAAAAACTCTTCTGAAGCTGGGTATTCAGCGAACAGGAGTCAATAAAGTGACATTAAGGTCATTTTTTTCATAAATCAGATAAAAGTAATATAACACATGGATTATTTAAAAAAAAAAAATATTTCTACCTCGGCGCTTTCTTATGCAATTGTTCCCTGGCCACACAGGTACATTCCCATTCCCTGCCTCCTGTGGTACCAGGAGAGAGAACTGTATGTGTCCTTATGTGTCTCCTTGATGTGCACAATTCCACTCTGTACTGCTGACCTCACTAACTTCACCCTATGTAGGGGGAGGGAGGGGGGCATGGACAAACAAGGATTCACCTAAAAAAATAAGTATCAGCACAAGGGACACTTCCTACTTACTGTAAGTTATGTCCCTTGTGCTGATTTTTCAGTTTTTTTATTTAAGCTGCACTCAGGCTTTAAACATCCTTCAGATAATGTATATGCAGTGTGTATATTGTAAAAGGGGAGCCTGGGCTCACCAACCAGCCATTTGTAATAGTAATTTATTACTATTCTTTATTGTCCTCTCAAAGTCAGGCAAATAAAGCAGCTTTCATCAGTAAAGCAAAAAACAGTCCTTATTTCTGGTATGTGGAAAACAATACTACGGCTCACTGCCAGTATATCAGTCCCACAACTGGGCTGAAGCAGTTGTAAACAATACTGTCTATATATTTTTTTTTTTTAAATAACAAGCATATTTTTATATTTCCAATCACAGTCAGGATAACAATGTTGGTGGTGTTATTTTGTTATTTTCATTGTGATATACCATAATTAGTAGCAATGCTTGTCCAATTTGTTGCAGTATCTTTAAGGGATGTGCATTGGTTTATAGTGCCTCCTTGCCAAATACCTCCTGAAACAGTGCCAAATATCTCCAGAAAGAGTGCCAAGTTTAAAAAAAAAACAAAAAAAAAAACAGTACCAGTAGGGTATTATTATATAATCCTTTCCTAAAAAAATAAAATAAAAAAAAGCATTAACATTTCTGATATTTGGCAAGTTTAAATGTAAACAACACAAATTCCTTCTTTAATTTTACCCTTTTGGTCTGTTTGTGCTAGTCTAGTCACCATGACTACAGATTTTTGTGACTTGTGATTTTTGTCAGTTTTAAATATGAGTATTCTGCATACTGCGTGTGATTAAATAATAATATCAACATTTTCCCTTAAGGCTTATATAAAAATAATGTATGATAACTATGCAACATGATACAACATACAATGTGCAGAGCATCATTTAACCCAGAAGACTGAGGATATCTAGTGGCGGACATAAATTAATGTGGGGGTCAGCACCAGAGAGGAGGTGAGTATTGCTGCCAGAGCTTATTTTTTATGTTAAACTTCCAGTGGGGGACTTTTTTTTTTGCCTTGAGTTTATTTTTATTAAATTATGTGTACAGTACTGTGTATTCCTATGCTGTACTATATACATTAGATGTGTTAATTGCATGTGTCCCCTTCACATGATGGCTGGACTTATTTCAAAATCACAATATTTTTTAGCTGTCAGAATGGTGCATGTACATGAGCTCTCCTTTTAATATAACATGAAGTGCTGCTATCATTCTTCTCTGTCACAAAATGTTCTGGTAGCAAGACAGATGGGATGCTCAAAATGAAATGTACCTATGACTGTTTGCTACTATATATATAAAACGTCTCATTTAGTCTCATATGTGGTTTTCCAAGAGGGAAACGTTACCAAGAGTGATTTATCTCCGTCCAACATGTTTGCATCATTGAGTACGGAAATTTCCAGACAGGTTTAGATCTAGTTTGGGAAAGTTGAATTACCTTGTGCAATTGCAGTTATAAAGCTGTTTGCTTGTTATTTATTTATTTAATTATTTATTTATATCCTACGTTCTATATGTATGTGTGTGTTATTTCTAGGTCAACCTTATTATTTTACTCAGTGGTCTTCTATATTACCTTTTGAACGAAGTGGACCAATAAAGAAGACATTCATGCAGTTGGAAATTATGAATTATTATAGGACATTCGAAGGTTAAGATTTTTACAGTTAAACATTCACACTATAAAATCTACAGACAGTTGTAGAAAGAAAAATAAATATTTAATGCTAGTTGTACAGTAGCTATGTAAAATGTATTTTAACAGGGAACACATTGTATTTGTGTTGAATATTCAATGCAGATTTGAAGAAGAAAAAAAGATTTGTAGTTGGACAATGTTAATGGCAGATGGTACGGTATATATGATTTTAAATTGTATCTGAATATTAAGAAAGAAGTAATTTTAGAAGAGGAAAAAAAATATATATTTTAGCTGGTCGTTTTTTTTTTCATCCATTTTTCATCCATCTGTTGACGGATGAAAAACAGACATCAAAGCATTCCAATGGAAAAACGGATGAGCAGAGGACCTGTTTGTGATAACAATAAAATTACAAGTAAACAGACACATGAAAAGTAAAAAAAAAAAAATTGTGCCTACCCATCCCCACATACACAGGCATACTAGAGCGTTAATCGTAAAAAAAAAAAAAAAAATATCTGGATTCAATCCCCCTCCCGATCTGAACTGACATTTCCCTGACTCTATTTTAGCAATGCATAGCCAAAGCTGTCACCAAAAAAAATATATACTCCTCAGCACAGAGAGATAGAGAAGAGATACAATGTATCTCTTGGTTCTTTAGAACAAAGGAATGAACTTCGGTCTATAGATGAGGGCAGTTTAGCCATTTAAAGACTATGGGCCAGATTCAGGTACACGTACATTTGCGCAGCGTATCCGAGATCCGCTACGCAGCCGTATTTTACCAGGCTCTACAACTAATTCTGGTAGATTTTTGCCCGTACGATACGGCGGTGTAGTCTATTTCTCGCCACGTAATCGAAATACGCGATTAGGGGGCATGAAGCATTTAAATCAGGCGCGTCCCCGCGGCGATCGAACTGCGCATGCTCCGTTCAGAAATTTTCCGCCGTGCATTGCGCGAAATAACGTCGTTACGTCATTTTTTTTTGAGTAGCGTTGTTTATGGACATTCCTATTCCCGGACGACTTACGTAAAAAATAATAAAAGACGTCGGAAAACGTTGCAATTCGACGCGCGAACGACGGCCATACTTAACATGGGCTGTCTAATATTAGACCAGCTAAAAGCTGGTATAACATTATGCAGCGAAAAGATGACTAAAGATGCCGTAAGAGATTGCGATTGAAGATCGTAATTTCGGGGATCGATGGCAAAAGCTCATTTGCATACCCCGACGCGGAAAACGACGGGAAGTCCACCCAGCGGCCGCAATTTTATTGCAGCGTAGATCCGAAGGCGTACGAACACGTAAGCCAGTCGGATTGAAGCCCCAAGCTGTCTTTTCATGGTTTGAGGATTCAAACTAGTGAAAAAACGCGCGTAATTAGAAAGTACTCCGGTCTAACACTAGTTAGACAGGAGTTACGGCTCTGTGAATCTGGCCCAATACCTTTTTCTGACATTTGTAGCTTACAAGTTAATATTAGTATTTTCTGCTAGAAAATTACTTTGAACCCCAAACATTATATATATATATATTAGCAGAGGCGCTAGCAAATAAAACGGTGATCATTGCAATATTTTATGTCACTCAGTATTTACACAGTGGTTTTTCAAACACAATTTTTTGGGGAAAAAATACACTTCAATGAATTAAAAAAACAAAACGGTAAAGATAGCCCAATTTTTTGGTATATGAAAGGTAATGTTACGCTGCGACAATCTTGATCTTTATTCTAAGCAAAAAATGTTGATTATTATTTAATCCAGAATTGTGCAGCTCTAATGTAAACCAAAAATTTTACTCAAGGGGTTAAGTGGATGTAAAGAACTGATGGAAAAACTGATAGAAACTGATGAAAAACTGATGAAAAATTGATGTATACTGATCCATTTTTTCTTTGAAAAAACGTGACAGAACTGATGAAACAAACTAAAGGCATGTGTGAAAGGGACATAACAGACAAAATCAGAACAAACAAGCTGCATGTATTTAACAATAAATAAAAATGTACTGAGTTTCTTTATGATAGTAGGAAAACAAACAGGATGGAAGCCCATACAACATCAAGGGTGGTGAGCCAAGCAAAATAGGTAAAAAAAACACACATCTCTGACTATAATATCAATCTCTTGAGAGTGGCCTACGTAGCTTCATACTTTAAAACGTCTATGAGCCCAAAACATGGAAACATGTTATCAGCAGAGACAGCCGAATGTGAAGTAGAAGCTGAGAAATTGAAGCCCTATCAGGAAAAAAATGTAGTTTTTCACGTTTTTCACGACGAGATTCTTGGCAAGAATCTCTTGCTGCCCGAGTGTACAGACTCTCCTTTCAAAAGAACCGTAGTTCTCTTGATAGGAAAGAACGTCTTCGCGTATGACGAGCATGCGCTTGTCACATTCAATGCCGTCGCCGCCATCTTGCTGCACCCTACCTATGCCTCGGAAGCTACCGCGAATGCGTCAAAGTCGGGCAGGTTTCCACGGCGACCAGGAAAATATATACGCTCTCAGGTTTCTCAGCAAGAAAACTGCCGAGAATCTCACGACGAGAAAATAGAGAACATGTTCTCTATTTTTCTCATCTAGATTCTGGGCAGTTTTCTTGCTGGTTCTTGCCGAGTACACAGAGCATGTGTACGAGGCTTCATTCTTTTTTGATTCAATATTTAACGCTCATAGAAAAGTATAAAACATCATCAATGTGTTTCTGCAGCCTCTGTCTCTTTTTTTTATGTTTTCTCCTTATCTTTGGAGACACCCCAGTTTGCTTCATACATTGGAATGCATACATTGGAATGCATCCAGGGACTTTTGTTTTACTTCTCCCTAAATGTGGTCATTGCTTCTTATGATGGAAAAATCATCAATTTATACTCAAAAAACAAAAAAGGGATCCAGACCATTGCAGTTCGAAATCTGCATACAATCTTTCACACGGGAGAAACTAGGTTAGTATGGTACGTTTCCAGTGTATTCTGAATAACCTGAGCATTGTTGTCACAGAAGGTTTGCAAAAAATGGGAACAATTTCTATACTGATAAGGTTAGTAAGAATCTCAATTGTTGTAGAAAGCATGCTTTGATCAATATTCAGGGCTAGCTACAATTTCAGCTTCCTTAATAGATTGTAGAATTTTGATAAATTCAGCACTGGCTGAGCATTTGCTCCAAATTCTGAAGTACTTGTGGTTTGCTATCACCCTACTGGGAGGCCAAGTCTTTTTGTGGGCCTCTGAGATGTAAGCCCCTATACAGTAGGTGACTGGGATATTGTGTCAATCTCGCTCCCTTTCTCGGCGAGATTGACCACCTACGAGCCCCATCGCGGGAGCCAGCGCCGAGCTGGCTTGCCGCGATGGAGACAAAGCCGTCATAGAAGCGACGGGGATCCGACGCGGATTCCCGCCAATTCTACACGTGGGCGGAGTTTGTTATGAATCCTAAAGGAGAAATCCCCGCCGGATTTTTAAAGAAAAATCCGGCATGGGTTCCCCCCTCAGGAGCATAACGTCTTCTTCTTCTTCTCCAGATGTTGACGCGACGCTTCCTTCCGCTGTTATGCCGGGCGCGCGGCTCGCAGCGAGTTATATAGGCCTGTCTTGTGACGTCGCAGTCCCATCATGCTCCGGTAGGTACCACGTGCTACCTACCGGAGCATGATGGGACTGCGACGTCACAAGACAGACCTATATAACTCGCTGCGAGCCGCGCGCCCGGCATAACAGCGGAAGGAAGCCTTGCGTCAACATCTGGAGAAGAAGAAGACGACGTCACAGAGGAGGGGACTCCTGAAGAAGAAGAAGACCCCCGGAGAGCGGAGAAGACCCCCGGAGAGCGGAGAAGACCCCCGGAGAGCAGGAGAAGACCCCGGAGAGTGGGAGAAGACCCCCCAGCCGCCGAAGACGTCGAAAGAAGCCCGCCGGGTGGTGGGCGCTTTTATCAAAGCGCCCCCCCCGGCGGCGGAAGAGAACCAGACGGCGGCACCCACCCCCCACAGAAGCCCGCCGGAGGGGGGCGCTTTTATAAAAGCGATCATACACACCCCCCCGGCGACCAACTAATAAAATATTTCAATACCCTGTGTGGTTTATTTGTGTTTACACTTTTTATTTGCAGGTGAATGGGTAGGGGTACAATGTACCCCATACTCATTCACTTAGGGTGGGGGGCCGGTATCTGGGGGCCCCCTTATTAAAGGGGGCTTCCAGATTCCGATAAGCCTCCCGCCCGCATACCCCGACAACCAACGGCCAGGGTTGTCAGGAAGGGGCCCTGTCCTCATCAACATGGGGACAGGGTGCTCTGGGGTGGGGGGCCGCAGTGCGCCCCCTGCCCCAGAGCATCTAACCCCCCCATGTTGAGGGCATGCTGCCCGGTACGGCTCAGGAGGGGGGGGCGCTCGCTCGCCCCCACTCCCTTCCTGACCGGCCGGCCGGCGTGCTTTGGATACGGGTCTGTTATGGATTGTGGGGGGACCCCCACGCCGTTTTTTCGGCGTAGGGGGTCTCCTTACAACCCATAACAGACCTAAGGGCCCGTTATGCTCCTGAGGGGGGAACCTATGCCGGATTTTTCTTTAAAAATCCGGCGGGGATTTCTCCTTCAGGATTCATAACAAACTCCGCCCACGTGTAGAATTGGCGGGAATCCGCGTCGGATCCCCGTCGCTTCTATGACGCACTCGCTGGAATGTGCTTTTACTATTCCAGCGAGTGCGAGATATCGGCAGCCTGTCGCCGAGATTCAGCGCGATGCTGGCGTGCTAAAAACACATTCTCGGCGGCAGGCACTGTACCTGCTGTGCCATCTGATATATTTTGGGATGGACTTGTTATTGATCTATTTAACCACTTTCCGCCTGGCCTATAGCAGAATGATGGGCGGGTGGTGGTTTCTGTTATCCTGACCCATTTCAAGATAACAGTCGGCGCGCGCCATGGCGATCAATGGTGCGATGTGTCTGTCTGACACACTGCTACCCTGATCTTGGTAATGAGGCTCTTTACCACGTGATCAGCCATGTCCAATCAAGGCTGATCACAGTTTAAACAGGAAAAGCCATGTATCGGCTCTTCTTTGGTTAAAGTGCATGTTTCCTGAACACTGTAAACCCACTTTTGTGTAACCATATATTCCAAAAAAAGTTTATACCACTACATTTTTAATGCCTACTTGCCTACAGGTCCTGCATTCCAGGTTTACAGGCAATGGTGCATGGATCAATCCACTTGATTTGAGGTTGATTGAAAAACAGCGTATATCTGCTGACTTACCACACCCAATCCAATGGTTGTCCTGCCACAACTGGTCCTCTGATTTTTTTCTTTTTTTTTAAAGAAGAATCCACCCAGTGGGTTTAAGTAAAAGATGGGTGCGCTTATTGTCTGTAGCTATAATGTACCTCTATATGTCCATTCGTAAGACACTCTTTCTTTTTTTTATACTTTCCATTTTATGTTTCCTGATGCTGATCACTCTCAGCTTGTTATGAAGTTGAGTGTGAGAAATTATTATACACGTTGTAGAATACTGGCAAACCAAACCCAGAAAGTAAAGGATAAGTAGACTCAAAAGTTAAAATATAATATATTGCATTTATGAATGGAGATAGAGAACATGCCTTAATCACCTGTAGAAATCTTGACTGCCACGCTCCCCAATACAGTCCTGCTGTGTTGATTAGGAGCGGCTTCTAGCAGAAACCACACTGCCAACACATCAGCTGCCAGAATGCAGTCCACTCTAAGAACCCCCCCCCCCCCCCAAACACTGTGAGAAAGAACAAAGCAAATAAAAAGGTACAAAACATTTATATTTTGATCATAATAATCTGACTTTGATAGACAAAAAACATTTCCTTTCTTGCAGCCTGTTTTTGCTGTATTCCATGCACAAATACTTTAAAGAGTAACTCCACTTTTGTTGAGAACAAAACATTGCCCTCTGGGTGATCCATGTACATTGAAAGACTTTTAACTTTGTTGCAGATTCCTACCTTTTGTTATTCTGAAGAAATCCCTGTGTGTTTCTCTATGCCCATGTAGGAAAGTGAATATAATGGGAGTGGTTTCATAATTATCAATCAGCTGAGCACCTGCAGGGCACTAATGAGGAAAGCTGCTGGGCCTGCGTCCCTTTAGACGTGTTCCTATTGGTAGTAGCTTACCAATAATGACATTTTTGTTGCGGGGGATCCCTGAAATCTGAATTGTATCTTAGTGCAGACTTCTTAAAAAATTGGTGAGCCAATCACACAAGCAGGAAATTATGTTTCTGGTGGGCATTTTGTACATATTCTGTGTAAAGAACACCTCCAGGTAGCCATATTGACTTGTATTTTCAGAAAATGACAGTGGCTGCAGACTGAAAAGGAAAGGTACTTTTTAATAACATTCAATTACAATATGATTTATGTCACAGTGGTATACACTATATTATCATTTCTTTATTTGCAAGTTTTTTCCCCACCTAAGTGGAGTTTCCCTTTAAGGGAAAATGAAATGGAAAAAAAAAACTATGCAAATACCTCAACAAAGGACTGGTAAGATGCAATATATTCAGTTTTTGATTTGGGGTTTAGATACACTTAAGTGTTATGTACAGACTACTTTCATCCCATCATCTTCCATTCTAAACACATTTTGTGAACTTCACTATTCATTTGTTGGTCAACTCAAAACTCTGCAAAGGTGTTTTTTGTGAGTATAACAACTAAAAAGAAAAATCGAAATACATTTAACAATTTCCCTTAAGTTTGAATATAGGCTCACTATTTGGCTTCACGATACATGCGGAAAAAGAACTATCCAGTAATATTTTCTTTTTATTAAGAACCAACAATACCACTGACCATAAGAATCCATGTTATGCTGTTGGCAATGGATTTATTCCACTTCCATGAATAATGTGTCTGGGTATAAATCCTGTCCCTTAGTGGATAATTACTACACTCCCATGTCCTCCCTTCATGTGGTTAGGTAAGACTTATAATCAAGTAAACTGCATCCAGCATTGCTTAGCTTGGTGCATTGCGTCTATTCTGCATTTTCAACCCTCCCTTGTCCCTCCCTGAAGTCGAAAGTTCTACAGTCTTACTTGCTTTAATTGGCAAAGCTCTTGGAAGTTTTGTCTACATGGGTATACAGTTCAAATTGTTCAAAGTGATTGAGAACATATTTAATCATCCTAGAACTTAAGAACAAGCTTAGTTAACATAATCCCATTTCTACAACAGCAATAATAATGATCCCATGGCACATTAAATCATATATTTATGTAAGCATATTTAAGAAACAGTTGGCAATTACTGGCTTTTCTTTAATATGTGTATGCGTGCTGGAAGAAATAATGCAACCCCTGTTGTATTCTAAGATATAATTTATACAGAATTCAATACATTGTATTTTCCTGTATATGTATGGGACAAATGTATCAGCTTAGATGTGCTGGTCCACTTCACAAAGTATTGAAATTTTGCATTTCCTTTAGCTTACACCTCTAACACAAAAGTAGCGTCATTATCTCATGTTTCTTTTCATTTTCTGCCTAAATTAGTATTGAACAATCTTGTAATTTGCAGATTTATGGGATTTTTTAGGTGCATTTTAGAAATGAATCCAAAACGATTCACTTAAAAGAAATGTCACATTTTTTTTTCCAACATCATTTAAAAACATATTATATCCTCATGCAGTAGACTAATATGGTACAGTCCTTATGGATATAGCAGTATTTGTATAATTCCCAACATGTTTCGCCCTGAAAATTGTCTTCTTCAGGGAATGTTGTCCACTTAGGGTCAGAGCCTTCCTGGAATTGATAAAATATCTTTTAGATCTACAATCAGCGATGGTTCAAGGATTAATGAATGCTAAAGGCCAGCCAAGAATAGCAGGTGACCACAGGACCAAAAGAGTCTAGTTTGTATAAAATAAAAAAGCACAAGGGCAAAGATTCTATAACACAGGATGATCAAATATGGAGCTAGAGTCCTGTGATATATGTGACATATGACATGTGACATATGTCCTCATGGTTCCGGCTATTAAGCAAACTTAAAGTGTATGAATAGCCAGAAGTTTTTTTTCATTACAGAAAGAGTAGGGGAGTATTCAAATGACTATTACATTATTTTTTGATGTCTGTGTCCTGCTGAGAAATTTCCCTTTAATTCCTGTTCCATAGCCACAAAGGGGAATGAGATGAAATTCCCCCAAGATTTAAAGGGGTTGTAAAGGTAATTTTTAGACATGTGCAGACTGGAATATTTCGTTTTGTTTTTTCGTTTTCGTTTGGAAAATAAATTTATTTAGTAACTTTCGGAAATCGTTTTGATTTATGTCGTTTTCGTCTGGAAAGTTTTCATCCGAAAACGACGATTTTCGATGCTTTGTCGAATTTTCGTCGTTCAATTCGACAAAGCATTGAAAATCGTCGTTCTGAATACAGTGAATAGGAAGGAATTGAACGTCGAAAATTCGACAAAGCATCAAAAATCATCGAATTTTCGTCGTTCAATTTCTACCTATTCACTGTATTCAGAACGACGATTTTCGATGCTTTGTCGAATTGAACGACGAAAATTCGACAAAGCATCAAAAATCGTCGGATCTGAACGAAAACGAAAATAAAGCATTTTTTATGTCGGATCTTTCGGTTTTCGTTTCTTGCGCTTTCGTTTTCGTTTGTTAAAACGATAACGAAAATACCAGATTTTCGGACGAAAATGCATTCTAACGAAAACTAATGCACATGTCTAGTAATTTTTCTTTTCCTAAATAGCTTCCTTTACCTTAGTGCAGTCCTCCTTCACTTACCCCATCCTTCATTTTTTCTTTTAAATGTCCTTTTTTCTTCTGAGAAATCCTCACTTCCTGTTCTTTTGTCTGTAACTACACACAGCAATGCAAGGCTTTCTCCCTGGTGTGGACTGTCATGCCTTCCCCCTCCCTTGGACAACAGGAGAGTCAGGACGCCCACTAACACACAGCTCCTTTCTCTATATGCAATGTAGAGAGCGTCCTGACTCTCCTGTTTGGAAAGTAGATTATTCAAAAGCCCCTGTCCTGTTTGGGTATGTCACAGGCTTTAAGCTGCATGTGGTGCTACAGAACAGTATGATTTTCAAGGACAGCATCTGCAACACTGTATTCTAGTATCTCATATTTTGGATTTGTAAGTTATTTTTTTACTTTTAAATTCAGTTTGAATTAAATACAGCAGCAACACCCCATCGTATTAATTAGAAGCTGATATAAAGAATTTTAATAGGTTGTTGTTTTGAATATGACAAGTTATTTTTATACGGTGATAATAGGCTTGAATTAAATGATAGCTTCCACAACAGTTCTAAAAGCTAAAAGCAAAATTTGCCCCAAAAAAATCCCCCATAATGCCACGTACACACGATCGGAAATTCCAACAAGAAAACCGTGGATTTTTTCAGATTTTGGCTCAAACTTGTGTTGCATACGACCGTCAAGAACGCAGTGATGTACAACACTACAACAAGCTGAGAAAAGGGAAGCTTAATGATTCCGAGTCTGTTTCTAATTGATCCTTGCATGCATGTTTTTTTGCGCTTTGAAATTGCATACAGACAATCGGAATTTCCGACAAGAACTTTTCCAGTCGGAAAATTTGAGAACCAGCTCTCAAATTTTTGCTGTTGAAAATTTCCGACGGGCCTACACACGATCGGAAGTTCACATCAAACTTTTCTTGTCGGAATTTCCGATCGTGTGTACGCGGCATTCTTCCCAAGTGCTCAGAATATAAATTTTAGATAAAAGCAGAAAATAGGAGGTAAGGCAGATTGTATCTGGCAATATAAGAATGTATTATCCAAGAGACAATAGACAAACAACAAATATTGTTTAGTGGCTGAACAATATCAGAGCAGCTAGGTGGGGCCACAATACAAGAGAGAGACGGGAGAGAGACTTAGTGACTGGACAATATGTAAGCAGTTTGGTCATTGTATATAATATAAGAAGAACAGATGAGACAAATGTTATCTTGAAATTTAAAATAGAGTGTATAATTTGAGAGACATTAGCCACTTTTGTTGTACAGTGGCTGGACGGTGCAGGCCCAGATGGGAGTGGGAATCAGCTTCCACCTGGAACTGCAAATAAAAAGAAGCTGCATTATAACAAGCCCAAAGTCCAGCGGTTTAAGTCCCACTTCCACAATTATATTTTTATTTTGTTTTTAATCTTTTTTTTTTGGAAATGTATATTTTGTTTTGGTAGTTTCCTTTGTAGTGTGGTGTTGCTGACATTTATTTACAGTTTGTCACTGCATACTAGTACATACTTTACCTTACTATTGTCATAGCTGCCATTAAATTTAGGCAGTCCCCTTTAAAAAAAAAAGGCCCAAAGTGAGAGGCAGAGGTTCTGCACTCAGAGGTATTCGGGGGCAAGCAGGTTCTGCAGGGCAAAATGGTGGTTGGAATGTGTCATTTAGATGCAGGCCACCTGCGAGTGATCTTGCTATACGGGCACATCATGTGGGGGTGATAGTGAAATGGCTGACAAAGCCTTTATCTTCTTTTTCCTCCCAGGCACATAGAAACCACATGCATGCAAATGCTACTAATGCACACTTTATCTCCTCCCAAAGAGCAAAGAGCAGCCACTTGTTTGAAAATGCAGCGAATGCACCCATTTCCTCCTCCTCCTCTATTCCTCCCAGACACAAAGCAGCAACTTGCCTGCAAATTCTGCTAATGCACCTTTTTCCTTCCCCTAATTGTCTGAAAATTATAGCATAGCCCCACATATTGGCTAGGGGTAGACAACAGAATTAGAGGTCCCTGCTTTCCTTGAAGGACCACACAACAAAGCTCTGTCTGCCATATTTATGTATGTGACGCTGGAGCAAGAGAAGCAAAATATCCCTAAAGTACCCTTATTCCCAGCTTATTAATGCCAGCTTGGCAACACTGCTGGCTTTGCAGCTATTCCCATTCTATTTTCTGGAATCACTTCTTTATGTTCTGTATATAGCCTGTACTACACAACAATTTCAGCTGACATTATTTTGCCCATAAGGCCATCCCCCAGCCTCCATATTTTGCTCAGAAAGCCATCCCTGCCCACCACCAGTATGTGGACTAAAATTAGGTAGCAGGAGGCAGATGAGGAATAGGGTGCTGGCGGTGAATAGGAATTCATAGCTGTAGGTTACCCAGTAGGAAAAAAAAAAAACAACTGAAAAACTGTGCCTCAATGGGAGGCATCCACAACTGCAGGCTTTTTGCAATGACAGCTATTATATAGCTTAGGCGAGGCCTCGATTTCTCGCCCCCCCCCCCCCCAGATTTCTTCCGTTTTTTTCTTTGTTGGGTTATCAGCGCTGTCATCAAAGGCTGTCTACTGTAATTTTTTTTATTTTTACACTTTTTTGGGTGAATGTTTAGGGGTACAATGTACCCGACACACATTCAAATAGGGGGGCCGGGCTAGGGGGGTCCCCTTGTTGAAGGGGGCTTCCAGATTATGATAAGACCTTTACCCGCAGACCCCCACAACCAGCAAGGGTTGTGGCAAAGAGGCCCTTGTCCCCATTACATTGGGAACAAGGTGTTTTGGGGGAACATGTGGGTTGGTATGGTTTAGGAGGGGGAGCACTCTCTCGTTGTCCCCCCTTTTCCTACGACCTGCTAGCCTGCATACTCTGATAAGGGCCTGGTATGGATTTTGGGGGTGACTTTCACTCCCTTTTTTTTTGGTGCAGGGTTCCCCTTAATATCAATATCAGACCTGGATAGCCTGGTATGGATTTTGGGTGGATCACCTCGCAATTTATTTATTTTTTGGTGCGGGTTTCTCCTTAATATTCATACAAGACACAAAGGGTCTGGTAATGAACTGGGGGGGGGGGGGGGAACAATGCAGTTTTTTTTCAATGATTTTTATCTATATTGCAGGGACCCGACAATTCATTATAGCCGCGAGTAGTTTTCTAAACAGGGGAAATACTTTTCCTGTGATACTTTACTGGCATACTAAGGACACCTCCCCAGGCACGATATTTAAAGGAATATTTTATTTTTATTGTTTCACTTTAAGCAATTTTTTAAATCACTCCTCCTGAAGAACTGATGTTTTTAAAACTTTTTTTTACATTGATACATGTCCCCTGGGGCAGAACCCGCGTCCCAAACTGTTTTATGGTAATAACAGGCTTATAAGCCTTTAAAATTAGCACTCTTGATTTCTCATGTTTGTGTCTCATAGACTTTAACGGTGCTCGCTCAATTTTTTTGCCTGTTCACAAGGTCTGGTGCGAACCGAACCAGGGGGTGTTCGGCTCGTCCCTACTGTCCAATTTGCAGGGGCAGGTGTATCACTTTTTTTATCATTTATTATTCACAAGTTATTTTAATACGTTATTGTGTATTTTCTGTGTCATGTGTATTGTCATTTTAAGAATATGTTATGGCATTTCTGCTTTAAAAACTTAAAGGGATACTGTAGAAGGAGGAGTTGGAGCAAGAAGTTGTGTGATAATAAAGATGGTGACATGTTAACAGTCTGTCTGCACTTCATAGACACAACTATGGAAAAGGACACCTGGACTTTGTGTTCAGCATCCAGAGAAGTTTCTGCAGCACCCTGGGGAGCCTGCACTACCCTGGTATCTCTGATATGAACAATTTTAACCTATATACTAGCATCTGCCAAGAATGGGACTGCGCCTGAGACAGAGGGCCTTGCTGCTTAACTCATTAGGTTCAGAAGCCTATATTTTTCGAAGCAGATTATTCATACATAGCTACAGTACAATCCCTTAAATGGTATTTTAAACCAGCCACAAATGCTAAAGCGACCAGAGTTTGTTTTCCCAAATGCTGTCAAGATGAGGGAGATCTATTCACTACAATGTTGCTGAGCTGAGACAGTTAGAAGCAATACAATTTTTTTTTAAAAAAGGTCACTGCCCTCACAGCAAGGAGCACTGGAAGGGCAAACACATGTTTAATAGTGTTGAGCAGAATATGCCATATTCGATTTCGCGATATATCTCGAATATATAGTCGAATATTCGAGATATATTCGCTAAATACGAATATTTGTGATATTTTTTGGAAATGAAATTATTGCGAATTTTCGCTATTGCGAATGCGAATGCGAAATTTCGAGAAATGCGGAATGGAGCACTCTGATTGGCTCAGAATATTCGTGATATATTACAATACACAATAATTGCGAATATTCGAGAAATGCGGAAGGAGCACTCTGATTGGCTCAGAATATTCGTGATATATTACAATACACAATAATTGCGAATATTCGGCAAATGCGGAAGGAGCACTCTGATTGGCTCAGAATATTCGTGATATATTACAATACACAATAATTGCGAATATTCGAGAAATGCGGAAGGAGCACTCTGATTGGCTCAGAATATTCGTGATATATTACAATATAAAATAATTGCGAATATTCGAGAAATGCGGAATGGAGCACTCTGATTGGCTCAGAATATTCGTGATATATTACAATACACAATAATTGCGAATATTCGAGAAATGCGGAATGGAGCACTCTGATTGGCTCAGAATATTCGTGATATATTACAATACAAAATAATTGCGAAATTTCGAGAAATGCGGAATGGAGCACTCTGATTGGCTCAGAATATTCGTGATATATTACAATATAAAATAATCACGCGATATCGCTATTGCCGAATAATCACATTGCGATTTTTCGGCAATATAAAATGAGCGCTGCAGCTACTCGGCCCAAGGTCTCTAATCATACCAGCAATGCTTTTAGACGTCGATGGGGATCTCTAGGATGTGATCTGTTCTAAAAAAAAAATTGAAAAAATTTGAATATTCGAAATAGCGAATATTCGCCGCGATATTCGTGTTATTCGCGAATACTCGAATATGCAATATTCGTAGCGAATATTCGCAATGCGAATATTCGTGAGCAACACTAATGTTTAAGGAGGGTGTTGCTACCTCAAGTCATCTGCCCTTCATCTATCCATCAGAATACATGTGCCCCCACTGTGGAGACTCTTCAATTTAGAGTTAGGGTCTGCAGGATCCAGGGTGCCTTGGCGGGGCCTGCAGGTTATGCATGTATTTTGCAAATGTGTGCAACTAAACCCCTAGGGCCAGATTCTCGTAGATTTGCGCATATTTATGCAGGCGTAGTGCATCTCAGATGCACTACGCCGATGTAACGCGGAGAGGCAAGTACCGTATTCCCGCAGAAAATGCGCTCCAAGATGCGCCAGCGTAGCGGAAATTCATCGGCGTAAGCCTGCGTAACTCCAAAGTAGGAGGGAAGTGGGCGTGATGCATTCTAATGAAGCGTGACCCCATGCAAATGAACGCTGGAACGAACGGAGCATGCGCCGTGACATGGATGACCAGCGCCGTGACGTGGATGACCCGCGCCGTGAGGTGGATGCCCTCTGCGCATGCGCAAAGCCTCCCTACTAATCGCCGGCCCATCGTATAAATAATGCACCCACACATGCGCCCCGTGCAGCGCAAAAGTCAGTACCTTGACCAGTGGCTGCAGTGCATGTGAGCGGTATGTCTGGCTGGTGATGTCATCCTGCAGGGCTGTGGTTATTTCCAGGATGGCAGCAGGGCTGAATCTGAAGATGCGATACACCTCCTCCTCACCCATGTCAAAGTGGCTCATGCGCGCTCGGTAGATCCTCTCACGTGCCCCCCTCCTCCTCCTCCTTCTATGCTCCTCTTCCTCTGCATACATTAGTAGTGCTCAAGACCATGCCTGCCCCTGGCATGTTGGCATACGAATGTGTTGTCCAGTAAGTGTGATTGCTCAGCTCGTCCGTTATGGTGCTGCTGTAGTTGCTCTCCAGCTGACTTGCACATGGTCTTGAGCAAAGTTACCCCTGCTTTTATGAGGGGTAAGTTTACTCCAGGCTTTCGTGTTACGCGCACCACACGTAGCCTACGCCGAATGCGCGTAGTTTCGGGAATCCACGCTTCTCCCTCATTTGCATATTTGCATGATAATTCAATGGGAGCTGAAGATGTGCAATGCGTAACTATGCACCTACGCCGCGCTAGCTTAAAACATTTTCGCCGCTCAGGCGAAGCAGATTTTCTGGCGTATGTGGTTCTGTGTTTACGGCGCATCGATACGATGGCGCACATTTACAATTACGCCGCGTATATCCATTTACGCAGGCGTAACGTCTCTGAGAATCTGGCCCCTAGTTTTTAAATCATACTATTAGACAGGTCAATACGGTTGGCAGCAAGCTGATTGGTAAGTTGAGCTTGGAAATTCTTTGGCTTTATTTGACAGTTAGAAGCACCCTGCAGAACAGGGTGAAATTATTAGGGACCAACTTATTAAAAAGAATGCAAACAATATATTACAGGTTGAGGCGCTAGTGATGTTCAGTAAATCATATAAAATGTATTACAAATATAAATATACAGAGTATAGCATAGTAAAGTATAGTACAGTATAACACCAAAATGTGATGCTCAAAAAAAAAAAAACCTTCTAGTTCTTCACCTCGATTGCTCAATAGATGGGTGGCCACTCACCAGAAAATTATGACCCTTTTTACATGAAGATCAAAGAGCACTTCTGGAATACCAAAATATTCCACTGACAGCAAAGTTTCACTCCACTGGCCCCTCAAGATGAAACTAGGATGGGAAAAATGACTCCACAAGAGACATAGAGGAAGGTCTCATAGTGTACTAATTTTATTAAGGTAAAAAATTACGACAACAAATGCTGATTACACTCACATATTACAATGCGGATGCAGGCACCAGGTGTAATCAGCTTTTGCAAGTCGGCTATTATTATAAAAAAAAAAAAATGCAAACCCACAACTTAGAGAAAGGCTGCCCATGGAGCCAGATACCCTTACTTTGCAAAGAACTGTGGATTTGGGGTGCCATATAGAATAGTCTGTCCAGGAAGCCAGTGATATGTTGTGCCCTACAGAGGGTAACGAAGCTCCTGTTCAAGTACAAAAACTGACTGACAGCACACCAAATGCACATTCTTTTAACTGTGAAGTCAACCTCCATATGGGAGGCATGAATCTCTACCCTGCAAAAAGCAAACACCACAAGCACTGTAACAAACTGAACCATTTTTCTAAATGTTAAGCTGCGTATACACGACCATTTTTAATGTCCTAGAAAAAACAAAGTTTTTTTTCTACGTGATTCTTGTCCAGCCTGCCTTGCATACACACGAACGTGAAAAGAAAATGCTCGAGCAAACGCGGTGACGTACAACACATACGACGGCACTATAAAGGAAAGTTTCATTCAGATGGCGCCACCCTTTGGGCTGCTTTTTGCTAATTTTGTGTTAGTAAAAGTTTGGTGGGAGACGATTTGCCCTTTTCAGTCTTCGTGCTTTTCAGTCTGTTACAGCGTGACGAATGTGCTATCTCCATTACACACGCTAGTTTTATCAGAATGAGTGCTCCCGTCTCATAACTTGCTTCTGAGCATGTGCGTTTTTTCACGTCATTAAAGCCTACACACGACCGTTTTTCACGACGTGAAAAATGAGAATGTGAAAAACAACGCGAAAAATGCTCTGGAGCCTACACACGGTCGTTTTTAATGACCATTTAAAAAAATATTGCCATTTCACGTCATGAAAAACGTCATGAAAAATGGTCGTGTGTACGCGGCATTACTGTTTCACCACCAAGTACATCTGTTCATAACTTAAAGCAAGAATCATGCAATCTGAAAGGATCTGGGAAATTTTTAACTCCGTCACTGTGTAATCACAAATTAAACAATTCTACTGCTAGTAGACATAGCAGCAAAAGTTTCCATTTTGAATGCAGCAACTTACAATGCCCATCAATACCCACACCACGAGACACTGCCTACCCTTATGGGGTATGTTACATTACCTGTCATACACCAAAACAAGCATTTGGCGGTTTTGCATTTTATTTCACTGAGAGTGGAGCCAACCTATTAGGGCTACACTTGTTTCAGGCACTGGAATTTAAAGTTCTAGATCATATGGATGCTGATATACACCTGATTTTTATGTAGTTTTTATGATATGTTGGTATTATGTTAATTTATATTTGGGGTAATGTTAGAGAAAGTGGTGTATTATTTGCATTTTGGTAGTTTGATGTTCTGTTTTCAATATGTGTTATTTATTCTATGTTGCATTTTACTAGTATGGATTTATTTTATTAGAGTATTGGTTTAATTTGTTTTGTTTTGCTGTTATTGGTCATTTTATTGTGTCATTCTGCTTTGTTCTGTTCATTATTGAGATCTTGCGTTGTCTAGACCCCTTTCATACCGAGGCGGTTTGCAAGCACTATAACGCTAAAAATAGCGACTGCAAAGTGCCCTGAAAGATCCGCTCTATTCTCTCCAGTGGCTTTCACACTTTAACGGTGCGCTGGCAGGACGCTAAAAAAAAGTCCTGCTAGCAGCATCTTTGGAGCGGTGAAGGAGCGGTGTGTATACCGCTCCTCCACTTCTCCTGCCCATTGAAATGAATGGGCACCGCGGCTATACCGCTGGCAAAGCACTGGTGCAGCGGCGCTTTGTGGGTGGTTTTAACCCTTTTTCGGACGCCAGTGGGAGTTAAAAGCACCCCAGCTGAATACCCCCCCCCCCCCGCAAATACGATGATAAAGTGCCACTAAAAATAGCAGCGTCTTGCCACCGACGCCCCAGTGTGAAAGGGGCCTTAGTGATTATTAAAGCGGGGCTCAAAATTTCAAGCCCTGAGCTACTAGTCAGGCCTCAAGTGTTACTCGCCACCAGTTGCCCCACCTAATCCATACACTGCCTAATTGCACCCCTAAACACGCCCTCATACTGTAGATTATCTCATGGAATGTCACTGTTAAATGTTTTATGCAGAATCAAATTACACAACTAAATATTACCAACAACAACTTTAACAAAATGGACAGGGCACTGGGGGCAGTCCAGAGGGACATGGCATTGGGGACAGCTTAATGAGGATTGTAAGGAGAGCACCAATTCATTTCTGTACCTTTCGATTTCTTTAGCCTTTGTGCAGACCTTCCTTGGCAGTTCAGGCTACGTCAAAGAAAACCTGCAAAAACCCTGCAAAAAGATGTTATAGAATGTGTTGTCTCCTCCTCATGGAGGGAGGGTGTTACTGGTGAAAAATAAAGTAAAAAAAGCTAACTAATGCAGCCACCATGTATAAGCACTAGTATGCTGCAATATATATAAACATATCTTAGGTTTAGATATGCTTTAATTGTGTTGGCATAATGAGCTGTTGGAATACACTGCCATCTATCACTGATAAGACTGGAGTATTCAATTTTTAGATGTCTGTAAAGCGACTGAACTCAACCAAGTCCTCAATAACCCAGTACTAAGAAAATAAATAGTAATCATCAATCGTTAGAAAACAGAAGCTTGATAGGCATTATGCAGAGAAATGGATCTATAACCTGAATTAATAGGATCCAGGCTTAAGTTCTCATGTATTATTTAGCAGCATTTTTGCACTGTAAATATTGATATGAAGAGGATATTGCTGGAGCATTTTATAGTAAGTCTTGGCAATATATATAATAGATGAGGCAATCAACATTGTCTGCTACACTACTGAGTACTGTGTTCATTGTCAAACTAAAGAAAAAAATTACTAAAAAGCAATCTTACCTATTTAATAAACACAATAGGAAGTGCAGTAACCCACAGCAAACTGAATTTATTATATTCACAAATTCTAGTTAACATTAAATTTGATGGAGTGCACATTATCCTTACATGTTGTACCTTCTTATTCAATTAAATTAAATATGTACTTATTCTATAGAAGTTACATCGCTGTATGAAATAGCAGTACAATGGCCAGTATGATCCAAGGAGGAACCACAGTACAATGGGCTGCAAGGTCATTGCAGCCCAGAGCATAAGACAGCTCTTATCAGGGTAAGAGCCTGCAATCCAGAAATAACTGTTGCTAGCCTTCTTATCATGGGAAAATCAATGTGCTTATAATATAAATTATCGTACATTACTGCAGACCTGCACTCTCAGATAACTTTCCTGTATCACATTCATCACTCTAGTAAGAAAAGTGAAATAGTTGTCTTTTTTTTCTGTTATCTTTGCAGCCAGGGGCTGGACTACAGAATGATGGAGAAGGAGACATTGGGCCAGATTCAGGTAGGAGAGCGGATCTTTATTTTGGCATAACGTATGTCATTTACGTTACGCCTCCGCAACTTTTTCAGGCAAGTGCTTTATTCACAAAGCACTTGCCTGTAAAGTTGCGGCGGCGTAGTGTAAATGACCTGGTGGAATTCAAAATAGGCGGGTAGGGGGCGTGTAGTATTCAAATCAAGCGCGTCCCCGCGCCGAACCAATTGCGCATGCAATTATTTACGCTGGCCACTAGGTGGCATTCCCATCGTAAAATATGCAAATTAGCAAATACGCCAATTCCCGAACCTTTACAATACAGTTCCTGTAGGATGGGTGAAAAATTGGTCAAAAGTCCAGGTCAAGGTTGTTAATGGAGATGGGCAAAAAATATAATCAGAAAAAGACAAAGTAGGTCAGATGGAAGCTGGGTCAATAACAAGGTCATATGAGTATTAGGATCAGCAGCACAGGAGCAAAGACTGAAAGACCATTCACAGTTTCCACAACATGTGAGTTAGTGTCCGACTGTCAGCCGCAATATTGTAGCCCCTCCATAAGTCACTGGTCGTGATTGCTAGTATAAAAAAATCCAAATTCCAGTATACAAGTATATATCATTGTTTGTAGATGCTATAACATTTGCGCAAACCAATCAATATATGCTTATTGGGATTTTTTAATCAAATATATGTAGCAGAATACACATTGGCCTAAATTTATGAAGAAATTCATTTTTTTCATTTAAATAAAAATAAAACACAACAGTGATCAAAATTAATCAAAAGAAAGCTCTATTTGTGGGGAAAAAACAACATGAATTTTATTTGGGTACAGCGTTACCTGCCCGTGCAATTGTCAGTTAAAATAATGCAGTACTGTATCGCAAAAAATGGCCTGGTTATTAAGGGGCACTGCACTACTTTAAAGCGGGGGTTCACCTGTATTTTTTTTTAGAAGCCAGCA
This sequence comes from Rana kukunoris, assembly GCA_029574335.1. Classification (NCBI taxonomy): domain Eukaryota; kingdom Metazoa; phylum Chordata; class Amphibia; order Anura; family Ranidae; genus Rana; species Rana kukunoris. Next base: position 179,005,528 of record CM056054.1, read on the forward strand.
GCTACAAATACTGAAAAAATTGGACACTTACCTGTCCAGGTCACCCGCGATGTCGGCAGCCGAGGGCGAGCAACCGCTCGGCTCTCGGCTTCCCCCGCCACCATCCTCGGTGAGGGAATCGGGAAGTGAAGCGCTGCAGCTTCACTGCCCGGTTCCTTACTGCGCATGTGTGAGTCGCGCTGCGCCATCCCCACTAGTCCCCGCTGTGTTCTGGGAGCCGTGTGTTTCCCAGAACACAACGGGGGGGGGGGGGTGATGCGAAAGTCGGGAGTCTATATCTGGAAGTGGTGCAAATACCTGTATTATACAGGTATCTGCACCTCCTCCACCCTGAAATGTGTCAAATGTGACACCAGAGGGGGAGTGTTACGAAAAGCGGAGGTTTACTTTTGTGTGAACCCCCGCTTTAACTGGTAATTGCGTGGGCATGCAATGCTCTAACCAAACAAAACTTATGTCCTTTTTCTCCCACAAATAGAGCTTTCTTTTGGAGGTATTTGATCACCACAGGGATTTTATTTTTTTGCGATATAAACAACAAAAACAAAAAAAAAATTGGCTTATATTTAGGCCAAAATGTATTCAGCCACATGTCTTTGGTATAAAAAATTGCAGTAAGCATATATTTATTGGTTTGTGCAAAAGTTATAGGGCCAGATCCACAGAGAATTACACCAGTGTATCTACAGATTCGTAATTCGAATTTCTCAGCGGCGTGTCATTGTTTTCTATCCAGAAAACAAGATACGCCGGACTTACACTAAGATGCGATTTGCGTAATTTTTTTACACCGTTGTATCTTAGATGCATATTTACGCTGGACGCTAGGGGCGTGTCCGTGTAATTTATGCAAATGAGGTAGATACGGCGATCCACAAACGTACGTACGCCCGGCGCAGTGTGTTTACGTAGTTTGCGTAAGCGTCTGTACAGCGTAAAGATAAAGCTGCTATAGTGAGGCGCAGCCAATGTTAAGTATGGACGTCGGGACCGCGTCGTATTGGATGTCGTTTACGTTGTTTGCGTAACCCGTTCGCAAATAGGGAATTGCGTATATTACGTACACGTCGTTTTCATTGACTATTTGCGACGTGATTTCACGCATGCGCACTAGGGTACGTCCACGGCCGGCGCATAAGCAGTGTAAAAAAAGCGTTGTTTGCGTCGGATCATTCATAATTATACGAAACCACGCCCCCCACTAGTAAATTTGAATTACACCCGCGTACGCCGGCCCATTTACGATACGCCGCCGTAAGCTACAGCGGCATTTCATTGAGGATTCGTAATACGCCGCTGTGGCATGCCATTAGTGTAAATGGGATACGCCGCATGGGCGTCCCATCTTTGTGGATCTGGCCCATAGTGTCTGCAAACTATGGTATATTTACTGGTATTTACTCAGCTTTTACTTTCTCAGGCCTCGTACACACGACCGAGGAACTCGTTGGAAAAGACACATCGTTTTCCTCGACGAGTTCCTTGTTAGGCTTGTCGAGAAACTTGACAAGCTGTCTTTGCGTACACACTGTCAAGACCAAATCTCCTCATTCTCAAACTCAGTGACTTCAACACATACAACGGCAGGGGAAGTTCGATTCCACTGGCACAACCCTTGGGGCTGCTTTTGCTAATCTCATGTTACTGCATGCTAGGAAAAAGTTTGGTAAGAGACATTTTCACTTTTCAGTCTGTTACAAGCGTGACAAATGTGCCATCTCCATTACAAATGCAACTTTTACCGAAGGTGCGCTAGTTTCTAAGCATACACACCAACGTGTTTCTGGTGGAAAACCAACGCTGGAGACGAACACGACGACTCCCGTCGAGGAAAAAGAGAACTTGCTCTCTTTTTTCCTCGTCGAGTTCCTCGACAGTTTACTTTATGAAAAGCATACACACGGCCGTTTTCCTTGGCAAAAAAGCTCTCCCACCAAGTTTCTTGATGGATTCTGTTGAGGAAACTGGTCGTGTGTACGCGGCCTGACTGCTTATCTCATTTCTTGAGTCACTAAAATAGCAGGGCAGTAAAAAATAAATAAAAATTTGAAAAGTAGAGAGCCCAAGAAATTTGCTGAGAGGCATTGAATATTTCATTTATTTGCCACAAGTGATTGAAAAATAACCAAATAAATTTGTTTACACAAAGTTGTCACTGAAATTATATATTTCTAACGCATTACCCCAAAATACATTCTGCAGCTTCTTTTGAGTATGAAGCTACCACATATGTTAGACTTGTTGGGAGCCTAGTCACGTGCGGGGGGCCAAAAACTGATCACCACCTTCAGGATTTCAAAGGGAGTAAATTGCCAATTCTAGTCCTTTCTACCTATCACAGTTTTGGAGGCCCTGAAATGTCAAGATAGCACAACACCCCCCCCCCAAATGACCCATTTTTGGAAAGTAGACACCCCAAGCTACACCCCAAGCTATTTGCTTAGAGGCATGTTGAGTCCATGAATTACTTAATGTTTTGCCACAATTTTCAGGAATATTACAAAAGCAAATATTTTATTTTTTATACAAAGTTGTCACTAAATGATATATTGCTCACACATGCCATGAGTATATGTAGAATTACACCCCAAAATACATTCTGCTACTTCTCTTGAGTATGGTGATACCACATGTGAGAGACTTTTTGACTGCTATAGATACATACAGGACCCCAAAATGCCAAGACATCCCACCAACCCCCCCCCCTCCTCCCATGACCCAATTTTGGAAAGTATGAGTATTTTGCAGGTCACGCTTTTTGTCACAAAGCTTTGAAAATTAAAAATAAAATAAAATATAAAACATTTATTTTCTTATTTAATTTTCCCGAAAATTGTGGCAACACATGAGATCTGTAAAATACTCATCATGTCTCTTAGCAAATACCTAGGCCTGGATTTGCGTACCCGGGCGCATCTTTGTGCGGGCGTAGCGTACCTTCTTTTGCTCCCTAAGTTACGGCGGCGTAGCGTAAATGGGCCGGCGTAAGCCTGCCTAATTCAAAGTAGCAAGGCAGTGGGCATGTTTTATTATAATGACCCGTGACCCCATGCAAATGATGGGTCGATGCTCAGAATCACGTCGGATAGAATGCCTAAGTGACGTCGGCGTGCAATGCCTATGACGTGTGAACGGAACCTACGCCCAGCCCTATTCACGTACTACGTAAACGCCGTAAAAGACGTAAAATTAGACGGCGTCATTCCCTGGCCCATACCTTAGCATTACCTGCGCCTCATATAGCAGGGGTAACTTTACGCCGGACGTAAGCCTTAAGCAAAGCACATATATGAAGCAGCCGGGCGCATCTACGTTCGTGAATCGGCGTATCTTGCTCATTTGCATATTTATAATGGGAACGCCGAATGCGTCCAGCGTAGGCAAGTTACGTCAGACGACTGAAGCCATGTTTTTCGGCGTATCTCGCTTTGTGAATCGGCGCAAAGATGCGACATTGCACATTTAAAATTACGGCGGTGTATCTGGAGATACGCCGACGTAACTCCTTTGTGAATCCGGGCCCTAGTCTATAAAAATCCTCTGGTAAACCCTAGAAAATCTTTCCAATAACTTTTTTGTGCATTGCGGCGGGAGCCGTGCTGGCGGTATAGCGGCGCTAAAAATAGCGGCGCTATACCGCCGGAATTGCCGCAAGTTGCGGCCGGTAGCGGTGCGGTATTAACCCCGCTAGCGGCCATGAATGGGTTAAAACCGCCCACAATGCGCCTCAAAAGAGGCGCATTGCGGGCGGTATTGCCACGGTTTCCCATTCTTTTCAATAGGAAGGAGCGGTATACATGCCACTCCTCTCACCGCTCCAAAGATGCTGCTGACAGGAGATTTTTTTCTCTCCCGCAAGTGCATCGCCTCAGTGTAAAAGCCCTCGGGCTTTCACATTGAGGATGCAGTGAAGGAGTATTTCAGGCGGTATAACAGCGCTATTTTTAGCACTGTACCGCCTGAAAAACTCCTCAATGTGAAAGGGGCCCAAGTCTTATGCTGCGTACACACGTTCAGAATTTCCAATGGAATTTTCCGTCGGAATTCCAATGAAGCTGACTTCCATCAGTCTTGCATACACACTGTCTAACATACACACTGTCCAAAATGCGGTGACGTAAAAAAAATACAGGGTTGGAAGATCTGCTGAAGCAGGACAGATGAGTCGTTTAAGGCGGTCATACACAGCCAGTTGTTACAAGGGGAACACTTTTAAGAGGAGTATATGTAATGTCTTTTTCGACTCTGGTAAGTTACAGTTTGGTGGAATTTCATTTTGAGGCTTCTGTTGGTCAAGAGAGCAGCGGTGGAGAAGGGAGCCGTCTCGGTAATGCCTTTTATAAATTGCTCGGTGCCCAGGGATTTCAGCTCCCACATCCCATCGGCAGAATCTTCATCGTATAGTGGGACATTATCTAGAGGAAAAGACAGATATGTGGAACTTTCCAGTTGATTATCCACTGGGTTACTGGGTCATGAGACTAGACCACTGGCTAGAACTAGCCCAGTATGCAGTAGAGCTTCTGGGGTGTCCTGCATCCAGGGTGCTTTCTGAACAGGCATTTAGTGTTGCCGGTGGTTTTGTGACAGATACGAGAGTGCATCTGTCCACAGACTCTGTGGACCGGTTGACATTTATAAAAATGAATCAGTCCTGAATTAGCAGCAGCTATCAAGCCCCTGATGTTACTGATTAACAACTGAAAAACTGTCTAGGCTTCTTAGATTTGTGGGTGTTTATTTAATCTGGAAGCAATGTTTTGGTGCAGGTTTCATGAGCACAATTAACATTAAGTACCAAATTGTTCCTGCACCTGTTTTACAGGTGCATATCATTGCATTTTTTTGACAGCAAGGCCAAGTCTTTCATCAAGAGTATAGGGTTATGACACCCAAAGACCAATTTTTCCACACCTGTTTGACAGTGCATATAATTGCAATTTTTGACAGTAAGGCCAATTCTTGCTTTCATCAAGGGTACCTCTATAGTTATAGCACCTGTTACTTCTATCCAAAGTCTGCAAAAGAGCCACCAGAATTTATCCAAAAAATCTCTAATCTTGTTCCGAGTGCACTTAATTGTGGCCTCATCATACAGACTGGCTCCCCAAACCGTTGTTTATAAAATAAAGAAAGCTAAAATAGAAAATGTCATTTTTTTTGGCTTTATAAATGTCATTATTGCTTCAGCATGTTTCAGCTATACACAAGACAGATGTACCACATTACAGGCAGACTAAGGGGAGCCCCAGGCATTATATTTTTTTCCTCATTATTGATGATTTCACTTTAAGACTCAGTAAATCACTACTAATTTAAAAATTATGTTTTTTACAAACCTTTTTTTCATTGATACATGTCCCCCAGGACAGTACCCGAACCCCATAACCATTGTATGCTCCTTTACTTGCATGTAAGCCTTCAAAATGGGCATTTTTCATGTTCAGATCCCATAGATTCAATGGGGTTCATTATTCGGATCCAAACTTTTGTGATGTTCTAAAGTTATGCCACGAATTGGACGGGGGTCGTTTGGCCCATCTCTGACTATAAGTCTAAACATTTCATTATACATAGAAAACAAAAACTATTAAAGATGTCAGCATAAACCTGTAAGGACAGATAATGTCACTATAATCACCGTCTTTAATGTTTTATGCCAATTAGTTATAGGAGTGTGTATTGAGTCAGCCGGCTATTAGAACAAGGCATTGGCATTCATTTATATTTTTAAGTACACACTGCATATTCTCCTATCTTCAAATAGGGACACCTCCTTTAAGTGGAAGAAGTTTGAAAGACACAAGTATGTGCAAATTTTTATTGACAAACTTAAAGCGGAGGTCCACACAAAAATTGAACCCTCCCCCCTCCAGTGTCACATCTGGCATCTTTCAGAGGGGAGGGGGGTGCAGATACCTGTATAATACAGGTATTTGCACCCACTTCCAGGCATAGACCCCCCCCCATCTTCTGGAAAACACACAGGTCCCATAAGACAGCGGGCACCAGTTAGGATACGCAGCATGACTCGTGCATGTACAGTAGGGAACCGGGAAGTGAAGCCGCAACACTTCACTTCCTGATTCCCTCACCGAGGATGGCGGCGGGGCAGCCGAGAGACGAGCAATTGCTTGGCTTCGGCTGCTGACATCGCAGGCACCCTGGACAGGTAAGTGTCCATTTATTAAAGGTCAACAGCTGCAGCTTTTATTTAAATTTTTTTTAGGCAGACCTCCGCTTTAAATAAAAGTTAAGTGTTACTATTGGCTTAAGTGCGTTGGGAACGCATGCCTGTCCTGTTACAATTTTTGAATGCCATTTAAGGTAATACTAATTTTCCTTTTTGATCCTCAGATGAAGAAAGCATGTCTGCCTGCCACATGCTTGATGAAAAAAGCCTGGCTGCCTGCCACATGCTTGTATTATAGCTAAGGGGAATATTGCAGGACCTAAGGAAGATTGACACGTTCCTGGCAATATCAACTATCGGTGGATTTATCCAGAGGATTTGTTTGAATGCACTTGTCTATAGTGAGGTGAGGGGCCTGTGAGGCTGTTTGTTTCTGGAGTGGCACGGGCATTTTGACCGACTATCACGGCATTGTTTTATGCTACCAAGGTGAGAGGCCTGTGAGGCTGACTACACGGAGGAGCACTTGCACTTTACTGTGAGCTACACAGCTACGTTTAAGCATCTTGGTACACTGCATTTTTTGCACTTTTATGGACTTTTGACACATATGGACTTTTATATTTAATTTATTTCTCACTTATTGCATATTTTAATATTTATCACATATATGTTTTATATTGATTGATGTGTGTTTTTTTGCGCAAATTCACTTTTTTATTCTATACTAATTTTCATAAGGCATTGGTGTGGATAATCACAGCCAGTGAGCCAATAAGGAGCGAGTGGGCGTGGGGCCAAGCTGTGCTCTGTGTCTGAATGGTAAGTCAGAGCAGCGACTCAGGAGCAAGCCTGCTTGGGGGCACTTGGCAGGAGGGAGGGCCAGGAGTGTTGGAGGAGGATCCGACTTCCCAAGACCAGGTCTTCTCTTATAGGCTCTAGAGGCAAGAAAACTCCAGAGACAGGAGAGGTGGTGAGGGGACCACAATCAGGGAAAATGCCCACTACTGATAGATCGACTTCAGTACAATGATGGATTGAAATTCGACCAGTTCCTGCTGACCCAGCCAAATTTCGATCCATCTTTGACCGGCTTAGGAGGAGGTGTTTGGAATCAAAACTAAGGAGTACGGTTATTGAAGCACTTTGTTGAGCTTTAATAGTATTCTGACCTTTTACACTCTAAAAACAATGCTTTGGCTAGCGTTCCAATTTATACACATACCATATTAAAATGAATTGTGACAATCCTTTGGTTGATGCATTTTAAGGAATAACCCCCCCCCCCCCCCCTCCAAAATGAGACATGACTTATTGGCAATGCCCAACCCACCAGGTACCTGCAATAATTAAGAAGTTATGCATTATTTATTATGCTTATTTATTTGTACAATTTGTAAAAGTGCATATATAGAGAATGATTCATCAGATCTAGAGAGAAGGAATGTACATGGTGCTTTTGCCCACAACAGGCAATTCAAATTCGTGTTTCATGTTCCTTGAATGAAAGATGAAAGATGAGATCTTATTGCTTGCTTTGGGCAACAGCTCCAGTTTTGCTCCCCTTTTATTTGCTGCAGTTTTCATAATTTAGCCCCATAAGCAATAAGGCAAATACTATAGAGGAAGGATCCATCTGTTGAAGAAGCCTCAGTATAAAATATATTCAGACATGCATAGAGATTATAATCATATGCAGAAGCTGGCACATAGTTACTTGTAAATCATATTGATAAACAATGTAAACAGCTTGGACACGTTGCTGAAATGCAGTAAATTGTCAGTCTATAATATTAACAAACATCAGCTCTGCAGAGTTCAATTTTCGGTCAGGCAGATTATGTCATGACTGCAGATAATTTCCGAAGGTAGTTGTTGTGATGAAATCCTAGGGAGACTGCAGGGGTTCTTAGACTGAAGCATGGGCAGCTTAGGTAGGGCTGCAACCTAATGTTATAAAAAAAAGTCTGCCCGTTCTGACCTGCAGTTTCCAGCATACACCCATACCAGCCATTGGCATAACAGGCATTTACTTATATACAGGACAAGACTGACAATGTCGCAGTTTTGACTTTTGCTGGAAGTGTTGACCGACCTGGGAAAATACATTGAGTGGAGTGAAATCCTGTTAGCTTCTTAATTCTCGAATAAAGCCACTGTACCCAGGAGAAAATATACCATTTGATTATTCAAGCCAAACACGAACACTTTAGCAAACTGGGAAACCTTTGAGTGCCCCAAGAAGAGGAGTAATGCGGTGCGCATTGTGTGCTGCAGTGAACAGGGGTGTGGCCAAATTGATCTATTTTGTTCAACAATAGATTTTTATTGAAGCTTATCATAAACAAGATAAATATAGACATACATTGTATAGCGTTGTCATAAATTAAGAGACGGTAACAAACGTCTCAGGATTGTGTGCTTAAACACAAACAGGTTAAAAAAAACTGATAACAGGAAGTCTTCAAAATTTCACATTACAGATAGGTCGATATAGTAAGTGGACACGATCCACCCCCAGGAACCCCTAATGGGACCACTTTTGTTACCTGGAGGCAGGTTATGGTTGCTCAGTTAAGGCAATCAGGGTGTAACTTGTCAATACATCACAAAGAGAAAAAACATTCATTCTAAAAAATGTATAGATATTAATCATAACAATTTTGCTGCTCCAGACGACCTTTCCCATTGTGACCAAATGGCCTTACCCTTATTCAAATTGCCAGCGCTGGATGCTAGAGTCAACTCATATCCGTAATGGAGGGTTACCAAGTCTAAAGTATTTTCGACGGTGGGGGGCCTATCAGTCTTCCACAATCTGGTTATACTAAGCCTAGCTGCTAAAAGGACATGGGCCAAATTGATCTTGCTGACATCATCGTCCTGCCCCCAAAGTGATGCCAAACCTGCCCCCAGACAGCTGCACGCAGCTCCTGGATGGCAACAGATTTGTGCGTGACTATCTTGGTTACTTGGGTAGCCACAGCCCCGTCTGAATAATGTGTCACCTGAAACCCGAACACATGCTTCAACCCAGACTATTAGCGCCTAAGGGTAAAACAAATCCTAATTTTGCAACTTTGACATTACAACCACATTGTGCATCCAGGTGGTTTATACCATGCTTTTTCAGGACAAATTGGGCTTTCATTTGGTGGTAAATAGTAATGATATCTCGTGATTTTTTTTTCATAATTATTAACTGCTTAAGGACCGCCGCATGTACATTTACGTCGGCAGAATGACACGGACAGGCACATCGGCATACCTGTACATCCTTGCCTAGATGTGGTTCGGGGGTCACTGCAGGAGCGATTCGGAATGAGGGGGCGGCTGTTCGTTTTTGTCCGCCCCCTCCGGATCGCTCCCAGCCAATCCGCTCCCTCCCTGCAGTGCACTTCCTCTGCCTGTATAATGTAAACACAGGCAGAGGAAGTGATGTCAGCTCTCCTCTCGGCGGTATTTTCAATCCGCCAAGAGGAGAGAAGACATCACACAGTAAGTCGCACCAACACTACACTGACACCACACACATAGGCACATTAACCCCTTCCGATCACCCCCCCCCCCCCAGGGACCAGCAGCCTCACAAGAAACCCGACGGATCTGACCTCCGTTGGGGGTGCGGTCTCCTCACCGGACAGTTTTTGCTCTTGGAGGTCACCATTAGCTTACAAACCAGATCTAACAGTTTTGATGAAGATATGAAATAGATGGAAGCGGCACCCCGACGACGCTATTAATGCAAAACATGTTGGCGACCAGCACCACCCCCATCTAACCAATCATAGCATCTTTACTGTATCAGGGCAAACAATGGATTTTATTATCTATTGTTTTTATGTATTTAAATAAAATTTGTTATTTTGTTTATAAGAAATTCTCTGTGAATTTTCTAGCTCACCTAATATAGACACAAGCACCAACAAAGTCCTATTTATGCTGTAGTGGCTCATACCCACTCAGCTTGTCCTCTCCAATCGTTTTTAACTCTTCAAGGACTGGTGCATTGTGGTCTGTGCTGGAAACTGTCCAACAACCCTTTTCCAAATATACATTTAAAAAAACATAATTTTTTACAACCCGAAAAATGATTGTGTGTATGCAACATCAGTCCTTGGGTTTAATATTGAGTTGGCCCACCCTTTGCAGCTATAACAGCTTCACCTCCTCTGGGAAGGCTATCCACAAGGTTTAGGAGTGTGTCTATGGGAATGTTTGACCATTCTTCCAGAGGCACATTTGTGAGGTCAGGCATTGATGTTGAACAGGAACGCCTGGCTCACAGTCTCCGCTCTAATTCATTCCAAATGTGTTTTATCGGGTTGAGGTCAGGACTCTGTGCAGGCCGGTCAAGTTCCTCCACCCCAAACTCGCTCATCCATGTCTTTATAGACCTTGCTTTGTGCACTGGTGCGCAGTCATTTGGTGGAGGAGAGATTATGGTGTGGGGTTGTTTTTCAGGGGTTGGGCTTGCCTCTTAGTTCCAGTGAAGGGAACTCCTAAGGTTTCAGCATACCAAAACATTTTGGACAATTTCACGCTACCAACTTTGTGGGAACAGTTTGGTGATAACCCTGACCTTTGTAAGTTGAGAACAAATATGGGAAAAATGGACTTTGTAGGCACGTATAAAAAAATGTAACAATCATTTTTAATATTTCACAAATATGATATGTTAATAGAATACAAAAAAATGGAAAATATACAGTACAAAAAAACTGGTCACGTGGTAAATCCCAAGGAGACAAATTCAATGATAATGTAATCAACTTGCTGCGACGGTGTCTATAATATAGATGCCCACGCTAAGTAGAGAAATCTTCTTGGTGTATAATCCACGGGATCCATTAAAGGAATTAAAATCAATCTCTACATGTTTTTAAATGTGCATGATCGCTTCCTCAGGAGCTTCTAGGTTGTAGAAAAGATATATTTCAATTAAATGATCAAATACAAGAGTATATACTTTTTAACATACCGGTAATCATATTATATGTGAAACGCTCACCAAAAAATTGATGCAAGTTAAGGATGTTCACAAATACAGCCTCCCAGCTCTGAAAGAAAAGGCAACCAAGGCACCCCTGATGGTAAATTTTGGGGCAGAGAACTAGGGACCCCAGATTCCAGGCAACATGCCCGATATACAGGTGAGAGCGAATATGGAGATGCAACAGGTAACTACAAAAAATGTGCATCTCCATGATATATCATACTACATACATACTTTATCCTTTCATTTTAGGTATACCACGAGCATCTACCCCTGAAGAGCGAGCTAAGCCTCGCGAAACGCGTTGGGTATACACTTGATGCTTGTAGGTTTTTTAATATGGACAGTTACATGCAATATCATTTTACCTATTTTTTGTATTCTGTATGAATTGGCTCATGTTCATGACATTAATGTACTTGAATTAAACATATACTGTAATTATTCCTGTTATTTTATTGGCTCTATAGTGCTCATCTCACTCAAAGTCCCAAGGGCAAATTTTTATTTTTTTGACGCTAAAAGCAGGGATGGAGGTGTGTCTCTGGTGACACCATAGTTACATAGTTACATAGTTACATAGTTAGTCAGGTTGAAAAAAGACACAAGTCCATCCAGTTCAACCATAAAAAAAAAATAAAAAAAACAAAGTAAAACACAGTACATCCTCCCATACACCCAACTCCATACCCACAGTTGATCCAGAGGAAGGCAAAAAACCCCAGCAGAGCGATGATCCAATTTGCTACCGGAGGGGAAAAAATTCCTTCCTGATCCCCCGAAAGGCAATCGGATTTACCCCGGATCAACTTTACCTACAAAACTTAGTACTCAGTTATATTATGTGCATTTAGGAAAGAATCCAGGCCTCTCTTAAAGCAATCTACTGAGCTGGCCAGAACCACCTCTGGAGGGAGTCTGTTCCACATTTTCACAGCTCTTACTGTGAAGAAACCTTTCCGTATTTGGAGGTGAAATCTCTTTTCCTCCAGACGTAAAGAGTGCCCCCTTGTCCTCAGTGTTGACCTTAAAGTGAATAACTCAACACCAAGTTCACTATATGGACCTCTTATGTATTTGTACATGTTGATCATATCCCCCCTTATTCTCCTCTTCTCAAGAGTGAATAAATTCAGTTCCTCTAATCTTTCCTCATAGCTGAGCTCCTCCATGCCTCTTATCAGTTTAGTTGCCCTTCTCTGCACTTTCTCCAGTTCTCCGATATCCTTTTTGAGAACTGGTGCCCAAAACTGGACTGCATATTCCAGATGAGGTCTTACTAATGATTTGTACAGGGGCAAAATGATATCTCTATCTCTGGAGTCCATACCTCTCTTAATACAAGAAAGGACTTTGCTCGCTTTGGAAACCGCAGCTTGGCATTGCATGCCATTATTGAGCTTATGATCAACTAAAACACCCAGATCCTTCTCCACTACAGATCCCCCCAGTTGTACTCCCCCTAGCATGTATGATGCATGAATATTCTTAGCCCCCAAGTGCATAACTTTACATTTATCAACATTAAACCTCATCTGCCACTTAGTCGCCCAATTAGACAGAGCATTGAGGTCGGCTTGTAAATTGGAGACATCCTGTAAGGACATTATTCCACTGCATAGCTTGGTGTCATCTGCAAAAACAGAAATGTTACTTTTGATCTCAGACCCAATATCATTTATAAATATATTGAAAAGTAAGGGACCCAACACTGAACCTTGGGGTACACCGCTGATAACCTTGGACCATTCAGAGTAAGAATCATTAACCACAACTCTCTGAATTCTGTCTTTCAGCCAGTTTTCTATCCATTTACAAACTGATATATCTAATCCCGTAGACCTTACCTTACACATGAGCCGTGTGTGGGGAACACCAGACCTTTATTTATTTTTAACAGCAAAAGGATTAAATGATTGCTACAGAAAGCCATGCTTTACAAAACAGAATCAAAGGATTTTTATATGAATAGGGCTGTATTTACCACAAGGCACTCACCAGTGCCTGTGAAAGCAACCCACAGGGCAGCAACAAGCCTAAGGGCTTGTTCACACAACTGTTGGTATCTGAAGAGTGCTCCATGTTCAGATTGCTCTTCAGAGAGAATTTGACAGATAGTTAGGAGGCATTGTGTCTTCTCCTCACCTCCTGCTTTAACCCCTTGATTTCTGCACTAGCGCGCCACAATATGTTTCATTGCATGCACTTTCGTGGAGCTTGCAGGTCGCCCCCATTCACTTGAAAGTAACAGGGGGTGTAATTCCTGCAAACCATCATAGTCATGGCATATGTACACCCCTGGTTGCTGCCCCTGCATCTAGAGGTGGTAAAAATGACAGGGGCTGTAAAAGCGCACCTCAACCATAGCGTTTTACTGCCCTTCCTCCTTAACTGCTAGTGTGAACGAACACTTCAGTGTATCCAAGCCCGAAAACCAACATGTGATACATTGAAACTTACCAGTCCTTATATATACTGTATGTGTATGCATTTGTTTTCTTTCTTCAGGCTTTTTATTTTCTTTATTTCACCTGGTGAATATGCCAGTAACACACTTACAATCCTATGATGATAATAATCACCCTTCTGGTTGAGACGAACAGAAACAAGATAGGTCTACTGAGTCCCACCTCTTTCCTGATTGTCCATTAACTAGGGGGAGGTTCTGTAGTAATCAGAAAGAATGTAATTTTTAAGTCAGCCTAGACAGAGAACATAGAATGTTATAAGCTCACAATTTTTTTTAAGATCAACAGGTATGATATTGAACTTAATAAACAGATATAACAGAATACTTTTAATAGTCGATTTACCGGACCAAGGGGAACCAAATAAGAAAAGTTCATTGTTGGGGTTTACACACACTTTAACTTTTACAAATCATAGATCTTTTTTATTTACTTTGTTTCCCTTCTTCTGGTCACTTCTGGACATTTCTGGCTGAATTCAATAGGAGAACTGTAGTGGTGGAATGGGATGTAGGAGATGATGAGAGGAGCCAAAAGGCTCTTTATAGTTCAGAAAACATATGACTATAAGGCTGATCTACCAAATAATTTGTATATTTAAAAATGATAATGTGCATAAGGGCATAATATTGCATATCCCATGCACCATAATCCCAGTTTTTACAGTACGTAGACGTTTTACTACAACCTTGGGTCTTTAATGGTACTAATGATAATATAGGAGTACAGTCAAGAACAACTGATATCCAAACAAAATCACCAAAGAATAAAATGCATATTTATTAACAATTTAGCATAAAATAAACCAAAACAAAAAGTAAGTGCTGTACAGCATGCCAACCCCATTTAGGTATATGACCTCTTGATAATAACCTATCATCCTATAAAATACAGTCAACTATTTTGTTAAACATATGTTAATCTCTTTTACCAGAAGGTTTTATGCATGTTTACACGTTTTATTATTTCGATTTAATGCAAAATTGTAAAAAGAATATGCATTGAAAATTTTGTTTTAATATCGGCTGTTTTTGAGTGTACTATATTTTCATTGGCACGCTTAAAGTTCCCATGTTGTGTTAAAAATGATCTGTATTACTAAAGGATTTGAGAATATTTGCCTAATAAAATGTGAAAATGGTCCAGCTATGTGAAAATCATATCCCTGTTTAGTTATTTCATTTGCACATGATTGAAAAATTGAAATTAATATTTAGTGAGCATTCTCAAAACCTTTAGTAAATCAGTATTTCTCATCTTTCTCTAGTTAGGTAGATTTTACAATTGAAAAGTAGCTCTGCTTATAAAACCGATCGCATGTTGCCTGCAATAGATCATACGGCAATCATTTTCACTAAAATAATTAAGACACAAAGGGCCACAAAGGGGTCATCAATAGGTGTGACTGTGCATAATAAAGATAATAAAAGTTATGTAGGAATTTCAACATCATATAAAACACAAGGCTACAAATAAAGTGTATGGTGCAAATAATTGTGTATATGTTGGAATTAATATTTTTACAGATTGAACTTCTATTTATTTATAATTCCTGTAGCATATGTTTAATAGGATACTCACTTTTATGTTTCTATTGTTTTTATTCATATAGCCTCATGATATTCTATTGCAATTTACAATGGGATATACAGTAAACAATAATAAATTGTTAATAATAGAGAACATAACAGGAAGCAAGTACTATGCTCATTAACAATTGTAGTCTATTAAGGAACTAGAATTAATACAAACGGCATATAAAATCTTACAAAAATTGTAAGAATCAGCTATATTTATATCTCCTATATTCTAATGGTGTCATGATTGTGAATCTAAACTTCAGGCTAACAGTTAAATACACAGATGAAATACAGTACATATACAGGAGTTGGTTTTCTTGCCAAAGAATTTGTATTTTCTGTTAATCCAGTGCTTAGATTTTCACAGCTTTGCCACACAACACACCCAGGTGGATGACACCAATTACAGTTACTACTTGGTTGGTTATAGGAGAGCGCCCGAAGATATAAAAGTAATATATCAGGGGAATTGCTTCCCACCTCCTCGGAACTAGTATGCAAGGAAACAAACCTGCAATAAATATCTTAACAAAATATGGATGCAAAACTCTACAAAATGTTACATAACAATCTACATTAATGCACAAAGTGTTTTTTTTAAAGAAAAAAGATATGTGAGTGATTCATAATATGTACAGGGACATAAATACACAGTAATAAATAAACAGGAGGGTTTAGAACCCCTTTAAGAAGATCCTTTCTATGTGTCCTGTTTACCATTCTCGTTGAAAGAGAAAGTAAAAGAAAATACCACATTTTGGGTTGCCCCAGAAAAGTAATAGAGGGAGAATCTTCCAATGATGATACTAGTTCCAGGGATGTAGGGGTCCCAAAAATTCCCTTTATTTCAATGTATTTCCTCTCTCTTCCTGTTTGGGACAGGAAGTGAAGGAAAATCTCTGCAATGGGACACAGGTGGCGGAAAGAAAACCTACTGGGATTATAACCCTCCCTTGCTCTATCCAAAATGAAAAAAAAAAGTTCTACTTTAACATAGGTGTGTGACAACAGAAGTTCTAAATAAAACTGGTGATTGCTCATCTGAAAGAAGCCCTTTCAAAGCTGGCTAAGCAATTAATACTTATCTGCCCTGCTGCCTGCACTGACAAACTCCACCTTGTTAAAGATCCAGGCATGCTAAAAAACGATTAGCATTCAACGCTTATGGGAAGTACTGATGCTAGGTTCCCAAGCTGCACTTTGTGATTTACTCCTCCAGCCCCTGTGCCACAACACACTGTAACATTGACAGGTGCTTAGGATCATTCAATCAAGCTTAAATCTTTAACACAGTAGAGTTTGGGCATGTGGGCACTGGGACAGGTAAGTAGTAATTGTTTTGATTGACAAGATAGTTTATTCTACTTTTTTTAATTGAGTAAATGATTTGCCTAAAACTTGACAATTTACTCTACTATAACAATATGTGCATTCTGTTGCATGCACTAGTCTAAAATGTGTAAATTGGTATATGAGATATTCAATGGGCTTCTGTTGAATATTTATAATGGTATGTATCTTCAAACCATATTCTTCCCCAGTGAGAGTGCCCAAAACAATAAGCATGGTGCCTCTTGGTAGAAGATTTCTTTCTGTTTCCATTTGGTATCGATGAGCTATTATGTCACTTAAAAATGACACTCCTCAGCAGACAAAGCAATAGCCATACAGCTGTAAAAAAGGAATCCATAGAAAATATCACCAGCTCTAAATCAAAATGTATTTTGACTTTAAAAAGTATGTAACGGTAAAAAACAGATGGAGTAATGACTAAAACATTTTTGTGAAATAACTTTCCAGGGGGGCGACTGACATCGGAAGGCTCTTTATTAGATGCAGAGCTAACAAAATCATTGAATTTAAGTATAAGATGACAAATTGAATAAAATAGGAGGACTATTATTCCCTGTTCAGCTCAGATCTTTTTTTTGAAATCTTGTTTCATTTAGAGACATGTTTAAAAGTTTTATGGGACTAAATACTTGTTGATCAGAGATTACATGATGAACTATTACTTAATACTGGATAGTGAAAGACCACAATAATTGTTCCATCCCTTGCTTCTGTTTATCTGGACAGCAGGAGACTAGCAGACAGATTAAAAACAGCAGTCCAACCAATAGATGTTGGCTTAATAGAATTATAGCCGAGTTCAAGCTAACATGTTTAACATTGTTTTCTCCAGTATCCTATCACCGTGTGCCATTTTTAGTTACTGTGAGCCCGACTAGCACCATTTCTATTCAAGATGCTGATTTACTTATTCATGTCACTAACATCCATGAATAAAGGCCACCAAATATTATCTATGGGTGCCATGGGATGATGGTCCATTCTTTCATAAAGGAAATTGTAACTCACCAGGTATACTACAACGGGACTTCTTGTAAGGTCCCTTTGTACTTACCCAGTGTGGAATTAGTGTAATATTTAATGCTGCAACTAGATGTCCCCATATTAAAGTAGTAGATGGTTGGGGACTACCCTATTTAGCGAGGCCCCACTTGGGTTCTTGCCAACCAGCCTGTCATTCTGGGTTGTTTACTCACTAGTGTGATTAGTAAGGTGGACCAAGAAAGAGTTGTTGACAGAAAGAGAAGGAAACCTTGCTGAGAATGAGTAACTAGGACTTGTAGTTTCCCTTTTGGGGGGAACTAAACCATTTCCCCAAGTGGGCATCGCCATGATGGCCTCAAGTTATTGCTGCTAAAGCAAGTTGGCTAGGAATCTTGATCCGGCCACCCATGTACTAACTATACAACCACATTATTAATGGACAGTTGATAATCAAGTTTCTGCACAGTAAAGGAGAGTTATAGGAGAATGTGTATGGAGTCTTTTTATTTTTTGGGTTTCCCAGAGTGGCCTATACCTGGGAGGTAAATACAGGGACCAGCTTGGTTAGGAAACTGGTGCTGGGGGGTAGAAATGTAGTAGGAAGTTTTGTACCTTAATGCAGAAAATGCATTAAATCAGAATGAAACCCAATAATGTAACAGCTTTTCTGACGTTGGACTTTAAGGTCCTCTGAGACTGGAGACCAAGAGAAGGAGGGTCAGTCAGCCTGGTGGTGCTGAGGAGTCCATATAGATCATATGATTTATAGTCCACAACCCTTGTGCTATGAGGTCCAAATTTACGGCGCAACCCCTAACTGTAGGCCCTGCACAAGAACTAGCTAAAATCAAAACAGTCTGACTGACATGGCAATATGTTCGAAATAACAATTTTTTCTGCCTAAGGCCTCGTACACACGATCGTTTTCCTCGACAGAATCCATCAAGAAACTTGGTGGCAGAGCTTTTTTGCCGAGGAAAACGGTTATGTGTATGCTTTTCATCGAGAAAACTGACGTGGAACTCTACGAGAAGTTCTCTTTTTCCTCGTCGGGAGTCTCAATTTCCTCGTCGTGTTCCTCGTCGGGCTGGTTTTCAACGAGAAACACGTTTGTGTGTATGCTTAGAAACCCACGCATGCTCAGAATAAAGTATGAGATGGGAGCGCACCTTCGGTAAAAGGAGCGTTTGTAATGGAGATAGCACACCAGTCGTCACCTGAGTTTTCACAGTCAGTTCACAGTCAGTCAGTGAGGTAGGCGGATTAGCAGCAGGAGCTACAAGCGGCGCTCGTTCCTAGTAGTAGGAACGTGTGTGTCATAGCTCCAGGCAGGCGTAGGAGGTAGACAGGCAGGCAGGCAGGCAGGGTTCATCCTAGCCCAGCCCACCCCAGCTCCAGCTCCAGCCTGCTTCTGAACCTAGCCTCCCCTCCAGCTCGCAGCTTCCAGCCTCTCTTCAGCATTCCTCCCCTCCTTTGGAAGGTGAGTTCTATCTGTCTCCCTGGCACTGTGGGCGGCCGTCCTTTTCAGGACAAGCCGCAGCACCCGATCTCAGGAGGCAGACAATGAAATCCCCCCGTTCTGGCATCCACACCCCCTCCACTGTCCACCATTGAGGCATCCTCTCCTAGCCGCTTCCACCCCTCACCCCTCGCCGCTGTTTTTCCCGTTTTTTGCTCTTCTTAAACGATCCGCGCCAGCCTATGCTAGGTCCGCGGCAGCCCCGTCTTAGGAAAGACCACGGCTTCGTCTGCGGCCTAGCGGCGCCCTATACCCAGCACACTATTTCCCCTAGTTTTTTGCCCTGACTGCCCAGCATACCCCCCTCACCCCTGGATAACCCCCTCCACCCCCAGGATTTCAACCCAGCCGCCTTTCTGCTCCCAGTCTACCCCACTGATAGCCCCCAAGCCTGGGCTCAGTGTCAGGCCAGCGGCCATCTTGGTACACCTCCCCAGCAACAGAGACATCTCCTACCCCCTGCCCCTCACAAACTACAAATTTAATCCAGGGTTTTTTGCCGATCGCCTTTCAGGGATCAGGAAGGAATTTTTTTCCCTGCCCCAGCACATTGACATAGCTCGGCCAGGTTTTTTTTGCCTTCCTCTGGACCAAAGCCAGGAGAGAGGATTCAGTGAATCTTCCCTCCATTGCCATCCGAACACCTGGAAGGATTAGGACTACAACAACTAGTATGCGCCCCCACACATGCTTCAGGTCACACGCTCGACCTAATTTTCAGACAAAATCTGGAAATAAGTATTTTGGAAAATGAACCGTTGCCATGGACAGATCACCATGCAATTAAATTCATAATTTCCAAAATTCCCCTATTGATAAAAACACCTAAGCCGGTGATAACACACTGGACTAGATCTCAGAAGAAGCTCCATTCGGAACTCTTCAAATCTACCTTAGGAAATAAAATAAAAACACTCCAACCACTCCGAACAGTCTCAGACACATTGGATGCCATAAATACAGTGCTACTGCAGACTGCCGACTTAGTAGCACCGAAACGCAAAGCCCACATCCGGAAAAACAAGTCCGGCTGGTTCAACAACCAGCTATCGCTACTGAAGCAAGAGCGCAGAAGGGCGGAAGCCGCCTGGAATAGAAGCGCGTCAGCAGAGAATCTGATCAGCTACAAGACAACAACAAGGAAATACCGTAAAGAAATCTTCCAAGCCAAGAAAAAATATTTTTCTAAGGCTATCAATAGCGCCCTAAATCGTCCTCGCGAACTCTTCAAGCTGGTCAGTCCGACCATGAATCCAGGCTGTCTTGAAGCCCCGAATTCAGATACCCAAGAGTTTTGCGATGAATTGTCGGATTTCTTCATCAATAAAATTGAGGGAATCCCGGAAAGCATTCAACAAAATAATACCCCTCGCAACCACCCCCTTAATCAACCACAGAACACCCATAGAAACCTTCTACAATCAACCGAGTTTACTCTGGAACCCACCTCCGTTGATGCTACAAGAAATATCATCGGTACTTTGCGAAACTGCATAGCGCCTATGATATTATCCCCACTAAGCTGCTGAAGGAATGTGCCGACATCTTGGCACTACCCATCACGCAGCTCATAAACCAGTCATTCAAGGAAGGCATAGTGCCCTCCCTGCTGAAAGAGGGCATAATCCAGCCCATCTTGAAGAAACCCACCCTAGACCCCAAGGACCCTAATCACCGCCGTCCCATAACAGGCCTAAATGTTCTATCCAAGATAATGGGGACAGTAGTGGTACAACAGCTGCAACAGCATCTAGATACCCATAATCTACTTGATCCATTCCAATCAGGTTTCCGTCCCGGACACGGGACAGAAACAGCATTGCTCAAAATATGGGACGACGCTCTTGAGGCCGCAAACGAAGGAGAATCTTGTCTCCTGGTTCTGTTGGACCTAAGCGCAGTCTTTGATACGGTAGACCACAAACTGTTATTGACTCGGCTGGCTGAGGTAGCCAGAGTCGCAGAAGGTGATCTATCATGGTTCTCCTCCTTTCTGGAAAACCGATCGCAAACAGTGAAATTAGGACCTTTCATTTCTGAAAAACGCACGGTATCATGTGGAGTCCCTCAAGGATCCCCCCTCTTCTTGCTCTTCAACATCTATCTTCGCCCTCTCTTTAAAATCATCAGTAGCCAACAACTACTTTATCACTCATATGCAGACGACACGCAACTGTATTTTCGCATCTGCAATAAAAAGGATCATCATCCTAGTTTAGAGAATTGTCTCTCTTTGATAGAAAACTGGATGACCAAGAGTTATCTCAAACTCAACAGCTCCAAAACAGACCTCCTTCTGTTTCATGCCAGTCGCAAGAATCAGCTGACAACAACTTGGACACCCCCGCTTATTCTGGGCGAGATCATCTCCCCTAGCTCCAAAGTCAAAAGTCTCGGGGTCATCTTTGACACCTACATGACAATGGACGCACAAATAGGGTCAGTAGTCAGCGGATCGCACCATCTGCTGCGCCTACTACGCAAACTTATTCCGTTTATCCCTAAAGAAGACGTAGCAGTCGTGGTGGGAACAATTGTGAACTCCAGACTGGACTATGCAAATGCCCTTTACCTTGGACTCCCTAAGTACCAAATCGCTCGTCTGCAAGTCGTTCAAAATACAGCCGCCAGACTGGTGACTGGAAAAAAAACCTGGGAATCCATCTCACCTTTGTTAAAAACCCTTCACTGGCTGCCAGTAAAAGACAGAATTGTTTTTTTTTTTTTTTTCCCAAATGTTTTTATTGAAAGTTTTAGGCAAACAAAAAACATGTACAAACAAAAAGATAAACAAGACACACATAGCTCAACATCATACAGTGTTCAAGGTAAAATTGCTCATAGAACACAGTAGTAACTGCAGTGCATGCAAACTGAGTAGTTTAACATATAAAGTAAATGATTGATATTTCAAGGGGGAATAAGGGGGAAAATCGAGGTATCCACTCAACAACCGTGCCTTAACCAGCAGTTTTTGCCTCCTCCAGCCAAACCCACCAGACCTTCTCATATTTTCGCGGGCACCCTCGGTTAGCATATGTGTCTCTATACAGCGGAAGGCTGGTGTTCACCAGTCGCCTCCACTGCATCAGAGAGGGGGGCGTAGATTTTTTCCAGTGCATGGCAATGTTTTTGCGAGCGTAAAAGAGCAATAAGCTAACTAGAGTGCGTTTCGCTGAAGTGGGGACAACATTCTCTATTATCCCTAAAAGACAAATCTCCATGCTCAAAGGCAATTGCGTCTCCGCAATTTTGTTAGTCGTTTCCATCACTGCCTCCCAGTAGTGCACCACCTCCGGGCACCGCCAGAAAATGTGGGCGAAATCTCTGGGGGAGGTGCCGCACCTCCAACACTCCTGGGAGTGCGAGGGGTTCATCCTGTGTAGCCTGTGCGGGGTGAAATATGCCCTGTGTACAATTTTAAATTGAACCAGCCTATCTCGGATTGATACCAGAGTAGTGAAGGGGAGGTCCCATATCTCGTCCCAATCGTCCGTGTCTAGGGTAGGAATGTCACTTTGCCACCTGGAGCGTAACCCGGCAAGGGGAGGAAGGGACACCAGGAGTAGATAGGAGTAAAGACGCGAGGTGGGTTTAACAGCACAGTCAAATCTAAGCGTCCTCTCTAGCTCCGATTGAGCCACGATGCAGGATGAGAGCGGAAACTGGGCTGAAAAAGCATGCGACAGCTGAAGATATCTGAAAAGGTAGTAGGAGGGTATATTAAACTCAGACGAGAGCTCAGCGAAGGGCTTCAGCACATTCTGTGAAGTGATATGGGAGATTAATTTGACACCACGTCTCGACCATGCAGAAGGGTCCAATAACCGATAAAAATGAGCTAGGCTTGGGTTTATCCAGATCGGGGCGTTGGGTGAGATTTCAGTGGGCTTGCATTTTTCAATGGCGAGGCCGGTTCGCCACGCCCGCAGGGTGGTAAGCATGGAGGGGGTCAGAGGGTAAGGCGCACGGGGGCCCCGGAACAGTAAAAGCTGGAGGGCCTCCAGCGAGCCAACCACCGAGGCCTCAAGGGCGGTGGAGGCATTCGTACCATCTGGCCTCAACCACCAAGCCGCCGTCACCAATTGGGTGGCGAGGTAATACCTGTAGCAGTCCGGGAACGCCATCCCACCCTGCGCCCGCGGCCTCATTAACGTAGTGAGTTTGTATCTAGGCGGGGAGGGGCCCCAAATAAAGGAGGAAAAAATTTGGTTTAATTTATTGAAAAAGGACTTGGGCACCCACTGCGGGGAGTGGCGAAAGAGATAGACAAGCTTGGGGATGATTTTAATTTTGAGAAGATTCACCCTCCCCCAGACCGACAGAGGGAGGTTACTCCATGCCTTTAACTTAGATTGAGCCTCCAGACAGAATTGTTTTTAAAACACTCTGTCTGACACATAAGTGCATCCATGGGAAGGCTCCGCAATATCTATGCGACAAGATAGAAGCCCACAATCCCAATCGCATTCTGCGATCCACCGACCAAAATCTGGTCAAGATACCCAAAGCCAGATACAAGTCCAAAGGAGAAAGAAGGTTTGCTTTCAAGGGTCCCAGACTATGGAACGCTTTACCAACCAGCACTCGGTTGGAGGAAAACTACCTGAGCTTCAGAAGACAGATAAAAACTCTGCTCTTTTGATGACCAGAGAGACAGAAACAACGAGCGCCCAGAGGCGATTCAGTTCGCATGTGCCGCGCTATATTAGTTTTTTCATTCATTCATTCATTCATTCACATTCATCATGCTGTAACAGACTGAAAAGTGCAAATCGTCTCGTACCAAACTTTTACTTAACACGCAGTAACATGAGATTAGCAAAAGCAGCCGCAAGGGTTGTGCCAGTGGAATCGAACTTCCCCTGCCGTCGTACTTGTTGAACGTCACCGCGTTTGAGAACGAGGAGATTTGGTCTTGACTGTGTGTATGCAAAGACAGTTTGTCAAGTTTCTCGACAATCCTAACAAGGAACTCGTCGAGGAAAACGATGTGTCTGAAATGACGAGTTCCTCGGTCATGTGTACGAGGCCTAACATCTGTCTCTCTTTCTGTTGTAGTGTGAGTCTGGGTGTTCTAAAACTCCAGGCACCAAACACACCATTCTGTCAATCAATAGTGCCAGTCTGCTGGGAAATGTAGTCCAGTCACTTATATGTATATCACTGACTAGCAACACTGCACTCTTAAAATGATCCACATCCTAGTACATGGTATCATTTTAACTTCAAAAAGGGCACTGAAGAGCATGAGACTCAAATTTTGCAGGGCCGGGGAGGGGGGGGGTTGGGTTAGCATAATACCATGGGATTTTTTGGTATTCTGAAAGTTAGTGAGCTGCTTTTGTAGAGATTAGCTATAAAGCAAAACTATTCTCATAACATATAAACTCAATGCAGATAAGGGAAGTTAAAGAAAAGTCATAAGTCCTTGTCTGTATATTCACTCTGGGTTTGTGACCTAGGGTGTGTTGAAGTGAGAGTGTTAGAATAGCAGCTAATAACTTATATTTGCATAATGAAAAGAAAACAATGGCAACATTCATATTTCTATCAGTAAAGGTCTGTATTTATCTGTAAAAAGAAAAGCGAAGAATTAGAACTCTTTTTTGGCTGATCTGTATACCACGGTCACGTGATAAACTGCAGGGTCTGCTCGAAAGCTGAGTGTTCAGGTAGGAGGAGATTTCCACTACAGCCTGTGTCCTCATGCTGTTTTGGGGAGTCAGATCATCCATGAATCAAGATGTGACATTCCACCCACTGTGTTCTTTTTTAGTTACTGGGCAAGGAGGTAGGAGGGACTGGGCTGTCATTTAGGATCTGTATACATGCCCACATGTGTGATGTCAATATCATGTGACCTGAAAAGCTCAGCTCAACAAGGAAATATTCTCTCCAGCAATAGAGGCCAAACTGAGCATGTGCAGGGGCCCACTCTGCCTCTTATCTGGCCTTGCCAGGAGAGACCCTGCAGGTAGGGGAGAATCTGCGCATACAGGATCAAAGAGCCCTTTTACAAAATACAGAGGATTAACCCCTTAAGCGCCACAGTGAGTATAACAAGCATGCTATTCTGCATATACAGACAGATTTTACTGTTGTGGGTTTAGTATCACTTTAACTGTGCCCCTGCTGTGCAGATTTGTGCTCTGTATTTGTCCAAGTGACCATTGTCACCTGGACAGGGAAATGGAGAAAATTGCTGTCACCAGAACAGAACAGAGGGGCACTTGCTTTGGGGGGCGTCAGCCTAAGAGGGTGTTTCCATCACTTTTAAGAGATATTCTCTCACTTCCTGTTTTGTTTACAGAAAAGAAAATTAAGGAGGAATTTCAGGAGGTGACGCCAGTATAGGTATCTTTGCTTGCAGGCAGCAAGGTATCATGGAATATGTAGTCCTTGGAAATGAAAAGCAGGGGAGAATCTGCAAAGCATGCAGGGAATACAGGAAGTTGTGGAAAGAGATGACCAGCAGACAAGCAGCATTCACAGCATGAAAGGAAATTTTTCAAGTTAGAATATATTGGATTGCCAAAAATAACTATTGTTTGTTTTGTTATTTAACAATGTTGGTGTTATAAAATCGAAGTGTATTCGGTGACCATAGATTTAATTTAAGCTTTAGATATACTTTAAAGTGTATTAATTATATTCTGTGAAATTACTGAAAATTTCAAATCAATAGTGATATCCTAGTAAAAACATAAAAAAAACTCACGTTGAGTTTCTCTTCTCTCTACTGAAAACCACCAAAGATTAGGCAACAGGTATACAGTTATATATTATTCTGAATTAAGCCAGAGCTTCTGGTCTCCTTTTTTCTACCATGGCATGTGGGACAGCTACAAAGAAGTAAAAAAATATATATATCTGAGCAGTTTATCCACAATGACTGTGCAGGTTGTAAAATTGTAGCAGCCACCATTTTGCTCCCAGCCCCCCACTAAAAAGCTATAAAATGGAGATTAGGAAGAGAGTAATTACTGCATATGCAGTAAAAGCTGTTGTTAGCATCACAAGTCTACCTCAATTCTTCTGAAAAAAGAATTTACTTAAAACGTGAAAATGAAAGGAATAATATACAGCAATGTTTTCTTGAAAAATTCTTAACAAGATTACACATGCTTCTTCCCTGCTAATAAAAAAGCAAGTGAGAAGCATTAATTTATTGCTAAGAAAATAGCAAACTATGGTAAAGTGTAGTAAGCCATAGCAGCTGAAACGAGTGACCTCACTTCGGTAAATTGAAATCTGATTGGTGGAAAGCACCTTGTCTATATAAAGAATGTTTGCATCCCACGTAAAACCGAAAAACTTTATCAAATACTTGTCAAAATGTTCTATTTCTGGTGTCTATCCATAGCAAGCAGCATACTAGTGATAGAGCTCAGTTCCTATCTCCACCTACAGGTTAAAATCTATAAATGAGTGAGAAAAAAAACATATGCTGCTATGGATAGGCACCAGGAAAGAAAAATTATGGTAAGAATTTGATACAATTTTACTGTTTCCTGCTGCCTAAATGGCAGCATACTAGTGATAAATAAACCAAAAAGATAACGTTGGTCTAGAGGTCCAAATGTTGGCTATTGGTAAGGTGAATAAAAGTACATCTAATGCCTTATGCCGCGTACAGACGGTCGGAATTTCCGATGAAAACCTTTTCCGTCGGAATTTCCTAAGGACTTTAGATAGAGACCAGGTTCTCAATTTTTCCGTCGGAAATTCCGACTGAGATTTGCCCAGTCTAAAGTCCGACCGTGTGTACGCGGCATGACAGTTCATCTGCACTTTGAATGCTGCAGCTGTCCAAGATTCCACCAGGTGGCTGGAACACATCTATATCCACACAAACACAGGAGAGAGCGCACATCTGCCCTAATGTAACACAGTTTATTAGATGAAATGAAAGAACACCATATCCAATGCACTCACAAGGATGAAGGGTAGTCAAGCACCTAAGCATCTAAGGTGTTCCTGGCCGCCTCTCCTGGATTACAGTCGTACACGATTTACAACCTTTTAATGCATTGTATGCTTAGAGTGGAAAGACCTGATGAAGGAGGGAATGCCTCTGAAATGCATTATCATGGCAACCCAGTGATGTGTTCTTTTTCCTCTTCCTGCCTTCCGGAGTCCAGTTTCATCTGTGAGTGGCTCCGGCTGGACAGGGCGCATGTGCAGTAGGTCCCTGCAAATGCTGTTGAGCCTCCGCTGCTCCAGTGAGCTATTTGTTTAGGTTTATAGCTTGGGCCTATGCTTCTTGAATATATTAGTCTTTTTTTTCTTTGTACATTGATTAGCCTCCACTGTTCAACTTTAGCTTCTTTCAAAACCCTTTTATACTTTACAAGGGTGGCAATGGGGGTTATTTATGTAGCGCCCCCTTGCTCATAGCATGGGCTCTATGCTAAAAACGAGTTGACCGAGAGAGTTACTTTGCTCCCAGTCGTGATTTGTTCAGGTTGATGACCTGTGTCGTTCTGGAAAGGTCCACTGGCTCGGACTGCATTCTGGGGATGTGAGTATCATCTTTGGCCGGCAGTGGGAACCAGAGGGGTTTCTGGAGGATGGAGTCTTCCCCAGCAGCCAATTGGAGGGTGTTTTCCCCGCTGGGCATGCTGGGGAGGGGTATATCTGTGATGGAGGTCATGTGTTCGGGGTTATTTTCCTTTTCCTGCGCGGAGTCCCCGAGTTGGGGTGCGGCACCCACCTTCAGGGTGTGCACATCCATGGACCCTGCCAACGTGGCCCACCTGGCCAGGCTTCCAGGCCTTGCTGAGACTCCGTCTGGGACGAAACCAAAGGGACCCCAGTGACTTACTGGGTTTTCGATGCTGTAGAGAGGATCCGGCACCCGGGCCATAGACAGGTACGCTCTGCTGTCACCCGGTGATCTGTGCTGGGATAACTGCTGGGAAGATTTGCTCTGTTTGGACGCTGACAAATTACCTATAATACATTGGCCTGTGGCAGAGGTCTAGAGCCAGGTCAGTGAGAGAGACCTGTTCCTCCCAACCAGCATTTAAAGTGGCGACGCGTGCAAAATTGTATCTTTCAAGGGGCTGATTTTGCTGTACATATATCCAGGCCTGACATCGAGAATCTCTATCTCTTCATCAACCTATTATCCTTTCACCGAGTTGATGTTTGGCTATGTTGGCCTGGAATTAAAGCATTGAGAAAATCTTTATTAACGGTGTGGACACTCAATTATTACTTAGTGGCTTCTGGTGCACCCCTAGACCAAGCAAGGGTAACTTAATCTGCCGATCCCATATTAATCCAGCGGCCCTTTCGGGGGTGACGCTACATTTACTAAAGGCAAATCCACTTTGCACTACAAGTGCAAACTACAAGTGCAAACTGCACTTGAAATTGCAGTGAAGGTGCACTTGGAAGTTCAGTCGCTGTAGATCCAAAGGGGACATGCAAGACAAATAAAAAACAGCATTTAAGCTTGCACATGATTGGATAATAAAATCAGCAGAGCTTCCCCTCATTTCAGATCTACCCCTTTGATTTACCGCAACTGCACTTCCAAGTGCACTTGCAGTGCAATTTTAAGTGCACTTTGCACTTGTAGTTTGCACTTGTAGTGCAAAGTAGATTGGTCTTTCGTAAATGACCCCCCAAATCCTAAACACGCCTGTCATTTAAGTTGCCAGTGCCTATCTCTGATTTTAATAGGTGGTCATAAGTTACTATACTTTAAATATTAGCATTGCCTTTTAATACTTAATATTGATGCTTTTGTATATACTTTTTTGAATAAGCCTGTATAACACATCTTGATATCTCCTACATAAATTATTATTTTATCTTATACCCCTCATTAGTAGGGTATATGAACATCTTCTATATATTCATAAATTGTCCATAA
The DNA here is from genome assembly GCA_029574335.1 of Rana kukunoris. Lineage (NCBI taxonomy): Eukaryota > Metazoa > Chordata > Amphibia > Anura > Ranidae > Rana > Rana kukunoris. The sequence goes on from CM056054.1 coordinate 179,034,447, forward strand.
ATAAACCTGGTAGAAAGTTGTTTGCTTAAAATGAATTGCAAAATACAGAAGGCACAATTTGTGTGAGCAAAAAAATAAAAAATAAAAAATAATTAACAGCACAAGTTTTTTTACGGTAAGAGCTAGGAAAAACAGGAATAGATTTCATAGGTCCTAGCTTTAACCAGTTCACCAAAAAAGGTAGGATGTGCTTATGAATGCATTTACCCCCCCCCCCCCCCCCAAAAAAAAAAAAAAAAGAGGCTACACCTTCTTTTGTTTGCCTAGGGTTCCACTCAATATCCATACTAGAGCTTTATCAAGGAAAAGTACACTGTGTTTGTAAACTGTGTGTACTGCCCCTTAAAAAAAAAACAGCATGTAACCCCCCAAAATCCATGCCAGAACTGTATAAGGGTCTAGTAATAGGTTTTAAGGGGGTGAGGGGGGACCCCATGTTGTTTTGAAGAAATCATTTTAAGCCTACTGAGAAATGTCACTCAGCAACCATAACTTTGTTTTCTAGGCATTTTTCATAACAGAGGTTATATTATACTCTGGACATTGGTGTATGCTCTGAAGGAAGCAGTGCTGATGCATCCTCAATTCATCCTCAATGACGCCTCTTACTGTTTTCTTTTTTTCCCAACTTTATTAAATTAGCAGCGTGTCCATTTTTTTTAAATGCACCTCACTGCAGTGCAGTGGTGTGAAATGAACTAATAGGACTTAAAGTGGATGTAAACCTGATTCATGAAATTTTACCTAGGCACATATATCTGTAGTGTTTTCTCTCTACAAAGCCCTAAGTCCCTTGTCTTTCTGCATTTTCTTTTCTCTGTTATTAGTATGATAACCTCAAGTTACCTGACAAGTTCTCTGAGATGGGAGATAACAGCAGCTGAAAATGTGTTTCGGGGGTGTGTTCTAATAAATGGATTAGCAGAGAGCTTGTCTTGTCACAGCACAGCTCTGAAAGTATCTTCGTTCTTCTACCTAGGTTGTGTGCCTTTCCTTCAATCAGCTGTCTTCCTGTTTAATCTCTTTGTATCATCTGAGGCTGTTCACTTCACTGGGTATATGTTAGGGTTTACATCCACTTTAAGGCAAATTGTCTTGTCTATGAGTTAGGAATGCATTGGCAAGGTTGCCCAGCTCAGTTCAACACATATGGTGTGAACAAGTCCAAAATGGCACTTTGTAGGAGTACATTTTACAGGCTGCCACTTCACATGCCGAATTAAAGCATCCTCCAAGTATGTTATTTAAAGTATATGTGTATTCTTAATGCTGCCCTTTAAAAGACCCGCTATCCACTAATCGGTATTTAAAAAAAAAAAATTGCATTAGTATATGTACCGCATGGCAGTGCTCAGCTACCTATACCCTTTTTTAACAAAGCAAGTTGGACCTAAAAAATTAAATAACAAAAAAATAACAAAACATACAAGTTGTGACTCCCATAGACTTTATTAGGGTCCAGGTGCTATGTTTGGGTATTGCAGATCTTCTGTTGGTTTGGCAAACATCCAGTGAACTGAACTTTGCTTAGTCCACTCATCCCTTGGCACCACCAGACTCAGAGCTGTTACTGTAAGGGCCACGTCATAGTATTTCCCTTTGTTCCTGCCCAGCAGTTACATAAAAGGTTATGCAGGCAGATGGGGGATTAAAGAAGCTGGGACAGCCATAGACAGAAAGATTTTTTTTCTGCTGAACCGGCCGAGATTCAAACAATTTATGGCTGGCTTAATTGGGCACTCCCAGTAAAAGAGAGGGCTATGATGTACAAGGAGGAGGGGAGGCGCTTTGCAAGGAAACTGACCAAACTTTTTACCAAGTTCAAAGGCACATTGCAGATAAATGAAAACATAATTTATGGAAAGAAAAAAGCTGTTAATAAGCATTTAACATGTTTGATTTTTTTTTCTGTTTTAATTTTTTTTTTTGGTATGTAATAGAGTCTCTTCATGTAAAGTTTGCCTGTAACTCATTGCTGTTGTAAACAGTGGATTGTTCTAAACAGGGTACTGTGTCAGTGACCAAGGAAACACAGTAGTGCAATGCAGTGTTGCCAACCATCCGTATTTTTACAGACAGTTCGTAAAAACGGGCACTTTTTTCCCCCGTTCGTAAATATCCGTGGTTGCGGAAATGTGCCAGTAAAAATAGCCGAGATCGTTTCGGCTTGGAACTGCGCATGAAGATTGGAGGCATGGGGTAATTACAGGCAGGGGTTGATGGTGGCTGCGGTGGCACCGCAGAGGGGGATAGAAGCAGGGGGCAATGGAGGCAGGGGGAGATTGGAGGCAGGGGGAAATTGGAGGCAGAGGGTGTTCGTGGCAGGGGTTAATTGGAGGCAGGGGGTGTTGGTGGCAATGCAGAGGGGGATGGTGGCACCTCAGAGGGTGGGGGGTGGAGACAGAGGTTGTTGGTGGCACCGCAGAGGGGGATGGAGGCAGGGGATGATGGAGGCAGGGGGTGATTGGAGGCAGGGGGCCTGGGGGAAATTGGAGGCAGGAGGAGATTGGAGGCAGAGGGAGATTGGAGGCAGGGGGAGATTGTGGCACCACAGAGGGGGGAGAAGGCAGGGGGTGTTGGTGGCAGAGGGGGATGTAGGCAGGGGGTGATGTGACTAAATAATTTGCCCTAATTATATCGAAAATAACAAAAATATGTTTTTTTTACCTTAATATCTACCTTAAATCACATTGCTATTTGTCTAGCGTATTTGTTTGTAGCCTAAATACTGAAATTTGCACCAAATTTAGTAACTTTTGTGAAATGCTAGTAAAAAAGGTGTGGCGTGCCAGTAAATTTCAATCTGGTAGGTCGGCAACACTGGTGCAATGTCACTTTTGTGCACAGTTCATTTTATCCATCTATCTATTAGCTAATCTTAGTATTCCAAAAGCACAAAATTACAAAACTACATTATTTTAAACAGCAACATGATGAAATCTGTGTAAAGTATCTCCACTGTAACATGAATTGATTCATTTGTAATGAATACATAGACATTTTTAAGATGATTTGACTGTAGTGATTTTTCAAGATTAAACAAATCCTATAATAATAGATCACGCGTTATATTCAAACCTTATGTTGCAGCCTGCCTCCAACAGAGATCAGTCCCAGTGTAATTGTAGGCTGTATATCTAACCTGACAATAGCCAGGAAAATACGTTGGGTTCCATGTTTAACAATGACATTACAATTTGGAGGAAATTATTGTGTGATGACGTGCACTTTATTTGACAGACCATGTAACCTACATAAAAGTATCTTGTTAACCTAATAAATCTGACAGTATGAAATAAAAATGATGGTTTGTCAGTAACACTCAGACGGATAATATAAAAATGATGTGACCGCTCAGTATTGAAATTAAACCACATGGATTTAATTGGTGTCACGTCCTGTCTAAACTTTGCAGGATCTAAATCACAAAAAAACAGCATTAATCTGGATAAAGCCTTTAATCCACTGACCGGGCTTTTTATTTTTTAAACCTCATACTAATTTGTGTTAGAACACTTTTAGGAAGCATTAAACAAGGCAAGACCAAGGAAACCATTTTTCCGATTTTGCTATTTCTGTCAGTGTTCAAAGACTTAACCAGACGGGTTGGAAAGGAAACTGCTGTATCATTAAACTCAACTGCAGGCTTAAACAGCAACCCTTTTATTAGTATGAATGCCCTCCCTACATTGTAAATCTTTTTTTTTTCTGTAGGCCAAATCCACAGAGTAGATCTACCTCCCATATTAATGGCTTCAAGAAACTGTTGTGCATCACAGTTCCATGTTCAAAGGGAATCACGGGATTTAGAGAGCAACTTCTGGTGCAAAGATGCAATTAGAAGTGACAGCCAGATGTCTGCTTTGTCTGGCAAGTCCTATCAGTGGCTGTAAATGTAAGGCCTAGACATAAACAGTCTGCAATAGAAAAGTGGTCCAGAGATAAGCAAACTCAACAGATCTTGACTTAGGCCAGCAGTCTAAATGGTTAAATGCCCTAATGATACACTTTAAATGTAAAAATTAAAATGTCATGAAAATTTAACCACAGATAAGAGATTGTTAACCTAAATAATGAGAGAAAAAAAAGTTGTCCTATGAGTATGACTGCATGATGCTTTTGCATAGTCAATAATGCAGTTAAAGACCTGTCCATCCAAGTTCAGCTCTTCAAATATTTTTTTACACCATAGTGTCATAGTAAAATCATAAAACAGCCCTGATGCCCAGATAGGGTAATTTGTCCACCCACTGTAGAGGTGTGTGTCTGTGTCAAGGCTGGGGACCGAGGGGTATAGCAGGAACAGTACTGATCAAACAGTGTCAGCGCGGTTTGAAGAGATGATGAGGCATCCGCAAGCTAAAGCAGGGCGTCGTTCGCATAAAGAGACAATGGCCCAGATTCACGTACATCGGCGCATTATTGGACCGGCGTAGCGCACCGCCTTTACGTTAGACTTGCGCAATGTAGCCGCGTAATCACCCGATTCTCGTAGCTTTTGCGCAGGAAATTGCGCAAGCGTAACGTTTTTTTCCGAGGCGTAAGGAGGAGTAATACAAATTGGGAAGGACGTGGGCGTGTTACATTGAAATGAGCCGTGACCCCATGCAAATGAAGGGCCGGCCGGCTCGCGCATGCGCGCTTGAAGGAGACCATGGTCAGCTCCGCTGTGCGCATGCTCACAACTCGGGAGCGGCGCAATCAGTGAAATTGGAAATGGACTAGGGCAACTTTGTGAACTACGCAGACAGCATAAATAGACAGACACAAATGCACTTCCTTTGCAAAAGTACATCCCTTTGTATCCCTCCCTCTACAGCAAGGTGCTTTTGTTTGTTTGTGACGTGTCTTTGAGATATTTGGGGACTGTTTTGCAGAGTGATTTTTGTCTTTTATGGGTTTTCTTTGTTGTTATTTTGTTTAAATTATATTTTTGCTGGGCATTTTTTTTTTTTGCTCGTCATTTATTTAATTTTTTTGGTTCTGTTTGTGTATGATTTTGGAATGTGGGGGTGATATTCCTGCGGGAAAAGGGGTGTCACCCTCATTTGTGGTGGAGAAGTGATCCCCAGGTCTGTGTGAATGGTGTATGAATGTACAGTGACATAATTGGAGCCGTGGCATGGCGTTGCAGCTCACAAGTCCTGCATAGTGGACTGGTGCCAATCCAATGTGATGAGGATGTGGGGTGTCTGTGCTAGGGACCACAGTGGTGTGCATGCATGCATTCTCATTGTGCCATGATTAATGTGTGTGTTTAACGTGCAAAGATGCATAATGTGAGCTGGCATGAGATGGGGTCATGAGATGGGGTACCAGTGCATATGCAGAGTCACCTTGAAGGGAAAAGACAGGAGGATGTTCGTCATGCATGTGCCACTTGTGAGGTGTGCATCACGGGAGGGGATAGTCATGCCTGCCACCCATGTCACTCACCAACCAGCCAGCTGTCCCCATACATGTTCTGTTCGAAATCTGTGGGGATGGGGCTCTGATTGTATATGTAGCTGTCATGGGTGTCATGGGTGGTGTCATGTGTTGGGCTGCTGATGTCCTCCTGCAAGGTTGTGGTAATTCCAGGATGGCATGAGGGGTGAATCTGAAGATGCGAGACACCTCAGAATCACTCATGCCAAAGATGTCTATGCGTGTGTGATATATCAAGTGAAGAGTGAGGGGCTTGTATCAGATAAGAATATTGTATTAGATTAGATTAAATTGTAAATTTTATATAAGCAAATAAAAATAAAAAATAAAACATCTCCCGTGCCCTCCTTAGTGCCATCCTCCGTGCCCTCCTCCTTCTTTGTTCATCTAAAGTCAGTAGTATAGCTATGCGCGACGATGCCCCTGGCATGTTGGCATACAGATTGTTGAGCAACACGTGTGACTGCTGAACTCCTCACTAACAGTGTTGCTTTATCTAACAATTAGACTTTTTTTCTTTTTTTAGACCAGCTTTTATCAGCTCTAATTTTAGACAGGACATTTTGCTGTTGCGCACACTGCGTCGCCTGTGCTGCCCCAACGTTGTTTTGTGGATCCCCGTAAGTCCCTCATTAGCATATTTGACTAGCAAATCAATGGTGTGTCTATCGCACTTTTGCGCGGACGGATGCGCCAGTCTAATGAAATTACGCGGGACAAAAAAAAGTAAATTTTTGGCGTATCTCGTTCTGGGGATGCCGCGCAACGAAACGCACGCGCACATTTAGACTTACGCACGCGCATCTCCTGTTGCGCAGGCGTAATCGCTCTGTGAATCTGGGCCAATGTTTCCTTTATTGGACCAACTACTATACCCTTTACTCCCCTCTCAGCTCTGATTAGGATTGCTAGTAGCAGTGAGGCCTCGTACACACGATAGGATAGCCAGAGGACAACGGTCTGATGGACCGTTTTCATCGGTCAAAACCGATCGTGTGTGGGCCCCATAGGTTATTTAAAATAATGCCAATTTGCTTTAAAATGTAACCAATGGATTCCTAACCGATAGGTCAGAATCAAGTCAACGCATGCTTGGAAGCATTGAATTTCATTTTTTTCAGCACGTCGTGTTTTACATCACCACGTTCTAACACGATCGTTTTTTTAACCGATGATGTGTAGGCACATCAGACCATCAGTCAGCTTCATCGGTAACTTTCGGACTGTTCTCATCGGATGGACTGATCATGTGTACGAGGCTTTATAGTAGTAGCCAGTAGTGAGAGCAAACAGTCCCGGAGAAAGGAGACACCCCTGATGCGTCCCACGTCCCAGTGAGAATGAGTCCGATAGGCTACCATTAGTACGGACCCTAGCTTGTGGGTTAGCATATAGCATTTATAGCCAGGACATAAACTGAGGGCCAAATCCAAATTTAGAGAGTACTTACCACAGATATCCTTATTTAACTGAGTCGAAGGCCTTCTCTGCATCCAGTGAGGCCACTACTCCCACCGTGTCAGTTTGTGCTCTAGCGTTATGAGTAAAGAGTTTCCTAATGTTGATGTCTGTATCCCGTCCTGGCATGAACCCTGGGTGCATCAGTGCAGTTATAACTCTGTTCAGTCTCTTAGTTAGTATCTTGGCCAACAATTTTGCATCTACATTTAACAGGGATAAAGGGGGTTTGAAGAGCATAAGGAGGGATCTTTCCCTGGCTTGGAAATCATCACGATAACCGCTTCCCCTATAGAATTCAGGAGTGCCTCCTATCTTGCTGACTCACTAAACATTGTGTGTAGTCTAGTGACAAGATCCTCTGCATATTGTTTATAAAACTCTACTGGAATGCTGTCAGGCCCAGGGGTCTTACCGGACTGAAGTGGTTTAAGCACCTTAAGAATTCCCTCCACTATGATGGGCCCATCAAGTCTATTGCTGTAGGTCGAAGTATGGTATATCTATGTCCTCTAAGTAGGATGTCAATCCAATGCATCTTACCATTAACATTTTCAATTGTTTTACAGTTTCTATAGAAAATGGTGGGGATAGATTTCATGTATTCATTTGACAGTTTGAATAGCCAGTACAAGGAATAATGAGCATGCAATCCATTGCTCCTAATTCCTCCATTCCAAGAACAGCAGTGGGGTGATGTGATCCGTCCTAGACTTGTGTTTCACACAGCAAGCCAGAAGAAATATATATCCCCCCCCCCCCACACACACACACATTTGCATTTCTCCTTTACTTCTATGTTTATTTAGGCTATTGGTTGGCCCTCCATGGCAAACAAAAATATTGCCAAACTACTAGGTACATGGAAACATATTAGTTAAAGTGGATGTAAACCCGAACATATTTTTTTTTTTTTTGATGTCTCAATGTAGGGAATAAGATTTCCTATCATCTGTGCCCAGTCTTGCCACACAGAGTTAATCCAGCTCTGAGAAATCCTTGTTTATTGTTTAGTGAAATAAAACGGACTTACAGAGAAAAACCTTAGTCCGTTCCGCCCCCTTGCTGTTAGTGACAGGTCATTTACATATCTCATTCATTAGCCGGAGACAGAGGCAAATCCTTTGTAAAAAGTTCACAATTCACATCCCTCTCCCCTCCTCTCCCTTCCAGCTCTCCCAGGATTGGCTGCATTTACTGTGTTTTCACTGAATGTTTCTCATCATGGGGTGTGATCCACAGTTCAGTGTGATGAGGAAATACATGTATAGTGCAGTGAAAACACAGAACAGAAAGCAGAATATACACAGACAAGTGATCTGATTTAGGTTAGATGTATCTAGTGAGACCTGGTAGAGAAGAAGCTTGAGTGATCTGATTGTTATACTGCAGTGTGTGTTTCTGAGGTCACCTGATCACAGTTGCAACATCAAGGTTATTTACATATCTCATCCACTAGCCTGGAGACAGGTGTTATTTTTTAGTTCCCACCCCCACTCTTTTTCTGAAGTCATGTGGTTACTTTTCTGGATTTTGACTGGATGTTAGTGATCATAGCAGAATTTAGTGTAAGGAATACATAGGAGAAAATGCATGTTGACAAGGGGAGTGTAGAGGTGGGCGGGGAGTCTACTGACATCACAACTCCACCCACCAAGCTCCAGACAACAGACCCACCCACAAAATCTGCAGTTTTTCGGGTCTTATAACAGACAGAGGGGAGACATTTGACAGGTAAGGGTACATGCAGGAGGCATGTATATCCTTATAGATCAGCACTATGGCAGTAGTTTAAAAAGGATGAGAGTGGGTTTACATCCACTTTAAGGGTGTTCATTGAAATGACTGCAATGTTTGCCCAGGGCATGTATCAACCAGTTGAGGGGAGGCCCACCAGGCGCACAATTTAGAACACAAAGTAATTATATTTACAATCTCACTGTACCACATATATTGAAGGAACAATCTTCCTTAAAAATTGCATTGATTAGTCACATGGGACATTAAGTCTATACCTTCTCCCTGTGCCCAGTATGGCAGACCTACCTTTATATTAAAGAAAACGTACATTGCTGAGGCTCCTGCTTAAACTCAACATACTTTAAAACATTTTTCAGCTTTGGATGGAGTGGTGAGAAATTAGAACCACTTTGGGCCAGATTCAGGTAGATCAGAGCATCTTTGCTCTGGAGTAATGCTTCTCATTTACGTTACTCTGCCGAAATTTTAGGAGCAAGTGCTGTTATTCATGAAGCACTTGCTCCTAAAGTTGCGGCAGCGCATCGCAAATGAGCCGGCGGAATTCAAATTGGGCGGGTACGGGGCGTGTAGTATTCAAACTAAGCGCGATCCCGCGGCGAACGTACTGCGCATGCGTCGAGTGTCAATGCATCCCAGTGCGCATGCTCCAAATTCTGTCAGTGAACGTCAATGACGTCACATCCCCATTCATGAATGTTTTACGCAAGCGACGCGATTTGTTTTTTTTCTGACGCGATGACGACGCCTATACTTAACATAGGATACTCCACTAGGGGGCTGCTTTATCTATACGCCGCGTATCGCTTCCGGAAACGACGTAAAGTCACTGCGTCGCGCCCGAAAAAGATCGTGAATTGCCGATTCCCGCTCATTAACATATTTTTTGAGCGTAAATCGGCGGGAACGCCCCCGGCGCCATTTTTAAGTTGAAGTAACGATGCGATGGCGAAATTCAATTGCGCCGATCGCATCGGAACTCCAACCCGGCGTTTCTTGTTTTCTGGTTACAGAAAACAAAAACGCCGGCTTAAGGTGACAGTTAGGCTGGCGGATCCATTGATCCGCCAGCCTAACTCTACCTGAATCTGGCCCCATAGGTTTTTAGTACTTATGTGCAAGAAGTAAAGTGTTGGGCACACTTAGGGGTTGATTTATTAAAGGCAAATAGACTGTACACTTTGCAAAGTGCCGCTTCACTCCGCAAGTACAGTTGCTCGAGAGCTTAGTAAATGAAGCAAAGCTTCATTTTGCAAAGAATACCCAATCACATGCAAGGGGAAAAAAAACAACAGCATTTTTGATTGCACATGATTGGCTGATGGAAGTCAGCAGAGATTCTGCTCATTTACTAAGCACTCTAGCAACTGCATTTTACAAAGTACCCATTCTATTTGGCCTTAGTAAATCAACCCTACTGTGTAAAGTTAAGAAGTTGTATTTATTGAAAGTCACATTAAGTTAAATCCAGGGTTCAAAATATCACCTAATTTTTAGGGCCTGGCAGATGGTGAAGAAATCAAACTATAGAGTATACTGGACTGTAAAGTTTGGATTAGTCTAAAGAATAATTAATGTGAAAAATGACAAGGATCTACTGTATTCTAGACGCTGGTTTACCAGCTAGAGTTCCAGAGTAAATACTAGGGCAAAAAATACAGTGCCCCACATTTCCTGTGTACAGTCTAAGAGTTTTTATTACTGTTTGTCACCATTGTGGAAATTCGCCATTAGTGTTGCTCACGAATATTCGCATTGCGAATATTCGCTACGAATATTGCATATTCGAGTATTCGCGAATATCTCGAATATCGCGGCGAATATTCGCTATTTCGAATATTCGTATTTTTCAAATTTCTTTTTTTTTTTTATAAAATATCACGAATATTCGATATTAACGAATATTCGCGACCGCATATGTGAAATTTCGCTTTTTTTTTTTTTTCTATAAAATATACCGAATATTCGTAAATATCGAATATTCGTGATATTTTATAAAAAAAAAATCGCGAAATTTCGCATTAGCGAAAATTCGCATTGGCGAAAATTCGCAATTTTTTTTTTATAAAATATCACGAATATTCGATATTAACGAATATTCGCGAATATTCTTCGAAATATTCGCGAAATATCGCGAAATCGAATATGGCGTATTCCGCTCATCACTATTCGCCATCTCTTTTTTGTACTGGTGACCACTGCCACCAGAACTTAAAGTGATATTAGTCCAAAATTTTGAGTTGTCGTCAGAACAGCAATAGACAAGAAATTTTCCGGTTCCAGTAAAAACTGTCTAAGGCCTCGTAAACACGCCATTTTCCTCGGCAAAATCCATCAAGAAAAAAAGCCGGCAGAGCATTTTTGCAGAGAAAAACGCTTGTATGTATGTTTTTCGTCGAGAAAACTGTCGTGGATCTCGACGAGAAAAAGAGAGAACATGCTCTCTTTTTTCTCGTCAGGAGTCTCAATTTCCTCGTCGCGTTTCTCGTCAGGCTGGCTTACGACGAGAAACACGTTTGTGTGTATGCTTAGAAACCCGCGCATGCTCAGAATAAAGTATGAGACGGGAGCGCACCTTCGGTAAAAGTAGTGTTCGTAATGGAGATAGCACATTTGTCACGCTGTAACAGACTGAAAAGCGCGAATCGTCTCTCACCAAACTTTTACTTAACACGCAGTAACGTGAGATTAGCAAAAGCAGCCCCAAAGGTGGTACCAGTGGAATCAAACTTCCCCTTTATAGTGCCATCGTACGTGTTGAACGTCACCACGTTTGAGAACAACAAGATTTTGTCTTGACAGTGTGTATGCAAAGAAAGCTTGTCAAGAACCTCGTCGAGGAAAACAACGTTTCTTTTACGACGAGATTCTCGGTCGTGTGTGCGAGGCCTCAGAGTTGATGTCTCTTACTTTGGAGAGATTTCTTCTCATTAATATTATTATTTTAATAATAAAGAATATATTAAAGAAAAAATAATGTTCCATATCATGTTTTGCTTCTCTATAACATGATGATGCTCTAGTATAGGCATGGTACAAACTAGCTATTACACAGTCAGCAGTCAGCTGCTCAGGTCCTGCTGCAACTCAGAATGAAATACAATTAGAAATAATTTGATAAAACCTGACTCGCACATGCGCAGTGCGCTCCCGGCCGTGAAGTCGTAAGCTGTCACGGGTCAGTGCCCACAGTTGCTATGATGGGGTGGTGGAGAGGAGGTGGGGCTCCGGGTGGCCACATAGCTGGACCGTGGACAGGTAAGTGTCTGTTTATTAAAAGTCAGTACCTACACTTTTTGTAGCTGCTGACTTTTAATAAACTAAGAAATGTGTAGAACTCGGCTTTAAGTAGGTCCTCACTTTTCCTTGGTAGGATTGGAGGCCATGGACTCTTCAGTGGTTCTGTACAATAACATGAAACTTCTAACAAATATGTTTGCCATGACATTTTATATAAAAGAGAGATGAGAAACAATTTACCTGGTATTTTTTTTTAAAAGGGTATTCTGAAATTTCCTTTACACACTGTCATATTAAATGGTTACCACATTTAAAATTCATATTTTTAGTTAACATGTTTTATATAGGGCTACCGTGACAAACTCTCTTTGTGAGTTTTGAGGTCCATTCAACTCACGCATTATGAGGGATATGGGAGGGAGGGGTGATTACGAGCATAATCCGTTCCAGGAGAATGCTTGTAATCCAAAGTACTCGCATATCAAAGCAAGTTTCCTATTGAAGTCAAAGGAAACTAAAATGATTTGTTCCGCATTAACTTCAATGGCATGCAATACCGCATGTGGCCAGAGGTGCGCGGGGGCGGCAGAGAGCCTCGGAAATGCCGGAAAGGCCCGAGGACACCTCGGCTGACCTTGGCAAACCTCGGAAAGACTCAGTTCCTAAGGTTTGCTGAGGCCAGCCAAGCTGTCCTCAGGTCTTATCATGCATTTGCGAGCGGCGCCGATCGGCTGCGTTCGGCTCCAGCGCCCCCCACCTCAGGCAAAGGTAGCATAGAAAAACGCAGAAAAACACTTCAGAGGTTTTCCTAAACCTCGGAAAGACTTTGTTCCCAAGGCCAAGCTGTCCTCAGGTCTTTCCATGCATTTCCAAGCGGCACCAATCGGCTGCGTTCGGCACCGTTCTGCTCCAGTGCCCCCCACCTCAGGCCAAACGCAGTACTGCACACCACTTTGGACTGAATCGTGCTCGTTTTGCAAGACAACACTCGCAAACCGAGTTAGGATTTTTTTAAATACAGTGCTCGTATTGCAAAACGCTCGTTAACCGCGTTACACGCAATCTGAGGTTCCACTGTAGTCCAATGTAATTTGCAGTATAATATCATGTAAAAACCATAAATATATGTTGTTACAAATGCTGGTGCAATTTTTAGTGGGATGCAATAATTCTATAAAATTATGTTTTCTAACTGTGGAAGAAAACACATGTAAAATAAAAATTATACAAACTCCACACAAGTCCTTTTTTGTATATATACACAGAACCCTAGAGTTAAAAGGAAATGTGTTAGATACTTAAACAAATTAAGCAAGTAACAGGTACACACATATATAACCTTAGCAGTGTTATAAATCGATTATTAATTAATTGTGCTACAAAAGGTGAAGATCAATTAGTAATTAGTACCTTCGTCTCATAAACATAGAAAAAAAGGTAGGACTGGGAGAGGCAATCAAGACTTTTATGGTACCACTTACACAAATAATACACTAAAAAACTGAAATTAAATCTATTTTATTTGTACAAAATATTTTATATCTTTTTTTTTTGTATTTTTCTTGTTTTTATACCAATAAAAATAATTAATTATTTTTAAATGTATTATCTGTGCAAGTGGTACCATGAAAGTCCCGATTGCCTCTCCCAGTCCTACCCTTTTTTAGTGTTATAAATCACATGGTTACATACATCAAACATGATATGTAATTTCACCAGAATATTGCTCCTTCCCATAGGATCGTCCTTTCTGAAAGTCATTTTGTGAGCCGCTCTTTTCATCTGCAGTCAGCAGCAGTGTAAAGAGTGCTGGAGGGGATGGGACATCATTCTTGTAGTCATGTGATCTTACACTAGTGACCACATGACCACATTTCTTTCACAGCAAAGTATATGACATTTTCCCTGGGAGCAATTTGATTTACAAAGGGCATATAGATTGTCAGTAGAAGATTGTTTCACTCTTTCATTAAGTTTGTTTTGCACAGCAAAAAAATGTGTCGTCAATTTCTGAAATGTGTTGAGCTTCTATTTTTTTTTGCATGCCAGTTTGAGCTCCTGCACTACACGCTGTGTGGTATTAAAGGCCTTTTCACTGCACATTGGAATGCTAAGAATGCTCAGTTCAAAAACTTAGGGAGAGATTTACTAAAACTGGAGAGTGCAAAATCTGATGCAGTACTGGTTAGAATCCAATCAGCTACCAGGTTTTATTGTTAAAGCGTCATTGAACAAGCTGAAGTTAGAAGCTGATTGGCTACCCTGCACAGCTGCGCCAGGGTCTGAGTGCTCCAGTTTAAGCAGTTTTAGTAAATCTCCCCTTAAGCCTCATACACACTATTAGATTTTCTGCAGATATTTGTCTTCAGATTTACCAAAACCATGTAGTGCCTGCCTGATTGCATACAAATTGAAACACTTAAAGGGGTTGTAAATGTAAAAGTTTTTTCACCTTAATGCATTCTAATGATTGATTATCAGTGCAGCCCCCCCGAGGATGCCCACCCATGGCCACCAGGGATGGTCACACATGGCCAGCAAGGAGGCCCACCCATGGTCACCAGGGATGTCCATCCATGACCACCAGGTAAGCCCACTAGAGGCTACCAAGGATGGCAATCATTGCCCATCAGTGATGCCTGCCAGTGCCTCTGATCAGTGCTGCCTATCAGTGCCCACCAATGTCCATCAGTGCTGCCTATGAGTGCCCATCTGTGCCCATCAGTGCTGTATATCAGTGCCACCTATCAGTGCCCATCAGTGCTGTATATCAGTGTCACCTATCAATGCCCATCAGTGCTGTATATCAGTGCCACCTATCAGTGCCCATCAGTGCTGCACAGGGCCGGTACAAGGCAGGGGCGAAAGGGACGAGTGCCCTGGGTGCAACCATTTTGTATAGAATGGGGGCGCAGTTCTGACACACAGGCAGCCACGGCCGCCAGACCAGTACACTTGTGTGTGTCATTATAGTTAGCGCGGGCAGTGGCACTGTACAAATTGTGTGTCGACTGGCTGCCGAGTGTGCGCCCCTTTCTTGTTTGTTTACTCCCGTCTCCCCCTATGGAGGAGCTAGTTGGTACATTCCAGCGTCGTCAGCCGCATGACGTCACGGCCGGAGGACGCGAGGTGAGAGAGGGAGTACTCGGAGTACTGCACGGGGAGCTGTGTCGGCACTGCTGAGCTTGAGGACTAGTCACGAGGAGCGAGGAGCCTGCCTGCCTATAGTGCCTAGGAACATAGCAAACTGTGTGCTACTGCAAAGAAGACGACTGAAGTCTGCACTTGTGTAAAAAGTAAGCAGAACATGTAAGAGAAAATAATTAAATGGCTGTATGGGGGGGGGGGGGGGGGGGGGAGGCTGACTGAGCACGTTGCACTTTGTTAATGAAAAACGGCAGTTAAAAAAATGTTTTTGTGTTGCCTTCTCTGAAAAGCAAAAAAAAAAAAACATCAATTGCAGCCTCACTATGCCACCAAACGCAGCCAC
The DNA here is from genome assembly GCA_029574335.1 of Rana kukunoris. Taxonomy (NCBI): domain Eukaryota; kingdom Metazoa; phylum Chordata; class Amphibia; order Anura; family Ranidae; genus Rana; species Rana kukunoris. The sequence goes on from CM056054.1 coordinate 179,049,820, forward strand.
TGTACCATCAATTGCAGCCTCACCATGCCACCAAACGCAGCCACTGTGCCATCAATTGCAGCCTCACTATGCCACCAAACGCAGCCACTGTACCATCAATTGCAGCCTCACTATGCCACCAAACGCAGCCACTGTGCCATCAATTGCAGCCTCACTATGCCACCAAACGCAGCCACTGTGCCATCAATTGCAGCCTCACTATGCCACCAAACGCAGCCACTGTGCCATCAATTGCAGCCTCACTATGCCACCAAGCGCAGCCACTGTGCCATCAATTGTTGCCACTATGCCCATCAAGCGCAGCCACTGTGCCATCAATTGTTGCCATTATGCCAATCAAACGCAGACACTGTGCCATCGATTGTCGCCACTATGCCCATCAAACGCAGCCACTGTGCCATCAATTGTTGCCACTATGCCCATCAAACGCAGCCACTATGCCATCAATTGTTGCCACTATGCCCATCAAACGCAGCCACTGTGCCATCAATTGTTGCCACTATGCCCATCAAACGCAGCCACTTTGCCATCAATTGTCACCACTATGCCAGTCAAACACAGCAACTGTGCCATCAATTGTCGACACTATGCCAATCAAACACAGCCACTGTGCCATCAATTGTCGCCACTATGCCAATAAAATGCAGCCACTGTGCCATCAATTGTCCCCACTGTGCCAATCAAACGCAGCCACTGTGCCATCAATTGTCGCCACTGTGCCATCAATTGTCGCAACTATGCCCATCAAACGCAACCACTGTGCCATCAATTGTTGCCACTGTGCCCATCAAACGCAGCCACTGTGCCATCAATTGTCGCCACTGTGCCCATCAAACGCAGCCACTGTACCATTAATTGTCGCCATTATGCCCATCAAACACAGCCACTGTGCCATCAATTGTCGCTACTATGCCCATCAAACACAGCCACTGTGCCATCAATTGTCGCCACTGTGCCCATCAAACGCAGCCACTGTGCCATCAGTTGTCACCACTATGTTCATCAAACGCAGCTACTGTGCCATCAATTGTCGCCATTGTGCCCATCGTTGTTCTTTTGCTTTAAGTATATTCTTATTTTGAAACAACATTGATTCTTTCTTAAAAACGGGGGGGGGGGGGGGCGCAGTTTGCCATCTTCGCCCTGGGCACCAAATGGCCTTGTCCCAGCACTGGTGCTGCATATAAGTGCCACCTCATCAGTGCCAATCAGTACTGCCTCATCAGTGCCCATCAGTGAAGGAGAAAACCTACTTATTTACAACGTTTTGTAACAGAAACAAAGAAAAACATTTTTTTTTTTTTAAATGTTTGTTCTTTTTTTTGGTGCACTGCAAAAAATAGAAACCCCAGCGGTGATCAAATACAACCAAAAGAAAGCTCTATTTTATAATGATAAAAAAAAATTTGGTACAGTATTGTATGACCACGCAATTATGATTTAAAAAGTGAGAGCGCTGAAAGTTGAAAATTGGCTTGGGCAGGAAGGGGGTGTAAGTGCCCGGTATTGAAGTGGTTAATTATATCAACTCTTGTAAACTGGAAGTTCATAGAGCATTGTTAGCTCCACATTTTAACTGAGTTAATCTTTCACTGCTCACTCGCACCAGGTGCATTGGGGTTCATTGATCTCTATGTGCCCTGTTTACAATATTCTGTATGTGTGTTGGTGTGTGCAGTGCAATGCACATCAATGCATGTCAATGCACCACAGAACGTCACATTGGGCTGGGGTGCATAATGTTTAATGATTTTTTTTGTATTATCTTAAAGTAAAAAGAAAAAAAGTTAAACATTGTAATACATTGTAACAGCCCATCACAGCATCCCTACACAGCGCACACCAGTGGGCACATAACGGGTACCAGGCGGAGTAAATGGCTCCTTGCAATCACTTTTGCACTCCCTTTGTTTAGCTTATTCCAATGTCTTTGTCAATCACCTAAAGGAATAATTTATTGAAGTTTATCAGTCCTAAGATTTGGTGGTTGCATTAGTTTTTCCTTTTTCTGTATGTTTTACTTTATTTTCACCTGATGATCCTATCACTAACAAGCTTTCTGTCCTAGGGTGACAATGATCACTCACTGTGAAGAGGCAGGAGGGGCACAGAGCACAGAAAGTTATCATCTCACTTTGTTTCTGGCAGGATCAATAGGTATTTTTTGTATACATTGAGCAGATTTAAAGCGGAGTTCCACCCGTGTTTTAGTTTATTAAAAGATAGCAGATACAAAAAGTATACAGTGCAGAAAATAAGTATTTAAACACCCTGCTATTTTGCAAGTTCTCCCACTTGGAAATCATGGAGGGGTCTGAAATTGTCATCGTAGGTGCATGTCCACTGTGAGAGACATAATCAAAAAAAAAAAATCCAGAAATCACAATGTATGATTTTTTTAACTATTTATTTGTATGATACAGCTGCAAATAAGTATTTGAACGCCTGAGAAAATCAATGTTAATATTTGGTACAGTCGCCTTTGTTTGCAATTACAGAGGTCAAACGTTTCTTGTAGATTTCACCAGGTTTGCACACACTGGAGGAGGGATTTTGGCCCACTCCTCCACACAGATCTTCTCTAGATCAGTCAGGTTTCTGGGCTGTCGCTGAGAAACACGGAGTTTGAGCTCCCTCCAAAGATTCTCTATTGGGTTTAGGTCTGGAGACTGGCTAGGCCACGCCAGAACCTTGATATGCTTCTTACAGAGCCACTCCTTGGTTATCCTGGCTGTGTGCTTCGGATCATTGTCATGTTGGAAGACCCAGCCTCGACCCATCTTCAAAGCTCTAACTGAGGGAAGGAGGTTGTTGCCCAAAATCTCGCAATACATAGCCCCGGTCATCCTCTCCTTAATACAGTGCAGTCGCCCTGTCCCATGTGCAGAAAAACACCCCCAAAGCATGATGCTACCACCCCCATGCTTCACAGTAGGGATGGTGTTCTTGGGATGGTACTCATCATTCTTCTTCCTCCAAACACGGTTAGTGGAATTATGACCAAAAAGTTCTATTTTGGTCTCGTCTGACCACATGACTTTCTCCCATGACTCCTCTGGATCATCCAAATGGTCATTGGCAGACTTAAGACGGGCCTTGACATGTGCTGGTTTAAGCAGGGGAACCTTCCGTGCCATGCATGATTTCAAACCATGACGTCTTAGTGTATTACCAACAGTAACCTTGGAAACGGTGGTCCCAGCTCTTTTCAGGTCATTGACCAGCTCCTCCCGTGTAGTCCTGGGCTGATTTCTCACCTTTCTTAGGATCATTGAGACCCCACGAGGTGAGATTTTGCATGGAGCCCCAGTCCGAGGGAGATTGACAGTCATGTTTAGCTTCTTCCATTTTCTAATGATTGCTCCAACAGTGGACCTTTTTTCACCAAGCTGCTCGGCTATTTCCCCGTAGCCCTTTCCAGCCTTGTGGAGGTGTACAATTTTGTCTCTAGTGTCTTTGGACAGCTCTTTGGTCTTGGCCATGTTAGTAGTTGGATTCTTACTGATTGTATGGGGTGGACAGGTGTCTTTATGCAGCTAATGACCTCAAACAGGTGCATCTAATTTAGGATAATAAATGGAGTGGAGGTGGACATTTTAAAGGCAGACTAACAGGTCTTTGAGGGTCAGAATTCTAGCTGATAGACAGGTGTTCAAATACTTCTTTGCAGCTGTATCATACAAATAAATAGTTAAAAATTCATAAATTGTGATTTCTGGAAAAAAATTTTTTGATTATGTCTCTCACAGTGGACATGCACCTACGATGACAATTTCAGACCCCTCCATGATTTCCAAGTGGGAGAACTTGCAAAATAGCAGGGTGTTCAAATACTTATTTTCTGCACTGTAGCTACTGACTTTTAATAAACCAATACTTACCTGCCCGCGGTCCAGCGATGTGGCTTCCCGAAGGCTCGCTAATCTCCGCCCTCCTTTCCTCTGAACCGTCATTGTAACTGTGGGCACCTGGCCGTGACAGCTTAAGGCTCTGAGGCTGGGCGCGCACTGCGCATGCACGAGTCACGCTGCACTCTCCTATTGGCCAGCCGAGTTACGTCCCAGAAGATCACTGGCAAGGAGGGGCAGCCTAGGGCGAGAGGAGGAGTCACCTAGGTGGCTGGAAAAAAAAAGAAGGAGGAAGTGGGACAGTTCCTCATTAAGGCCGTGCCATCACTGCCGACTCCCGGGTGCATGCGGGAGTGACGTCATCGCGGCTCCGGCCATTTAGAGCGCCAGAGCCGCGATATGCGGAAGAAACCCCCGGGCAAGATGTCGGCTGCCCAGGCATTGGAAGAGGACGGCTGCCGGGTCTTCAATTGGAGGTGAGGATTGCATAATGAGCTAGTATGCCATGCATACTAGCTTATTATGCCTTTGTCTTGCAGGTGGTGTTTTTTTTTTTCTTCCTGGGTTTACTTCCTCTTTAACAAGACTATGCCAGCATACACCGGCATACACAACATAAGAAAAATTATAGGGATCTTTGTAAATGATGCAAACCTTATAGTTGCTGATATGGAGAATTTTAGGAGGAGGGGTATGAAAAATAGATATAAAATTGAGCTACTGAGATTTTACTGTAAGTGCTCGATTATACTGTGAATACACTGTAAGAATATTTTAAATCTGGACATTTTATTACTTACTAGGCTTATATTAGGCAGTGCACAACACTCTGGAATGCTTGGACAGGAATATATTTTTACATTATTTTATATATTTTTCTAACTTGGCAATGCCCTTTTAATGTAACGGTTTACAGCATTGACTGTTTCTTACTTTGCCCTGCTTTTAGCTGCAAACCTGTTTCCAATTTCTGTGTTTTACAGAGAATAATATTAGTTCAAGGTTTAATAGGTACACTAAAAGACTAAAGGCAATACAAAACAATGCAGAGATCCTCAGGTGGCCTACAGTTTATATTCTATGCATCACTAGCTCAGACATGATTAGGCTGAGCCGATATTGTTTTTACTGTCTTCTCCTATAGGCTGGGAAAGTTTGCAAAAGCAAGCTGCTGTATTTTTATTGTGCCATTATAGAACTCAATTAAATTACTCATTTTTTTTTCTGTTGTTGTTTCCTTAAAGTGTATGTATAGGCAAAATGTTTGTTTGGGTAGAGTTAAAACCGCCATCAATTTCTTTCATACTGTCTATGTCCCATTGAGAAGATTTCCTTTACTTCCTGTGCCTGGGACACATCAGGAAGTGGGAGGAAATTTCAACAAAGTGGAATTCCCTTATTAGACAGTTGTCACTGGGACAAGTATCCCCATGGAGAAAACCGGTCTGTGTACACTTTTCGCTGAGAAAACTGTTGAGGAACTTGTCGAGCCAAAAAGAGAGCATGTTTTCTTTTTCCTCAACGGGAATGGGAAAATTTGTCTTGACGAGTTTCTCGACAGCCGAACAAGGAACTCGGCGATGTGTTTCACCCGTCGAGTTCCTCGGTCGTGTGTACGCGGCCTAACATTTTTTATTTTCTATTTACTGTCTCAAAACAGTGGCCCCGGGACTACAAATACAAAGGGAGAATCTACTTATTGAGGACACAGGTAGCAATAACAAGTTAACAAATGGTTTATCCCTTTTATACCCTATCCAAGGATGCCATAGAGGGTTATTGTGCACTTCTATGTGCGTGTATCTTATATGAACAAGTGATGAGCAATGTTATATGGAAAGAATGGTAACCCATAAGAACCATCTATTTTCTAAATTAATAACTGGTTGTTAATGGTTACTTTGCTTTATAACATACATATATGCAATGTTAAGGTTCTGTATATGTATTTAAGCTGTCCTAACTATTTTCTGGATCAACAGGGGTTGTAAGAAAGTAGGCTAATGTGGATGTGAACGCTAAATGAGATTAAGCCCAGGTTCACACTGGGTACGATTTAGTTCGATTTGAGATGCGATTTCACATGTGAAATCGCATCTCAAATCGGCGGCAATTGCCGGCAATGACACCGTCCTAATCGGTGCGACTCCGCATCTGCGGCGCTGCACTGATTTCAAAAAGTAGTTCCTGTACTACTTTTTGCGATTTCAGGATGCGATTTACATTGACATCTGTGCAGAACCCTGCACAAATGTCTCCTAAATTGCGCCGAAATCGGAACTGCCAGAGGGAGTGAAATCGCGCGAGTTCAGCTGAAATCGCGCGATCAGTTTGCTAAAGCACTGTCTACCATAAGCAACTGCCATTTTTTCATTTTTTTCAAAAAGTTGATGTATAGTTTGGAGACTAGAGAGTGAGACAGTGATAAATAAGCTGAATGGATTGAATAGGAATACCGAGTGTCTAGTAATACAGTAGTGCACACAGAGGCAAGCTATGTGTAGTTGGTTGATTGCCACTGCCAGAAGTTGTCAGTCACTGCACTGCATTATATGGGGGACATACATGGCTGCAATATGTGGGGGACCATACATGGCTGCAATATGTGGGGGACCATACATGGCTGCAATATGTGGGGGACATGGCTGCAATATGTGGGGGACATGGCTGCAATATGTGGGGGACATGGCTGATATGTGGGGGGACATGGCTGCATTTGGGGACACATGTAAAAAAAAGTATCGGTATTCGGTATCGGCGACTACTTGAAAAAAAGTATCGGTACTTGTACTTGGTCCTAAAAAAGTGGTATCGGGACAACCCTAGTTTGATGTATACTTTGTTTATGTAGTTATTTTTATGTAGTTATGTTTATGTATAGATTTTTTGCATAATTAGAGTGGTCCAGCTTGGATCAATTAAAGCTATGCATGTACAATTCCTGGCAGATCCCTATGGAAGCTGAAAATAATCACTGTAGTAGGCCCTGCTACTACAGTGATCGTCACTAGCATCTAGGTTCTCCGACTGGACAGTGTGGAGATTGTGACATCACTTCCTAGCCTTTCCACCTTGTCCAATAGGAGAATAAGCATTGATTAAAAAAATACAAAGGGCTAGATTCAGGTAGGAGCGGCTTAAATGTAAACCTGCCTAGCATAGGATATCTACACTCAGCCGCCGCAACTTTTTCAGGCAAGTGCTTTATTCTCAAAGCACTTGCCTGTAAAGTTGAAGCGGCGTAGCGTAAATGACCCGGCCAAATTCAAGTTTGGCGGGTAGGGGGTGTATATTATTTAAATGAAGAGCGTCCCCGTGTCGAACGAACTGCGCATGCGCAAGCCGTGAATTGATCCCAGTGCGCATGCTCCAAATCTCGACGTCAATTCAACGTGTAAACGACGTGAACGGCACTTACGCAAAGCCCTATTCGCGAACGTTTTTCGTAAACGACGTGAAAAAAAACGCTGGCACGCCGTCCATACTTAACATTGGCTGCGCCTCATATAGCAGAAATAACATTACAACGGTACTACGCTAACGCAAACGACGTAAAAAAATATCGACGGCCGGGCGTACGTTCGGGAATCGGCGTATAGGCTCATTTGCATATTTTAGACGGGAACGCCATCTAGCGTCCAGCCTAAAATATGAAAATAAGAGTCAACGGTGTAAGAGACTTATGCCAGTTGGATCTTATTGAAATCTATGCGAAACTGATTCTATGAATCAGTCGCATAGATAGAAAGGCTCAGACGCAGAAATAAGAAGGCTTATCTCGAGATAAGCTGTCCTATTTCTTTCCTGAATCTAGCCCAAAGTGTTTTCTGAATGGCACCCGTGCTGAGCGAGCAACCTCCTGTGTTCACTAAGCAGCAGGGCATCTGTTCAGCACGAGATCCAGAAGCTAGTGGTGGTCACTGTAGTAGCCGTGTCTTCTACAGTGATTTCCAGCTTCCACAGGGATTGTCCAGGTATGGCACATGCGTACTTACATTCGTCCAAGCTGAACCAATTTAGCAAAAATATCCATACTTAAACTTTAGTTTTTATTTTTTTTTAAATTTTTTCCGCTTTGTTACTTCTCAGTGATGCTTATTTCCTGCAACCGCTTTGCAGCTACTTGGGGTTTTTACTAAAACTGGAGAATGCAAAATCTGGTCCAGCTGTGCATGGTAGCCAATCAGCTTCCAACATCAGCTTGTTCAATCAAGCTCTGCCAAAAAAAAAACAGATGCTGATTTCTATGCAGAATACTCTGAGCAGCTCTTAGACCCCTTTTACACTGGAAGCGTTTTTCAGGCGCTTTAGCGCTAAAGATAGCACATGTAAAGCGCCTGAAAAAGAGCCTCATCAGCAATCCCAGTGTGAAAGCCTGAGTGAAAACATTGAGGCACTGCAAGGGCAGGGCGTCCAAAAAAATCCTGCAAGCAGCTTCTTTGGGGCTCTTTAGGAGTGGTGTGTATACGGCTCCTAGAGCATCCCTTCCCATTGAATTCAATGGGCAGCGCTGCCAAAGCAGCTGCAAAGCACCTCGGCAGTGGCGCTTTGTGGCCGCTTTTAACCCTTTGTTCGGCCGATAGCATGAGTTAAAAGTGCCCCACTAGTGCTCAAAAAATGCTGGTACAGCGCTGCTAGTTTAACAACGCTTTACCAGCTATTTTCGGCCGCTGGCAGTGTGAAAGGGCTCTTAATCTTAATCTTAATCCTGATCTGGCATTCTTTTTTTTATAGATGGTCTGAGCTGCTGAGTGGGATCATATCTAATCCATGTTGGTTTATTGATTTATCGGTGTTTTCTTTCTTTTTACCAGCCATTCATTGTCCATAAAAGAGGCCTTGAGTACCCACCTATACACACACACGCTGTGTATGAGGATTTTCCTGTTAAATTAATGTGATAAATTATAACATTATTCATTAATTTCTTGTGTGGTACTTCCCTAAGGAAGAATGTGTTGTAAATTGTGGTTTGAAATGTGTTGGAGGATTACGGTTGGAAGTTTACTGTGGGGGTTCACCTCTCTGACAGCAAACGACTGGATATACCACAGATTATGAAGTGCAATGCTCCCAATACTCCCACACCAACTGGAGATTTGTTTTTATGATATGTGATGGAAATAAAAAATGTAAAGCTACTTTTAACTTAATGAACATGTGTGTATACCCTTTTTTGGTTGCCTACTAAGTCCCAATCGGTGGCGGCCCGTCCATACGGGGTGTAGGGGTGCCCCCCTCAACCCGCCAATACATGTGCCTGGCCCCTAATCTACATGCAGGGTACCAGACGCATGGATTCCAATGTTTTTTTTCTTTCATAAAAGCACATGATTAAACCCTGAGGCTCTAATTGGCTTAAAAAAAAGGGTGGTCCCCGAGCCCACCCAGTTGTGTGACAATAGCTGAATAAAATTTGCTTTTGTCTTCCTGATTCTCTTCCCAGCTAATCAGGAAGCGGGTCCTGAGACTCGTCACCCAATTGGCCGAGAGGAGAGGTGATCCTATTGGCCGCCTAGGTGGAAGAGGGAGGAGATGAACAGAAGCCGCCGTATTGCCGAGGAGAAGGAGACGCAGGTGAAGCCGTAGCCCGGAGGAAGTGCTGCCCGTAACCTAGATGGGGTAAGTGCGGGGGTTGGTGACCAACAAGGGGGAGGGGTTGTGCGGGTGACCCGACCAACTACTGCAAACAGTAAGGGGTTAAATTACAATAGCAATTTAATAACTACAAGTGTAGGTAATGGTTGCCACTGTCCCTACTACATAAACTAATTTACACAAAAACCTCTTAGGCCGCGAACACACGAGGAGACATATCCGATGAAAACGGTCCGACAGACCGTTTTCATCGGACATGTCTCCTGGGATGTTTTGGTTTGATGTGTGTACACACGATCAAACCAAAATCCCCGCGGACAGACAGCGCGGTGACGTGGCGGTGACATTGACGCCGCCATGTCACCAAACCAGGAAGTAAAATACTTCCACGCATGCGTCGACTCCATTCGACGCATGCGGGAGATTTCGGTCCACTGGTTAGGCGTACTAACCAGCGGACATGTCCGACAGACAGCTTTCCAGCAGACAAGTTTTAAAGCATGCTTTAAAACTTTTGTCTGCTGGAAACCTGTCTGCTAGCCTGTCCACACGATCGGATATGTCCGCTGGAACTGGTCTGTGGGCCAGTTTCAGCAGATATGCTTGATCGTGTGTACAGGGCCTTATTGGGACGAGTGGTCGGCTGGTTATATATTTTTTGGGGAAGCCCAACCTCTCCCCCCCCCCAAAAAAAAAATACCACTAGCCTCCACTCGTCTCAATAAGAGGTTTTTGTGTCAAATATTTTATGCAGTAGGGAAGCTGGCAACCAATACCTACATTTGAAGTGATACATTGCTATTAGTAAATCAGCCCCTTACTGTTAACATGCATGAACTCCAGAAATGACCACATGACATTTCTCTGAGCAGTTTTCAAAAGAGTTGCAGCAGGGGACAATGCCTGTGTAATGTGTATTTAAACAGCCACTTGCAGTTTCTATCAGTGGCCCATATGACAGGGTGACAACGCAGGAGTACACCTGGGAGTCAGGGACAGATCGTTGTCACCCTATAAATGGAAGTGTCTGAACAATGACCTTCATGTCAGCATCATCGGGTATTATTATAATAAAAAATGCAGCATAAAAATAATTCTTTAAATTAAAGAATACATGAGGTTTTAGTGAGTGGGATTACAAATGCTTTAAACGTGATGAGCTTGGGTGCTAAATTAAGTCTGTATAATCATATAATGAAATCCTAAGATCATATGATACAGTAAAAACTTGCCCAGAAATCCCATGTCCCATTATAACAACAAATCAATTTGCAGGATTTTTTTTTTCTTTTTTCTTTAATTTCCCTTCAGCCTAAGTAAGGTTCACTGAGCTAACACAAGTGTCTTCTCTAATGACCCCCCAGCAGATTGTCCTTTTATATTGGAGTATACATCATTATACAGCAAACTTAGGGAGCAGCATTTCCTTTAATATGAAACATGTAGAAAAATATGAAATTGAACACACAAAATTAAATTAATTTCATCTATGATTCCTGGCTTGCATATCAAATTGTAAATTGTTGTCTGATGAAGACATATTATAGTTTTATTTAAAACGACAATTTAAAAAAAATGATAAGTTCCGGGTCTCATCTTATGGTAGGTTGTCTTTTTTACATCGTCATTTCTGCTGTCGACCTTCCTCAATCATATCCTCAAAAATGCATCTGTAAGGCCATTAACTTCAATGATAATCCCTTTGGCCTTTGATACATTTCTGGACATGATTATTTCATTACTTGCAATATATCAATAGGATAATAATAAAATAGACTCCTGACAGCCTGCCAAGAGTTTTGTGGCCTTGTAAACACAAAAGTGTTCTAATAAAATTTTATTAAGTGTTAAAAAGTCATAAAAACAGAATAACATAAACTGCAAGAATTTACTGTCCTCAGCAAATGTTGAGAATATTATTTATGGTAAAAAATATAAATGAACTTCTATAGGACGCGGAGACCTGGGATAAAATAAATAAAAATTCTATATATGTAATATGTCTGTTGATTAAGCGCAAGATATCATAATAAGGATCTATTATTTGCAATGTATGATTTCAGCTTTGCATATTTACCTTCATGTTGTTGATGGGAAATGCTGCCTGGAAGCCTTTTTTTTATCTCATTGCTGGAAATCTTTTTTTTGGGCTTCCAGGGTGCTCTCTATAATATTACTCTATACTTTTGAATATAAGGAACAGATTGTAGACATTATTCTTTTATTTAAAAAAAATATTGAAAAGGGCCTGGGCCAATAAGCTCATCAAGTTTATAATATCATAAAATATAATATAATATAATATAATATATAATAATATTTTAATATTACATAATATCACAATACGTATTGTATATATTATAAATAAAATGTTCTTTTATTACATTACAGATGACCAGGAAGGCCAGATTTATCTTTTTTTTTTTTTAAAGAAAATAAAGTATTTGTTTCAAAAGTATTTTTTTAAAAACCAAAAAAATCTGTTTTTATTTAAATATATTTTAAATACAAAACTGGTGAACATGTCAAAGCAAACTAATCAACAATAAAAAATATTCTTTTAATATTACATAATATCACAATATGTATTGTATATATTATAAATAAAATGTTCTTTTATTACATTATAGATGACCAGGAAGGCCAGATTTTATTTTTATTTTTTATTTATTTTTAAATAAAGTATTTGTTTCAAAAGTATTTTTGAAAACCAAGACATCAGTAAGTTTTTATTTAAATACAAAACTGGTGAACGTGTCAAAGCAAACCTAATCAACAATAAAAATAATATTTTAATATTACATAATATCACAATATGTATTGTATATATTATAAATAAAAGGTTATTTTATTACATTACAGATGACCAGGAAGGCCAGATGTTTTTTTTTATTTTAATTTATTTTATTTTTTTAATTAAGTATTTGTTTCAAAAGTATTTTTTTTAAAACCAAGACATCAGTAAGTTTTTATTTAAATACAAAACTGGTGAACGTGTCAAAGCAAACCTAATCAACAATAAAAATAATATTTTAATATTACATAATATCACAATATGTATTGTATATATTATAAATAAAAGGTTCTTTTATTACATTACAGTTGCCCAGAAAGGCAAAATGTATCTTCTTTTTTTTTAAAGAAAATAAAGTATTTGTTTCAAAAGTTTTTTTTTTGAAAACCAAGACATCAGTAAGTTTTTATTTAAATATATTTTAAATACAAAACTGGTGTCAAAGCAAACCAAATCAACAATAAAAAATAATCGTCTACCGTTATGTCTTTTATAGGATACCAACAAAATATAATCAAAGGTTTGAATTTTGTAACAGTAAAAGGGTGTATTTAAGGAAGTTATTATACACAAGAAAAAAAGTAAAGTTTTAAGAGAAGGATCAGTCAAATATAAGCTATAAGGTGACAGTCATACAGATAATAGCCAAAATAAAATGCATGCGTAATCATATATGTGTATCATAGATAGACAAGGAGATAGTTTGTTTAGAGCCGCCAGGACAATACCGGATGATGTCTAATTGATTGACACCGGTTATTGATCATTACATATTATTGATTGTTACATGGATAAAATCACAAGTAATAATGTAACCCTGCTTGGCTCACTCGGACAAAATTATAGCTAACTATAGAGTTATTGTAGGTAGCGTGGCGATATATTGGGGAACACAAATTCTTCTTTGGAATTTTTATCTCTCCTATATTTAGTTTACAGAATTTGACCTCATAAATAAAGTATTTTCCTTTTCTCATTTTATTTTTTTGTGACATTATTGTACACTACCAACGATATCAGAGCAGAAGCTGTACTGTACATACAGTAGACATTCAGTTTGCACTGAAAGAACAAAGACGGTTTCAGTGACTAGGACAACAGAAAAGGATGACTAATGGAATATTAAATGAGCCAGCATGGTGCAGTTCACTTTGCATCCACTAGGCTGCACTGTGACACTAAGAATACTTATGCAAAATAAGCTGGATCTGTACTTATCATGACCCTTTGCAATATACTGAAATTTGAATAGCTTCTGTATTTTACAAATCATGCTGCTCTTTGTGTGACGTCGTCCTACATATAAAGAGACGGAGCAGGCTGCGTAAAGGCACAGATTTAAACATGTAAATAGACAAAATCATCACAAAGTGGCGATTTTCAGCGAGCCTCCAACATTTTTAACGCAATTCAAAAAATCAATATGCCTTCTAGCAAGGCAGACTGCCATAACTCCTGCTGAATCTTCTGCGAAAAATGAATGGATTACAAAAGAAATGTTTCCTTTCTATCTATAAATAAAAGGAGTCTTTGGTTTTCTGCGCACGGCGCTGGCAATGATGTCAGCGCATTGGACATTTGCATAGCCGCTCACGCCTTGCAGAATGGGGATTTTTAAAGGCACAGGGTATGCTCAGAGCAGTTATGTCATGTGGATCCGGACGACAGACTTGAGGAATGCTTTAAAATATTATTCTGCTGTTTTTATTACAGCAGAAGGATGGATTCCAGAGATCGGGATCAGGATCTGAGCGCTGACAATGGAGATAACTGCTAAGAATGAGATAATCCATACTGAGTGTAGCTATACAGTATACAAATAATCTAAACACTGGCAGACTTTAGGAAATTGGGTATTTTCAATAGGTAGGGAACTGCTGTGTGTCAAAGTATTTCTTTCTGTTAAAGTGTTACTAAACCCAGGACCCTGCATTCACTATATCTGGTCTCCCACAGTACACAGAACATGGAAATGCAATTATTTTAGGAAATATAAACTGCTAAATACCTTTTCTCATCAGCGGTTATAGCAGTCTTGTGACCTCTACCAGTGTTTGGTTAAAGCTCGTAGGAGGAGTTTTCATTCTCCCCTGATTGTCCTATGAGGCTGCAGGATCCCTGACCCTCTGTCTAGACCAGAGGTCTCCAAACTTTTCAAACAAAGGGCCAGTGTATTGTCCTTTAGACTTAAGAGGGCCAGATTGTGGCCAGCAGGGGGCATAAAATGTCCCGGGCCAGACATCAGTGAGAAAAAATATGGCCTCACGATTGGTGGTCAAAAAGAGCAGGAGTAGTGCCCCTATTAGTAGTAGAAATAGTATCCCATCATTGGTATCGGTGGAAGAACTTGTGCCCATTGTTGGTGTCAGTGAGAGGAATAGTGCCCCATTGTTGGCGCCAGTGAGAGGAATAGTGCCTCATTGTTGGTGTCAGTGAGAGGAATAGTGCCTCATACCAGTGGGAGGAATAGTGCCCCAAGGGCCCGGATAAAGGCTAGCAACGGGCCACATCTGGCCCTCGGGCCGCAGTTTGGAGACAGTGCTGATTGGCTATGTGCTGATCACATGCACTCTCCCACGAAAAAAATAAACTTTCTAGCAATACAAAGCAAACTGAGAATGTGCAGCCTGTCCCCTAGCCTGTGTATGATCAGGAGATATATTGGGGAAAGTGGAAGTGAAGGATTAGAGGTGACGGGATCAAACAGCCTTTTTACACAACACAAAGGATTAACCTTACAGTGACTGTAACAATCATACTTTACTGCATATACAGACTGATTTCACTGTTGTGGGCTTAGTAACACTTTAATTCTGTTAAGGGAAGATCTATAATTAAAGCGGCGTTCCACCCAAAAATGGAACTTCCGCTTTAAGTGCAGGTGACCCCCTGACATGCTACATTTTTAGAGGCATCCAGCTTCCGGGGCTCCGCGGCACTGGAAGGAAGTTCTCCTCTCCCTCCTTCCTCCCTGCAATTTTCTGGGACACGTCACAGGTCCCAGAAGATTGCCTGGCCATTCGCAGCACAGCTTGCACATGCACAGTGCATGCCCGGCTGTGAAGCCACAGCCGGGAGCCCACAATTAGAATTCTGGCGCCGTGGAGAGGAGTGGGGCTTCGTTCGCCCACATCACTGAACCGTGGGACAGGTGAGTGTCTGATAATTAAAAGTCAGCAGCTACACTTTTTGTAGCTGCTTACTCTTGTTTATTTATTTATTTTTTCAGCGGACCTTCAGTTATGTTTTCATCTTTCCATCTATTAAATCTTCTGCCCTTGTTGTTTTATCCTTGGATAGTAAAAAAAAAATTCTGCCAGTAAATACCTTATACAGCCCACTTCCTGTTACTTGTCTGGTCATTAGCCTAGGCTTATGACATCATGCACAGCTCTATCTCTCTCACTCTCATGAGAGTATGCCAGGAAGGGAGGGAGGATGAGTCATAAGAGGGCCAATGAAAGCTGTAGGGCTGCAAAACTGGAGGTGTGTCTGTGTAAATCCAGGAAGCGACAGGCAGCAGCTTCAGCTGCCCACAGTTAAAATGGTTGCAGTCAGACTCAGTGGAGGGAGATTTCTGCAGCATATTTGCCAAGAGTAATACAGAATCACAGTATATATAAAATAATATGCAAAGTGGTTGGAGGGAAGCTTCAGAATGGCAAAGATGATTTTATTACAAATGATGTGAGCAGACTGCAGTTCCTCTTAAATTCATTTTTTATTACTTTAAATAAATAAAGTACCTATTTCTTAATATAGAAAAGATTAATGCGTAAGTGCAACACTGCCTTAGTCCCCAGGTGGAAGGAGCCATCATTGTTCAGGAAATATCTGGGGGTCAGTATTTAACTCCTAGACTGAGATTCTGGCTCAAAAATGACAGTCATATAAATTCTGGTGCATTGTCCATGTCCACAACTGTCTGACACAGATCCGATCCCTGCTGAAGACTGAGGAAATGTAGTCATCAATGAGTAAACTACGGACATCATCTCAGCCGAGACAAATTTACTTGCCTGGAGCTCAAGAACTGATAAAAGACAAAATGTAGAGCTTATTTGAAAGAAACATGTTTGCACATTTTGACATATCAGGAATTAATGAAAGCAATTGTGAAAAGAGCAGTCCTGATTCTTTTCTTCTGGGGTCCCCAACCAGCACTCCTGCCTCCTCGTGGCAATCCCCCGTCCGCGGCAAAAAAGGTAGGAATCCCTACTAGTGTGGTTGATTACACTAGTAAACACATTAGTAGGGATTCCTACCTATTAGACTCTAGAGACACATTTTGTCTTTGTTTTATATGGTTTAGGGTGCATCGGTCACAACTGGCATCCTTATAGCAGCATAGGATCATTTTACTTTAGCAATCTTTGGGCCTGCTGGCCTGCACAGGCTCCTGACCTAATTAATCCACCTTTACTCAATTTCACTGAAATTAGTGGAAGCTGAGGAACCAACATCTACCCTCCTATTAACACAGGGTATCTCTCCAATTGCACCCTATTTCCAGCCAAAAGGGGGGCCTATTACCATTGGGCTCACCCCACGGATATACCCGACAAAGGTATTAATTTAGCAGCGCCATTTCCCTTTCTACTATTCATATTTATATTAGCTCCCCACATAGGGATCCTACTGGGAGGCAACAGCTACTTTATTCACCATAGCGCGGACTCCCCTGTTCTTACACGGGAGAGGATCTGCCGACTGCCCCTGGGCAAGGTACTGGCAACACTCCATTTCCTTGCCAGTGGCTCTTTTCACCCTAATGGGTAAATATATATTTTATATACAATTTGTTCTGTTTAGTATATATTTTATAATAATTAATATAATAAATATATATATATATATATATATTTTTTTTAACTAATATAAATTTACTAATTTTAATATTATTATAATTATCTTATTTAATATTTTTTATATATATATATATATATATATATATATATACACACACCGACACGACACAAACCTCCAAACAGCAACAGACAATGGAATAAAAGCACCTTGCTTCAGGAAGGGAAAAAAATTGGATGTACTTTTGCAATGGAAGGGCATTTCTCTCGGTCTATTTAAGCACTGTGCCTAGCTCACTAAGTCTGACGGGCCTAGTTCCTATCTAACTGATTGCGCCGTGCCGAGTTCTGAGCATGCTCAGAGAGGTGCTGACCATGGTCTGCTTCATGTGCACATGCCCAGTCTGGCCGGCCCTTCATTTGCATGGGGTCACGGCTCATTTCAATGGAACACGCCCACGTCCTTCCCAATTTGAATTACACCGCCTTACGCCTCGGAATTTACATTGCACCAGTGCAAATTTGGCCGAAAATACTATGAGGATACGGTACTTGCGCCTCGAAATTAAGCCGGTCTAACTTAAAGGAGTTGCACTACGCCGGTCCAAAAATGCGCCGATGTACGTGAATCTGGCCCTCTGTTTTTTTTTAATTGCACGTGATTGGGTACTCTTTGCAAAGTGAAGCCTTACCTCATTTACTAGGCTCTGGAGCAAATGCCTTTAGTAAATCAACCCCTTAGAGTCCCCTTTCTCCTATCGGCGGCATGCTACAGAATGTAACCAAATAAAAAAAAAGGAAAGTGAAACTTCTTATAATGGAGAGTGGACCCAGGAATTTGGGTTCTGAGATTTCATCCCTGTAAACCAGGGGTGCCCAACCTTTTGAAGAGCGAGGGCCACTTAAGCAACTTGGTAACCAGTCAGGGGCCACAATGAGCGTAGCGGGTGGATGACAGGTCATGACTACTCTATTGGCCCTCCGATCCGCCCAGATGGAAGGGGACACATTCCCTTCTGTTTTTCAGATTGGAGGTAGGCAGGCTGATTGTGTGAAAAGGGCCTAAGACTGCTTTCACACTGATGTGCTGTGGTTTACCCACACCGCGGGTGCAGCGTAGTGCACCTGTGTCTATCCTGCGGGTTAGCTGAACTTTGCCATAGACTCTACCTGTGGCAAAAGCCGGCGCTGTAGAGGAAGCATTGGCTTATGGGGCTCTGCACCACAGACGTTTTCTTCCTCTACCACCAGCTTCATTCACAACACTGGTGCTGCGGTATGGTGGGTCGGCAACCTGTGATCTGGGCTTGCCAACCCGCCATTCCAGAGCAGGAGGTCGCGGGCCACATCAGAGTGCTCTGCGGGCCACATGTGGCCCCCGGGCCACTGGTTGGCCACCCCTGCTGTAAACCATGAGAGACACCAAATGGTAATGCATCATACCAGCAGGTACCTAAAAATTTAAATTAACTAAAGACAAAGCATTTTTTTGAGTGATTGAACCCTTGTCAAGTTTTTATTGTTGTTTGTGTCCCCATTGAGGAGATTTATCCTCTCTGTTTGTTTTGTTTACCGGTATCACTGTAAGAAAAAGTGAAATCTCACATAATCTTCCAATGGGAACACTAGTTCTGGTGACCCTGATGACAACCAGGGATTCCCTGACTTTGGAGGGATTTCCTCTTGCTTCCTGTTTTGACTATGGGACAGGAAGTAAAACGTAAATCTCCCCAATGGAACAGAGATGGGAAAGAAATTACTGGGTTTACAATACTCTGAAGTAAAAAAAAGGTTTGTCTTTTTTTTAAGTCAGCAGCTACAAATACCGCAGCTGCCGACTTTTAATATATGGACAATTGGTCTCCATTTCCCAGTAGACGACAGTTGTATGGAAACGCGTCGGAGAGCACTTGCAATGCTATCTAAGCTAGCTTTACACTATGAGGCTTCACACTTGTCTCATACGATCCTTGAATACATGGAGTTCATACAAGCGTATCAAGCATGCTGTTTGAAACCTCCACATCTGTGATTATTCCTGCACAAGCTTCCTTGATCTCTGTAATAGGGATCCATCTGATCTGGTAAGAGGCCACTGGTATTCACAGAGTGGAATATATTTACACATTAATTTATCACTTTTCATCAAGTGTGTGGATTTCCTTATGGACTTGAGTTTTTACATAATCAATTCCTTTTCATTTACACAGTGGAATTTTCAACAATGCATTTGTTTGCTTTGTTGTTGTACTTTTTTATTTTTGCATCACCAATGGTGAATTTGTAATCAGAATCTATTCACATATATATATATATATTTGTGTCTGAACACTCAGGAAGAAACATCAATTCACTCATAGTGTGTTAAATTGGTTTATTATCACATCAGTTCATTTAAAGGAACAGCGCACCATTAGCTATTATTTTTGTTAGTGTCAAAGATTGCCTGGCCTTTCCTACCTCCTGGACATTTTTAATGGTCACTGAGGCAGCTCATAATACCGATGGGCCATTAGGATTATAAGAGGTGTGACTAGCCACAGGCTGTGACTCCGTGTTGTAGCACTTGACTGTCAGAATGACTCTCCATTAACACCTCATCCGCACAGTTGTACTACAGCTTACACCCTTGCGAGGGCCATGTTCACCTACGCAGAGATGCACAGGTGTTCCGTGCATCCCCGTGCAGACGGTCCCATTCATGTCAATTGGGACGCAGTGGCTGGGGGTAAACATGGCCCTTGCACATGTGTATGTTGTAGAACGTCCATGAGTAAAAGGTCTAACTTACATATGAAAGGGTGTTAAAGCTCCTTCAGGTATATGCAGACACCTTGAGCCTGTATTTTATGCCTGCAGCATTTTTTTCCCCCGGTTTGGAGACAGTTTTATTAAAAACATGCCATTAAAAATAACAATTACCTTTGTGTCCTTTCTTCCTTTGGAATGGTGTAAGCTTTAAGGCAGGTGCATTTAGCTTGCCTGCAGCTGGATGAGTCTGTTGCCATTATGGCATGGTAAGGGGAAAGTTATAAGCAGGTGTTAGCTTCCCTTTTAGAGATATCCCCCTTTAGTGACGTAATGAGTGGAGATAGTGTTCCTATAAATTCTACCTGTAGGTGGAACCCAGGTCTTTTGAGGAATGGGAGCAGGACACCCTAGATCAGGGGTGTCAAACTCAATTTCATTGTGGGCCGCATTAGCATTATGATTGCCCTCAAAAGGGCCAGTTGTATCTGTAAGATTAGATGTTCAGCGCATCCCCTCCCCTTAGATTAGATGTCAAGAGCCACCCCACCATCAGAAGTTGAGTCCCCCACTCTCCCTTACATCACAGTACACCCCTCTTCCCTTATGCTGCTGCTGGGAAGAAGCTAGATGCACTGCTTGAAAGCAGAAAGTAAGGGTCTGGAGTAAGACCAGAGGAGGGCTAGAGCTCTTCTGAAGCTGCAGGAGAGGTGTGAGGGTCACATGAAATGGCCTGGAGGGCCGGATTTGGCCCGCCGGCCTTGTGTTTGACACCTGTGCCCTATATCTACAAAAATGTATTTCTATGCTGAGCTGAAATAAAGAGCCCTGGGTAGGGCTGAATTCCCAGGGAAAGTGACACAGAACATCTGAGGACTATCAGAAGTCACCTTGTCTACCCCTAACCTTCTTATGTAGGCCCTGTAGCTTAGTGCATATGGCCTGTGATAGGCCGGTGAAAGATTCCTTTAAAGTGAATGGCAGCAGAAAGTTGGGGATAGATAACATCAGGGAGCACGTCCGGCTGGGCAAAGCTAAAGAAGGGACATTTGGAGAGAGTGGCAGTATACAATATAGAATGACCTACTCACCCCAGGCTCTCAGCTGTGAGTCATGCAGTTAATGGTGGATAGCCTAATGCCGCGTACACACGATCGGAAATTCCAACAAAAAAACTGTCGATTTTTTTCCAACAAAATTTTGGTTTAAACTTGTGTTGCAAACACACGGTCACACAAATGTTGTCGGAAATTCCAAATGTCAAGAACACGGTGACGTACAACACGTATGACGAGCCGAGAAAAATAAATTCAATAGGCAGTGCGGCTCTTCTGCGCGATTCCGAGCATGCATGGATTTTTGTGTGTTGGAATTGCATAGAAACGATCGGAATTTCTTGTCCGAATGTAGAATACACTGGAAAGTGTTCCCAACTCTGTACTGCTCCCAACGACAGGAATAAATGGAAGATGGCAAAAATCTGTGTAATTATGCTCTGCACTGGAAAGGCTTCTGCAGGATGTAATGTAAATTCATGTTAGTGGTGTTCTGTTTCAAAGATTCTGCCAGTATGTCTGTTGTGAAACATTAAATTACAGTAATGTGCTAAAAAATGCGTGTGGACATTCCTTTTTTTTAAGAGTTAGGACTCAGACTGGGAATATTATGTGTGGGCCTGTGGTCAGGAGAAATGTGTCCAAAGACAATTATGTGGGTGTTTTATCTGTAGCACCCTAGAGTTTAGGCAAGGTTGCTCCTAAATTTACCTGCCAGCTACCTTGGCTAATTGTTAAGGAGACCCCACTGACCCCACTGCTGTATTGCTAAGCGCTTGTTTGTATTCTACTTAAATGTAAGTGCAACCTTTTATTAAAATTTGATATATCTGTAATACAGAATCACGCTATGTGCACTTTTATGTTTTCCTTTGGCTATCATTACCACATATGGTAATCACTTCACTCGAGTTTTTTCACCTGCAACCAATCAAATGGTTCCCGTGGATTCATCACTTCACCTATGACGATATCCTAGGAGTTCTTAAACACACTTGGATCGAGGATATTGGTTGAAGCTTTGGAGATCTGATGAGTATATGCTTATTCAGATCCCCATCTTCTGGTAAGCCTTTAAAGGTTTCATTTCATTGGTGGCGGATCCTCTTATACTTACCACATTATCCATTGAGTCACTATCTGTGGTGAATAGAAGTTTCCGGATTGTTATTTTGAACTTTCTTTTTACACATTATGGACATTTTTCGTTAAAAGAGCTACATAATCAGTAGTTTTTGTTTAGTTTTAACGCTACACTTTTTCTTTGTTTTTAATTGTTAAGGATCAATTGATTTTTCCCTTAGTCTGGCATTGTACACTTTTCTCTTCTGCCGCCAGATGGCCGGGCACTTGGTGGCATTAGATAAGACAAGGGCAATGCAAGTTCAGATTATGAGTAAATGGGGTGTCTCAGCCAATGGACAGGGGTTTTCTTATATCCCTTGGCCTTCTGAAAGAACCTATATAATTTAGGTGGAGTCAGGCGATCAGTGTTCTGTACCACCAGGACGGGTGTCTAGGTGGACGTGTGTTGTGCTGCCTGGGCTGTTAGGCCAGAGTTTGGGCCTATCCCGGGCACATCTGTCTGCTAGGCTGTCTGAGGGCCTATCTGTAAGCAAAAGTGCAGCATATTGTTGGGATTGCGGCTTGCAGTCCAACCAGAAGTGACGGTTTTGCCGGCCAGGGAGCCAGTCATGGTCGGAGGTAGAGGGGAAGCTGTCGCCACTTAGGGACCAACCACCTTATTACCAGGGACCACAGTGTGTAGCTGAAGCAAGTACTGGAGCAGCATTCTCACCAACCAGGGATGGAGAAGAATTGGGAAACTTCAGCGAGTATCAAGCCAGGGACCCAGCCAGTGCAGGTGACGCTTGCAAAGCAGCCTTGTGTGTCAAGCCAGGGACCGAGCAGGCCAGTGACGTGAAGCTTGAGAGGTGAGTTCCAAGCTAGGGCTGCATATATGGGGGACATGGCTGGATATATGGGGGGGACATGGCTGCATATATGGGGGACATGGCTGGATATATGTGGGGGACATGGCTGGATATATGTGGGGGACATGGCTGGATATATGTGGGGGACATGGCTGGATATATGTGGGGGACATGGCTGGATATATGGGGGGCATGGCTGGATATATGGGGGACATGGCTGGATATATGGGGGACATGGCTGGATATATGTGGGGGACATGGCTGGAAATATGTGGGGGACATGGCTGGATATATGGGGGACATGGCTGGATATATGGGGGACATGGCTGGATATATGTGGGGGACATGGCTGGATATATGGGGGGACATGGCTGGATATATGGGGGGACATGGCTGGATATATAGGGGGACATTGCTGCAATATGTGGGGCGACATGGCTGCATATGTGGGAGACATGGCTGCATATGTGGGGGGACATGGCTGCATATGTGGGGGACATGGCTGCATATGTGGGGGGACATGGCTGCATTTGGGGACACATTTAAAAAATAAGTATCGGTATACTGTGTTCCCTGCCGCGTATAGACACTCCCCCTTGCTCGGGATTGGACGGGTGATCTGTCCAATCCCGAGCAAGGGGGAGTGTCTATACACGGCGCGGCGGGGAACACAGCTATTCAAACGAATACTGTAATGTTCCCCGCACACTGATTAACGCGGCAGTGGCGGCATCATCTAGGTATGGGGGACATGGCTGCATACATGGGGGACATAGCTGGATATATGGGGGGGACATGGCTGGATATATGTGGAGGACATGGCTGGATATATGGGGGACATGGCTGGATATATGGGGGGACACGGCTGGATATATGGGGGACATGGCTGGATATATGGGGGGACATGGCTGGATATATGGGGGGACATGGCTGGATATATGTGGCTGGATATATGGGGGACATGGCTGGATATATAGGGGGACATGGCTGCATATGTGGGGGGACATGGCTGCATATGTGGTGGGACATGGCTGCATATGTGGTGGGACATGGCTGCATATATGGGGGACATGGCTGTATATATGGGGGGACATGGCTGGATATATGTGGGGGACATGGCTGGATATATGTAGGGGATATGGCTGGATATATGGGGGGACATGGCTGGATATATGGGGGGACATGGCTGCAATATGTTGGGCGACATGGCTGCATATGTGGGGGACATGGCTGCATATGTGGGGGGACATGGCTGCATATGTGGGGGGACATGGCTGCATATGTGGGGGGACATGGCCGCATATGCAGGGGGGACATGGCTGCATTTGGGGACACATTTAAAAAATAAGTATCGGTATTCGGTATCGGCGAGTACATGAAAAAAAGTATCGGTACTTGTACTTGGTATCGGGACAACCCTACTTACAACCCACCAAATACAGAAGGATGTCAGCTATCTCTGGCCCTGGAGGTTCTTATTAGACTGAAGGAGGCCTGGGACCTTGCTTCATATCTAATAAGAAGCAGAGTCTGACTTGTACAGCTTGGTGCCAACATCTGCCCCATATAAGTCCCCTACAAACTAACCCTACACTGATGGAAATTCGGCCAGACCCTTTTGGACTGCTGGAAGTTTTTTCAGCGGGAGTAATTCCTCTAGTCACTTCATTTGTGTTTTTTTTATAAATTATTATTATTATTATTCAATCCTTTAGCTGAACCTCTTAGTTTGCCCTTCATTTAAAATGTATCCTAAAAAAAGCATGTTAGTAAATAGCCCTTTATTTGTTGCATTATCAGATCATAAATACAATTGACAATTGTAATAAAAAATTATCCACGGCAATAACGTCCCCAAGGAAAAGCTGTCCATTTATTACATATAATTTCCAGATTTCCAGATCATCGTAATTCTTCACTGTTCAGGCATGTTTCGAGCAAGATTACTCTTTCAGCACTCCAGAATCCTGCACTCACACCAATAAAAATTTACTGTTAAACAATTGTGACAATTATGACTCTTGTATAACTTTATGTGTGTCTAAATATAAAGACCATTAAAGCGGTTTCACAGAGAGGCACATGCAGTTCTGAACGCCAGAGTATCATGTGTGCTTCATTTCAGTACGGAGCACAGCACAGCCACAGCATGGTGTGATATGCTATGTTTCGTTTACTGTTGAGCCAAATGATATAATTCAAAAAACATTTCCCAATAAAATTAATAATCGCAAAAATAGATGTGAGGAAAGTAAAACTAACTTTGGTTAAATGATTCTTAGAAGACATCTGTGAGATATTGATTCAGACTGGATGAAGGCATCCATCCAGGGGAGGATCTATGGGGTCCCAGACCCCATAGTAATGTTTTTGACCCCCTTCAAGCCTATTCTTCAGCAACCCTCTGACACTGTTAATAACTATAACCAGGAGGCAGAGTATTAGTGGTGTGCAGAAATGCATTTCAATTCCCTTGGAGACATCAGAGATAGTTTGCAAACAAATAAAATAATGTTTACTGAAATCAGTTGACCAGGGAAAAATCCAAGTACAAAAATCTCAGTGTTTTAAAAAAAACAGTTTAGGATAGTTGCAAATGAATGGGTCAATATACACAATCATTAAAAACGTACAATGGTTCTGTATATATACTGTATGAGATATTACATATTTTTTTATATTATTATTATTATTTATTTAATTATATCATATACAAAAAGAACACATTACATAAATACCAACATACTTATATTTACTGTATATATTTTTCAAACCTCCAATAAAACCCCCCCCACCCCTTAACCCCACTGGCAGTATTGCCGAGTCTGGCTTGGGGTGGAATTTCAGGACCAAAAGCGGTAACCCCGAGCCTGACTCGGAACCGCCTCGCAGAATCCACAGGCACAAGTTACTTAACTTGTCCCTGGATCCTGCAATGCCTCCCCACTGTGTGATAGAGCGGTGTCCTCCTCGCTCGATTCACAATGCCGAGTGCCGCCAAGCTCCGTTCCCTGCAACGTTAAAAAGTAAATAAACACAATACATACAGTATACATACAGTATACTGTAATCTTATAGATTACAGTACTGTATGTCAAAAATACACACACCCTTTGTCCCTAGTGGTCTGCCCAGTGCCCTACATGTTCTTTTATATAATAAAGACTGTTCTTTCTGCCTGGAAACTGTAGATTGTCCATAGCAACCAAAAAGTGTCCCTTTATGTCAAAAGTGGTTGTAGAGCAGCTAAAAACAACGATAATAAATTAGAATCACTTGCAGAATTGAGCGATAGAGATTGTGGGGAAATGTGTCATTATTATTATATTATTTGTTATAATTATTTATATTTATTTATTGTATTATAATTTATGATTTTGTGTTTCAAATTTTATTATAACCAGGATGTCTACTAGACTCTTGTTTGGACGGGTTTAGTTATTTCTAAGAATTACAGGCCTACAGTATAAAACGCCAAATTTCCATGCAAAATAATGGTACTGCTTTCTGCACCTAAAATCTGAATTAATCATACCACCAGGGAGGTTAACCCCCCCCCCCCACACACACACCCTTCCCCCCCTTCCCCACCTCTCGTAAATCCCCTCTCTAATGTTTCTCTCTATTTCTCCAAGTTCTCCAAGTTTTCTTGAACAACTTCCATTCTTTCAATCTATTTATCATTCCTTCCGTTCCCTCCTCTCTGCAGTATCTCAAGTATTCCATGTTGTATGTCTCTTCTACCCTTACTAACCAATCCTTTATTGTTGAGATATTACATATTAATAGTATAACTCTTGTTTTCAGCCAACAGGGGAATCTTAGGTCTCCTTTTCACATGTTGTCCTCTGTATCCTGTTGTTTACAGGGCTTAGTAGTGAATAAGTCAAAGCAGTGATACTTCCCCTATCGGACGGCTCCAGCTCCATTCATCTAGTCTCTGAAACACCGCTCTACATCAAAGGGTGAATTAGTGTATGGTGTGCAGTGAATACGCTGCATTATCTCTAAACTTTAGTCCTCCTGTCTCTGATTTTGAGACCGGTGCCTTATATACTTGCCAGCTTAAGCTGGCTATACACTAGCAGAATTTTTATTTTATGAATGTTCATTCGATTTTCTGATCGTTAATGGGGGTCAAATTGATGTTCGTTTTTGACTGCAGTGATGAGAAGATTGAAAGAACCCGGGTGGAAAATCTTTCTTTAATAAACAAATTTCTAACAGTGTATGCAAATTTCCTTTGTGAAAATCCATTCATTCCAAAATCAAATATTAAAAGCAAATGACATTTTTCAAACAAATGTTTGTTTGAATGTTCGTAAGGATGTTTCTTTCAGATTTACACATTTAGCGCTTGAGCGTTATTTAATTTCAATGGCCAATATAAAATATTATTCTGGCTAATGAAATAAATTACCATTCAAGCACTTGATGTGCCTAAATGTGTTACACATGTTTACAAGCATCAAGTGGTTTTTCTGCCAAAACATTCACGGCCAGGAGCAAAGGCGGCTAGGATTGATAGCAAAACGTCCAGTGTGCATGGGGTTCATCTCTCCTAGTCGCCTTTCCTCCAGAGTTACATTCTGGGGGCATAAAAAATTAAAGTCAGGAGGAGGGCACAGAAAGGACTCACCTCGCCTTAACAGAAAGAAAAAAGAGTACCCTGTTAAAACAAGGTAAATCTAGGTAGAAAAAAACGGCCTGTGGTTTTATTTTGTTGTTCTGAAGCGGATTGTGTAAAGATGTAAATGTGGGAGGAACTCCGCTTTAAAGGATAAGTTCACCTCTCGGAACAAGTTGCATGTTCCACCGATATTTAGGGAGGAACATGTAACATGTTCCAGCTCCTGCAGCCTCTTCCCTCTCTCTCTGCCTCGGTGTAACAGCAGGCGGGGGTCCACAAGGCAGTGTCATTCATTCACAATTTCCTGTAAATGGATAGACTACAACTACCATCAGTCACCACGGCTGACGGCTTGTAGTTGTGAATTGACGGTGAGAGAGAGTCTGCCAATCTGCCCTCTTACCTGACCTTGCTTTTCCCTACTGATATTCTTTGTACATGGTTAGTTAACTTATCTGTCATACAGTCATTTTGCTACAAAGTTTGGTTATTGTTTTTTGGTTGCAATGTATGTATGTGTTATATTGTTGTGGCAATACCCCCAAAGGAGCTGCTGGTTTAGATTTGGGCCTGCAATTACCTAACTCTTCCACATGCTCGTTTTAGGTGTTGTCCTTGAAGAGTTGTCCATAAGAATGTACGCACCAACACAAAGTCTCTTTCAAGGGTTTTATTAAGCAAAGTTCTCCAACAGAGGGCTAGAGGGACAGGGAAAGACTCAGGTACTTTTGTGGATCACGGGTACAACTTAGGTCCAGAGGATTAACTCAGCTCCACACTGGATTCCAGCTACCACCAGATAGGCCTTCTCTGACCGGCCTAGCAGCTGATGCAAAGCTCGTCAAATTCTCTGCCACAGACTTGATAAGTGTCATCAGGCCGTCCCACGATCTTCTGCCACAAGATCAGGTAACTGACTGCACACTCAATATAGTTCCAACAAAAGTTACACAACTCACGGTGCCAAGAACCTTTCAGCCAGACGGGCAGCACAGTGAGGTAAATCCACCAGGGTAAGTCCATCCATTGAATCCCTCTGGTTCAGCTTCCTTCCATAGATAAGGTAGCGATGGCCCCAGAAACTCCTGGACCTACCATCAGTTGTGAGACGGCCCGAGGCTACAAAACAGCACACACATCTCTGAGGCCAGGAGGGCTATCCGGGCAAGGATCAGGAGACGAACCCCGTTAAACGGCATCTGTCCCTTAAGTACCACTCCCCAGAATGCACAGCGGGTTGACCACACCCCCTGAGCCTCTTCTGAGAGAGAGATACCCAATACATCCAGCTTGTTGCCTTTCCAACCATGACCTGTGGTGACAATTTAGAATAATTATTTTGAGCCAAAACTACTGCTCACAGTGCTCAGGCAACTATAATTTAACACATAGTGCAGGGCTCAAAATTTCAAGCCCTGAGCTACTAGCCAGGCCTCAAGAGTTATTGGCCACCAGTTGCCCCACCTAATTCATACACTGCCCTGCGCCAAATTGCGCCTGTAAACACGCCCTCGTAGATTAGCTAACTGTTAAATGTTTTATGCAGAATCAAGTTACACAATTAAATATTACCAACAACAACTTTAACAAAATGGGACAGGGCACTGGGGGCAGACCAGAAAGACAGGGCACATATATTCCATGCCCATCCATACCAATCAAGAGACATTACAACAGCTGTTCTCATGTTATCATCCTTGCAATCATCTCCCCTTACAGGGCTGAGCATGGCACTTTTATTTACACAAAACAGGAAGTCATCACCAGTAAGTCGCCTCCCCCCATGGGAGGCGACATTACCAGATGTCTCCTATACACAGAACAAAACATTCCTTCTGACAGGAAGTCAAATTGAATACATGAATAGAATATAATACAATGAATACAATACAATGAATAGAAATACAAACAATGCTGTCTATGGTCTTATGGGCGTGTCCGGTCAGGGTGTGCATGTGCCCCCCCTGACCCCAGAAGCGTTCACAAGCCCTCAAAATATACGCTGATAGAACCTTTAATCTGCGCCATTCCATAGAATAATGCATATAAAGATTATACCCTTATTGAGGCTATTTACAGATGTACCCTATGAATCCCAAATCCTGCTGATCAGACATGACCCAGATAAGAGCGTACATCTGTCCATAGCCACTAGTGTGCTTGCGAAATGAACGCATCCCCCTCAACGATCGTCTGTGCTAAATGCACAGAGGGGCCCCTCGCTGGTGGGCATACACCCATGCCGCAACCATCACACTCCAACCTCAAGACGAGAGTCAACCAGCCTCAGGACTGCCACAGTCAGCTCTATTTAGAGCTGGTTGGGGAAGTGTCAAGACTGGGTGCCAATTATGACAATACATAATAAATACATCTTCAAATTTCCACCATAATTCTTGCTGTGTATTTGCGTTGTTTGCTTATGTTTCTTCAATAAAGACAACTCAAGAGTTCTTTGGTGTGTGGCCGTCCATCCGTTCTCTGCTACTTCCATTACATTGATCGGAAGGGGGGGCAGGCTCAGAGAGGTCATACTGTTAGGTCCCGTGGCTTAATGAGAATTGTAAGGAGAGCACCTGTGTACTGCTCTGCCTGTGCGCGGCTTACCAGACTACTTTTCCCGAGCATGCACCTTTCCTCTTTGGCCGCCAATCGCATCGGGACTCTAAGTGTAGGCACAGATTGGAGGGAGATTGGTCATGCAGCCCTGTCATCACTCACCCCCAGCTTAAATCCACTCGCTAAATGCTAGTAGGCGAGTGGAAATTTTGAGGGCTGACATAGTGCCCACTTAATGGGAGCAGGGCGCTACATTTTGTATGTTGTATGCTCACTAATGTGTTGTCTGCATTTAAATGTGGTATCTTCCTATGTGTATCTCATGTATCTGGTCCTACTAGATTACAGGTAATTGCTTCCTTTCTTCATTATAAAATGCTAAGGACAAATCCCAAATGATATACATTTGGAAACTTTGAGTTTGATGTCTGCCTTTTCAGCCGTTTCAGTCTTTTCTTTTTGTGTTATGGGGGACCCAAACTCTGTGGTATATTAGTGTTTATAGCAGAATTCAGAGATTTGTTACCAGTGATTTCAGGATTTTCCCCGTTCCAACTATTAGAAAATATTGTGTGTTGTAATTTCTTTGTGGCCAAAAGGTATTGTTCATTTAATTCAGCCATTGGTGAAGATCGAGACTGAGGTGGCTTTGCTTTGTAGTCCCTCTTTTTAGAATTATTCTGGTAAGATCCTTGGGATGGTTACTGGAGAATGACAAATCCTATTTCTAGGAGAAGTTCTTTGTATATTCCCATGAGCATCTGCTAGGTTTTTAAAACCTAACCAGCCTTCCAAAATGTCTTCACCTCTGTTACCTATAGAAGCCACAGATGGTACTCAGTATACCCCACTTCCAACCAACTATAAGTCTACTACCTCACAGCCTATTGTCCCTGTTCACATCAGTTGCACAAGCCCTGTAACATGCCCCATGGATTTTCTTTCCACAAGCCATTATGTACAACAACTCCTCAGATAACCTATTCGTCCCTATTCGGCCACTACTAGCAGGCACTCTCAGCTCACTGCTGTTCTATTTCTGCCATCAACAAATAGACTGAACAGTTTCCAGTAGGAGTCCAGCGGTCAAACCAAAGAAGAAACAAAGAACGTTTTTCCAAGCCCATACTATTCAAACACTGTCCATGCCAACCTCAGACCAGTCTGCTCACCTGCCAGCCTCAGACCAATCTGCTCACCGGCCAGCCTCATACCAATATGCTCACCGGCCAGCCTCATACCAATATGCTCACCTGCCAGTCCCAGACCAGTCTGCTCACCTGCAAGCCATCAGTTTGTTCCTGTGTCAACATTAGTTGTGACATTGCGAAATCATGGGCAGCTGTGTCTAGACTATCCATGTAAAGCGGCTATCTAGGCCGTTGAACACACATTTATGGTTCCTCTCCAGCTTCCCTAGCTTGGAAGTATGATTAGTAATGAATTTTCCCTTTGTTGTGCTTGAGACGACACTAAATGACCCCCTCTCACATAATTCCCTAACCAAATGGCATTGTAGAACAATGGGGCTGGCTGTTTGGGCTTTTTAGTGCTTTGGTGTATTTCTCTTCCCCCATAATGACACTAGATATATTTCGAGACTGCTGGGTATTAGGGTTGGCAACCTGTAGGTTCAAATCTTAAACACACAATCACATTAATGATAATAAGTGAGAGCAAGTAAATGACTTCCCATAAATTGAATTGGATGTGTATTTTGGCAAAGCAAGGATGTGCTGCATAAACTAATAACTGCACAATAAAACAAAACACACAATTCAGCAGAGGATATGTGAAAGCTTCACTAAGTAGATTGGTGCCAAATGTCTTTACAGAGCTTATCATTACTCTAATGGTATCTAGAAATGGACTTTACACTACTCCATGGATAAACTAGCATATTAGTCATATGCCCAGTAACAAGCATTGGCCTGGGGGATATTTAAAAAATGTGTACATTATCCCCAAAATAAAAATTTAGATGACCTAAAAGACAACAGGATTCGCTGACAGGATGCATCTGCTATCTAACTTCTGTGGCCAGTTATTGAAAGATAGCCCTGGCCAAGGACCAGATTTACCATTAAGCACAGTAAACCTGTGCCTGTAGATGACAGAGGCGAATGGGGGTTTATTTTTTCCTGTATAGTTATCAGCCACTGTTTTTTCTCCATTATCATTAAAAATAGATTAATCTAATATAAATATATTTACATAGAGGGGCAGACTATGATTCTAGGACCCATCCAAGAAAGTTATGTTGTAGGTAGGGATGAGCTGAACACCCCCCCCCCCCCCGTTCGGTTCACACCAGAACCTGAGAACAGACCAGAAGTTCGTGTGAACCCTGTTAAAGTCTATGGGACTTGAACAATTGAAATATAAAGTGCTAATTTTAAAGGCTAATATGCAAGTTATTGTCCTAAAAAGTGTATGGGGACCCGGGTCATGC
This sequence comes from Rana kukunoris, assembly GCA_029574335.1. Taxonomy (NCBI): domain Eukaryota; kingdom Metazoa; phylum Chordata; class Amphibia; order Anura; family Ranidae; genus Rana; species Rana kukunoris. The sequence goes on from CM056054.1 coordinate 179,082,243, forward strand.
AAAAAAAGTTTTAAAAACTGCAGTTTTTTTAGAGAGCAGTGATTTTAATAATGCCTGAAGCGTCTGGAATGGATATTTGGGGGGAACCCCACTTCATTTTTTTTTTTAATTTGACGCGGGGTTCCCCTTAATATGCATACCAGACCTGAGGGGCCTGGTAATTGAATTTGGGGGGACCCCCACGCATTTTTCTTTATGAATGACTTTTCTCTGTATTGCCGGGAGCCGACAATTTATTATAGCCGCAAGTAATTTTAAATGTCTTTTTTTTCTTCAGAAATTACACTTTGTGCAGGGACAGTTCTAAGCACAAGAAACAAGCGCTACTTTACTGGCATACTATACACCCCCCTAGGTACGAAATTTAAAGGAATATTTCACTTTTATTGTTTCACTTTAAGCATTATTAAGATCACTGCTCCCGGAAAAACTGCAGTTTTTATAACTTGTTTTTGCATTGATACATGTCCCCTGGGTGAGGACCCAGGTCCCCAGACACTTTTTATGACAATAACTTGCATATTAGCCTTTAAAATTAGCACTTTAGATTTCCAACGTTCGAGTCCCATAGACTTTAACTGGGTTCTAAAGTTCACATGAACTTGCCGCGAACACCCCAAATTGTTCGCTATTCGGCGAACAGGCAATGCTCGAGTCGAACATGAGTTTGACTCAAACTCGATGCTCATGCCTAGTTGTAGGACCCACCTGGTTAGCCCATCAATTTTATTCAACATGATACAACTACAACAGGGTTTCTTTACCATGAAACCCTAGGGTGCACCCTAGGGTGCACTCATCACCTTGAGTGATGAGCAATGTCTGCCTCTTATTTCAAGGGTTCCTCAGTGTTGAAAAGATTGGGAAAGGCTGAACAACAATTTTCAACCAGCTACATAACCCATGACTTAAATGTAATTCTTATCTTATTTATAATGCAATTGTGAAAATATAATGAGAAAATGATTCCCTCTGACATCTACATTTTGTGTTCAGTGAACATCACCTAAGATGTAAACAGTACAATTACATACCCAGTCATTGGTCAATCAAGTGTCAATAAGTATGATAATGATGACCAGTAATTTGTAATGCAAATTTTACGAAGTATGATGAGGATGATGACCAATGGAATGATGACTACTGTAATACAAAGATGTCATCTATATATTTAAGTGGAACCATGGACAAAATCTAAAAAATGACATGCTGTATATGATGCCGTCTGTCACCAGTATTAACATACCGGTCTTTGTTTTTATGGGTCCTCCCTGTAAAATAGTAGTTGTATAACCTGTAAATCCTGACAATAAGTCTGTTATCTTCTGCCTTTTCTTAAAGCAGAACTACACTGCATCTGAGCACCACAAACCAAAAAGGCAGTTTAAATATTTTTTTAGAATTCAAAGCAAACCCACCCATCCATCCTGTCTCCATGCTTTATTTTGCTGAGAAAAACAGCATTTTGGCCTTTGGCCACCTTTAGTAAGGGCAGTTGATTCATGCAGCATTTACTTTCTGAAATCCATCTGACCTTAACTCAGGTATGCAGGCAAGAGGGTGTGCTTAGCTGAGAAAGCCCCTCCTCCCCTCCTGAAGGCTCCTGCGATTTATGACATAATTTGCCTAGGCCTAAAAACCAGGAAGAAACTGTAGAAGTATAGAAAACAAGTTTAAGGCTCCATGATACACTGAACTTAAAAAACGTTGATTCTACAGGCGTTTGACGTTTTTTTCTCCTGCCTCTAGAAGCACTTCTATTGTGCTCTATGTGTCTTTGCACATTATTGACTGCTACAGGCGTTTTCTGTCAGGGACGTTCAGGCTCCATGCACACCAGGAGCAGAAAAAACGTCAACGTTTTTAGCTTGAAAAACGTAGCATAAAAGATACAAAATGAAAGCATATTCTACAAAGTTTAGGCGAGTCTATGAGAGTTTAAGCGAGTCTATGAGAGTTTAGTTTATAGGCGTTTTTTGCACTACACTCCCCTCTGCAAAAGTTTTTACTCCCACAACACACCTAAAAAAACGTTGGCACTTGACGTTCAGAAGAGTTCAGAGGAGTTTGGGAGAGTTTAGGAGAGACTGACGTTTTTACAGCTTCTAAACTCGTCCAGAAAACGCGATAGAGAAGGTTTTTTTTTCCTGCCTCTGAACGTCCCTGACAGAAAATGCCTGTAGCAGTCAATAATGTGCAAAGACACATAGAGCACAATAAAAGTGCCTCTAGAGGCAGGAGAAAAAAACGTCAAAAGCCTGTAGAATCAACGTTTTTTAAGTCCAGTGTGCTTGGAGCCTCAGAGGCAGGAAAAAAAACCTTCTCTATCGCGTTTCCTGGAGGAGTTTAGGAGCTGTAAAAACGTCAGTCTCTCCTAAACTCCTCTTATCTCTTCTGAACGTCAAGTGCCAATGTTTTTTTAGGTGTGTTGTGGGAGTAAAAACTTTTGCAGAAGGGAGTGTAGTGTAAAAAACGCCTATAAACTAAACTCTCTCAGACTCGCCTAAACTCTCATAGACTCGCCTAACCTTTGTACTATATGCTTTCATTTTGCGTCTTTTATGCGTCTTCAAGCTAAAAACGTTGAAGTTTTTTCTGCTCCCTAGTGTGCATGGAGCCTAAAACAAGTGGCTGTTAGAGTGTTAGGACAAACCATTTAACACTGGTAGTGGAACTTACAATGATCAGAATTTATTTGCAACCTTTATTACAAAATGAGCAAAACATATTTTTTCTTTTATAACTGAATAACAAACTGTTATTTAGGCTTTATTCACCTATGTAAAGGTCCATCTAAATCTACTAGTCCATTTAACACTGCCCTTTCCACAGGTTGGCAATGCTGCTGTCCAAGGGTGAAGTGAAGTGAAAAAGTGAGCATTGCTGGTCAGATCACCAGGTGAAAATGTAAGGGGGGGGGGGGGGAATAATTAAAAAAGGATCCTACTGTGAATATGAAAAAAAAAAAATAATAAAAAAATAACATATTGCAGCCACATCATCATAGGATTCATAAATTGCAATATGCTACAGTTTTATTCTTGGGTTTAGAAAAAAACTTTTAGCAGTCCTTTAACCACTTAAGGACCGCCTACTGCACATTTACGTCGGCAGAATGGCACGGCTGGGCACATCAACGTATATATACGTTGACCCAAAAATGTGTCAAAATTGTCCGAAGTGTCCGCCATATTGTCGTAGTCACGAAAAAAATCGCTGATCGCCGCTATTAGTAGTAAAAAAAAAATAATTAATAAAAATGCAATAAAACTACTCCTTATTTTGTAAACGCTATAAATTTTGCGAAAACCAACCGATAAACACTTATTGCGATTTGTTTTACCAAAAATAGGTAGAAGAATACGTATCGGCCTAAACTGAGGAAAAAAAATGTTTTTTTATATATTTTTGGGGGATTTTTATTATAGCAAATAGTAAAAAATATTGAATTTTTTTTAAAATTGTCGCTCTATTTTTGTTTATAGCGCAAAAAATAAAAACCGCAGAGGTAATCAAATACCACCAAAAGAAAGCTCTATTTGTGGGGAAAAAAGGACGCCAATTTTGTTTGGGAGCTACGTCGCACGACCGCGCAATTGTCAGTTAAAGCGACGCAGTGCCGAATCGCAAAAAGGGGCAAGGTCCTTTACCTGCATTTTGGTCCGGGTCTTAAGTGGTTAAGGTGCCATAGATATTAGCCACTACTCTCTAATTAAAATGAAGGAGAACAAGAACATTTAACAAGGATTACATCATAAACTAATGTTTAGCTGATATGCCATGTGTTCAGTAAAATAAGGAATTCTAGAAGATTACATCTATTTCAACCGTAATCTGCACTATTATAATTTTCTTTCATAAGACACTTGAGTGCATGCAAGACTAAAGCCTAGTACACACGATCAGTCCATCCGATGAGAAGAGTCTGAAGGACCGTTGTCATAGGTTAACCAATGAAGCTGACTGATGGTCTGATGTGCCTACACATCATCAGTTCAAAAACCGATCGGGTCAGAACGCGGTGACGTAAAACACAGCGATCGTTAGTAGGCACAACCATCGGTTAAAAATCCATGTATGCTCAGAGTCAAGTTGACGCATGCTTGGAAGCATTGAACTTCATTTTTTTCAGCACGTCGTTGTGTTTTATGTCACCGCATTCTGATACGATCGGTTTTTGAACTGATGGTGTGTAGGCACATCAGACCATCAGTTAGCTTCATCGGTTAACCTATGACAACGATCCTTCAGACTGTTCTCATCGGATGGACTAATTGTGTGTACAAGGCTTTAGAAGAACTTTATGTTCTGCCAAATGGTTTGTATATACAGCAGACTATGGTCATACATACTTGTATATACAGCAGACTATGGTCATACATACTTGTATATACAGCAGACTATGGTCATACATACTTGTATATAAGGCAGACTATGGTCATACATACTTGTATATACAGCAGACTATGGTCATACATACTTGTATATACAGCAGTTATGGTCATACCAAACCCTATAACAACGCATAAGACAGTTACATGCTATACGTTGACATCAGTGATGTCTTCATTCTAAACAAAATCATCATTAATATCTTTTGAGTAGGTAGTGGTTTCTTTAGAGATTGAGGGCCAGATTCTCAGCGGCGCTACGCCTGCGTAAATGTATATGCGCGGCGTAATAGTAAATGTGCGCCTGCGTATCGATGCGCGGTAAACACAGAACCACATACGCGCGATTTTTTTTTCCGTCTGGGCGGCGAAAATGCATTAAGCTAGCGCGGCGTAGGCGCATAGTTACGCATCAAAAATATTCAGTTCCCATTGAATTAGCATGCAAATATGCAAATGAGGGAGATGCGCGTATTCCCGAAAGTACGCGCGTCCGGCGTTGGCTACTCGTGGTGCGCGTAACTCGAAAGCCTTGAGTAAACATACCCCTCATAAAAGCACGGGTAACTTTGCTCAAGGCCGTGTGCAAGTCAGCTGGAGAGCAACTACAGCAGCACCGTAACGGACTAGCTGAGCAATCACACTTACTGGACAAGACATTCATATGCCAATGATGCCAGGGCCAGCCATGGTCTTATCAATACTAAGGTATGCAGAGGAAGAGGAGCATAGAAGGAGGAGGAGGAGGACGGGGGCACGTGAGAGGATCTACCGAGCGCGCATGAGCCTCTTTGGCATGGGTGATGAGGAGGTGTATCGCATCTTCAGATTCAGCCCTGCTGCCATCCTGGAAATAACCACAGCCCTGCAGGATGACATCACCAGCCAGACATACCGCTCACGTGCACTGCAGCCACTGGTGAAGGTACTGGCAACACTCCATTTCCTGGCCAGTGGATCATTCCAGCGTACAAGTGGAGTGGTGGCTGGGATGTCACAAACCAGCATAAGCAGATGTCTGCACCAGGTTGTCCCCGCAATCCTCAGACGCATGTCCAACCAGTTCATCAGACCCACCACTGTGCACCTGCGGCAGAAGGCAATGACAGATTTCTACAGAATTGACGGATTCCCACGCACCATCGGGGCCATTGATTGCACACATGTGGCACTCCAGCCCCCCAGTGCCACAGAGCACATATACCGCAATCGGAAGCATTGGCATTCCATCAACGTACAGGTGATAGCCGATGCCAAATACCTCATATGGCACGTCCGTGCCAAAGACCCTGGGTCCAGCCATGACAGCTACATCTACCGTCAAAGCAACATCCCCGAAGATTTTGAGCAGGACATGTATGGGGACAGCTGGCTGGTTGGTGAGTGACATGGGTGGCAGCCATGACTATCCCCTCCCATGATGCACAACAGAAGTGGCACATGCATGACTACCATCCTCCTGTGTTTTCCCTTACAGGTGACTCTGCATATACACTGGGACCCCATCTCATGACTCCTTTCCGGAACCCCCAAACCAGAGGAGAGAGAAGATACAATGAAGCACACATCAAAACCCGTGCAGTGGTGGAGCGCACATTTGGCCTCCTGAAGTCCCGTTTCCGCTGCCTGGATAAGTCTGGGGGGGCCCTATTGTATTCCCCCAACTTTGTCGGTCAGATCATTGGTGCATGTTGTATTCTGCACAACTTTGCCATGCGAAAGGGCCTGCATATTGCCCTACGTGATGACCTGACCCCCCAACCACACAGCCCCCCCCCGCCAGAGGAGACCCCGTCAGCTGATGGAAGAGCAGTCAGGAGTGTCCTCGTGTTACGAATCTTTGACCTTTAAACACACACATACAGCATGGCACACAGACAATGCACGCGTGTACACCACTGATGTCCCTAGATCACACACACCACATGCACATCGCATTGGATTAGCCCAAGTCCAGCATGTCGGACTTGGGAGCAGCAACGCCACGTCAAGGCCCCAATGATGTTGCTGTCCATTCATACACCTTTCACACATCATTCATACAGCCGTGGGGTTAACTTCACCACCACGGCCGAGGGTGACACCCCTTACTTTCAGGAGTGCCACCCTCTCACATTCACACACCATTCACACTGCACCGTGTGCAGTATCCAAAAATATATAAAAAAAGCTCTTATCCAGAGCATAACAAAAAATAAATAAGCTCTTATCTAGAGCATAACAAAAAATAAATAAGCTCTTATCTAGAGCATAACAAAAAATAAATAAGCTCTTATCTAGAGCATAACAAAAAATAAATAAGCTCTTATCCAGAGCATAATACTAAAGAAAACTCAAATTAATGGGCCTGGCGGGGGCTCTGCCTGGTGCCACGGGTCCTGCCCCTCACTTGCCTGGGGGCAGCCCTAGATGGGGGGGGGGGAGCAGGTTGAGGAGGAACATCCCCACGTCCCTCCCTGGCTGCCTGCATGCCCTCCAGGGCAACCGCTATGCGGGTCTGCACAGCAGTCTGCGCCTCGATAGCAAGGCGCAGGGCCTGAACCTCCCCCACAAGTTCTGAGGTGTTTTCCTGCAGCTCCCCCAAGCTGGTCAGCGTTGCTGCGCTGTTAACAGCAACATCCTGGATGGCATCTGTTATATTGTCCGAGGATGCCAGGCTGTCGGCCAGGCGCCTCATCTCCTCCACGACCTCGGCCAGGTGTTTATTTTGCTGGTCCTGCTGTCTGACCAGCTGTTCCGGCAGGACCTGGGATACACCCCTGGTCTTTGACGTTGCCTTGCGGGGAGTGGCAGGGGACCGGGCATAAGGGGAGGATGTTGAGGGGCCGGAGATGAGGGGGGGGGAAAGAGAGGGACTGGAGAGGTTGGAGGGGGACACTGAGGGGTTTGCTACAGGTAGAGGAATAGCCTGGGCTGGTCCGGCCAACCCACCATCCTCCTCCACAACAACATAGAGGGCCTGGTCCTGGACTACCACACCCTCCTCAACCACCTCCTCCGTTGAGGTGTGCCCACTTCCCTCCAAGTCCTGTTCCAGGGGGGCAGCCAGAGGGACTGTATCTTCAGGGGATGGATCCTGATGGGCCCTGGCATCAACAGATGGCCCCGCTCCCTCCTGCACATCTGTGGATGACACAAAAGATGCCCATGTTGGTGGAGCCACACACTTGGCACATGTTCCCTTCCACCCCCATACATGTACACAACAGATAGAATAGAAAACACACTTACCTGTCCTCACGGCTGGCTTCTGGGACTCATAGCCCCCAACTCCCTCTACCTGCTCCGTCTGCAGGCAGCGGGCAACCACCTTCTCCTCCTCAGTCAGGCGGACAGGGCAGGGTGGGCCCCCTCCAGTGCCCCTGGCATGCCGAGCTATGGCAGCCAGCTTGCCCTTCACATGACGCCGCAGGTCATTCATTTTCTTTTGAATGTCCTGCGGTGTCCGGACCTCATGAGAGAGGGCATTGACCTGGCACGCCACCCTCATTAATATCTGATCCCTCCGGGACTTGCTGGTCCGGGCACTGTCAGCACCATGGAGCCGCGAGTCATACTTCTCCATGGCCCGTATGACAATGGCCCTCTCCTCTGGGGAGAAATTCTTCTTCCTCCTCTCCTTAACAGCAGTTGCCATCTTGTCCAGCACAAACTTTCGCCGTCACTCTCTAAAAAATGGGAGACGTTTGCGCTGCACGGGCGCATGTGTGGGCGCATTATATACCCTGCGCCGGCGCATCGTAGGGAGGCTTTGCGCATGCGCAGAAGGCATCCACGTCACGGCGCGGGTCAACCACGTCATGGCGCGGGTCATCCATGTCACGGCGCATGCTCCGTTCGTCCCGGCCTGCATTTGCATGGGGTCACGCTTCATTATAATGCAACACGCCCACTTCCCTCCTACTTTGGAGTTGCGCCGGATTACGCCCATGATTTTACGCGACGCAGGCGCATCTTGGAGCGCATTTACTTAGGGAATACGGTACTTGCCACTCCGTGTTACGTCGGCGTAGTGCATCTGAGATGCGCAACGCCTGCATAATTAGCCGCGCATCTACGAGAATCTGGCCCTGATAGTTTTCTTTGAAACCAAGAAGTTCAATTTTAAGTAGAACTTCTTACTGTGCCACAGGATGTATTTTCTTTTATTTGGGGCAGCCAATTAAAAAAAAAAAATAGAATTTTTATTCCAGCCTGGTTGTCACCTGATTAATGACTACATAGAAAACCTGATATTGATGTTTTTGGCCCATTCAAGGGGGTTAAAAATGGGTTAATCCTATGACAATTCTCCAGGCATTTTTTTTTCTTTTTATAAATTTACTGAGGTAAGTGGCTTTCCCTGCTTGAATTTGTGATAAATTATTACATCCAGTGTGGTTAGGTTTGAAAATGAATCAGTGAGTTCCAATATCTCCCATTTTCTGCAGACAGATGTGCATTTGCCAACTTCTGTTGTTGTGCAAATTTCCCATGTTCTCTGATACATACAGGCTCAAACTGGCCTGCCGGAGCACCAGACAGTCATTGGCCATGACTATGTGGGCCATAAAACAGGAAAATATAAGGCCTCGTACACACGATGAGATATGTCCGCTCAAACTTGTCCGACGGACAGTTTAGAGCGGACATGTCTCATCGGATTTCGGTCCGATGGCGTGTACACACCATCGGATCAAAATCCCCGCCGGCAGACAGCGTGGTGACGCGGCGGTGACGTTGACGCCGCCACGTCACCGCGACATCACGCACCAGGAAGTAAACACTTCCGCGCGCATGCGTCGGATCCATTCACAGGATACGACGCATGTGCAGGAGGATATGTCCGCTGGTTTCCCGTACTAACCAGCGGACATATCCGACGGACAGGTTTGTAGCGGACAAATTTCAAAGCATGCTTTGAAATTTGTCCGATGGACAAATCTGTCCGCTAGCCCGTACACACGATCGGATTTGTCTGCTGAAACGGTCCATCGGACCGTTTTCAGCGGACAAATTCGATCGTGTGTACGCGGCCTAAGGCATCGTACACACGATCAAATCTGTCCGCTGGAAACGGTCCGCCGGACCGTTTCAGCAGACAGATTCGATCGTGTGTACGGCCGAGCCGACGGATTTGGCCACCCGACAGATTTCAAAGCATGCTTTGAAATCTATCGGATGGGAATCCGTCTGCACGACATGTCTGCTGGTTAGTACACTTACCAGCAGACATGTCGTCCCGCATCGCCGCCGCACCGCCGCCGAATGGATTCGGCGCATGCGCGGAAGTGTTTTACTTCCTGGTGCGGTGACGTGTCGGCGTCAACGTCACCGCCACGTCACCGACACGTCAGCGCGCTCTCTGCTGGCGGGGATTTTGGTTTGCTCGTGTGTACACGCGAGCAAACCAAAATCCCAGCAGACAGATTTGTTCAAATCTGTCTGCTCGTGTGTATGGGGCCTTAGAGTTAGATGTCTTCTTCTCTGCACTGAGCAATGCACCCCTGTGGCCCCAACCACATCACTCCTGTAAGTGAGCCCTGTGCACAGCTACTGCAGCAATTGTTATATGTACCTGACTGATGACCCTCCCTCTTCTGCTGCATATGTGTCTTGAACATGAATACATGTACTTGTTCAATTATCCAACAAGTAATAAATGTACAGGCCACAGCCAGGCAGCAGCAGTCAATCATATCACTTGTTACATTTTTGTAGCATGTGTTGCATTGATGGGAATGACTTGGCTATGGGGGTCCCTGAGGTTTGGAGGCTTGGCATAAAGAGACAGGCAAGACATGATAGGTAGAAATAACAGACCCCCCAATGGGTGCTTTTTGTATTTTTGGGCCATGTACTTGGGGCCCACCTAAGCTTACTGTCAGAGCCAATCCAACCCTGCATACATAATATAATAATATCCTAAACAAAGTTACGATCTGCGAAACAAGAAAATACTTTGTAGCCCCTCTCTATTGCCCTTCCCTTTTTTCCTACTATAACTATCAACAATTCCTGTCCCTTTGCTTCTTCTCCTCCTATTGTTGTCCCAAACCAGAAGAACCTCACCAATTTTCCTCGCTAATAGCTCCTCCTCCATATCTCTTGGTATTGGATAACAAGCATGCACTGGGTGCAGGCCTTGGATAGTTTACCTTTGCTCTTAAAATACAACATTTATTGACCAGTGTTGCTCATCATCCTTTAAAAAAGTAATTAGTTACAGTTACAAATTACTTGTCCGAAAAAGTAATTGAGTTAGTGACTCAGTTACTACATTGGCAAAGTAATTAGTTACTCAGCAAAGTAACCGTCTTTCTTTTTGCCGGCATATGACGACCCCCTAATTTTCCAGCTAAAATTTTGGTTTTGGGATATACCTACTGTATAAGACGACCGTGAGGCATGTTACAGGCACAGTGAGTGAGGCATGTTACAGGCACAGTGAGTGAGGCATGTTACAGGCACAGTGAGGCATGTTACAGGCACAGTGAGTGAGGCATGTTACAGGCACAGTGAGTGAGGCATGTTACAGGCACAGTGAGGCATGTTACAGGCACAGCGAGTGAGGCATGTTACAGGCACAGTGAGGCATGTTACAGGTACAGTGAGTGAGGCATGTTACAGGTACAGTGAGTGAGGCATGTTACAGGTACAGTGAGTAAGGCATGTTAAAAGGCACAGTGAGTGAGGCATGTTACAGGCACAGTGAGTGAGGCATGTTACAGGCACAGTGAGTGAGGCATGTTACAGGCACAGTGAGGCATGTTACAGGCACAGTGAGGCATGTTACAGGTACAGTGAGTGAGGCATGTTAAAAGGCACAGTGATTGAGGCATGTTACAGGCACAGTGAGTGAGGCATGTTACAGGTACAGTGAGTGAGGCATGTTACAGGCACAGTGAGTGAGGCATGTTACAGGCACAGTGAGTGAGGCATGTTACAGGCACAGTGAGTGAGGCATGTTACAGGCACAGTGAGTGAGGCATGTTACAGGTACAGTGAGTGAGGCATGTTACAGGCACAGTGAGTGAGGCATGTTACAGGCACAGTGAGTGAGGCATGTTACAGGCACAGTGAGTGAGGCATGTTACAGGTACAATGAGTGAGGCATATTACAGGCACAGTGAGTAAGGCATGTTACAGGCACAGTGAGGCATTTTACAGGCACAGTGAGTGAGGCATGTTACAGGCACAGTGAGTGAGGCATGTTACAGGCACAGTGAGTGAGGCATGTTACAGGTACAATGAGTGAGGCATGTTACAGGCACAGTGAGTAAGGCATGTTACAGGCACAGTGAGGCATTTTACAGGCACTGTGCCATCATACATGCCTCACTGTGCCTGTAAAATGCCTCAACGACGATCTCCCTACCTTTTCCTGCGGCCATCCTCCATTATTTAAAAGCCGCACCTCCCCCTCTGACTGTCCCGTCCTGACTGTCCTCCCTGTCACCGTCGGCGGCCATCCCCCATTATTAAAAAAGCGTGCCTCCCCCTCTGACTGTTCCGGACCGTCCGTGATAGGCGGAATACTAATTTTCCCAGCAGAGCCTCTGTTCAGTGTTCCGTCTATCACGGATGTCCTCTCATCCGAGGCCTAGGCTGAGAATGAGAAGACATCCGTGATAGGCTGAACACTAAACAGAGGCTCTGCTGGGAAAATTATGCCTCGTTTCCACTGAGCGGATCGGTTCGGTACGGTTCGGTACGGTTCGCTATTTTGGGTGTTTCCATTATGAAAGCGCGCCATAAAAGCGAAACGTACCGCGCCAGCAAGGGTCCTGCTTCAGATGAGGGTCCAAAAAAAAGTGGAGCGGTACGGTTAGGGCGGGTCTACTGGTGTCACATGGTTCATTCCACTGATTGGTGGACAGAAAACAGCTATGCTGACGTCAAAGCAAAGCGCCAACCAATCACCACGTCGCTAGTCCATATAAAGGAGAAGGATGGCAGCAAACAACAGGCTTTGGTTATCTGAGGAACTATCTACTTTCCTATCAATTATTGGTGATGGCGTTATTCAGAGTGAGCTTGATGGATCAGTGAGAAATGAGAAGGTCTATAAAGAAATTTCTCAGCGGATGGCAGCCGAGGGACTCGAACGGACGTCGGGCCAGTGTAGGGCAAAGCTGAAAAAGCTTAAAGGTCAATATAAAAAAATTAAGGACGCCAACAGCCGTAGTGGAAATTGTCCAACTGCTTGGAGGTGGTACGACGCCATGGACGCCATTTACGGTCATCGGCCAGCAAACCAAGGCAGGGAGGGAGATCTGGACTCTGCAACTGTAATTCTGGAATCCATGGTAGACCCCTTTGGTAAGTAAATTTTTTTTAAACTTTGCATAGGATATCGCTCTGCTAACCATTTTAAATGAAATATCTAACCATATGTTTATTTTCAGAAACAGTTGATGGACTCTCCAATGATGTATCAAACATTTCAGAAGATGGACCTTCAACGTCTTTCAGCAGCAACAGTAGTTTTTCATTAGACCAACCACCGAGTAGCCAACCACCGAGTACTCCCAATGCACCCCGACACAATGGTAAGACATGATGATAATCAATAAATTCTCTGGGGGGCAGATGAGCAGTGCTGTGTATTGGTGTAGCAGATGAGAGGGGGGGTGATGATGAGTTTTGGGGGAGATGTGCAGGAGGTACAGTGGTGGAAGAGATGAGAGGGGGGGGGTTCAGCTCTGGGGGGCAGATGAGCAGTGCTGTGTATTGGTGTAGCAGATGAGAGGGGGGAACAGAAGTGGGCCAGTGTGGTACAGTCTGGTGGGGCAGATGAGAAAGGGGCTTACAGTATTGGTTGGACAGATGACAAAAACAATATTTTTTTTGTATAATACAGGTGAAAGAAGAAGGTTGCAGTTGGATCTGCGCACAGTCATGGAGGATATGCGGGCAGCAGAAGAAAGGCAGCTGGAAAGAATGGATAACCTTTCTGAGAGAAGGTTTCAAGCACTACGTCAGGATGCACAGGAAGCTATGCGCCAGGAGGCAGAAATTGCCCGGCTGCAGATGGAGCAGTTGGCTACCTTCAACCAGGCCTTCCTCGGTGTCCTTGGTCAGCTTGTTCAAGTGATTGGAGCCAATTGTCAACCCAGGTCACCACCCAGACAGTAGTGCCTTTCATGCAGCACAGGACCTGTACCCATTTTTACTTTTAAAGGAAATTTAATTATTTTGTGTTTAAAAAGTTATATTTTATTTTATTAATAGGCTACTTTTGAGCCAGCACCAATCACACAAGATTGGACACTTTTCCTCCTTGCTGCACATGGCTTTAGTTGTAGTGCTGCTCTGGCACCTTCCCTCCTGGCACCTTTGCATTATCATCCACGCCTTGGAAGCTGCAGCCTGGATTTCACCAAAAGGCACCCCCGGTGGCTTCATATGTTTTTTCTTTGTCTGAATTTCTCACTTCCTGTTCCTTCTCAGTAAACTTTACAACATGCTTACTAAGGAGGAACAGAAATTGAGAAATGCAGACAAATATTCCAAAAAACATTTACAAGTAATGTTGAGAAAAATGTTTTACAACCTCTTTAGGTTTCATATGTTTTTTCTTTGTCTGAATTTCTCACTTCCTGTTCCTTCTCAGTAAACTTTACAACGTGCTTACTGAGGAGGAACAGAAATTGAGAAATTCAGACAAATATTCCAAAAAACATTTACAAGTAATGTTGAGAAAAATGTTTTACAACCTCTTTAGGTTTCATATGTTTTTTCTTTGTCTGAATTTCTCACTTCCTGTTCCTTCTCAGTAAACTTTACAACATGCTTACTGAGGAGGAACAGAAATTGAGAAATGCAGACAAATATTCCAAAAAACATTTACAAGTAATGTTGAGAAAAATGTTTTACAACCTCTTTAGGTTTCATATGTTTTTTCTTTGTCTGAATTTCTCACTTCCTGTTCCTTCTCAGTAAACTTTACAACATGCTTACTGAGGAGGAACAGAAATTGAGAAATGCAGACAAATATTCCAAAAAACATTTACAAGTAATGTTGAGAAAAATGTTTTACAACCCTCTTTAGGTTTCATATGTTTTTTCTTTGTCTGAATTTCTCACTTCCTGTTCCTTCTCAGTAAACTTTACAACGTGCTTACTGAGGAGGAACAGAAATTGAGAAATTCAGACAAATATTCCAAAAAACATTTACAAGTAATGTTGAGAAAAATGTTTTACAACCTCTTTAGGTTATTGTTTAAGAGATTGTACATTCCCCAAATTTTTACTTTAAAAAAAGTATGAAGATGATTTTTTTGTTGAATAAAAAAACCAAAATAGACTTCTACGAGTATGTCGTTTCTGCAACATTTTATTAAACTTATGGCATAATTCATAAAGTAAGTAAACATTGTACTAATAAATGAGAAAAAATTAAAAGTTAAGGTGCCTCATCAGAGCCTGACGTATTTCGCTGCACTCTTCTTCCACATCCTGTGCTGCTGTTACTGGCTCTTCTGGAGATGTATTCCAATCCTGGTCAAAGTCTTCTCCATGACTTTCACAAAGATTGTGAAGAGTGCAGCAAGTTAGGACCATGGATTTGGTGAGTTGAATGTCACTGTCATTCCTCTTCATAAGACACCTCCACCTACCCTTAAGTCTTCCAAAAGCATTTTCCACTACAACACGTAACCTGGATGTTTTCTTGTTGTAGGTTTGCTGCTCTGTTGTTAGGCGCCCATTGTCAGGAAATGGTTTCAGAAGCCAATTTTGTAAAGGGTAGGCAGAGTCTCCAAGCACATAGTAGCCAACATTCACCCCACAAATGTTCTTAGTGCTCACCGGGTAGAGTCCTCCCTGGCCAACCCAATCCCAAAGTGTTGACAATCGGAGAACCCGAGCATCATGCAAACTACCTGGCTTTCCTACATTCACATTCCAGAACAGTCCCTTGCCATCCACTACTGCCTGGAGGATGATGGAATGCCAGCCTTTTCGGTTGAAGTAGTCGGTGTGGTATTCTTGTGGTGCTATTATTGGTATGTGTGAGCCATCAATAGCACCAACACACTGTGGAAGGCCCCACCTGTTCTCAAAGTACTCAGCCATGTCTTTTAGCTTTTCCCTGTCCGGAAAATGCACAATGTCAGGAGCTAGCAATGTGCACACAGCCTTACAGAAGTCCTGCACACACCGACACACTGAAGATTTGCTCACACCGAAAAGATGGCCTATACTCCTGTATTCACTGTTGGTAGCCAGCTTCCACAGTGCAATGGCAACTCTCTTCCTCACAGGCAAACTGGCTCTGAAGTTTGTATTTCTCTTTTCCATTACTGGACGTAGCTTGGCAGAAAGGAAGGAGAAGGTTTCCTCTGACATCCTGAAATTCTGCACCCACTGTCTGTGTGTAAATCCTGGGACGGTCACATTCCACCAATCATTGGCACGAGGGAAAGCCCAAATCACTGGGCTGCGGCGCTGCTTTGCCAAAAGGAGAAGCACCTGAAAAAAAATAAAAATGGTAACATATCTCAAAAAGTAAACATCTTTCAAGTCAATGTGTATGTCAAGGTTGGTTGGTAGGTCAGTGAGTGTGTCATTATTGGTGGGTCAGTGTGTGTGTGTGTCATATTGGTGGGTCAGTGTGTGGGTCAGTGTGTGTGTGTGTGTGTGTGTGGGTCAGTGTGTGTGGGTCAGTGTGTGTGTGTCAGTGTGTGTGTGTGTGTGTGTGTGTCAGTGTGTGTGTGTGTGTCAGTGTGTGTGTGTGTGTCAGTGTGTGTGTGGGTCAGTGTGTGTGTCAGTGTGTCAGTGTGTGTCAGTGTGTGTGTGTGTGTGTGTGTGTCAGTGTGTGTGTGTGTGGGTCAGTGTGTGTGCGTTTCAGTTAAGTCGGTCAGTTGTGCTTACCCTATAGCGCTGCCATCTTAGCCGCACCGATGTGTACTTCTCCTCCCGGCTACACATCCAAGCTAAAAGTTTCCTTTTCTTTTCTGCTGTGTTTCTCCTGGCCGCTCGCAACCTTCTCCCATACAATGCGGCATGTATTTTGCCTATAAAGAACCAAAAGGCTAGCAGAGAAAACACAAGCTGCTGAATGACCTCCATTGTTGTTTATTTTTTTTTGTTGTTTGCTTGACGCTGAGTGACGCTGCATCACGTTTCTCGTCGCACTAGTGTGACATCACGAGAGGGATTTTTTTCTAAAACCTGTATGGCCCTGGTGGTCCGACTGGCAGTGGAAACGCTCACCAGAATAGACCTGGCCCCTCAGAACCGTTCAGTTCCAAGCGACCCGAACCGATCTGCTCAGTGGAAACGAGGCATTAGTGTTCCGCCTATCATGGACAGTCCGCAACAGTCAGAGGGGGAGGCGCGCTTTTTTAATAATGGAGGATGGCCGTCGACGGTGACAGGTACATGTGTAATTGCGGTAACGCCGTCCATGTAATGGGAGCGTCGTTACCACGAGGGGAAGAGTAATCTGGTAAATTACTTGTTACCCTCAAAAGGGGAATCGTTAGGTAACGGCGTTTATTTTAACGCCGTTACTTACAACACTGTTCTTGACTGTTAAGGGTCTTCTACCGCTTAAAGTATCACAGAAGAACCATAAGGTTTATTTTTTTTCAATGCTATATCTTGTATATCATGTACAGTATGTATGTATTCATAAATATAGAATTTATTAGAAAAAATAGAAAATGTGCTTTTAAAATGGGTGAATCTATAGGAAATGTGCTGCCTTGAGCCTTTTACAATAAAGTTCCTCCTCCCTTCCCCTTGGTATTGAATAACAAGCGTGCACTTAGTGCAGTCCTTGGATTGGTTACTTTGCTCTTGGAATACAGCATTTCTTGACTGTTAGGGGCCTTCCACCACCTAAAAGACCCCCCCAGAAGAAGCATAAGTTTTTTTTTTTTTTTCAATGTTATATAATGTATATCATGTATGTATGTATTTATAAATTAAGAATTTATTAGAAAAAAAATTGAAAATGCTCTGTATAAAACAGGGGAACCAATAAGAAAGGTGCTGCCTTGAGCCCCTTAAGATGTTGCCTACAAGCTCTAGTGTTGGAAATAATTAACCATTTAACTGATCAATAAAGTGTTGATGATTACATCCATATAAATTGTGGTCTAGCATTATGTTACATGATGTAAATTCAAGGGACCTGATCTTCTGGGTGATACAGTCTTCTGAACACTTGGCAGAGTTGTATGACCCTAGATAAACATCTGGATGGTAATACCTGCATGCATACTTTGTTTAAGTCCTGTGTACCCAAACCCCATAAAATTAAGGCAATCTATTTTGCTGCGACCTGATCTCCCATTGTGGGGCTATGCCCCTCACATTTTCCATGGCACACTTATGGCCAGTAAAGTAGCCCACCAGCATACAAAGGTTGAACTGATGCAAGTGGGAAGGAGTGAGTCAAAGCACAACATAGTGTGCCAAAGTTCTGCAATGCAATAATACATAGCAACCAAGCTTAGTATGGGTAAACAAATGAAAGTTGAATTCAAATTGGTTGCTATGGGTTACTGCACTTTCACACTCATTAACATTTGCTTATCGTTTTTAAATAAAGCAGTTTTTATTATTAATTATTAAACACGCTTGAGTATTCTTGCTGTGAGCTGAAATATGATTGGTTGCTAAAATTTAATTTTTCCAATCATGATTGCCCTTTGCACTGCCTTATGAAAACAAACCAATTTATGTCACATAATATGTCTGATGCATGCTGCTAAGCCATTGCGTATCATAATGTATTGTGATCATTTACTGCTTTAAAGCTGAGATTAATTGTTTGTACATTCAGTGTGATAGATCCCCCTTTATGACAACTCTGCTCAGCTTTTATTAAGACCATTGTAGGTGATTGATTGTTACTCATCCAGAGGGGTGGCCACCATTCCATTATAAACACTGAAGAAGAAACTGACAGGCAGTCCTTGTTTACAGCTCCTATCAGTCAGACATCAGGACAATAAAGTAAAATAGATTGATGAGATGTTGAAAAGTCATTCACTCATTGTCCTAACATCAGAAAGATTGGCGAGTGGGATCGTCTCCCACCAGGAGCTACAACAACCACTCCCGGAAAAATGACAACTTAAATGACACAGAGTCAAGGCAAGACAAGGCTCAGATATGGATAGGTATAAATAGTATGACAGTGAAAAAATTATAAAGTAACAGGAACGCATATTTCAAATAAAGCAAACGGGTATCATTCATATTGCTGTCATTAAATTATTATAGACAACGACCAAGATAAATAAAAGCGTGTTGCTGTTTCAGAGTAATGGTACTCTTAGTGTAAATCTGTGATAACTATAAATGTTACAAACTAAAAGCTGATATAGTAAATCTAGAGCTGATTGCTAGTAAATCATGTGTGTTCAATTCTGCAAATGAAGGCTTAGATCTAGGTCCCCCCCCCCCCCACACCTTGCTATTGGTCAATTACAAAGATAGGCTGTCTCACTGACCAATAGTAAGAGGTGTGGTGTGAGGTGGAAAATTGGTTGACAGAGTCTAATGATATTGACTTACAGTAAAGTATAACTAAAGGCAAACTCTTTTTAAAACTACTTATTATAAAGCGCTGCGCTACCCTTAACCTCCCTGGTGGTATGATTATTTTGGATTTTAGGTGCTGAAAGCGGTACCATTATTTGCAAGGAAATTGGGCGTTTTATACTGTAGGCCTGTAATTCTTAGGAATAACTCACTTAAATCTGACCAAACAAGAGACTAGTAGGCATCCGGGTATGACATTTTTTTTAAAAATAAAATTATAAATTATAAAATAATAAATAATTATAAATAATTATAACAAATAATAATATAATTATAATAAAAATTATTCAATAATGTAATCAACGCAAAATCACAGAAATTTGCTTAGTTGCAGAATTGTCGCTGTCATTACTTTTATTTTTTTATGACGAATTTCCCCACAAATCGCTATCGCTCAATTCTGCAAGTGATTATAATTTATTATCGCTTTTTTATCTAGCTGCTCTAAAACCATTTTTGACATAAAGTGACACTTTTGGTTGCTATGGACAATCTACAGTTTGCAGGCAGAAAGAACAGTTTTTATTATATAAAAGAACATGTAGGGCACAGGGCAGACCACTAGGGACAAGGGGGGTGTGTATTTTTTACATACAGTACTGTAATCTGTAAGATTACAGTATACTGTATGTAATGTGTTTGTTTACCTTTTTGAATTTGGCACCGTTTCTCCGCCCCCGTGCGTCGTAACGTCGCAGGGAGCGGAGATCGGCGGCACACAGAGGCACTGTGTGAATTGAGCGAGGACCCGCTCGCCCACACAGCGTGGTGGCATCGCTGGATCCAGGGACAGGGTAAGTAAACCATGCCTGTGGATTCTGCAATGCGAGCCCGAGTCTGACTCGGGGTTACCGATCGCAGCACAGAAATTTGACACTGAGTCAGACTCGGGAATACCGCCATGGGGGGGGTTAAAGGGGTTGTAAAGGCACATATGTTTTCACCTTGATGCATTCTATGCATTAAGATGAAAAAACATTAGAGCATTAACCCCCCCCCCCCCCCCCAGCCCACGTTTACTTACCTGACCCCTTTGAAAGTCCCGCGCCGTGAACACGCTGGCTTCGCAGTCGGTTTCTCGGCTCATTCATTGGTTGATTGAAAGCAGCGCAGCCATTCACTCGCACTGCTGTCAAACATATCCAATGACACGGCACGCCAGGGGTATCACGGGAGCATGCCAGCAAGAACTTACCACCATGCAAGAAAGCTCGTATTAAAGGTGGAAAGTTCTTGCAGGGGGGGAGACGAGACAGCCGCCGAGGGACCCCCTTTAATTAGGTCAACAGTGTTCCTTTAATTAGGTCAACAGTGCAATGTGCTCATTGCATTGCATTGCTGCATTGTTGACCTAATTAAGAGTAGCTCAGCCCTTTATAATAAGTAGTCATATTGAAGGTATGGGAACACATATTAGTGCTGGTAGTAAGCTCCACAAATTAAACAAAGGTACATCTCTTACACTTCAATATAGAGCTGGTAGTGCAGGGGTATTCTCACTAACAAACTTTTTTTTAAAGTTTCGAATAGAGTGGAGAGGGATTAGAACGAAACAAAAAATGTAGCGCTAAATACAAACAATGGATGAATATACTACATGAATAGTATATATTATACATCTGTGGATACATGTGTTGATTAAACGTGCAAACACAGTCTATGTAAAATAGGTGATAGTCCAAAATAAATGATCAAATGATAGTGCTCCGATAATTCAAAACGTGAATAACCAAGATAAGAAGAAGCCGTCACCAACTGAAAAGAGGTTTACCGGAGAGATTGAACCCTAAGGAACGTATGTTCGAGAGGGTCAATCTAGCATGATAAGGTGCATGGTACAGTATGTTCAATGTTGCAGCTCACAAATCTCCAAATGGTGTACTCAAAGGTGGATGGTTTGATGTATATGTTGAAGTGACCCAATGGTGGTCAAAAGGCAAGGACACAAAAAAGAGTATCCAGAAGAGGAAAAAGAAAAAAAGCACATAGAGTAATACTGTATTACGAACTGTATTTTAATGTAGGTAGGAACACTTACATTATATGATGAAAAAAAAGCTGATCAAATAAAAAGCGGCAGCAGTGGGGTAACCAACGCGTTTCGCAGCCTCGTGCATCGTCTGGGATGTGGGACAGTTTTTATTCCTGTCCTTATTATAGCGATTCACCCTCTCTATTTTACTATTATCATTGAAATCACTTTAAAGTAAAAAAAAGTAATAGAGAGGCAATCTTCCAATGGGAAAACCAGTTCTGGTTAGCTGGGGGTCCCCAAGGAATTCCCTTAATTTGCAGGGATTTATCCTCACTTCCTGTTTTGGCTATGGGGCAGGAAGTGAAGGGAAATCTCCACAATGGGCCACAGATGGCGGGAAAAAAAATATGACAGGGGTTATAAACCCTCCCTTGCTCTATCCAAAAGGAAAGAAAACATTTTGCCTATAGTTCTACTTTAAATAAGTGCTCGGGTATTAGGGGGGTTTCTCATATTTTGGGCAATATTTTGAGGTTGATAGAGGCATTTATATTTAGGCTTAGTGATTCAGTGCTTAACATTATAGCTTCTACAGATAAACTTTCAAACAGTGTTCCATTTACCGTATTTGCCAGCGTATAAGACAACCTATTGTACCTAAAAATGTGGCACAAAAATCGGGGGTCGTCTTATACGCCGGATGCAGACTGCGGGCGTCCACTTTTTAAAAGCTGCACCTCCTAGTTGTGCTGTTCTGTGATAGGCGCAGTGATCCGTCTATCACGGACGTCGTCTCGTTCCTCGGCCTCGGACGAAAGGACGTCCATGATATGCGGAACACTGAACACGGCCTCTGCTGGGAAACTGAGTGTTCTGCCTTTCACGGAACAGCACAAGGAAGAGGCGCGGCTTTTAAAAAATGGATGCCTGCAGTCTGACCCACACCAGGCAAGTAATGAGGTGAGGCAATGGCACAGTGAGACAATTTGTACTTTTGTTAATATGTTCTTTGTTTATATACAGTACTAATAAGCTTTAAAAATATATTTTTCATTTCTTTTGTTTATGCTAACGAATATTTCATATTTAGCTATTTGCAGCAAGTAAAGCTCTAGGCACCAAGCTCAGACAACTGCTTTTCTTTAAAAAAAAAAAGCTGGTACATTATACAAAAAAGGCAGTTGTTTGCAGAACTTAAAGTGATTGTAAACGATCACCCTGTAAAACAACCTATTTAGTTAAAGCTAGAAATATAAGGCAATATTTTTTTTTTATAGATATAAAACAGAACATTATTAATACCTTTTTTTCCCCTTTTTTCCAAGTGATCGCATTCCCTCTGTTCTCAGCTGTATAAGAGCTGGGGGGAGTTAGCAGCAGCACACTGAGCTGCCCTGTAATAGGCTGTGCAGTGGGGCGTGTCAGGAAATCTGATCATTGGAGAAGAGAACATTAGAGAACTGACCACAGTGTGCTCTCCTATATAGTGTGGTCAGGTTTCAATAGGAAAACAGATGGACTGGCAGGAACACCAGTAATTTCACATAAAAGAAGCAATACAAATAGAATAGGATACTTTCTCATACAAGTACATGGTACAGCAGGCATATATCAGGGATATGAAGTGTGTTAAGGTCAAATTGTACACACAACTGAATGGATCAGAGGAATGACTCAAGATACCCCCCCCCCCCCCACCTCCACACAAACTTTCAATAAAAGAGAGACTATCTGAAGGCAAACAGCTTCTGCCATGCCTTCCATTTAGAAACCCTATAATGCCCTGTGACACCCTTCTTATAGTAAACATGTCTCTGCAACATAAATATTTTATATAAAGGGGCTAGCATGTCTGCCTTAGGTCCTGAGTTCAAATTCCAATCAGGACACTGCCTTCATTAAGTTTTCTGTTCTCCCTGTGTTTGCATGAGTTTCCTTCAGGTACTACAGAATGCTGATAGGTTAATTAGATCCTGTCCAAATTGACCTTAGTATGTGTATGTACGCATCTGCAGTAGGAACCTTAGGTTGCAAGCTCCTTAATGGCAGTGATTGATGTGAATGTACACTGAAGGTAAAGGCACTACCTTTATAGCCATATCCATAACAAAGTTAATAAAAATAGTATAAATAGTAAAAATACCATTGACCCAAAATGATTAAAGGGTTCCAAATATATAATTTGTTAAGGTCTTTTCAATTGCTTTCTGCATTCAAATAGAAGATTTTTAAGGTGTCACCACAAAGTGGTACTGTGCATACCAAGAAAGATTTACATGTGCCACATCTCATAAAGAGATACAGAATATTTAAAAAGTATAACATTTTATTACAAACCGATTAAAAGGAACAACCAAACAAACAGGGATTTTAAAAGACTTTGCAAAGTAAGAATTGTCTATATACAGTGCAGAAAATAAGTATTTGAACACCCTGCTATTTTGCAAGTTCTCCCACTTGGAAATCATGGAGGGGTCTGAAATTGTCATCGTAGGTGCATGTCCACTGTGAGAGACATAATCAAAAAAAAAATTCCAGAAATCACAATGTATGATTTTTTTAACTATTTATTTGTATGATACAGCTGCAAATAAGTATTTGAACACCTGAGAAAATCAATGTTAATATTTGGTACAGTAGCCTTTGTTTGCAATTACAGAGGTCAAACGTTTCTTGTAGTTTTTCACCAGGTTTGCACACACTGGAGGAGGGATTTTGACACACTCCTCCACACAGATCTTCTCTAGATCAGTCAGGTTTCTGGGCTGTCGCTGAGAAACACAGAGTTTGAGCTCCCTCCAAAGATTCTCTATTGGGTTTAGGTCTGGAGACTGGCTAGGCCACGCCAGAACCTTGATATGCTTCTTACAGAGCCACTCCTTGGTTATCCTGGCTGTGTGCTTCGGGTCATTGTCATGTTGGAAGACCCAGCCTTGACCCATCTTCAAAGCTCTAACTGAGGGAAGGAGGTTGTTGCCCAAAATCTCACAATACATGGCCCCGGTCATCCTCTCCTTAATACAGTGCAGTCGCCCTGTCCCATGTGCAGAAAAACACCCCCAAAGCATGATGCTACCACCCCCATGCTTCACAGTAGGGATGGTGTTCTTGGGATGGTACTCATCATTCTTCTTCCTCCAAACACGGTTAGTGGAATTATGACCAAAAAGTTCTATTTTGGTCTCATCTGACCACATGACTTTCTCCCATGAGTCCTCTGGATCATCCAAATGGTCATTGGCAAACTTAAGACGGGCCTTGACATCTGCTGGTTTAAGCAGGGGAACCTTCCGTGCCATGCATGATTTCAAACCATGACGTCTTAGTGTATTACCAACAGTAACCTTGGAAACGGTGGTCCCAGCTCTTTTCAGGTCATTGACCAGCTCCTCCCGTGTAGTCCTGGGCTGATTTCTCACCTTTCTTAGGATCATTGAGACCCCACGAGGTGAGATTTTGCATGGAGCCCCAGTCCGAGGGAGATTGACAGTCATGTTTAGCTTCTTCCATTTTCTAATGATTGCTCCAACAGTGGATCTTTTTTCACCAAGCTGCTTGGCAATTTCCCCATAGCCCTTTCCAGCCTTGTGGAGGTGTACAATTTTGTCTCTAGTGTCTTTGGACAGCTCTTTGGTCTTGGCCATGTTAGTAGTTGGATTCTTACTGATTGTATGGGGTGGACAGGTGTCTTTATGCAGCTAATGACCTCAAACAGGTGCATCTAATTTAGGATAATAAATGGAGTGGAGGTGGACATTTTAAAGGCAGACTAACAGGTCTTTGAGGGTCAGAATTCTAGCTGATAGACAGGTGTTCAAATACTTCTTTGCAGCTGTATTATACAAATAAATAGTTAAAAAATCATAAATTGTGATTTCTGGAAAAAAAAATGTTGATTATGTCTCTCACAGTGGACATGCACCTACGATGACAATTTCAGACTCCTCCATGATTTCCAAGTGGGAGAACTTGCAAAATAGCAGGGTGTTCAAATACTTGTTTTCTGCACTGTATTATATCAGCACATAACCCATAAACCCAGAATTATTCCTGAAAGGTCATACACGTGTCCTTGTTAGGGCAGTAATAATTGTATGAACAGGAGAAAAATTGCGCAAATCTGAGTGAATAAACAGTTGTGAGCAGCGTCTCAAAGGTGTTATACAACACCAAGAAATATACAGAAAAAAATTGGAGTCGCGCTATAAATGACATGCGGTGTATCACTAAAATGAATAAAATGGTGTCATTAGCGCCAAATTGTGCAGAGATATCACATAAAAAAACATTTAGTGAACACAATAATAGTGAACAGTGAACATAAATTATTTAAAGTCCATATGGTGATCATACAGTCCATCAAGGAAAATTCTTAAGTAAACAAAAAATTCCCAGTGTAGATGAATCCACGGACAGGTGTGAGTAATGACAAACAAAGACCTCCACCGCACAGAAAACACTGAGGCGCCGTACACACGGCCGAGGTTCTCGCTGAAAATCAGCGAGAACCTCGCTGGAATGCACATTCCAGCGAGGACCTCGGCCGTGTGTACGGTCTCAGCGAGCTTCCCGTCGGGAAGCTCGTCGAGCCGAAAAAGAGAGCACGCTCTCTATTTTCTCGACGGCCCGCCTGGAAGAATGGCTGGTTGCCATTCCCGACGGGCGGGTCGCCGAATTCGACGGCCGGGAGAGAACCTCGACGGGCGGAACGATGTGTTCTGCCCGTCGCGGTTCTCTGCCGTGTGTACGGCACCTCACCCTTACCAGAGTCTCTGATCTCACTGAGATCAATAACAGCAAAAAGTAGTATCCACAATTGGCAAGGAGAAAAGGGAACATCCATTCATTACAGCCAGTTGATGTATTCAGCTCAAAAGCGATCATATGTCAACCAGTAGTCCCATATAGAAATCAAAAGAAATCCACATAGTGTAAAACCATACATTTATTGGGTAAAAAGAAGATTGTACGCACTTACATCAATCCAAATTAAAACAGCGTATAAAACAAATAAGCCGGCCGGCGTATGGAGCGTGTACCCGTCTTCCGGGTCCTCACACGTAATGCGGTGAATAGGGACTTGATCACGGGATGAAGTCTTATATAAGTTTTATACGCTGTTTTACTTTGGATAGATGTAAGTGCGCACAATCTTCTTTTTACACAATAAATGTATGGTTTTACACTATGTGGATTTCTTTTGATTTCTATATGGGACTACTGGTTGACATATGATCGCTTTTGAGCTGAATACATCAACTGGCTGTAATGAATGGATGTTCCCTTTGCTCCTTGCCGATTGTGGATACTACTTTTTGCTGTTATTGATCTCAGTGAGATCAGAGACTCTGGTAAGGGTCAGTGTTTTCTGTGCGGTGGAGGTCTTTGTTTGTCATTACTCACACCTGTCCGTGGATTCATCTACACTGGGAATTTTTTGTTTACTTAAGAATTTTCCTTGATGGACTGTATGATCACCATATGGACTTTAAATAATTTATGTTCACTGTTCACTATTATTGTGTTCACTAAATGTTTTTTTATGTGATATCTCTGCACAATTTGGCGCTAATGACACCATTTTATTCATTTTAGTGATACACCGCATGTCATTTATAGCGCGACTCCAATTTTTTTCAGTAATAATTGTACCAGCAGACTTGGTATGAGTAGATCAAACATGTGCAGTGGCTCGGCTCGTGTGAACGCTTCTTCAGGAGCTTAAGGCTGCATTCACACTTGAGCGTTTTGTCGCCTGAAGCGCGACGATATAATATGCTAGAGGGAAAAAATACATTATTCTCTATAGAGATGGTTCACATCTCCACGACCAAACGTGTGATGCCGAACGCCTGAATTTCAAACAAGCCCCGGACCCTTTTTTGACACGCAAATCGGGTAAAAAACGCCGCAAATCGCCTACGCCTAGGTGTGAATGCAGCCATAGGCATATATTCTATTAAAAGAAACATTAGTAATAAACAAACAATCTTTAAAACAGACTGGTGTACATCAATAATCATGTATAACAAGTATTGAGATAACACATGCTAGCTGTTCAGCAAACCACACATAAAGCAAGGGTCCAACGAACTCAAAGCAGAGGAGGCAGAATGCGTCTATGAGGAGAAGTGTCAGATGTGTATACCAAGTTCACAGGGAACAATGTATCCATGAAAAACTATGTGACAGGACAAAAATTCTTCAAATAATATGAAATAAAAATAAGAAAAGCAATCCAGACTTACAGTATACACAAACAACCAGAGGTAAGTATTAAACTGGAGGGATGTCCAAAATATGGCGAGTGTTGCAGACAAGTCTCATCCAAAATATGACTGGCCTCTATGACCAGTGATGGAAATGTATGTGGTTAATTGCTAAAGAGGTTAGAAACATATGCATAATATAAATAATATAAAGCATATATCATAAATATGGCTCAATAATTTCTAACTTACCCAGATCAGTGGATAATGTGGAAGAAACCCCAGTTCCACAGTAGTTACAAAAGTAGCATACTATGATACACTAGAAGGAGGAAAGGCATATAAGGCCTATAAATCCTATACAACAGAAAGACCTTTAAGGCCGCGTACACACGATCAAATCTATCTGCTGGAAACGGTCGGCCCGACCGTCCCAGCAGACAGATTAAACCGTGTGTACGGGCGAGCCAACGCATTTGGCCACCCGACAGATTTCAAATCATGCTTTGAAATCTGTCGGCTGGGAACCCGTCCGCCCGACATGTCTGCTGGTTAGTACGCTAACCAGCAGACATGTTTTCTTGCACACACGCGGAATGGTTTCGACGCATGCGCGGAAGTGTTTTACTTCCTGGTGCGGTCACCGCCACGTCACCGCGCCATCTGGCGGTGGGGATTTTGGTTTGATCGTGTGTACACGATCAAACCAATATGTCCCCAGCAGACAGATTTGTTCAAATCGGTCGGCCCGACCGATTTGAACAAATCTGTCTGCTCGTGTGTACGCGGCCTAAGGCTTTTGAAACTGGTAAGTTCTCAATAGCTGCAGCAAAGGGGTATTGATATATCCTGATCTGTGAAAGAAAGGAACAATCCCACAGTCAGAGATATTTTTGACATTGTGCATGTGTCAGGAAACTGCGCATACACCATGCGATGTGGACTGCAAAGAGCCGCAAAGCAATGGTAACGAATAAACCATGCAAAGAGATAGCGCCACCTTGCTAAACCTCCATGTACTACATCCCACAAGGCCAGGGGGAAAAGATGGTCATATAACACAACCGGCCGCGTCATTGCACCTGCCTCCATTATACACAGGGGTCGTAGCTGAATGCTAAATGTGAAGAAGACAAACAGCCAGCTTGGTTGAAATCATAAACAAAATTGGGGACACTCCGGGCCCCACATATACAGAGTTAAGGAAAATATTATCAGATATGTCCATAGGTTGGCACTATCTGGTATTAAGAAACAGAGAATTAGGTAGATGTTGGCCCAGCATAGAGAACAG
This sequence comes from Rana kukunoris, assembly GCA_029574335.1. Taxonomy (NCBI): domain Eukaryota; kingdom Metazoa; phylum Chordata; class Amphibia; order Anura; family Ranidae; genus Rana; species Rana kukunoris. The sequence continues at coordinate 179,110,653 of CM056054.1, forward strand.
TGACATCCCAAAAACAAACCACATACACCACTGAATAGAGCTTGAATTGGCAGACAAGCCAGAGTGTTTTTATCGTATATGCCAGCGTATAAGACGACCCCCTAATTTTCCAGCTAAAAGGTTGGTTTTGGGATATGCTCACCTTATAAGACGACCCCCTTCTGACTTACCTCACTGTGCCCATGGCATACCTCACTGTACTCATTGCATACCTCACTGTGTTCATTGCATACCTCACTTTGCTCATTGTCTACCTCACTGTGCCCATTGCCTACCTCATCGTGCCCATTGCCTACCTCACTGTGCCGGACAAGAGGACATCTGAACACAGGCTCTGCTGGGAAACTGAGCATTTCGCCTAGCACGGAACAGGACAAGGAAGCACGGCTTTTGAACAATGGATGCCCGCAGTCTGACTCTGCATACAGGTACCGGCATATAAGACGACCCCGGATTTTTGGGGGATATTTTACAAAAGGTTGTCTTATAAGCCGAAAAATACGGTATTATTATTATTATTATTATAGGACTGCCACACCAAAAATAGCACAGCAACTTTTTTTACAAAACTGAAAAAAACATTTGTTTATTAGTGGGATGGGTAGACTATTCAAGGTTGAAAATCAATTTAAATTATGTAAATCGAAAAAAAGCCTAAACTTTTTGTCTTGTTGTCTGTAACTTGGAATTCACGATTAGACCTACACAATGGCTGTTTCCACTCTCTACAGCTATACTTAAATCATTGCCATTAAACAAGGCCACTATAATGTTTTTTACAATTGGCAACAAAGAAAACAAAATGCTTTACAATACAAAATGAATTTACTATGCAGTCAGTGGACAGGGAAAAAATATGTAATTGTTGAATCGCATTCTTTTACTAGGCAAAATCATTTCCTGTAAAAAAAAATTATCCAAAAATCTCTGTGTACATTGACACAGCCATTCAATAATTCTTAGGAGCTGGCTACATCAATCTTCTGCTACAGACCACAAACTGCCTTTGAAATACATAAGGACTAATGCTTATCATTTTTATTCCTGTTGATATATCTATTGCAGTGAACAGAGCTCTGATAAATTCTCATTGTCTGGCATTTCAAAATAAATGCTAAAGCTTGTGCTAACTTCATGTGGTGCTGGAAGTAAAATAACATAATAGCAATGGCTAAAAAATAAAATGCTGTCTAGTAAAAAGAGAAGAAAATTCCAAATAAAATGTGCCATAAAATGTGTGTATTCGCTTTTATTTGTAGAAAGCTTCCCTTAGAATAGAAAAATAATATAATTATCAGTCAATTCTAATCTAGATATTAAATGTTGATGATTGATGCTTATTCTGACGATTGTAATAAATGATATGACTCAAATTGTTGTTATTAGTATTTCTATATTTTTAGAAAATATAGGTTTTATTGCTGCCTGTGTTCCCAGTGAAAAGATTTTCATCACTTCCTGCCTCAATGGCACCCAAGGCTAGAGTTGCTAGAGTTTATTTTTTTAATATTCTTGGAGAAAATCCATGAACCTGGTCACCAACCAGCATGCAACCCCTATGTATCAAAATGGGCTCAGTCAGGATCCTCTTCATCTTTTAAAAATCCTGTGTGGCCTCTATGCAGTCTCGCCAACATTTCTCAGACTGGGAATTTTCATTAATAAATTTAAGCATTGCAATTTACTCACCTCACTGATGGAATCTAATCCGATGGATTTTTTCGTCGGATATCCAATGAAGCTGACTGTCATCAGTCTTGCCTACACACCCTTGGTCTAATGCCGCGTACACACGGTCGTTTTTTGCGATGAAAAAAAACGACGTTTTTTAAAACGTCATTTAAATTGATAGTGTGTGGGCAAAACGTCGTTTTTTGTCTTAAAAAAAACGACCAAAAAAAAATTCCAACTTGTTTGAATTTTTTGTGTCGTTTTTCAAAACGTCGTTTTTTGTTTCACAAAAAGTCACCGCGTGTAGCAAAAACGTCGTTCAAAACAACGTTTTTCAACCCGCGCATGCCCAGAAGCTAGTTATGAAGCGAGCTTCAATGGAAAAGAGTGGTGAACGTAACCTTGCTTTTTGTGAAAAAACGATGGTGTGTATGCAAAATTGTCTTTGAAAAGTGACGTTTCAAAAACGTCGTTTTTTACTTCACAGAAAACGTTGTCTTTTTCCATCGCAAAAAACTACCGTGTGTACGCGGCATTAAATCCGACCGTGTCCAAACACGGTGACGTAAAACAACATATATATATATATATATATATATATATATATATATACAGGGGCGGACTGACCATTGGAGCTCTCGGGCACTGCCCGAGGGCCCCATGCCACTAGGGGGCCCCATCAGGGTTGCCAGGTTCAATAAAACCAGGGACAGTATGTAAAAATCTGTGTTTTTTTACATCTGTCCCTGATATGTTTGAAACCGACATGCTTTTGATGTAGAAATCCTGAGATTTTAGCTGCCCTGCCTCCTGGCGTGGTGGCCCTCTGTAAGCCTAGGGGCCCCATGAGTTGTCAGTCCGCCCCTGTGTATATATATATATATATATATAAGGCCGCGTACACACGGAGGGACATGTATGCTGAAATGGTCAGACGGACCGTATCCAGCGGACATGTCTCCTCCGGATTTTGGTCCGATGGCGTGTACACACCATCGGACCAAAATCCCCGCTGGCAGACAGCGCGGTGACGTGGCGGTGACGTTGACGCAGCCACGTCACCGCACCAGGAAGTAAAAAACTTCCACGCATGCGTCGCATCCTTCCGACGCTTGTGCGGGCAGATATGTCCGCTGGTGAGTGTACTAACCAGCAGACATATCCGACGGACATGTCTCCGGCAGGCAAATTTTAAAGCATGTTTTAAAATTTGTCTGCCGGTCGGACATGTCCGCTAGCCCATACACACGAACGGATTTGTCTGCTGAACTGGTCCGTCCGACCAGTTTGAGCGGACAAATTCGATCGTGTGAACGCGGCCTAATTGTGCTAGGATGGAGGATTGGGGAGGGTAAATTGTGCTTACCTTACTCCTGACTTCTGTGCTAAGGGGGGTGATCTCACTATCCTTCCAACAAGAGCCAAAAGAATGTCCAGTAGCCCAAATCTCACAAGATGATGGTATATCACAGTGCAATGGCATCTTCCCACAAGATTTTGGTTACTCAGCATTCAGCACTCAGATCCTCTGGGATCTCTCCAGAAGGATGATGGTGTCACCCTTGCCTAGGCACCACAGGCAGAGGTGGAAAATCAGTTGGTTATCAAGCATTCATTTATTTTTTGGCCCATGTGTGTTATTATTCTATTGTTCGCAGAGGTTTGCGTTGGGGCAAGGGAGCTACACTGATTAAGGTCACCTTGCAATCTTGGTGCAAGGTCAGCTTTAACTTTCCTTTTTTCTTCCACACTGGTTTGTTCAAATGAATAATCTGGTATATGGGACATACTCCAAGTAATAGTGTTTGGCCACTCAGCAATAGGGCATCCGTAGCTTTATGCAATTTACCACTTTGGTGACCTGTATATTACATAGGGCTTTGTTTTTCACCCCTAACAGCTGAACAGAGCAGAGTCAGCGCAAAAGAAAAGCATCAATATAAGCATCTGTAGAGTTTTGCAATAAACTGAACCATTTGCTTTACCCTTTGTAGGCAATAAACAGACTCACAGATATGTTTTTAACTTTTTTATTATCTGTTAACCTCTTGAAGGCCAGGTCTTTTCTGAAACTTTTTTGTTAACAAGGTTAAATAAGTATTTTTTGCTAGAAAATTACTTAGAACCCCCAAACATTATAGGCCAGATTCAGTAAGAAGTAACGCGGCTTATCTCTAGATAAGCCGCGTAACTTCTTAGATGCACCGGCGTATCTTTTTTCTGTATTCAAAAAACAAGATACGCCGGGATTGAGCTAAGATACGAGCGGCGTAATTGTATTACGCCGTTGTATCTTAACTGCATTTTTAAGATGGGCGCCAGGGGTGTTCCCGCTGATTTACGCCTAGAATATGTAAATCAGCAAGATACGTCTATTCACGAACGTATGCCCGGCCGACGCAGTGAATTTACACCGTTTACGTAAGGCGTTACGTAAGGCGTAAGGCGTTTTCCGGCGTAAAGATAAACCACCAAAAAGATGGCACATTCAATGTTAAGTATGGATGTCGGGACCGCGACAAATTTTTCAGATTTTACGTTGTTTGCGTAACTCGTTGTAGCATCATAATTTGGAGCATGCGCACTGGGATACGTCCACGGTCGGCGCATGCGCAGTAAAAAAAATGTGAGGGTCACAACACATTACCATAAAACACGCCCACCTCATTCACATTTTGGAATTACCCGGGCTTACGCCGGCCCATTTACGCTACGCCGCCGTAACTTAGCTTGGTGAATACAGCATTTGCCTCGCTAATTTATGGCGGCGTAGCGTAAACAAGATATGCTACGCCCGCCTAAAGATACGGCGGCCTACATAAATATGGCCCTATATACCGGTATTTTTTTTTAGCAGAGACCCTAGTAAATAAAATGACGATCATTGCAATATTTTATGTCACACAATATTTGGGCATCGATCTTTCAAACTTATTTTTTTTTTAAATACATTTTAATGAATACAAAAAAAAACACAATAGTTGCCCCTATTTTTTGGGATAATGTGAAAGATGATGTTACGTCGAGTAAAGATACCTAACATGTCATGCTTTAAAATTGCACATGCTTGTGCAATGGTGATAAACAATGGTACTTAAAAATCTCCATAGGTGACGCTTTATTTTTATTTATCTTGTGCTAGAATTATTGCTCTCGCTCTATCATGGTGATACCTCACATGTGTGGTTTAAACATTATTTACATATGTGGGCGCAACTTACATATGCGTTCGCGTCTGCGCGAGTGCAGAGGGATGGGGCGCTTACATTTTTTTTTCTTATTTATTTTACTTTTTATTTTTATTTTTTACACTGTTACTTTATTTTTATGTATTTTTTGAATCACCTTTATTCCTATTGCAAGGAATGTAAACTTGTAATAGAAATAAGGATGACAGGTCCTCTTTATTGAGAGATCTGGGGTATAAGGTAAAAAGGGCCCATGTCTCTCATTCACCTTTAAAACAAAAGAAAATTATTTTTTTTGCATTTCGACAAAAAAAAGGATTTATTTTTCCGCAGAGTGGCATCAAATGTGGCTCCAGTCCTCCAAGGGCACATAGATGAGCAGCAGCCATCCTGGTCTCACTCAACTTCTTTCCCAGCATTGGATTACTCCTGGACTTTACTGATGTGTCCGGTAAGTCCAGGAGTGACCGAGAAGTACTACTAAAAGTGATCCCGCAGCGAATCGGCCCGTGGGACTACTTTTATCTAAAGCAGAACCATTAGATGCTGCCATAACATCGGTATTAAACATCAAAGTAATGACGTATTTTTATTATGGGCCGGTCAACAAGTGTACAGTATTCATGTTGTGAAGCCATTACTAAATTGACACAATCTGAAAAACGGCACATACTTTGAATTACCTGATTTTTTTATATAAACTCTCACACATCTGTATGATGCTTTTTATCTTTTGCACAACTGGCCTTTGGATGTACACAATTAGACCCCCCTCAGCTATTTCATCCTTACTATCGGCTGTTAGCTCTTGAAGTCCCACAATCTGCATTATATAAAGATAATACATTAGTGGCAGAAATTATGTCAGTTTTGAATTTGTCCACATCTGGATTTTGATTAATGATCTCCAAGAGCGAAATTAGCCTTCTTCCAATGCATATGGATGCTGCATGTAGCAGTGTGTCCGGTCTATTTATCTATTAAATGTAGTTGTTGAAAATCTGCAATCCGTATTAAATTAAATTAAATACAAATGTCATCTAAAACACATTGCAAAGTGATTGCATCGTGGTTACTTTGGGGTCATGCAAGAGATCAAAGAAATCGCAGAATACATTGATCTCAGAGTTACTGTGTTGTGGTTATCAGATCTACCACTACGTCGTTTCTATGTCATTTGCAATAACAATAACAGGTAGATGAATTATTTAAAGGATGATGCCATTTTCACACACACACATACACATATTTTTATGCACCATTTTGAAATCAAAGTATCTCTGTACAGGCCGCAACCAAAGTACTTTTTTTTCTTTAATCCATCGATCACATGATCCCATAACCTCCTATATGTTCCATTGTTGGGCTGCTGGGGGTGTGTCAGTGTTGGAAGCGGGAGGGCTGCTGGGGACTTCTAACACAACATGGAAGTACTTTCCCTGCTCTGTACGTTGCATGCCCCTTCTGCGCTCCAGGCTGTGAGTGATATCTAACGCAGCAGGGAATACTTTCCCAGGATGTACATATTACTACAGTACGGTGACCAGATTTTTTTAATGAAATCCGGGGATTTTACTAGTAATGGCAACAATCAGCGTCTCTCTGCCCGTCGCCTCCCGCCTCACAGCCTCTCAAGTCTCACTCTCTGGGCCCCGAGTACTACTGGATAGGGAGCGGAGGAAGATCACTCCACCAGGGAAGGCAAGGAGATAGGCAGGTGGCTGGCCAGGATTTGAGCCAAGGCAGAAGAACCTGCGAGCAAAGCTGAAGAAATATTCCCTCCGCTCCGACCAGCACATGATCATCAGAAAGGGGCACAGATAATGGAAAAAATACAGTGTCTAATTTTTTTTATTTTAATTCTGCAATGATTGCCTTTGAAATTGCCCCTTGCCCCTTATTAAATCCAATATGGGGATAAAACCAGGGACAGACTTGGTCCAGGGACAGTGTCCTCAATCAGAGGACTGTCCCCTGAAACTGGGGATGTCTGGTGGTCACCCTATACTACAGAATATGTTGCTAAACCTGGTGGGGATGGGGGAGTCTAAAAAAAAAGACTAAAGAGATACAGGCACAACTGTGCTCCACATATCAGTGCCCATCAGTTCCACCTATCAGTGCAGCCTCATCAGTGCCACTTCATAATTATTATTTATGGTACCAGTGGCGGCTGGTGCTCAACATTTTTTAGGGGGCGCAAACAAACATCAATTGCAGCCTCACTGTGCCCATTAATTGTCGCCACTGTGCCATCAAACGCATCCACTGTGCCATCAAGCGCAGCCACTGTGCCATCAATTGTCGCCACTGTGCCATTAATTGTCACCACTGTGCCATCAAACGCAGCCACTGTGTCATCAATTGTCGCCACTGCGCCATCAAAAGCCATCAATTTTCGCCACTGTGCCATCAAACGCAGCTACTGTGCCATCAATTGTCCCCACTGTGCCATCAAACGCAGCTATTGTGCCATCAAGCGCAGCCACTGTGCCATCAATTGTCGCCACTGTGCCATCAATTGTCGCCACTGTGCCATCAAAAGCAGCCACTGTGCCATCTATTTGGACACACTGCCACTGTATGGTACTATTATAGTGCCGTCAATTTACACAGTGCTTTACATACACATTGTACATTCACATCAGTCCCTACCCTCAAGGAGCTTACAATCCAAGGTACCTAACTCACATTTATATACTGGGGCCAATTTTTGGAGTCTTGGAGGGAACCGTTGTACCCAGAGGAAACCCACGCAGGCATAGGGAGAACATGCAAACTCCAGGCAGGTAGTGTCGTGGTCGGGATTTAAACCAGCGACTTTTTTACTGCTAGGCGAGAGTGCTACCCACTACACACACCACTGTGCCGCCTCATCAGTGCCCATCAGTGCAGCCTATCAGTGCAGCCTCATCAGCGCACATCAGTGAAGGAGAAAAATTACCTGTATAATAAATTATAAAAAAAGTTTTTTTTAGGGCTGTGCAAATTAACTTTTAATTGATCGATTAATCTTTAATTTTTTTGATCGATCAAAATCTTTTTGATCGATCAAAATCTTTTTGATAGATTAAAAATTCTTTTGATTGGTACTCACCTCTCCGCCGGCTTCTGGGCCTTCAGGGAGTTCCGTCGGAAATCCGGTAACGTCATGGACACTGGCGGGGCTTGCCGTGTCCATCTGAAGGGCTCCTTTGCTGTGCCTTCATATCTGCATGCCGGCGGACTCGATCGCCTCACAGTGAGGAGGAACGGGGAGATGCTGATGTAAACAAGCATCTCCCCGCTCTGCCTAGTGACAATGACAGTGATCACTGCTTCCTGTAATCGGAAGCGGTGATCACTGTCTTGTCACACACAGCTCATCCCCCCTACAGTAAGAAACACTCACTAGGGCACACTTAACCCCTACAGCGCCGCCTAGTGTTTAACCCATTCACTGCAAGTGTAATTTTCACAGTTATCAGTGCATTTTGATAGCACTGATCGCTGTAAAAATGACAATGGTCCCAAGAATGTGTCAAAAGTGTCCGATGTGTTCGCCATAATGTTGCAGTCAGGATAAAAATTGCTGATCGCCGCCGTTACTAGTAAAAAAATAAAATATTAATAAAAATTCCACAAAACTATCCCCTATTTTGTAGACTCTATGGGCCAGATTCTCTAAGATCCTGCGGCGGCGTCGCGTAAGCTATTTACACTACGCCGCCACAACTTACTGGAGCAAGTGCCCTATTCTCCAAGCACTTGCTCCGTAATTTGCGGCGGCGTAGTGTAAATGGCCCGGCGTATGGCCGCGTAATTCAAAGGGGGCGGCTTGTATTTAAATTAAGCGCGCCCCCGTGCCGATCGAACTGCGCATGCACCGGCCGTACAAATAGCCCAGTGCGCATGCTCCAGCTCACGACGGAAAACGTCAATGAAGCCAACGTGAGCGTCATTGACGTAAAGCCCTATTCGCGAACGACTTAGTAAAACGACATAAACGACGGAAAAAGACGACGCTGTCCCGACACCATACTTAACTTGGCATACGACGGACCTTCGTAAACGTACCCCTCATATAGCAGGGGTAGGTTTACGATTACGGAAACGATGTTAACGACGACGAGGCGGCGCAAAAACATTCAGGAATCGGCGTATCAGGCTCATTTGCATAGTCAAGTGAGAAAACAACGTAAACACCACTTAGCGGCCAGAGAAGAATTACATCTAAGATCTGACGGTGTAAGTGTCTTACACCTGTCGGATCTACGCCGTATCTATGCATAAGTGATTCTAGGAATCACACGCATAGATACCTGGGCCAAAAAACAGAGATACACCGTCGGATCTCTTTTGAGAATCTGGCCCTATAACTTTTGTGCAAACCGATCAATAAAACCTTTTTTTCAAATATGTTGAAGAATACGTATCGGCCTAAACTAAGGAAAAAAAAAAAAATTTATATATTTTTTGGGTATATTTATTAAAAAAAGTTAAAAATATTGAATTTTTTTCAAAATCGTCGCTCTATTTTTGTTTATAGCGCAAAAAAATAAAAAACGCAGAGGTGATAAAATACCACCAAAAGAAAGCTCTATTTGTGGGAAAAAAAGGACATCAATTTTGTTTGGGAGCCACGTCGCACGACCCCACAATTGACAGTTAAAGCGACGCAGTGCCGAATCGCAAAAAGTGGCCTGGTCTTTGACCAGCAAAATGGTCTGGGGCTGAAGTGGTTAATATAGTAATAGAGCTGTGTAAAGGTAACAATACTGATGCAACAACATTTGTAGATAAATAGAACCATTTTTTTTTTAAATTAAATGGAAAGACCAACTACAGTATAAACAAGTCAGAGACATATCCTATGTATCTTAATCAGAACGGAACCCTGGCCATCCGGGGTATGTCTTCAGCAGTATATTAACCTTTATATGCAGCATAGCTCAGTTCTATAGCATTGAAGTCCTTTAGGTTTCATGTCATCACTATGAACGCGACACAAATCATATGAGCTACTATTCTACCATCAGCTCTCAACAAACTGTCTACCAACATATTTCTTTGCCAAGTGCATCCTATGGAATGTGAGTGACACAAACCAATACCATCGCTTTATTTAGCTTCTCTTACCACTCCACAGATGTACATTCACACCTTGTGCTTGTCACTCTGTAATACATATAATCAGCCTCTCTATACCTTCAAAATACATTTACAGCCTACAGTACTTGTGCCTAACTTTGTCCAAGTGTAGATAATATATATTATTTAAGTTCTATGTTATGTATTATATATTCAAATTCATCTACTGGGGTCCAGGGGTAATCAAACGAGTAAATAGTTAACCACTTCAATACAGAGCACTTCCCCCCCTTCCTGCCCAAGGCCAATTTTCAGCTTTCAGTGCTGTCGCTATTTAAATGACAATTTGGCAGTCATGCTACACTGTTCCCAAACAAATGTATACCGGTAATTTTGTTCTTACAAATAGAGCTTTCTTTCGGTGGTATTTGATCACCTCTGCGTTTTTTTTTTTTTTTTACGGAAATTTATAAAAAATAAATTGTAAATAAGTACGTTTTCTCCTTCACTGATGGTCACAGGTGAGGCTGCACTGACGGCCACTGATAAGGTGGCACTGATAAGCGCAGATGAGGTGGCACAAATGAGGTGGCACTGATGGGTGTAGATGATGGGCACTGATATGCAACACTGATGGGCTCTGATAGGTGCCACTGATATACAGCACTGATGGGCACTTATAGGCGGCACAGATGGGCACCCATAGGTGGCACTGGTGGGCGACACTGATGGTAACTGGAAGGTGGGCACTGATGGGCATGGATGGGCACTGATAGTTGGCACTGATGGACACTGATGAGTGGCACTGATTGACACTGATGGCACTGATGGGCATCACTGATTAGGAGGCACTGGCAGGTATTGCTCGTGGACACTGTCTGGCATAATGTGTGGGGACACATTGCCACCCATGGCCACCAGGGATGCCTGGTAGTCATCAGTGGTAGCCATCCCTGGTTGTCCTGGTTGCAGCCCTGGTGGTCCAGTGTGGGCACCCATGGGGGAGCTGTGCTGATAAACAATCAGCACAGACCACCGCTGTCAGGAGATCGGCTCTCCTCTACTTGCATCTGTCAGACGCAGTGGCTGCATCCTAAACAGCTTCCTTTACCTTAGTTCAGTCCTCCTTCACTTACCCCAACCTTCCATTTTGCTTTTAAAAGTCCTTATTTCTTCTGAAAAATCCTCACTAAATGTTCTTCTGTCTGTAACTCCACACAGTAATGCAAGGCTTTTTCCCTGGTGTGGAGTGTCATGCTCGCCCCCTCCCTTGGACTACAGCAGAGTCAGGATGCTCTCTACATTGCAGATAGAGAAAGGAGCTGTGTGTTAGTGGGCGTCTTGTCTCTCCTCTAGTCCAAGGGAGGGGGCGAGCATGACACTCCACACCAGGGAGAAAGCTTTGCATTACTGTGTGGAGCTGCCGTCTGTCCCCCCCCCACATACCTCTCTCTGCTGTCTTCGGGACTCCATCCTTCCCCCAGCCGCCGAGTCTGTCTCCTGTCCCTGCCGCCGATGTACACAGTGAGGCCGCGTACACACGAGGAGAAATGTCTGCTGAACCTGGTCCGCAGACCAGTTTCCGCGGACATGTCCGATCGTGTGTACGGCCTAGCGGACAGGTTTCCAGCGGACAAAAGTTTCTAAGCATGCTGGAAACCTGTCCGTCGGACATGTCCGCTGGTTAGTACGCCTAACCAGCGGACCAAAATCCCGCGCATGCGTCAAATTGATTCGACGCATGCATGGAAGCATTGAACTTCCCGGTTAGAGCACATCGGTGACTTCTACGTCGCCGCGTTCTCTGTCCGCGGGGATTTTGGTCTGATGGTGTGTACACACATCAGACCAAAACATCCCAGGAGACATGTCCGATGAAAACGGTCCTTCGGACCTGTCTCATCGGACATGTCTCCTCGTGTGTACGCGCGGCCTGAGAGGGGTGAGCTGTGCTCTTCCCATCTCAGCTGTGACAGGAGTTCTAGCACATTGCTAGGACTCCTGTTTTGGAGGTGACAGGGTCAATAAAGAGAACCTGTCACCTCCAATTGCTATCACACAGGGAATTGTTTTCTCCTGTGTGATAGCAATAAAGTTAAGTGAATTTTTTTTATAAAAAAAAAAAAAAAAATAAGAAGAAATAATAATTAAATGAATAAAATAAATTAATAAAATAAATAAGTAAATAAAAAGTAAAGAATAATAAAAATTATATTAAAAATAAGAAGACAATTATACAAAAATAAAAAAAAGTAAACAACAAGCTACAAAATAAAAATGCGCCCCTGCCATCCAGTTGCCATTCTCCATTGATTTAGGGGGGGTGGTTTGATTGGCGGGGAGAGGGTGCATTGCGGAACCTGGCAGGGAGAGCAAATCTGGCCCTACCTATGGATGCACTGTGTAAAAGTATACAGTAAAGTATATCTCAAGCCAAAAATTGTTTCATTTTTTAAGAGTATGGAATTGTTAAGTCCCCTGTCAATGTGCCACCTGTGTGTTAATGGCTTTAATGAAAAGATTTCCCTTCACTTCCTGTCTTTTTAGTACAGGAAGTGAGAGGGAATCTCTTAAAAGTTGTCACCGCACAATGTGTCCCCTTTTCTATTTCCCACCATCCCTATTCTGTTGACATTTTCACTCCCAGTGACAAGGATTACCAGGTCCAAAAGAGATGATAAATCTCCCCAGCAGGGAAAAAAACAGGGGTTTTAACCCCTCACTACTATTCAAAACAAAAATTGGGGTATTTAGATACACTTTTCCAAAATGCTCTTCATGTAAAAAAAAATGTAAATATGATATATTGACATATTAGATATATAACATATTGATATCATTTTTATATTTTCTCAGTTGCAAAATCCCCAGATAAGAATCACTCATGTCATAAATGACCTGATAACTCTAATTACAATTATTCATAACAAACAAATAAAAGCAATCATACTGCAATGTAGCGAGGCATCAACATTCCAAGTTTAAATCTGTCTATTGAGAAAACCTATTTTCGACTATTCTTTAGGGACATCTAAACAGTGCATGAATTCAATGCATACAACATTTACAAAACTTCATTACAAATTGAAACATTCTGAACTCCCATTTTTCTTCCTATGAGAGTTCACCTTTTCTTGTAATTTATTTTTTAGCAGAATAATGTTGCAACAAGAAAAGTGCATGTATGCAAAAGCCATTTATCATCAGCCACTTCTGTGCTTACAACTCACTGAGGTAATTTAGGTGCTTTTAATCGAAAGAAAGTTCAGGTTGATATGAAGTGCTTTTCTTTCCCCGATAGGTTTTTAATGGAAAATGTTGTAAATCAGATGAAACCAAATAAATCTTTTTTTTTTTTTGTGATTATTGGTCAATGCAGAATATAAAATAGAAATCCATCCTGTGACTATCCTATACAAGGTCTCCCATAGGTGCAGCTAATTTAATAACATTCTTTGTTGGCGCTATTATCTTTAGTGTATAATTTTTTTTATTTTTTGGGGGGTTATTAAATCAAAAAGAAATGATGATGGATAGAGTGTGGTAGAGTTAAAAAAAATCTGATTTTATTTTAGAAATGCGTAAAGAGAATAAGAGTGCCACGCTAACATTATAGGAGTCCAAATATATTTATTTATTCAAAGGAGTCCAAGGATGCAGACTACTGTCCAACACATTTCCGGGACTATAAGGTTATAGTCTTCATCAGGGCCAAATGGAATATAAAGTTGTATATGTATATCATATAATGGAAATAATAATGATAATAAGAAATAAGAGTATATAAAGATGAGGGTAAGTATAAAATAGAACTAAAAAGGTACTTGTGTATAAAATTCCTTTCCTGGTTTTAAAACATCATAGGGATTCCATATATAAAAAAGAAAATAGTACTACAAAAATTGAAATTTTCCTATCAAATACTTACCGTAATTTTCCTTTCCTAATAATCTCCATGGCACCACATGTTTGGGTAGCCCCGCCCTCATTCCTACCTCATAGGAACCCACTCCCATAAATGTTCATGTTCCGTAACTAGCCTACTCAGGACACTGGGAGGGAACACCTGTTGCCATGGAGCGCATCAGGAAAGAAATATTATACAGGAGGATGGCAGTAGAAAAAATAAGATCTAAAGGGCACCATAACCGCTTGCTAACCAGCCGCCGTCATTATACGGCGGCAGGTTGGCACGGCTGTGCAAATCGCCCTAGGCTCTTAAAGTGGCCGACATACAACTAGGGCGATTTGCACAGCCGTGCCAACCTGCCGCAGTATAATGACGGCGGCTGGTTAGCAAGCGGTTAAGGTGCCCTTTAGATCTTATTTTTTCTACTGCCATCCTCCTGTATAATATTTCTTTCCTGATGCGCTGCGACGCCGGAGCTGATGTGCGTGGCCAGCGGCCACAATGTCCGCGATCGCTCCACAGAAAGCCAGAACGGGGATCTGTGTATGTAAACAAACAGATCCCCATTCTGTTTAGATGCCTTTTATATGGCATTGAGATGGATTTTTTTTTACTAGTAATGGCGGTGATCTGTGATTTTTTTTGTGGTATTGCAACGTTGCCGCAGACTGGTTGGACACTTTGATACATTTTTGGGACCATTGACATTTACAGAGCGATCAGTGCTATAAATATGCTCTGGTTAGTATGTAAATGTCACTGGCAGGGAAGGGGTTAACACTAGGGGGCGATCAAGGGGTTAACCATGTTCCCTATTGTGTGTTCTAACTGTGGGGGGAAGGGGACTCACTATAGGAGATGACAGATTGTGTTTTCTACTTTGTAGAAAGACACAATCTGTCCTTCTCTCCTCAGACAGCATGGAGATCTGTGTGTTTACACACACAAATCTGCTCGTGCACGCAATCATGCGTGGCCGGTGGCGATCGTGCGCCCTCTGGTGGCTCTCCTGGGCGAAGCCGTCTATATACGGGATTTCGACCAGGAGAGCCATTCTGCCACAGTATATCTGCGTGAGCCGGTTGGGAACCGGTTAACATTTTTGTGATTTTTCCTTTAAAAAAAAAAATGCTTAAAGAAAAAGAAACACAAGTGCAATCCTTTGCATGTGTGGATACCATGCAGAAGAGCAAAGACACCATAAAAGGAAGTTTCCCAGTAATGTTTGTCATTTTTTTAATAATTAAGTTATGCCATATGACTATTTTGGAATGAATATTGCTTAGATGTTTTGTTTATAGCAATATGAATAATCACACACAAACTAGGAGTCTGAAATAACTAGGAACTAGGACCATGGAATATAACTTATATATATAATATATATATATATATATATTCAAAATAATAACAAAAACATTTTTTTCATTATGGATCTTTTGTCATCTATGTGGGAAATTTTTCTGACGCCTCAATGGGAAGCGAGAGGATAGCTTTCCAATGTGAGGGAAATCCACTCTTATAAAAAAATTATGTTTTTAAAAAATGTAATTTAAAACGATCATGTGTGGGCTTCACATCATTTTTCGGGTTCTGAAAAATGACAATTTTTTTTTTCCAAACATGCTGAATTTTTAAACGACGTTTTAAACAATGCCGTTTTTGGGTTGTAAAAAATGATCGTGTGTGGGCTAAAACGATGTGAAAAACCTGCGCATGCAAGTTATGAGACGGGAGCGCTCGTTCTGGTAAAACTACCAATCGTAATGGAGTAAGCACATTCTTCACGCTGTAACAGACAGAAAAGCGCAAATCGTCTTTTACTAACACAAAATCAGCTAAAGCAGCCCAAAGGGTGGCGTCATCCAAATGGATCTTCCCCTTTATAGTGCCGTCATACTTGTTGTACATCACCGCACTTTGCTAGAGCATTTTTTTAAAACGACCGTGTGTGGGCAACATCGTTTTAATGATGAAGTTGGAAAAAACATTGGTTTTTCAACACGCTGAAAAACGTCGTTTTTTTCATGCCGAAAAACGATTGTGTGTGCACGACATAATGCCGCGTATACGCGGTCGGAATTTCCAACAAGACAAGTTTGATATGAGCTTTTGGTCAGAATCTCCGACTGTGTGTAGGCCCCACAGCAAAATTTGACAGCTGGTTCTTAAATTTTCAAATGGGAAAAGTTCTTGTTGGAAATTCTGATTGTCTGTATGCAATTCCCATACACAAAAAAACACGCATGCTCTGAATCAATTTGACACATGGTCGGAATCATTGAATATAATTTTTCTCGGCTTGTTGTAGTGTTGTATGTCACCGTGTTCTTGAAGGACGAACTCTCCTACAACATTTGTGTGATCGTGTGTATGCAACACAAGTTTGAGCCAAAATTCTGTCTGAAAAAAATCCATGGTTTGTCGCAATTTCCGATTGTGTGTACGTGGCATTAGACAGTTGTCAAACAAATGTCCCTATTGGAAGATTTCCCCTCTATTCCTGTTCTGGTAAAAACTCTATGGCCCGGATTCACAAATCACTTACGCCGACGTATCTCCAGATACGCCGCGTAAGTACAAATATGCGCCGTTGTATCTGTGCGCCGAACCCACAAACTTAGATACGCCTAAAAACAGACTTTATCCGATCGACGTAACTTGCCTACGCCGGCGTAGAGTGGGCACATATTTGTGCTGGATGCATGTGGCTTTCCCATTGATTTTCTATTCAAATATGCAAATGAGGGAGATACGCCAATTCACGAACGTTCACAGCGCATGATTTAAGCAGTTTGCGTAAGTTTTACTTTTGGCGTAAAGTTATTCCCCATAGATGAGGCACAACCCATGCAAAGGTATGGACCAGGGAACACATGCCTACGTATTTTACGTTGGACGTCTGTGAATATGGGCCGATGTGGGTCTGGCTGGGCGTAGGTTACGTTCACGGCGTACACAGTGATCAGGTGTATCTTAGGCAGTTGTTCTGACGTGGTTGTACGCATGCGCACGGGGATACATCCATGTCCCGACGCATGCGCAGCTCATTTTAAGGAATTGTCTGGTGCCCGGCACATCATTTGCATGGGGTCACGCTTCATTAGCATGGATCACACCCACTTCCAGCCCACTTCCACCTACTTCCACCTACGCTGGCTTACGCCTACGAATATACACTACGCCAGTGCAGAGTTGGGAGCATTTGCTTTGTGGATTCCATGCTTGCCTCTCCGAGCTGCGCCAGCGTAGCGTAAAAGAGATACGCTACGGCGGCATTAAAGATGCGCCGATGTATGTGAATCCGGGCCATTCTTTCTATTTGCCCTGCTTATCAGTGTTGTGGAAGTGAAGGTACCTCAACATTTCGGATTTACCTTCACATCCATGGCACTGGTAATAATTAGGGCAGTTAGAGAGAATGGTACTCCCCAATAGGGACACAGACAGCAATTATAACCTGACAATGGTTTTACCCCCACACCACTCCACCTAAATTAAAAAAAAAATTGCCTTTAGTTATAATTTAATTGCAGAGAGGTCTGTAATGGCGTTTACATCAATACAAACTAATAATGAAAAAAAAAAGGTTCCTGTGTGCTTAAACATGGTTTAAGAAAAAGCTCACCCATCCATTTCCTAATTGTAATGCATGTCACTAGTCTTAATGTACATTATTCATTTACCTAATTACATGCTCCACTGACAGAGGAATTTATCAACAAACATAAAATTCAGTCAGTTGTATCGTTTTCTATTTAAGAAAAAGAGGGGGGAGGGGGTGACATTAGCATTCAAATATGTTTAATGGTTATATACCTGGATAAGAGACCCTTATTACTTGTCACAAGAGCCGTTATCAAGTACTAAAAGTATTAGTTCATATTCCTATTATATCCCTAGTAACAGATATTTTCTGTTTTCTTGTAACATTGCTTGAAATTACTGAATAACATCAGATCTTCAAGTACAGTAAATAATCATAAATGTTAAAGCAACTGTCACTTACCTGGCTCGTGAGCCTGACGTGTAGAGGAGGGCCTCTCGTAGCACCACAGCTTGTGGGTCACTGAAGGTGATACAGCAGCCACAGAAGCACAGTGATGTAGGAGTGCCTGAGATCAGTCTAGTAGTCTGTATGTCTGGTTGTCCATGGACAGATGTGCAGGCTGGTGGTGGTTTAGGCAAACCAGAGCCGTGGCAGGCTGGGATTGCAGCTGGAGCAGGAACCAGATATGATTTGCAGAGCTGTGACAGGCTGGATGAGCAGGTGCAGGGTGAGAGGAATTGTGTCTGCGTGTGTGCGCATGCGCACCCGCAAATTCCGGCGCACATGCGTGTGCCTGTTAGCCGTTCTTCAGGAAATACCATGTGCATGTGGATAGCTCCAGCACCAGGAGAGCTCTTTCTGTAAGTGGGGGCTCTGATGTTAAAGGGGAGCTCTGATGGTAATGTAGGGCTCTGATGTTACAGGGGGACATTAAAGGTAAAGGTTTTTTTCTATATCCATCAGTCACTGGACTGTGAGAAATTAGGTTTAGAACTGAACTGCACTGCCCAATTTCTCACAGTCAGGACAGTGCTACATGTCAGCTAACAGAACTCTTTTACTTCTTAATTTTAGATAGAAGTAAAAAAAAATGCTGATGGCTGACAAAGATGGTACAGTGGAACCTCGGTTTAAGAGTAACATTTTAACAAGCGTTTTGATTTAATTCTGAGTTGGTTTGCGAGTGTTGCGGGTGCCCAACAGCGACAATCACAGCCGATCACCCCTCGTTCGTCAATGTTTGGAAAGACACGGAAATTCACAGTCTCCCAGCCTTTCCGATGTTTACCGAGGACAGCTGACGTGTCCTCGGGCCTTTCCATCCATTTTCGACCTGTTTCCGATTACTAGGGATGAGGCGAACACCCACCCCCGTTCGGTTCGCACCAGAACCTTCAAATGGACCGAACGTGTGCGCTAACATTTCGAGCCCCATTAGCGTCTATGGGACTTGAACGTTCGAATTCAAAAGTGCTCATTTTAAAGCCTAATATGCAAGTTATTGTCGAAAAATGGGTTTGGGGACCTGGATCTTGCCCTTGGGAACATGTATCAATGGGAAAAAAAATTAAAAACTCTTTTTCTGGAGCAGCGATTTTAATGATGCTTAAAGTGAAAAAAAAAATGAAACATTTCTTTAAATATCCTACCTGCTGGGTGTCTATAGTATGCCTGTGAGGTGGCACGTGTTTAGAACTGTCCCTGCACAAAATGACATTACTATAAGAAAAAAGTAATTTAATACTGCTTGTGGCTTTAATGTAATGTTTGGTCCCTGCAATATGGATGAAAATCACTGAAAAAAATAGCATGGGTTTCCCCGCCCCCACTCCCCCCAGATCATTACAAGACCCTTGGGCCCTATATACTTTGAACAGCAGTATACAAACAAGACAGGGACTGTAGGTTTGTTGTTAAGTAGAATCTGAACCATGTCATACTTTGCTGCTGCATATTGCACAATTTCCTAAAGAGACACTCAACAAACTACATGACACTTGTGCCTGATAAGGCCATTGATGTTCCAGTGGCGGGCCGTGAGGCTAGCCATACAGGCTTGGCCCCCCAAAGCGCACGTGCTGTGTGGCAACAATATGTCGATTATTTTAGGGGTAGGGGGGGGCCATTCCAATGCCAGATCTTGGTTTACACACAGCTCTTCCCGTTCTTCAGCTCCGGGGACCGGGCCGTGGGCGCGTGCCATGGGCGTGACCCACGGCTGGGCACAAACAGAGGACATACCTGTACGTGCATATGCCCAACCATGCCATTCTGCCAATGTAAATGTGCAGGAGGCGGTCCTTAACCGGTAAACAGTGGCAGAAAAATTGAGCCTTAGGCACTGGTGCTGGTGCCACAACACTGCAACCCCTCACAGATACTGTAATTGAAGCACAGCAAAGAGCCTGATGCAAAGTATTGCATCAAAATTTTTTATTACACGCCCCTGTTGAACAGGGGCAGAAAAATTGGGCCTTAGGCACTGGTGCTGGTGCCACAACACTGCAACCCCTCACAGATACTGTAATTGGAGCGCAGCAAAGAGCCTCATGCAAAGTATTGCATCAACATTTTTTATTATACGCCCCTGTTAAACAGGGGCAGACAAATTGGGCATTAGGCACTGGTGCTGGTGCCACAACACTGAAACCTCTCACAGATACTGTAATTGGAGCGCAGCAAAGAGCCTCATACAAAGTATTGCATAAAAATTGTTATTATACGCCCCTATTAAACTGGGGCCGAAAAATTGGGCCTTAGGCACTTGTAGCGGTGCCCAGAACCAACAATGTTCTTACAAGCTATCAGCAAGATCATTGAGGAGGAAAAGGATATTCAGTCAGCATAACAGGACAGTCACTCAGCATCAGCATAGGCAGTCTCTAAGGGATCTGACATTTCAAAAAATTATTTAGTTACATCAGCATCAGGTGCTTGGTAGCTGGTGGTGATCCAAGCCAGATTGATTTTTATGAAGGTTAGTCAATCTACGGAGTCAGTGGAGAGGCGCACCCTGTGATCGGTCACAAAGCCTCCAACAGCCCTGAATGTGCGTTCTGAAAGAACGCTGGATGCAGGACAAGGAAGCAGCTCAATTGCGTTCTGTGCAAGCTCTGGCCAGTGATCCATTCTCAAGACCCAGTAAGCCAGAGAATTTTCGGTGGGAAAGGTGTCAGTTGTCCCTGTTGCAGGGCAGAGAGGAGGTTGGTGCCATTGTCGCTAACCACCATTCCTGGCTTAAGCTGGCATGGCGTCAACCACCTCTGAGCCTGCCCCTGCAGAACTGCCAGAACCTCTGCCCCAGTGTGACTCCTGTCTCCCAAGCACACCAGCACACCAGCTCTAGGACTGCATGGCATCTCTTTGCCTGCATTCCTGTGTAGCCCCTCGTACGCCTATGGAGCACCGCTGGTTCCGAGGACACATCAGCACAGGAAGAGGCCACAGAGGAAGAAGAAGAGGAGGGGGTGGAGGAGAGAGGTGTGTCACAACCAGTAGTAGTATTTTGGAGGCGTGGTGGCGGAACACTACTATACCTTGCCCTGCGTTCTTCCCAGCTGCCAGCAGAGTCACCCAATGTGCCGTGAAAGACAGGTAACGTCCCTGGTAATGCCTGCTGGACCATGAGTCAGTGGTAATATGCACCTAACCACTGACCGCCCTGTCCAGCGAGGCATGGACATTGCCTTCCACATGGCGATAGAGAGCCGGAATCGCCTTCCGTGAGAAAAAGTGGCGTTTGGGAACTTGCCACTGAGGTTCCACAAACTCACGGAAGGGGGCAGAATCTACCAACTGAAAAGGCAGCAGTTGAAGTGATAGCAATTTCGCTAAGCTAGCATTCAACCGCTGGGCATGTGGATGGCTGGGAGAATACTTATTTCGGCGCTGCAGTAGCTGGGGCAGGGAAATTTGTCTGGTACAATCTGTCATCGGTGTACCAATAGTAGTTTGCCCGCATGTACTACTAGGTTGTGACACACCTAATTCTACACCTTCAGTCCTATCAGTGCAGGCTTCAGAGAGGACTGAGGGTATAGTGGGGTTGGAGATCCAAGTTAAAGAGGGGCAAGGGGAGGTCTGCTTTGTTCTTTGGTGTGGGTCTTTGAGCTATGCTTGCCAACGAACTGCATGGCAGGTTGACATATGTCTGGTCAAGCATGTGGTGCCCAAGCGGGTGATGTTTTGACCACGCGAGATACGCTTGAGACATATGTTGCAAATAGCAACGGTGCGATCTGATGCACATGTCTTAAAAAAGGCCCACACCAAAGAACTTTTGCAGTAACGCTGAGACACAGCAGCGCCCTGCATAGACGTAGCTCTGCGTTGTAATGCAGTTGGTGTTCTGCCCTTAAGATGGCCCCTGGAGGGCATCCTGCCTCATTGGTGATGTGTCTGTGCCTCCTCCTCCTCCCCCTCTCTCTTATCAGGCACCCACGTACAGTCAGTGACCTCATCATCCCCTCCCTCCTCATCACTGTCGAAAACCTGGCAGTATGCTGCCGCTGTGGGAACATGACTGCCAGATCGCTGTCCTTTTTGGGCACCCCCTCTCTCTGGGCTCACATTACTTCCTTCCTCTATCTGTGTTCCATCATCAGAGCCTTTAAAACGCTGTGCATCCTCATGCAGCATGTACCCAACACTGTGTTCAAACAGTTCGGGGGACTCCTCAGGAGGACATGGTGGGACTAGGGAAGGAGTTAGTGATGCCATTGAGCAGAGGGAAGAGGAAGCCTTGGCAGCTACTTTGCCAGACAACGTACCCTGAGCCTGGGTGAGAGAGGATAAGGAGGATGAGGATGGCTTGGTCATCCACTCTACCAAGTTTTTTGCATGTTGAGGCTCAACATGGATAGCTCCCGAAAACAAGGAAAAGCGTGTCCAATGGCCACATGCTGAAGAGGATGCACTGTGTCCAAGACCAGCACTGTTGCCTCTAGACGCAGAGCCTGCTTGCCCTCGTGACTCTCTGCCTCTCCTTTTTGCCCTTCCAGACATTATAATGGCCTGCAGAGCACAAAGTCAGTACACACACCTCGTAGCTTTAGGTGCAAACTGCAGAGGACACGTGCATTACACACCAAGTAGGTTTATGTGCAAACTAATGAGCACACTTGCAGTATACACCAAGTAGGTTTAGGTGCAAAGTAATAAGTACACTTGCAGTATACACCAAGTGGGTTTAGGTGCAAAGTAATAAGTACACTTGCAGTATACACCAAGTGGGTTTAGGTGCAAAGTAATGAGCACACTTGCAGTATACACCAAGTGGGTTTAGGTGCAACGTAAGAAGTACACTTGCAGTATACACCAAGTGGGTTTAGGTGCAAAGTAATGAGCACACTTGCAGTATACACCAAGTGGGTTTAGGTGCAAACTAATGAGCACACTTGTAGCATACACCAAGTAGGTTTAGGTGAAAAGAAATAAGCACACTTGCAGTATACACCAAGTGGGTTTAGGTGCAAAGTAATGAGCAAATGTGCAGTATACACCAAGTAGGTTTAGGTGCAAAGTAATAAGCACACTTGCAGTATACACCAAGTGGGTTTCGGTGCAAAGTAATGAGCACACTTACAGTATACACCAATTGGGTTTAAGTGCAAACTAATGAGCACACTTGCAGTATACACCAAGTGGGTTTAGGTGCAAAGTAATGAGCAAACTTGCAGTATACACCAAGTGGTTTTAGGTGCAAAGTAAGAAGTACACTTGCAGTATACACCAAGTGGGTTTAGGCACAAAGTAATGAGCAAACTTGCAGTATACACCAAGTGGGTTTAGGTGCAAAGTAATGAGCACACTTGCAGTATACACCAAGTGGGTTTAGGTGGAAAGTAATAAGTACACTTGCAGTATACACCAAGTGGGTTTAGGTGCAAACTAATGAGCACACTTGCAGTATACACCAAGTGGGTTTAGGTGCAGAGTAAGAAGTACACTTGCAGTATACACCAAGTGGGTTTAGGTGTAAAATAATAACCACACTTGCAGTATACACCAAGTGGCTTTAGGTGCAAAGTAATGAGCAATCTTGCAGTATACACCAAGTGGCTTTAGGTGCAAAGTAATGAGCACACTTGCAGTATACACCAAGTGGGTTTAGGTGCAAACTAATGAGCACACTTGCAGTATACACCAAATGGGTTTAGGTGAAAACTAATAAGCACACTTGCAGTATACACCAAGTGGGTTTAGGTGCAAACTAATAAGCACACTTGCAGTATACACCAAGTGGGTTTAGGTGCAAACTAATAAGCACACTTGCAGTATACACCAAGTAAGTTTAGGTGCACTGAGCACACGGGCAATACAACACGTGAGAACACTGCAGCTAGCACAATCAACTGCCCGACAAATTGGGAAGAACTAATCTAACTAAACCATACAGTGTATAAATATATGTACAACACCTGGGATGTATATATATCCTCTACACACTGTAAATTTAACTGACTAGCCTGCCTGCTCTATCTAGCTAGAAAAAAAGACAATCTCTCTCTCTCTCTCTCTCTGGCCTCGTACACACGATCAAATCTGTCTGCTGGAAACGGTCTGCTAGACCGTTTCAGCAGACAGATTCGATCGTGTGTACGGGCGAGCCGACGGATTTGGCCACCCGACAGATTGCTTACCAATCTGTCGGCTGGGAACCCGTCCGCCCGACATGTCTGCTGGTTAGTACGCATGAATGGTTTCGACGCATGCGCGGAAGTGTTTTACTTCCTGGTGCGGTGACGTGGCGGCGTCAACGTCACCACCACGTCACCGACACGTCAGCGCGCTGTCTGCTGGCGGGGATTTTGGTTTGCTCGTGTGTACACGCGAGCAAACCAAAATGCCAGCAGACAGATTTGTTCAAATCGGTCGGACAGACCGTTTTGAACAAATCGATTGCCTCGTGTGTACGAGGCCTCTCTCTGTCTGATCTGAAACCAGCGCCGGAACACACTACACGAGGCCACCCTGCAGGTGGCCTTTTATAGTGTGGGGCGTGTACTAAAGCCCTGAGCCATAATTGGACAAAGCCAAGCCACCCTGGCTTTGGCCAATTACGGCTCTCTGTACTGACGGTGCTGTGATTGGCCAAGCATGTGGGTCATAGAGCATGCTTGGCCAATCATAAGCAAGCAATGCCGCAGTGAATTATGGGCTGTGGCGCGTCACTTGAATTTGACGCGAACAACCTGTTTTGTTCATATTTCGACATACGTTTGACTCGAACTTAACGCTCATCCCTACCGATTACCATAAAATTGGCAAATGCTGTGTCTTAGAGGAGTGTGTGCTTTCTAGTAGATTAAAGTAACTTGGGATGTCCTGTTCTCTGAATTGTATCCAGAAGTGGACCGATTCCTTCAGTGGCAGTATATAGATGTGTTCTATCTCTTCCTGGGCACTGCATGGGAAACGCATTGGGTAGAATGGAGAAAACATTCTTCAAATGTTTGTTAAACACCGAGATGTCTGTATAAATGATCCGCTTTTATTTTGTATATGTATTTTTTTGTTTGTATTTCACTTTTGAAAACTATTTTTAGATGCTAAAATGAATTGATATAATTTATACATATTTGTTGGTGTGCTGTTAGCCATTAAAGTCCCAGGTTCCTATGGGGGATACACTCTTCTTTGATTTATTTCTATAGATGTTCTCTATGGCACCCTTTGGGATCTAGTAAAAAAACATAAAAAAGTTAGATCCTGAAGGCTCAGTTATACTGCTGACCTTTATGAAGGCAAAGAATCGCTGGTGGTGCAAACCATACAAGAGCGCCAGGCCAGGATAGCAAGCTTGTACTTTAAAAAAGCAATTCCCTGAATGCTGTTCTTATCCAGCTTTATGTTCTGAACTGTGACCCCCATAGTTGTGGTTATTGCTGTGGGTAATGATGAAACAAATCATGGCAGATGCAGCTGAAGCAAAACCCTAGGCAAATGGTTAAGTTCACAATTGAAATATATATATATGTTTGGTATTTTACCTACCAAAGGATGTGCAGTTGGTGTTGATTTACTAAAGCCAAATAAGTTCTTTACATTGCAACAGACGCTGCACTTTGCAAGGGAATTTGCCCCAGAGCTTAGTGAGTGTGGTTTAATTTTACAAAGAATACCCAATTATGTGCAAGGAAATGTAAAAATAAAATAAAAGTTTTCTTGCACATGATTGGATGATGGAAGTCAACAGAGTGATTTTGTGACTGTAGACACCCAAGCTACTATTTATAGCACCAAATCCCGAGAAAGAATTAAACAGGCAAGAATAGTATTGGGATTCATTTAGGGTGCAGGAAAAAAAGTTATATCAAATAATTTATTTAAAAATATTTTTATTTAGATTACCAAAATAAAAAACAATAACATTGAAGTGAATAAGGTCAACAGAGCTTCACCGTATTTACTAAGCTCTGGGGAAAATGTCCTTATAGAATGCAACATCCTTTGTAAAGTGAACGGGATGTGTATGCATGTGTGGTAAAAATGGTAAGCTCTTTGGTGAAAGGTGCTGATGTGAATGTACACTATATAAAGTGTTGTTAAAATAGTTGGTCCTATTTAAATACCTGTAATAAATAATAGGGCTGTGGAAATGAACTATTAATTCCTCGATAAATTGTTAATTTTTTTAATCGATCAAAATTCTTTTGATCGGTACTCACCTCTCTGACGGCTTACGGGTCTTCAGGGAGTTCCGTTGGAGATCCGGTGACGTCACGGACAGCGGCGGGGCTTGCCATGTCCATATGAAGGGCTCCTTTGCTGTGCCTTCATATCTGCATGCCGACGGGACCTTACTATCTGCCACACACAAGGACAGTTACACTTCCCTCTATCACTTCCCTCTATCAACCTACTACAGCCATCCACTGGGAGTTGTTATAGTTCCCTTCACGGGACATCCACATGCCAAAGGACTGATGTTAAACCCTCCTCATCTGGATTCGCTGTACACATTTTTATACCAGTATCATACTTAGCTACACGTTTTTATGACTGCTTTTGGTATTACTCGCACCATTTGTAGCTACATCAATTTTATTGAAGACTATACAAGTTTTAATGCTATTCCCATCGAGCGCTGCCTTTCTGTGTTTTTTTTGTATCCTGCTATCCATTTTCCCAGTGGTTGGTAGCTGCACTGGGAATCAGCCTGCAAGGATAGCAGCTAAAAGTAGTTTGATATGTATGTGCGTTATAATTAATCGAAATTATTAATCGATTAAAAAAGAAACTAATAGTTGAACACGAAAATTGTAATCAGTAATAGTCCTGATAAATAACAATACATTTTTTACAGTGTAATCAGCTTTTTTCATTTAGCTGATGATTTTTTCCCACTATTTTTATGGCAGTTGCAGTGGAGTGTACATTTGTATGCCACCACAGAGGCCCTCATGAAGCAAGGTTTAGAATTTTTTCTTAAACTAGGCTTTCCATACACAGTAATTCCACAGATTCAGAAATAACACAATAACAACACTTCACTCACATTTACACCCACAAAGATCCACTACGGGTCACTTTCAGCTGTGGAAATTCAGCTGCACTTGCTGTAATATCTGATAGGCTGGACAAATGTTCATGAATTTGACAATATCTTGCTTATTCTGGATCTGCAGCTTTCAATCAAATCCTGTAAGGAGGGAGTGGGAGGAGAGGCTGAGCTGGGCTGTGTATGTTTATGCGGCTTGAAATGGTGGCACACGCAGGAGAGTAGGAGCCGAGAGCCGTGGCGGGGACACCAGAAGAGGAGGTTGGGGCGTGCTCTGTGCAATATCATTAAAGAGAGCGGTTAATTATTTTAGAAAAAAATTTGACTTTATAACTATTTAAATTACCCAGTTCTGGACCGCCCACCGGCCCGGATGCGTAAAACAATGTACCTGTACGTTGCTGTGTCTTCCAGGTCTGAGGCGTGCGTCCCCGGCGACTCGCTGCTGCTGTGATTGGACATAGCGGGAGCTAATCAGCGGGTCCTGCAGACCAGATGTTTGCCAGCACCGAGAGAGGCAAAACCGGCATCTGCCTATGTAAACAAGGCAGTTCGCCGTTCAGTCAGAGAGGAAGAGAGAGATGTTGTGTTTCTGCTAAGCAGGAACACACATCTCTCTTTTTCCCCAGTCAAAGCATCCCCCACACAGTTAGCAAACACTCACTAGGAGCACATTTAACCCTTTGAACGCCCTTGATGTTAACCCATTCCCTGCCAGTGTCAATAGCACAGTGACAATGCATTTTTTTTTAGCATTTATCACTGTATTGGTGTCACTGGTCCCCAAAAATTGTCGCCTAGTGTCAGATTTGTGCGCCGCAATATTGCAGTCCCGCTAAAAATCACTGATCGCCACCATTACTAGTGAAAAAATAAAAAAATATGCCATAAATATATCATAGTCATGATAACTTTTGCGCAGAACAAAATTAATATATGCTTATTGGGATTTTTTTAACCAAAAGTATGTAGCAGAATACATATTGGCCTAAATTGATGAAGAACTTTTTACTTTTTTTATTGGATATGTTTTATAGCAGAAAGTAATTAAATACCACTAGAAGAAAGCTATGTTTGTGGGAAAAATTGAAAATCAACTTTCAGTTAAAACAAGGCAGTATCGCAAAAAAATTGCCTGGTCATGAGTGAGGTGAAACATTCCGAAGTGAAGCTGAAGTGGTTAAAGAAAATAGTTGTGGCATACTTCACATATTTAAAAAGAAGGTCTGCTCCATTTAAAATAATATATTTTAAGTATTACTAACAGCAAGAAACAAAAACACAGGCAGTATAAACTGTAGCTCCACCATGCCCTGGAGGTGAGTGAAGATGGAACTCTTAGATTGGTGGTCAGTGGGGGAAAGACCCTTTACATTGGTGGTAAGTGGAAGAAAAGTCCTTGTACACTTGTACTTGAAGGCTACACTCCTGTACACTAAACTACATTTTTTACAGTGTTCACTCAATCTATCTGGATTACTGGGAGGTACAAGGGTATTGAGTAGTGGCGGCTGGTGCTCAACATTTTTGAGGGGCGCAAACAAACTGAAAAGTGCCATCAAACACAGGCACTGTGTCCATCATATGCAGCCACTGTGCCCATCATATGCAGCCACTGTGCCCATCAAATGCTGCCACTGTGCCATGAAATGCTCCCACTGTGACCATCAAATGCCGCCACTGTGACCCCTGCTGTTTGCCCGACACTTTACCTGTCTAGTTATGCAGCGATTGATGGTGAGCAGTGTCTTCTCCCATCCTCTCATTTCATCCTCTCCTAATGGCGATTGGACTCTTGATAGGCATCCAATCACAGCACCTGTCATTTCAGCCATTCAGGTAACAGATAACCAAATCAAACACCTGATTGGCGGAGAGGTGGTTCAGTGTTAGGAAAGCGAATATTCATTCTCTGTTTTAACACACCAAGCATAGCGCTCGCAGGTCACCTTTTTTGACGCCTTTTAGAGCCTATGTCCCTAATCAGGTGCTTTAAAAACACACCCGCCACTGTAATTCAGGCACCCTGTGCCCGAAAAGGATTTTGGGCGCCTGAATAGGGGGTGGCAGCGGTGGCCATGGATAGATTCACGCTATGCATGAATCTATTCATTGGTCATAGAGGGTGTGGCTGTAAAGAGGAAGCAGTGCCCGTGCGCCCTTAGTGACTCACCGCCACTGGTATTGAGAGA
Source organism: Rana kukunoris (assembly GCA_029574335.1). Classification (NCBI taxonomy): domain Eukaryota; kingdom Metazoa; phylum Chordata; class Amphibia; order Anura; family Ranidae; genus Rana; species Rana kukunoris. Next base: position 179,139,736 of record CM056054.1, read on the forward strand.
GGGCTATTTTTTCTCCACTGAGTCACAACCTGTTTGTCATCCAAACCTGTAAGGTACCAGACAATAGATATCTAGGCCCGGATTCACGACAGACTTACGCCGTTGTAAGTACAAATGTGCGCCGTAGCATCTCTGCGCCGATTCACAAAGCTAGATACGTCAAAAAGCAAGGCTTCAGCTGCCCGACGTAACTTGCCTACGCCGGCATATCATGGGCGCATAGTTACGCTGGACGCATTCGGCGTACCCATGTTAAATATGCAAATGAGTAAGATACGCCAATTCACGAACGTAGATGCACCAGGCAGAAAAGATACGCGGTTTGCGTAAGGCTTACGTCCGGCGTAAAGTTATTCCACATATAGGTGGCGCATGGAACAGCCGGTATGGACCAAGGAACAGCCGTTGTATGTTACATCGTTTACGTAGTACTACGTGAATAGGGCTGTGCGTAGGTTACGTTCACGTCGTAGGCAGTGTATTGACGTATCTTAGGCAGCTATTTCTGTGAGCATGCGCACTGGGATGCGTCCAAGAGACGACGCCGGCGCAGTTTGTTTTTTGAAGCTCAGCCCATCATTTGCATGGGGTTCACGCTTCATTTTAATATAGCACTCCCAATTCCACCTACTTTGACTTACGTCGGGTTACGCCGACAACTATACGCTACGCCGGTGCAACGTTAAGTGCATATTCTTTGTGAATAGCATGCTTGCCTCTCAACGTTGCGCCGGCGTAGCGTAAAGACGATGCGCTACGCCGGCATAATGATACGCCGATCTACATGAATCCGGGCCCTAGGGTTGATTTACTGGACTGTTTAGTTTGACAGGGAATTTGCACTTTGCAAGGGAATTTTTCCCAGAGGTGAATGATTGAGTTTAAATTCTGTGCAGTTGACTTTATGATACAGATTTGCTCCTTCTTCTGGCTCTCTCTTTTCAGTTTGAGTGTTGCTGGCATCATGAGCAATTTTATTATTATTTCAAGCACTTCTAGTACCCATTGGGAAAAAAAATACATTTAGATGCATTTGTCTGCACATGTATCACCTACGTGGAAACATGAATAAAGAGTAAATAAATAAAAATAGATTGTATTTATTGCTTTAATTTAACAATATCAATTAAGACAAAAGGAACAAAGACTGCTGTTTTGTTTGTACAAAATACCATGTTTTTATAGAATTTTTGTGGATTGTTAACAATAAATGCCTTTTAACAGTTATAAGTGTTGGGTAAATTCAGTACCATTAAAGTCCCGATCCTTTACATTTTTTATTTCTCTAGAATGTCAGTAAACGTAATATAAAGTAAGTTACAACCCACACACAAGTTATAATTGTGTTCTTGTTGGGGTTATTAACCTGATGCTTCTATCCATATATTTGTTTTAGAAACAAAATTCCATAGAATATTTATAAAATAAAACTGTTTATTCTAATCAAACATTATCTAAAACAAATCTAAAACAGAAAGTCAGGATAAAATGTTTCTGATAATTACGTAAGTGTTTGCACACATTACAGTAGGGGTTTAGGTGTGAATGCATGATTTTTTTTTTATCATTTTTTTGTATTTTTTTCTTTTAAATTAAATGCAGAGCAGTATTCCACTATATAGGAATAAAGTTAGGAAAAAATTACTTTTTAAATTGCATTAACATAGTAAAGCTTATGTAAGGTTTTGGAGACTGTATTTAGTTCTGCATTAGCAGTGTTTATGATATTCATTTAAAGAAAACATTAACAGGAACAAAGGTTGCCGTAATTATTAACCTGATGTCCCCATATATACCTTTGCTTTGGAAACAAAATTCCATAGAATATGCATAAAAAACAAAACGCTGTATATACTAATTAAGTATTATCTAAAACAAATCTAAAGCAGAAAGCCATGTTAAAATGTTTTTCATAATAGCCCAGGAGTTTACATACATTATAGTACCAGTTTAGGTCTTTAAGAAGAATTTTAATTAAATGAAGAAAAGACTGCAAGTACTCGTCTGGTACATGTGTACAACTGGTACATGTGTTCATGCATTCATGCATTACTTTTTTGTGTATTCATGCATAACTTTGTTGTGTATTTATTCAAGGTTTCACACAGTGCGGTACTCCACAATGTTGCACTTAAGCCCTGTACACACGGACGGGATTCTCATCAGGAAAAAAACGTAATTTTTCCTGACGAGATTCCTGGCAAGATATTCTTGCCGGCCGAGTGTACACACGTATGATTCAAAAGAACCGCTGTTCTTTTGAATGGCACAAACGCGGTGATGTCATCGACTACGACGAGCAAGCACTCGTCACATTCAATGGCGTCACCGCCATCTTGCTTCAACCTATGCCTTGGAAGCTTGGAAGCATGCGTCAAAGTCATTTTGAGCATCCATGTTTTTCCATGGAGGCAGGTAAGTATACACACGCTCAGGTTTCCCGGCAGGAAAACACTGCCGAGAATCACGATGAGAAAATAGAGAGCAGGTTCTCTATTTTTGTCATCTAGATTCTGGGCAGTTTTCTCGACGGGAGACCTCAAAGCCTCAAACACACGCACGGTTTACTCGGCAAGAAAGCTCTGCCAGCAGTTTTCTTGCTGTTTCTGGCCGAGAAAACCGTGCGTGTGTATGAGGCTTTAGAAACAAATATTGCATTTGCCAGTGCTGCCAGAGCTAACACTTATAAAGTCACATTTACCACTATTGACAAGTCCTACACCCTGTTATTTGTCCAACTCCTTATTTTTAAAGGTTACCAACTTTTAGTGAAGAAATACCACAATGTTGTCCGAATTTTGTAAAATACTGTAAAGGTCGGAATTTGCTCATAACTATATGGCTAGTTTTGTTATATAGACACAAATGCAATACTAATTGTGCATGGTTATACACTTTTCCAATGTCTAGGCAGCTGTAACCACAAACTATAAAAAAAAAAAAGAAAAGATTAATCCTACCTGCAGAGACTGGAGTAACTTGACACATCAGTAACCCAGTGCATATAGTCCATGGCTCCTGAATTTTAGTTCCAAGCCTGCTGTTCCCAACCTAAGATACTAAACTCCCAAAACTACCCCTAAGGTAAAAGGCCCACTCCATTGCCTCCTGTGCCTTATACCCCCAACCCTCATAAGCCCTGCTGTGCAGTCAAAACTCCCCATCTCTTTATAACCTTTTTCACTTTGCATAGTGTGTCCCTAGTCTTCCACAGGAATTTCCCTCTCCTCCAATGCTCCACCATCTCTAATCATGGGAACTCTTCTATGTCCAGAGCCCTATGTGTTAGCTAGAGACGCAGCACAGGAAACACTGTCTGCTTTCCAGTCTCTATTTGTCTGAATGAATCCTCAGATTCATCCATAATAAGGCCCGAAGCTACATGACCGCGGCCGCGGGACCCGCGGGCCCGAACGTCGCTGAAGTCCCGCGATTGGTTCCCGGAGCTGAAGAACGGGGAGAGGTGTGTGTAAACACACCTTCCCTGTTCTTTGTTGTGGTGCTGTCATTGATCGTCTGTTCCCTGATATAGGGAAAGGTGATCAATGACGTCACACGTCCAGCCCCGCCCCCCTACAGTTAGAAACACATATGAGGTCACACTTAACCCCTTCAGCGCCCCCTAGTGGTTAATTCCCAAACTGCAATTGTCATTTTTTGCTGTGAAAATGACAATGGTCCCAAAAATGTGTCAAAATTGTCCGATGTGTCCGCCATAATGTCGAAGTCACGAAAAAAATCGCCGATCGCCGCTATTGGTAGTAAAAAAAAAAATGCAATAAAACTATCCCCTATTTTGTAAACGCTATACATTTTGCACGAAACAATCGAGAAACGATTATTGCGATTTTTTTACCAAAAATATGTAGAAGTATATGTATCGGCCTAAACTGAGAAAAAAAAGAATTTTTTATATATTTTTGGGGGATATTTATTATAGCAAAAAGTTAAAAATATTGAATTGAACTGCAGAAGTGATCAAATACCACCAAAAGAAAGCTCTATTTGTGGGGAAAAAAGGACGCCAATTTTGTTTGGGATTGTCAATTAAAGCGACGCAGTGCCGAATCGCAAAAAGGGGCCTGGTCCTTTACTTGCATTTTGGTCCATGTCTTAAGTGGTTAAGGAGATGAAGGATATGATCAACATGTACAATTATATAAGGTGTCCATATAGTGAAATTGGTGTTGAGTTAATAACTTTATGATCAACAAGGAGGACAAGGGGGCACTCTTTACATCTAGAAGAAAAGAGATTTCATCCCCAACTATGGAAAGGAAAGGGGCACTCTTTACATCTAGAGGAAAATATATTTAATCTCCAAATACGGAAAGGTTTCTTCACAGTAAGAGCTGTAAAAATGTGTAATATACTCCTCAAGAGGTGGTTCTGGCTAGCTCAGTAGATTGCTTTAAGAAAGCTCTGGATACTTTCCTAAATGTACATAATATAACTGGGTACTAACATTTATAGATAAAGTTGATCCAGGGAAAATTTGATTGCCTCAAGGGGGATCAGGAAGACTTTTTTTCCCCTGCTGTAGCAAATTGGATCATGCTCTGATGGGGTTTTTCTTCTTCCTCTGAGGCCGTGTACACACGGCAGAGAACCTCGACGGGCAGAACACATCGTTCCGCCCGTCGAGGTTCTCTGCCGGCCGTCGAAATCGGCGACCCGCCCGTCGGGAATGGCAACCAGCCATTCATCCAGGCGGGCCGTCGAGCAAATAGAGAGCGTGCTCTCTATTTCTGCTCGACGGGATTCCCGACGGGATGCTCGCCGAGAGCGTACACACGGCCGAGGTCCTCGCTGGAATGCAACCTCGGTCGTGTGTACGCCGCCTGAATCAACTGTGGGTATAGAAATTGGTATATTGCATTGTACGATAATTTTTATTTTATTTACTTTATGGTTGAACCAGATGGACTTGTGTCTTTTTTCAACCTGACTAACTATGTAACTATGTAACTATGTAAGGTAAACGCTGATAAATTGGCCCAAATATCTGCTCACTGAAGATGCAGCAACTTTTTTTTTTTTTTTTAGCCAAAGCGTTTTGAGCACCTATTCACTCTTTCTCAAGATGACTTCAACACATATGTCAGTAAATGCTTACTAATATCAAAATACATATAACACATGATGTTTTTCTACAAATAAAGATTAATATAGAGTAACATGACTGTTGAACCTATCATCATATAATGATCAGTAGCAGCTATTTGTAGCAGCAATTAGTCAAAATAGTCAAAATTCTCTTTATTTAGTCAGCATATTTTTTACACTTCACTTTGCTACGGATTTGCTTGGCTACACAATTTCTTTATGCTGTTATATTCAGCACATAAACAGAACTCCTGAGATTTTAAATGAGTGGGGTGCCTCTCACCAGTAACTGTGATTAATTGATTTTATATAGAAGAGAGTGTAAAGAACATGTGTAACATACTGTATAAAGTAGACAAATTTTTTTTAACCACAGATATCTCTAATTGGGCAAAATTCTAACTTTAAGTATATGTAAGTGTACACCATAAAATGATATAGTTGAAATATAAAATATATAAATATACATTTTTTATAGTTTATATAATTTTATATTAAAAAATATAGGTAGATGGCGCACGACTAAAAAGTGCAATCAGAAAATCAATAATACAATTAATAGTTAATAAATCATAAGGTCCATGTCAATATCAGAGGAAAATGATCAAAGGAAAATAAACAAATGGATAAATAAATGACCATATAATGATAGTCCAATGAGTGACCATACAAATATGGTCAAAAAAGTCCCAAAAGTTCAGTGTTAGTCCAACAACACTAGTGGCAGCACAATCCTGAAGCAGAAGCAGACTCTGAAAGGTATATGTAAACAAGAAGGACATGCGCCAAACTAAGTGCAGTAAATAAGGATTTAATTAAGTAAATTAGTAAACAGTAAATTGGCTACTCACAAGACAATGAGAGCATAGGCACATAGGGGGTTAATGACTGGTCCGGTGTCACACCTATCGTCCACAGCTGCAAAGGTCCAGGCAGGCTGACTTGGCCAAGTCATGGGAGATGTAAGAGCCCATCCTGGGGAAGCCTAGGAGAAGCAACAGGGGGTCCAGGAGCCGTGTATCCTAGTTAGGATGCGCTGTGCGTTCCAGCATGAAGCGCAATCAGTCGCCGTACGACCGGAAGTGACGTCAAACCTCGGGCCAACCAATGGGATGACGCGTTTCTCAGCATCCGCTGATTCATCAGATCCATAACGTCCAATAGGAGTGGACGTACTATATATGCAGGGGATTATCGTGATTGGTCAGCGGAGCTTAATAAACAAAGTGCACACAGGAAGTGCTGGGAAATACTGACATAGATAATAAAAGACACTAAAAATATATTAGCAAAATACGGAAGGTAGAGGTATTTTTGCAAAAATTATATAAAATATATAAAAATGTTAAAGATGATATATAAAATTATAAAAATGTATATATATAAATAAATATATATATAAAGGTATATGACAACATTTCTGGAAAAGCTATAACATATATAGCAAAATCAAATCCACGGTTAACACCAAACTCCATAGGCTTAAACAACTAACTCTTATACCCTTAGTAGGGATGTTTCAGTGCAAAACGGCCAAATGTTTAACTTGTTCTTATGTTAAACATGGTAAAAAGAATTTTACAGCCAACAACAAGACTTATAATTTGAGTTCCTTTTATAATTGCTCGACGACATATGTCATTTACTGTATTTCTTGCCCCTGTGGACTCCTTTATGTGGGTAGGACGATTAGAGCCCTTCGTACTAGATTTGGGGAGCACCGACGTGCAGTTCATGCTAGCGACCCCAAGTCTAGTATCGCACGACACTTTGCCATCCACCATCATGGGGATATTTCCCTTTTACAGGTTTGGGTTATTGAGGCCATTCCTGAAACCCCTACTGCAGTCGAGAGGTTTCAACGACTATGCAGACAGGAAACCTTTTGGATCTATTCCCTCAATACGATGACGCCACATGGACTCAATGAGGAAATAGAAACAAATAACATTGTCTAAGATTCCTTCTGTAATGATCCATTCTTATAATTTCTTATAATTACTTTTTGCTGTTATGATTTTTATAATCATCATTTTCTGTATTATCGTCTTTATTTTGGTGGCTGACGATATACTTCCTTGCACCGCATTATGTGTGTGTATATGTATATGTGCATGTGTTTATACATGTGTTTGTATGTATACATATATATAGCATAAGTTTTCGTACATAATTTCTTCCAGAGAATACATATGTTGATGCACACTCATGACTATACAGGACTGCCTTGTTTGTGCATTAGCTCTATATTATTTCCCCCCATATATCACTGTCTAAACTGAACCATTCCCTATTTTTTATTTTTTATTTAACATTTTCATGTATGGTATATGTTTTTATTTATATGTATATACATGCGTGTGTATGTGTATCACACCCCGCCTACATGTATATATGTGTATATATTGCCCTGGTTTGTGGATGTGTCATCTGTAGTCACCCATACGCACGCAGTTATGTTTGCTTTGCGCATATGCGTACGGTGACTTTATATCTCCAATATACATACCTAATTTATGTGCTCGATTATTATCCATCTTATATTGGGTCTCTATGACTATGGCATTTTTTTGGTATTTTTTAGTATTTTTTGTATTTTTTAGTATTTTTTAGTAATTTTTCTAGTAATTATTAAGTATTTTTAAAATAATTCTTAATATATGTTATAGCTTTTCCAGAAATGTTGTCATATACCTTTATATATATATTTATTTATATATATACATTTTTATAATTTTATATATCATCTTTAACATTTTTATATATTTTATATAATTTTTGCAAAAATACCTCTACCTTCCGTATTTTGCTAATATATTTTTAGTGTCTTTTATTATCTATGTCAGTATTTCCCAGCACTTCCTGTGTGCACTTTGTTTATTAAGCTCCGCTGACCAATCACGATAATCCCCTGCATATATAGTACGTCCGCTCCTATTGGACGTTATGGATCTGATGAACCAGCGGATGCTGAGAAACGCGTCATCCCATTGGTTGGCCCGAGGTTCGACGTCACTTCCGGTCGTACGGCGACGGATTGCGCTTCATGCTGGAACGCACAGCGCCTCCTTACTAGGATACACGGCTCCTGGACCCCCTGTTGCTTCTCCGAGCCTCCCCCAGGATGGGCTCTTACATCTCCCATGACTTGGCCAAGTCAGCCTGCCTGGACCTTTGCAGCTGTGGACGATAGGTGTGACACCGGACCAGTCATTAACCCCCTATGTGCCTATGCTCTCATTGTCTTGTGAGTAGCCAATTTACTGTTTACTAATTTACTTCATTAAATCCTTATTTACTGCACTTAGTTTGGCGCATGTCCTTCTTGTTTACATATATCATTTTATATAAATGCGCAATCACTTCTCTCCTGAATATGTTTTTGCGATATCAATATGTTGTTCTTTTTTTTCATGAATTTGTCAAGGTGCACTTTTAATTTTCGAAAGATAGGCATTTTCCTGGTATATTTGTTTTAAAGATTTTTTTGGTACTTTGAATGTCTCAAATTAAACCTAATGTCCTATACCAAGGATATTCAACCTTAGTTGAGATTTGACTTTTATTAGTAAATACCACTAAGTTTGAATCTGGTAGATGCTGAACCACAATACAGTCTATGCTCACAACACTCAAATCTATCGCTTTACTCCAAATCTATCTCTCTACAGCCCTAGCCAAACATTTTGAGAAAGACACAGATATGAATTTTCACAAAGTCTGCTGCTTTAGTGTTTTTAGATCTTTTTTTGTCAGATGTTATTATGTTACTACTGAAGTAAAATTACAAGCATTTCAAAAGTGTCAAAGGCTTTGATTGACAATATTTGCATTGTTGACCCTTCTTTATCAAGACCTCTGTAATTTTCCCTGGCATGCAATTAATCATTTTGTGGGCCACATCCTGACTGATGGCAGCCCATTCTTGCATAATCAATGCTTGGAGTTTGTTAAAATGTGTGTTTTTTTTTTTTGTTCACCGGCATCTTGAGGACTGACCACAAGTTCTCAATGGGATTAAGGTCTGGGGTGTTTCCTGGTCATGGACCCAAAATGTTAATATTTTGTTCCCTAAGTCACTTAGTTATCACTTTTTCCTTATAGCAATGCGCTCCATCATGCTGGAAAAGGCATTGTTCATCACCGATCTGTTCTTGGATGGTTGGGAGAAGTTGCTCTTGGAGGATGTTTTTGTCCCATTCTTTATTCATGGATGTGTTCTTAGGCAAAATTGTGAGTGAGCGCAATCCCTTGGCTGAGAAGCAACCCCACACATGAATGCTAGGTATAATCCTGAGTACTGACCTCTCATTTTGTCCTCAAGTCTAATCTCTGTCCAATTTTCCATAACATTTCCAAAACATGCCTCTTCTTAACCAACGACACCACAAAGCTACTAACTCCCTTGTTATCTGTCACCTCGACTATTGCAACTCCCTCCCCATGGGCCTACTTATATACAGGCTATCCCCCCTTCAGTCTATCATAAATGCTGATGCCAGACTCATCCACCTTACCACGTGTTCAGTGTCCACCACCCCTAATCCCTCCACTGGTTTCTAATTGTCCAACAAATAAAGTTCAAAACACTAACAACATACAAAACCATACACAACTTTGCCAAAAGCTACATCACAAACCTCATCTCAAAATAGCACTCAAACCACCCTCTTCACTCCTGCCAAGACCTCCAGCTCTTCAACTCCCTCATCATATCCTCCCATGCCCACCTCCTTACATTTGCTTACATTAGTTTTTTTGTGTGGGGTTTCATTTTTACTGCAGTATATGGGTTTGATAAAGATGAAGCTCAGACTGCATGCAAAACGAAGTGACAGGGAGCTGTAATTTTGTTGGCAATTTAAGCACCCTTATTCTTTGTAAATGGCAGTTTTGCTGTGGTAAGGTACATACATCTTACAAATGCACATCTCAGGCCTTGTACACATGAGGGAATAAATCCGCTGAACATGGTCCGATGGACCATTTCAGCCGAAAAATCCGCTCGTGTGTAGGGGCAAATGGACCGTTCTGGCCGGATTCCTCCGGCGGGAAAATTTCAAAGCATGCTTTGGAATTTTTCAGCCGGATAGCTGCCCGCCAGATATGTCCGCTGGTTAGTACGGCAAACCAGCAGACATATCTGCCCGCACATGCGTCGTATCCTGTGAATGGATCCGACGCATGCGCGCGGAAGTGTTTACTTCCTGGTGCGGTGACGTGGCGGCGTCAATGTCACCGCCGCGTCACCGCGCTGTCCGCCAGCGGGGAATTTGATCCGATGGTGTGTACAGTCATCGGATCAAAACATCCCGGCGTAAATATGCGATGTAAGCGGTCCGGGGACCGTTTACAGCGGATAAATCCCATCGTGTGTACAAGGCCTTAGAGTATACCCCAAGCATGTTATGTAAAGGAATTTTGCATTTCAATGTTTTACTGTATGCATTACTAAAATGCTGCACACCAAGTGAAATGAAAAAAAAAAAAGTTTTTTACTTAAATGGGATTCAGATGTGGCACCCAAACTTTAATATTGCTTGCTAAACAAGCCCCAAACTGAACTTAGGTATGTTTGTTTCATTACCAGTCATAACTGATACTTAGAAAACCTGTGTAGAAAGCATAAATGTGTGTTATAAAAAAGCAGTGATTTCCCTAAAGAGTTTCTTTTTGTTTAAGGCCCTGTACACACGATCAGACATGTCTGATGAGACTTGTCCGACGGACCATTTTCATCAGACAACTCTGAACTTGTCTGATGGTCTGATGTGCGTACACACCATCGGACCAAAATCCGATCAGACCAGAACGCGGTGACGTAGAACACAACGATGTGATGAAAAACGAAGTTCAATGATTCCAAGCATGCATCGACTTGATTCTGAGCATGCGCAGGTTTTTGGTCCGATGCTTTTGTGTACTAACCATCGAACCTGTCCGATGGACAGGTTTCCATTCGACAGGTTTTAAAGCATGTTTTAAAACTTTGGTCCGATGGAAAATGGTCCAATAAGAGTTTAATCTGTCTTTGATGTTTCTGCTCCCTGCAACCTGATAGATTTCAACATGCTATATCCTAAGCCAACTGATACAGTATGTTCCTGACTTTGCTGTCCTGCTGGTAAGCTTCAACCCTTTATTTGTCAAACGATGAGGAAAAAATTCTCCATGTGGTACACATGCTCCTATGCTAACTCCAAGATGGAAATTCGGTCTAATTTGCAGAGATTTCCAGTTGTTTCCTTTTTTGTCTAAAGAACAGGAAGTGAAACAAAATATTCCAAGAACATCCTAGGCAACAAAATAAATAAATTCAATAATAAAATAACCATTTTTTTTTTTATTCTCTATTGAAAAAAATAAAAATAAAAAGGTTTTGGCTTTATACACACTTTAGTGCACACTATTTAGCTCTTTAGTCATGCTAAAATATAATGCAGTCATCATGCTATTGACAGGCTTTTTTTAGGATGCCTTAAAGCAGCGGTCATCAACCCTGTCCTCAGAGCCCACTAACAGGCCAAGTTTTATGTATTACCTTGGGGAGATGCAGACTAGAATACTGCAATCACTGAGCAGCAAATTATATCACCTGTGATGTATTTCAGTTATCTTGCAAATCTGGCCTGTTAGTGGGCCCTGAGGACCATTGTCTTAAAATATGCCTAATTTTTTGTATTATTATTTGTGGAGAGGGATTAGAACATGTGGTCAGGTTTGTATGGCTGTCTGTGCCCATGTTAGTGAGATTAAAGCTCTCTGTTTGTTCTGTTTTCTGTTATCACCAAAAGGAAATCCCAAATTTTGGGTTGTCATCAGAACAAGAGTAGAAATCTTCCAATACTGACACTTCTGATGACCCTGGTGACAACCAGGGATTCCCTCACTTTGCAGGGATTTTCACTGACTTCTAGTTTTGGCTCTGGGGCAGGAAGTGAAGGGGAATCTCCCCATGGGCACACAGATGGCAAAAAAGCTGTATAGGGGTTATAACACTCCCTACTCTATCCAAAATGAAAAAACAAATCTGCCTAAAGTTCTACTTTAAAGTGGACGTAAACCCTACATACACAAGTAAACAGCCTCAGATGATACACAGGAATGAACCAAATTTCCCTACATAGGTTTTACATGTATATCTGCTGTCTTCACATTTATATACCGTTTAGAAAGCTCAGATCGTGTTAGGACATGTTCTCTTAACACAGCGTGTGATGTGTGGGCATAGAGCCAAGATAGCTAAAATTGCTGATTGGAGGAAAGGCACACACCCCCTCTCCACATAGGCAGAGACTCTCAAAGGTGTTTTGTAACAGGGCCAGCTGTCTGCTAATCTATTTATAGCAACCTCCCCTGACAGAAATTTTAGCCTGCTTTTATCTGATGTGTCCGAGAATTTGTCAGGAGTTATCAAACTGATAACAGAGGAACAGTTCAGGAAAGAGCTACCAGACTCATCTCTTTGAAGAGAGATAACAAAATACTGCAGATATACTGTATGTGCCCAGCTCAAATTTCATAAATTGGATTTACACACACTTTAAGGCCCTGTACACACGATCAGACCGGTCTGATGAAAATTGTCCGACTGACCATTTTCATCAGACAACTCTGAACTTGTCTGATGGTCTGATGTGCGTACACACCATCGGACCAAAATCCGATCAGACCAGAACGCGGTGACGTAGAACACAACGACGTGATGAAAAAACGAAGTTCAATGCTTCCAAGCATGCATCGACTTGATTCTGAGCAGGTTTTTGGTCCGATGCTTTTGTGTACTAACCATCGAACCTGTCCGATGGACAGGTTCCATCAGACAGGTTTTAAAGCATGTTTTAAAACTTTGGTCCGACGGACAATGGTCTGATGGGCCATACAAACCATCGAACTGGTCCGATGAAACTGGTCTGCAGACCAGTTTCATCGGACCTGTCTGATCGTGTGTATGCGCCCTGAGCCTTATTTAGCCTACCTTAAGTAATGCATTCTAGTTTAATTAGTCAGAGCCCAGCAATATAGTGGTGATTAGAAAGGGAAGGAAAACAGTTCCAGGTACCACACCCCCATGGCCACTGCAAATTATTGATCTATAGAGGCATAAAATGCAAATTAAAGCAGGCCATACACAGTCAAATTTCGAACAACTTTTCTTTTCAAAATCAGAAAGTTAGTCTTTTTTGTGATCCGATGATGCCACCATTGATTTTCAAAATTCAGCCGACCAAACCTTCATGTTGCCGGGAATATTAGTTTCTCTCCGGGAATATTCTTTTCTTGCACATGCACATTTTTTTCCTATTACATTTCTCGCACGATTTTCCCATCATTGATCAGAAAATTTTTCGTTTTTCAAAAAATTTCCAACATGTCGGATTCCTTAAATTTGTTTGCCGCACGAAAATCTACTGTTGCTGCAGCCCACTAACGGTGCGAAATTCGTACAAAAATACTTTGGTACGATTTTCGAAAGAAAATTCTTTCGAAATTCGAACCGTGTATGGCCGCCTTAAGTGGCGGAAATAATCCATGATTACAAGGTTGAAGGCCAAAGCTTCTCATTCCTACATCCATGAAACATGTACACGTCTGCATTGAGTGCATTGGGAAGCTTGCAATGCATCCTGCTGGTCTTTAA